>NC_069486.1:16461602-16491602 GCF_026875155.1 Cherax quadricarinatus | reverse complement strand
AACCCAAAGGGTAACTGTAGGGTACGTCACATATTTCCCCGGGGAGGAAAAAGTGTCTTTTTGTAGATAAGGATTTTTCCATGAAGGCTTTTTATTGGTTTCAAAATCCCTTGGAAAAAGATTCCGTCGGTGGGGGCGAGCTCAGGCAAAAGGGGGGCCCCCAAAACCTCTTTTCCCTAGCCAGGGTTTGCGTGGGACTCCTCACCTGTTTTTGGGATTTAATTGGGGAAAAAAACCTTGTGGTCAGACGACCAACTAGCCGAGGGGGTTTACAAGTGACTATCCTTCTGCCAGTTTACTCAATCTCTTTCTCACCTACTTTTTTCCCCCCCTCTCTCCTCTTCTCACCTATGTCTCACCTATCTCTTACCTATCTCTTTTTTTTTTTTTTTTTTTTTTTTTTTTTTTTTTTTTTTTTTACACGGGTTTGACAAAGGGAAGGTCCCCGCTTTATTACAGCTATTTAAGGTTAAGGGTTCCTAATTTTTTGGAAAACTAAGAGCGTTACCCAACATCATTTGAAAAACATTTTTTTTGTTAGAACTACAATAGGGAACGGATGAGTTTGGAGCCTCTGGGGCCAGCATTTCATTTATCAAATGCTTTTTCTCGTTACATCATTTTCCTGTACGAATGGTTCCTATCGAGCTCCTGGGGGATGTATGATTAGATGGAGGATGTTTGGGGAAAGGGGACAGCCAAGTGAAGTTTCTCTTTGCCCCTCTTTTTGGCATAAAAGTTTTTTCCGCTGTCCCCGAAGTGAATCCAAGTGGTTTTTTTACAATATTGGCCTTGTCATAACAGTAAGGGCCCCCACATCCCCCCTATGTTGAAGGCTCGCTGAAATGAAATTAAAAATTTTTCCGGGGAAATTAGATTGCTTGTTTTAAAAAAAAAAAATGAAGGGGGGAAAAAAAATGGGGCATACCAGGGGAGGTCGGCCCCAAGGGTTTGAAAACCCCCACGTCAAGATGGGGAGATACGGGGGAAATGTGTAAAGCTTTGGTGTTGTTTTAAAGATTTACAACAAAAAAATTCCAGGAAAAGGGGGGGAGAAAAGGTATAATTTTTAGTTTGAAAACCCCCCTTTTCCTTTCCTCACCACCCCTTAAAGGTTTTGAGAGATTTTTGGGTTTTTAGGGAAATTTACGCCAACTTTTTCCCCCGCTGTTTTTTTTTTGTACTTAACAGTGAACCCGGAAAGGAATGGGCGCGCGCAAAACTGGCGGGGGGAGGAAAAAGGGGGGGAAGAACCCTCAAGGGGGCCCGCAACCCCGGGACAAGCCCCCAAAGGGGGCCCGCGACCGTTTATTGGGAAAAAACCCCAAAAACAGAAGGAGTCACTGAGGGCATGCGTTTGGCCGCAATTCCCAGTCTTGAAGTTTTGCTAAGAGGCCCCGGGGTGCCACACCCCGGTCGAAAAGCGCCGCAATGTCCAGGCTACCACAAGGGGGGCTTTTACTTTGGATTCATCCAGTGAAGGTGCCACTTAGTGGGAGGTTTAAACAAACAGGTCGCAGCAAGAGTAAACCTTTCCTGAAACCATAGGGGCGATAAAAAGTAGTGAGGGGGAGTCAAAAAAAACTCTGTCATTTGTCTTGAGATTTTTGGGTCTCAAGGTCTTACCAGTATTGACAGGAGTGCAAATGGTCTTATTGCTTTTTTTTTTCTGCTCTGCTCTTCTTTTTATTTAACAGGGGAAATACTTTTTGGCCTCTTTTTCCTTTAGAGGGCCCCTTTTTACACGTACTAGGGAGTCTGGAAAATGGAGTTAGAGGTGCTGCTTGCTGGTTGCACATCTTCTCAACAAAAATTGGGGTCAATTGTCTGGGCCCCCCACCTTTTTTTGGTCAAGCGAAAATTTAAGTAGGAAATGCACCCTCCTGCCCTTTTTGCCCACTGACAGTTTGACAGTTTTGCAGTAGCCAAGGAGGGGGCCCTTGCGGGCAGGAACTTGCATTTTGGTACAAAGGTTCAGCAAAAGGTCCGCCTTTTCTTTACTACTAGTAAAGGGGTTTCCATCCCGTCGATTTTTAGTTTGGGAAAAATTATCGGCAGATAAAATTGTCTGTCCTTGACCAGGGGGCCACCGGTTTTTGACCCACCCTACCTGATGCAACTTTCTTTAGTGTCCACCCCCCCATTTTGCAATGACCCCCCTTTTGAACATCACCCATATGCCTACAGCTTGCATGTGCAATTCCTGTTAAAGGGGGTTTGGGGTTCTTTTTACCTTCGCCATGCTTTGTACTTAGCAGTAGAGCCTCTCTCACGAAAAACCAAACCAAGGCTAATCTGTGGGTAGTCACATATTGCGGGGAGGAAGTGTTTTTGTTTTAGATTAGGGTTCCCTGAAGGCTTTCGTTGTTGTCAACATCCCCTTTGGGGAAGGCATTCCATCGGTGGGGCGGCAGAGCAAAGGGCGGCCATTACCTCTTTCCCCTAGCCAGGTTGTGCGTGGGACTCCTCACCTGTTCGTTGGGATCTTAAGTGTGGTAAAAAAACCCCTTTTGGCAGCATCCCCGTGCCGGGGGGTTGACAAGGACTATGCCCTTTTGCCGATCACCACTACCTCTTTTTCCCACCCACTTTTTACCCATCTTTCTCTCTCTCTTCTAACCCTTTTTCAAACCCATCCTTTTACCTATCTCTTTTTTTTTTTTTTTTTTTTTTTTTTTTTTTTTTTTTTTTTTTTTAAAGGGTTTGCAAGGGGTTTGGATCCCTAGCTTTTGACACTATTTAAGGTTTTTAAGGATTCCCAAAATTTATTTGGGAAACTAAGGCTTTACCTACATCGCTCATTTGAAAGCATTTTATTTTTATGAGACATACAAGTAGGAACGGATTTAAGTTGGGCCATCTGTGGGCCCGCATTTTTATTTTATCAATGCTTTTTTTCGTTGACATCATTAGCTGTACGAATGTGTTCCCCAAATCAGTCACCTGGGTATGTATGATCCAGATGGATGAAGTTGGAGAAGGGTACAGCCCGAGGAAGTTGTGCTTTTTCTGCCCCTTTGTGGGATAAAAACTTGTTTTCGTGTCCCCGAATGGATCCAAGTGTGGATTTTGACAATATTGGCCTTGTCATAAAATAAGGCCACCCCCATCCCCCTTTGTTGAAGGCCCGCAGAAATGACAAACTATCCAGGATGGGTCCCGGCGAGAGTGAGACTCTTGCTCTGTTCCTACTCTTCTCTCTTTCCCCTCTCCCTCTCTCTCTCTTCTCTTCCTCTCCTCTTCTCTCTCTCCCCTTTCCCCACTCCTACCTTTTCCCCTCCTCCTTCACAGTGTCTCTCTCTCTACCCACTCCTCTCTACCCTTTTCTCCTTCCCCCCCTATCCCATCTCTTCCCCCTCCCCCCTAACTCTTCCCATCCTCTCCTCTCCCCTCTCTCCCCCCAAATCTCTCCCCCCCTAACATCTTCCCCCTCCCTTTCTTTCCCCTCTCTCATTTCCCTTCTCTCTCTCCCCTCTCTCCTTCCACTCCCCACCTCTCCCCCTTCTCCCCGTCTCTTCCCCTTCTTTGCCCCCCTCTCTCTCCCCTTAGTTCCCTTTTCCCCTCTCTCTCTCTCTCCCCTCTTTCTCTCCTTCTCTTCCCTTTTCTCCTCTCTCTCTCTTTTCTTCCTCACTTCCTCCCCCCCTTTTCCCCCTTTTCCCCTTCCCCCTCCTCTTCCTACCCCTTTCCCCTTTTCCCCTCTCTCTTTCTCATCAAAAGAAAAAATAGAAAGGGAAGAAAAGGAAAAAAAGAAGGAAAAAAAGAAAAAATGGTGGGGACTTGAAGGAACCAGGGATCAGATGAGAATGGTTCTGGTAGGTAGGAGTGGATGGAGGAGCAGTGGAAAAGGATGGAACAAGAGTGGGAGAGAAAATCAGGAGAGCTGAAAAAATGGAGACAGAGCTTTCTGTGAAATTGGAAAAGAGGTTGGAGAAGGAGAACAAGAATTCGGAGGCGCAAGTCGAAACTGCAGTAGCCAGGATAAGGGTCCTAGAAGATGAGGTAAACAGGCTGAAGCAAGTTACAGGGGCATTGACCAGAGAAGACACAGCATATGAAGCTGAGAGGCCGAACAGGAAGGAGATATGAATTATGCTAAGGTCATATCAGCCTGCCAAGGAGTGAAAGGGGAGAGCAGCTGGGTGCAGATGGAGAGGGTGATAGGTCAAATGCAGAGGCACAACCATGCTACCAAGAGCCACTGGAAAAAAAAACAAGGGAGAAAATGACCACGTACAGATAGGAACCAGAGTCACAGAGGGAGAGACAATGGGAGGAGGAAAGGGCAAAATCAGTGTTTATCCATGGGCTTCAGGAGAAAGAGGAAAGGACACACACTGAAAGATGGCAGGCAGAAAGAAAGGAGATTGAGAACATCACAGAAATAGGTGAAGAAGACATGGATGAGATTGTAAATTTTCAGAGAATAGGGGGGTACTTGAAGGGGAGAAAACGACTGATCAAGCTGATTCTCAGGAGAGAAACAGTGCAGAACAGGATCCTCCAAGAGAAACCACGGCTGAAGTACTCGGCAGAGTACAAGAGGGTGTTCCTAGACAGAGACAGAACACAAACAGAACGAGAGCAGCTGAGGGAGAGGACAAAAAAGCGAAAGGAGCTAGGAAAGGAGACAAGGACGGAACCAGCAGAGGTCACTCAGAGCAGGACAGAGCAGCAACGGCAAGCACACACAGAACCATCCTCAGAACCCCACAACCTATCACACCATCCCAACACAAACTACAGTCCATGCAGCTTCCACCCAACACCCAGGTATAGATTCCCACAGTATGCTACCAGGTCTCCCACCCTCACAGGCCCCCTAAACCACAGTGTTGGAGAGGAAACTGAAGGTATGGTACACAAATGCTGATGGAATAACAAATAAGTGGGAGGAGTGGCACGAAAGAGTCAAAGAGGCATTACCGGACATCATAGCTCTCATAGAAACCAAGCTTACAGGTATGATATCAGATGCCATCTTTCCAACGGGATACCAGATCCTGAGGAAAGACAGAGGGAACAGGGGGGGGTGAAGGAGTGGCACTGCTGATCAAAAACCGATGGAATTTTGATGAGCTGGAGAGAGGAGACAGCAGAGAAGCAAGCGATTACATAGCGGGAACGCTTAACTCTGGAGGTCCCAAAGTGGTAATTGCAGTGATGTATAACCCACCACAGAACAGCAGGAGGCCAAGGCAAGAGTATGATGAGAGAAATAGAGCGATGGTTGACATGCTGGCGGCAGTGGCCAGAAGAGCTCATGCATACAGGGCAAAGCTCCCGATCATGGGTGACTTTAACCACAAGGAAATCGATTGGGAGAACTTGGAGCCACATGGGGGCCAAGATACATGGAGGGCTAAGATGATGGAGGTAGTACTGGAAAACTTCATGTACCAACATGTAAGGGACACTACAAGAGAGAGAAGAGAGGAACCAGCAAGACTGGACCTAGTATTCACCTTGAGTAGTGCAGATATTGAGGACATCACATATGAAAGACCCCTTGGGGCCAGCGATCATGTGGTTTTAAGCTTCGAATACACAGCTACAAGGGGGAGGCAGGAAGGCCAGGGTGAATGAAGCCAAACTACAAGAAAGGGGACTACATGGGAATGAGGAACTTCCTGAATGGGGTTCAGTGGTACAGAGAACTGGCGGGGAAGCCAGTTAATGAGATGATGGAATATGTAACAACAATGTGCAAAGAGGCTGAGGAAAGCTTTGTACCCAAGGGTAACAGGAATAATGAAAAAGCCAGGATGAGCTAATGGTTCACCCAAAGGTGCAGGGAGGCAAAAACCAAGTGTGCTAGGGAATGGAAGAAGTGGAAGAAGTATAGAAGGCAAAGGACCAAGGAGAATAGGGAGAGCAGTCATAGAGCCAGAAATGAATATGCACAGATAATAAGGGAAGCCCAACGTCAATATGAAAACGACATAGCAGCGAAAGCCAAATCTGACCCGAAGCTGTTATACAGCCACATCAGGAGGAAAACAACAGTCAAGGACCAGGCAATCAGGCTATGGAAGGAAGGAGGAGAGACAAAAAATGACCGTGAAGTATGTGAGGAACTCAACAAGAGATTCAAAGAAGTGTTTACAGAGGAGACAGAAGGGGCTCCAGAAAGACGGAGAGATGGGGTACACCACCAAGTGTTGGACACAGTACACACAACCGAGGAAGAAGTGAAGAGGCTTTTGAGTGAGCTAGATACCTCAAAGGCAATGGGGCCGGAAAACATCTCTCCATGGGTCCTGAGAGAGGGAGCAGAGGCGCTATGTGTACCCCCTAACACAATATTCAATACATCTATCGAAACAGGGAGATTGCCTGAGGCATGGAAGACAGCAAATGTATCCCAGTTTTTAAAAAAGGGGAGACAGACATGAAGCGCTAAACTACAGACCAGTGTCACTGACATGTATAGAAATGCAAAGTCATGGAGAAGATTATCAGAAGAGTGGGAACACCTAAAAGGGAAATAATCTCATCAACAGCAGCCAACAAATCTCAGGGACGGGAAATCCGTGTCAGAAACTACTGGAGTTCTATGACATGGTGACAGCAAAAAGACAAGAGAGAGAGGGGTGGGTGGATTGCATTTTCTTGGACTGCAAGAAGGCGTTTGACACAGTTCCACACAAGAGATTAGTGCAAAAACGAATGAACCCAAACCCGGGATAACAGGGAAGGCCTACAATGGTCAGGAATAATTGTCAGGAAGACAGCAGCGAGTCATGGTACGTGGCGAGGTGTCAGAGTGGGCGCCTGTGACCAGCGGGGTCCCACAGGGGTCAGTCCTAGGACCAGTGCTGTTTCTGATATTTGTGATGAACTATACTTCCCTTACCTAGATCGAAACTGAATGCCTCTTTTCCTTCTAATTAAAAATAATCCAACTGGCATCAGTCTCTAACAGATGATGCATCTTATGAAATGGATCAGTGTTGTTAAGGTTTAGGCTGTGTAGGTGTAGATTTTATTGAATTCTCAGCAAAAACAGGAATACATCTTGTGGTCGGTTTTTGTCTTTTTTATGCTGATGTATTTTCCTCATCAGCTTTGCCTTGTTTTATTGTTATGTATCCTCGAATGCGTTGATTTTATTGAACAAAAACGTTACCACGAAATAACTGGACTAACACTGACTAAAGGAAGCCAGTGTTTAACTTTATGCGTTATTCAAAGGTGAATCTACATTATTTAATTTTATGTGCCAATAAGATCGATGTGCTCACAAATCTAAATAAAACTTACTAACTTGCTCACTTACCTACTTACCTGAACCTAAAACGCTGGTCAGTCTTAGAGAACAGGTATTGGGAAAATGAAATTTCTGGTTTTCATGGGATAATTTCTGAGTGCCTCATCCTATTGGCTTCACCGCTGACAACTTGATAATGCACCATCAGTGCTGGTTTTTTATTAATGGAATATTTAAATTAGTTTTGGGCTCTGAATTTCCTAATTAGTTATTTTCCTGAGAAACTGGGTGTTAGTTCCATGGATAGTAGTGAATGCCGTATAATTCGCTTCAAATTTTAAAAATACTAGAAACTTAAAACTGCACTCTGCACTATTCCTATCGGTGCATTAGAACAGGGGGCCCGGGGGTTTTTGCAATAAGGGATCCCCTCTTGAATCAGCGCAGAAATACATGTGTTATTATTAGTAGGTACAGAATATTCCTTAATTATATACAGTTTCATTGGGACTCAGGGAAAATTGAACACACCTTTTACTGAACACATTCTGATCGCTAGCATGCCTGACGAGCGTGGGCGTATGTGTAAGTCACTTAATCATTTTTCGTGCAAAACACAATATTTGAGTCATGTCAAGATTTCTTCGTTGATGATAATTTACTTCGCATCCATACTGCATCATTTAACACACGATATTCTCTCTGTAAAATTGGTAGCAAAACAAAAGTTCCTTTAATAAATATATGTGGAGAAAAAAGTATTTTGTTTGGGAATATGTTTGTAGAGTCTTCCTTGCCGAATTAGCAGAATGAAAAATTTTTGTTTTTGCCATTAATCATGGAAATCATTAAAAATAACGAAAGAAACATATACTAAATTAAACAAAATAAAATAAAAATAAACTGCAATGCTAATCGTAGCATAACTAGTTTAAAATTATAAAAGGGGTAGTTTAATTTACGTTAGTGGGCTTCAAAGTTGGGTTTTTTGATATAAAAAAAAACTTTTATAGGGGGTAAGTTCGTGCTGGGGAAGCCTTTAAACAATCGTTAAAGGTGACGTATGCATAAACCTGCCTTTAAAAGAATAGACTGAAAAATTCTAATTTTTTTCACCACAGGTGCATACTTTACCACAGCTGTATGTTGCGCTGCATCAGCATACTTTACCACAGCTGTATGTTGCGCTGCATCAGCATACTTTACCACAGCTGTATGTTGCGCTGCATCAGCATACTTTACCACAGCTGTATGTTGCGCTGCATCAGCATACTTTACCACAGCTGTATGTTGCGCTGCATCGGCATACTTTACCACAGCGATGTTGCGCTGCATCACATATTTTACCACACTGTAGTTCGCGCATCAGATATTTTTCCCACAGCGTATGTTGCGCTGCATCAGCAACTTTACCCGCTGATGTTGGCTGCATCGATTTTTAACCACAGCTGTATGTTGGCGCTCGGCATCTTTACCCAGTGTATTTTGTGCTGCATCGGAATTTTACCACAGGTATGTTGTGCTCATCCAATTTTACCCAGCTGTATGTTGTGCTGCATCGGCATTTTACCACAGCGTATGTTGTGCTACCCAGCATTTATTTTAACAAAGAAGAGGTTTATATCTATATTCTTCAGCATTAGACATTAAACATCGTCAGCATCTCTGTACCACTTAGCTGTATTGGGGAGGATTTTGTTAAGCAGTCATGCTTCAAAACATTCCATATACAGATTACGAAGGACTGGTGAGAGAGGATTTCCATTGCCATACCAAACTTCTGAATGTAAAGCTCGCCACTGAACACAAACTTTGAATTAACAGTACGAAGTTTAATAAGCTCAATGATTGTAGGTACTGGTAATCGTAAATCATAATTAACAAGTTCTTGAGATAGGAAACTCAATAAATCGTTAATTGGAACTTCTGTAAATAAGGATGTAACACCAAAACTAACCATACTAGAATCTTTTAAATCGGTCATGGTGCTTAATTTGTCAACTAAATCTATGTTATTTAACACTGAAGCTAGAAATGTTACCAATAATTGGGCTCAACTTATCTACTAGCCATTTTTATTATTTATAGGAAACTGAACCTATGGAGTTAATTATAGGTCTGGCTGGATTACTTGGTATGTGTGTTTTTATTAATCAATACAAATACAGTAATGTTGGATTGGTGGTAATGATTATTTTAATTAACTCAAGTTTGCCTTTCAGTAGTCGTTTTATTGTTTTACTGTTAACAAATTCTAAGGGAGTCTTTCTAAGACTGGAATAATTGTCTTTATCATCTAAAAGATTATTCATTTTACCTTGGTAATCAGTTTATTTCAAAATTACTACTTCATTTATTTTAGTTTATTTTCTTTAGTAATATGCAAATTTTTATTACTAATAAGATTTTTATAAGTCTTAAAAAATCTTTGAGGGAAAGTTGGAATAATTTGTTTCATCATAGAACTGTAACCATCCCCTTGTTTATGTTAATTCATCATTGGATAAGTCCTTGTACTTTTTTAAGTTATATTTTCCACATTATTCAGCCAAGAATGTGTTGGTTCTCTCTTACCATTAAAAGTTTCTTGATAAATTCAAAATTATATTTAAAAATCTTGATGCAGTAAAACAAATCTAGACTAAAAATTTCCCCATTAATGTTGAGGGCTGCGTCTACAAGATTCCTTGTAAAGAATGCGATAAAGTTTATTACGGTCAAACTGGTAAGTCTTGAACTAAGACGACAACATAAATATGTTTTTAGAATTGGACAAGAGTCTAATGCTCTGTTTATTCATGAGAGAGATTTTAATCATCCAGTTGATTTTCAGAATGCGAGAAAGTTGTATCGAGCAAGTCCATGGGTGAGAGAAATATAATAGAATCAAGCTTCATAAAATGTTTTGAAATTAATATGAATATTGGTATAAGATTATGCAAATTAGATTCAATGATAATAAAATTGGGAAGAATGTAAGATGTATATGACAACATGACTCACGAAATAGTAATGACACGATTGCAAACAAACTATACCACTGGTGGGGTTTGAACCCGCGGTTAGAGAGTCTGGAGTTTTGAGACTCTCAGACCGCGGGTTCAAACCCCACCAGTGGTATGGTTTTTTTTTTATATGACAAGTTAAAATCATAAAATTTGGGTAGACTATGTGTTTGATAGATCCTTCACTATTTCACCCGCATCATCATAAAGGGACGAGTGAGATGTTGTTTGATGATCAAGAGGTATAATCTCAATTTTATATGTCTTCTGCTGTTCTGTTGTTTTTACAGTTTCTTGATAAAGTGAGAAATCACAAAAACACTCGGAAGTTCACTACTTTTTCACAGAGGCTGCGCTGCGTATTGCAATATCACAGCGAAGCCATACCCAAACTACGTTACTTATGCTAGAGACTAAGACATATCATGAGATAGTCACAAAATTTACTCCTGTCTCAATTAATTTTCACTCTACTGTATGTGGCCATGGAAGCTACAGGACTAATTTCATTCTTCTTCAATTTGGAATACCACTCTTTACGAGCAGTACAGATATTCTTGCATCCACGAACGAGAGGTTTTAAGCAATTAACAGTAGAATTTTTCATAATATTTACATAATTTTATTAAAAAAAGCATTAAAAGCGAAACTCACCTGAACTTTTCCATGTAACTTGCATCCCCAAAATGACCTGGATCATTAGGCACAACATTGGCAGAGCTAAAAAGGCCATGGTGATTGTACTGAAGAACCTGGTTGTTCTGTGGGTAGTGAAGAGGTGAGGACGGTGAAGCTAGGGATAGTATGGAGTTTATCTCTTAAGGATCTGAGAGTAGTTTAGAAAGGTAGTCGAGAAAAATAAATTTTGAAAGTGCAGTCAAATTATAATTTCAGAAATGCAGAGTTCAGAATTATAATAAATTGGAACAGTCAGCGAGATGAGAAGTGAATGATTGTGGGCAGTGAGAGACGTGGCGAACGGGTCAACTCAGTCCCACCACTTCCTCCCACAGACTGGAATGGCTCTCTGGCTTCCCACCGACTGATAAGAATCAATGTTCGGTGAGCATTAGACCAGGAATGACGGAATTAGTTTACTCACCTAATTGTGGTAGCAGAGGTCGAGACTCAGCTCCTGGTCCCGCCTCCTCACTGGTCGCTACTAGGTCCTCTCTCCCTTCTCCATGAGCTTTATCATACCTCGTGTTTAAACTATGTATGGGTCCTGCCTCCACTACATCACTTGCCAGACTGTTCCACTTCCTGACAACTCTATGACTGAAGAAATACTTCCCCACATCCCTTTGACTCATATGGGTCTTCAACTTCCAACTGTGACCCTTTGTTTCTGTGTCCCCTCTCTGAAACATCCTGTCTCTGTCCACCTTATTTGTTTCTCGCAGTATTTTGTATGTCATTATCATGTCTCCCCTAACTCTCTGTCTTCCAGTGTCGTCAGGCCGATTTCCCTTATCCTTTCTACGTAGGACATACCCCTTAGCTCTGGAACTAGCCATGTTGCAAACCTTAGCACTTTCTCTAATTTCTTGACGTGCTTGACCAGGTATGGGTGTACAGAGTCTTGAACGATTCCTTACTGAGGTATCGGAACGCTATTCTCAGGTTTGCCAGGTGTCCATATGCTGCAGCAGTTATCTGGTTGATGTGTGCTTCCGGGGACATACTCGTTATTATACTCACCCCAAGATCTTTCTCCTTGAGTTAGGTTTGCAGTCTTTGGCCACCTAGCATCTACTCTGTCTGCGGTGTTCTTTGCCCTTCCCCGATCTCCAGGAGCTTTGTCAAGCGTAACGGCTTGACAAGGCTCCTGGAGAGCGAAACGTTGCCACAGTAAAATGTCACATTAGTTGCACTTGTGTCCTTTTACTTAACATATTGTCGGTAATTCTACCAACATATAAACGTACGCTTAGACACTGCTGTCTTGGTTTAAGGTTGCTGCTTACCATAACCCCCAAAACCTTTTCGCATTCTGTACGGCTAAGTTCAATATTATTAAGCTGGTAGGTTCAAGGGTTATGAACATTTCCGAGCTTTAGAATTTTACATTTATCTACATTGAACTGCATCTACCACTTTTCTGACCACGAATTTAGTTTGTCTAAATCCTCCTGAAGTTCCAAGACATCAACGTCTGAATCGATTATCCTACCTATCTTCGTGTCATCAGCGAATTTGCTTATTTCACTAGTAATTTCCTCGTCAAGGCCACTTGTTACAGATACCCACTCAGATTTAACCCCATTTATGCACACTCTCTGCTTCCTACTGGTGAGCCGAGACTCGATCCATGACAGCACTTTTCCTCCAGTGTCATGAGCTGCCACTTTCTTTAACAGTCTCTGATGTGGTATTCTATCAAAAGCCTTACTAAAATCCAAATAAACAATATCGAATTCTTTATCATGATCAACGGCTTCAAAAGGCTTACTGAAGAAGGTTAATAAATTAGTTAGGCAGGAACGACCCCTTGTGAATCCATGTTGAGTATCATTAATCAAATTATGCCTATCGAGATGGATTCTTATATTATCAGCTATAATTGACTCTAGTAATGTGCTTACAGTCGAGGTCAGGCTTATTGGGCGGTAATTTGACGGTAACGACTTGTCCCCTGCTTTAAAAATAGGAATTACATTAGCCATCTTCCACATAACAGACACTACACCTGTTTGAAGAGATAAATTAAAAATATTAGTTAATGGTTCACAGAATTCCATTTTGCATTCCTTAAGAACCCTTGAAAAGGCTCATCAGAGCCCGGGGATTTTTTTCCTTCAAACGGTCTATCTGTTTGATAACCATTTCGCTAGTGACTGTGATATTACATAATTTCTCTTCTTCAGGCCCACTGTAAAACCTAATTACTGGGATATTAATGTCTTCCTGAGTGAAAACCGAGAGAAAACAATTATTAAAAACAGAGCACATTTTATTCTCTTTGTCAGTAAGATATCCATAGTTATTTTTAAGGGGACCTATCTTATTTCTAACTTTTGTTCCATACACCTGGAAAAAACTTTTTGGGTTAGTTTTCGAATCTCTGGCAACTTTAATTTCGTAGTTCCGTTTAGCTTTTCTTATCCCCTTTTTAACGTCCCTCTTTGTTAATATACTGATTCATAAGGCGACTTTCACCTCTTTTGATGCACCTATAAATTCCTTTCTTCTTCCATAAAAGATATTTGAGCCTATTATTCATCCAGTTTGGGTCATTTCTATTCGATCTAATTTCTTTATTTGGGATAAACGTTCTTTGGGCAGCATGTATAGCGTTTAGAAAGCTGTCATATTGATAGCTCTCTTCGTTACCTCAGTCCACAGATAATAAGTATTCTCTAAACTCATTGTAATCTTCTAAGCGAAAATCTGGGACCGTTACTGAATTATCCCTACTATCGTACTTCCATTCAGTGCTAAAGATAATTGATTAGTGGTCGCTTGCGCCGAGTTCCTCTTTAATTTCTAAATTATTAACAATGGTTTCATTGTTTACCAGAACCAAATCAAGCAGGTTATCTCCCCTTGTAGGTTTTGTCACAAACTGCTTCAAAAGGCAACCCTGAACTACTAAAATGCCGTTAGATACTTAATTCCCAGTCAAAAAATTCCAATCAATCTGACTAAAGTTAAAGTCCCCTAGAATTACTACATTATCGTGCCTCGCGGCCTTAACAGTTTCCTCCCAAAGTAGTCTCCCTTCGTCCCTAAGTTTGGTGGACGGCATATCAAGCTTAAAATCAATTTTTCATGACCTGAAAAATCTATCCAGATAGACTCTGTATGTGTTATTTCAGACTTTATACCCGTTTTTATGCAACAGTTCAAGCGATCTCGGACATACAGTGCCACCCCACCCCCCTTCCCGATACTTCTGTCTACTTCGAACAATTTAAAACCCTGAATGTGACATTCCGCAGGCATGTCTCGATTTTTTGTATTAAACCATGTCTCAGTTATGGCAAATACATCAATGTTAAATGCACTTGCAACTAATCTCAACTCATCCATCTTATTCCTAGCACTACGACTTTAGTATAATATAAGTTTAAAGGCCCTCCTTTCTCTTTACCCTTCCTTCTCTTTTCTGTTTTTCCACTATACCTATTACTGTCCTTGTCACCTAGTGCCACTGGCTTTCCAATATCCACCTCATTCTGTCTATTACTAGTTCCCCTAAAACTCACAATATTACTACACTGGGACTTCAGCTTTTTCCCCAAAACCCATACCACTATTTCTAGTTTAAAGCCCTAACAGCTTCCTCCACCGCAGTGGCCAGTGCCCCCATCCCAGACCTAGATAAGTGAATCCCATCCCTGGCATAAATGTCATTTCTGCCATAGAAGAGGTCCCAGTTGTCAATGTTATTGCATTTTCCTTACAGTGTTTCTCCAGCCAGCAATTGACACCAGTTGCCCTGGGCAACCATTCATTTGCAACTCATCTCCTTGGCAAAATGCCACATATCACAGAGTTCCCTCCCTTCTTCCTAATTATCTCTATTGCTGACCTATACCTGCTAATCAGGTTCTCACTCCTACTTCTGCAACATCGTTGCCTCCAGCACTGAGAGAGATAATAGGATTACTCCCAATATCTCTCATGATGTTGTCCACACGGCTAGCAATATCTTTTATTCCAGCCTCAGGGAAACATGCCCTCTGTGTCCTCTTCCTATCCCTAAGACAAAAGGCCCTATCTATATGACACTAATACACATTTTCACTCAACCAGGATAACCCAAATAATTCCTCATTTTCGTTAATACCCACAACAATCCACAATTTTTACATAATACAACAAAAGATTCACTTGTCAGTCTCCTCAAGTCTAGACATCTGCGCAAATATGCCGAGCGAGAACTGCTTGACGAGTCTTATCTGATTTACCTTCAGATTAAAATCTCAGGTCAGACCCACCAAGTAACCTTCTCTCTCTACCTCAACACCAACACTCAGTTCTACCATAGAGAGAATTTAAGGCTAGATATGCTTACTCAATCCATTCTTTTAAAATATATTCACACAATACCTTTAATTTCAGTAAAATTCCCATATTTAATTAAAATTCTAATACAATCCTCTTCTTACCCCTTCTCCACACCCCCCAAACCTTACCTCTTCACACCCATCCACCCATCTCCCAACAACTCACTCTCCCACCAACATCTCCAACAAGGCACAATTTTCACTCATAACCCACAGTTTTTCTCGTTTTAACTATTTCATCAGAAAAAGTCACCACAACACTTACAACTTATAACCACTTTTCGATAATTTTACTCCCAGAACACCTTCAAAAATACTCTTGCACATCATCTGAACGCCTTTGAATAGTCTCAAGCACCATTTGAGTACTCCCAAGTACACCATTGAATACTACCAAAACACCACCAAAATCACCATAAATTAAGATCAACATCACCAACCAGCACCTATTTTCACACAAATCCCCTCAGATCACTATAACCAAGATGGTTACCAATTTCTATGATTACATTCACCTCCAACTAAGATATAACATGTGCGCAAAAAAAATATCGTGAAAACAAACCAAACACACAAGCACAACAGAATCACCTCTTTTTCGACATCTCTAGTTCGACAACAACACCCACGACACACAACACCCACATCCACAACACCCACATCCCACAAAAACCACAACCCAAACATCACCCACAACCCACAACAACCACAACAACAACCCACACCTTATAACCTCTTTTCGGCATCTCTAGTTCGACAACAGCACCCACAACCCACAATGCCCCACAACCCACAACACCCACAACAACAACCCACAACACCCACAACACCCACAACAACAACCCACAACTTATAACCTCTTTTTTTGTATCTCTAGTTCGACAACAATACTCACAACCCTCATCACTTAACATTTTATTCACAATTTTTCCTCTTTCGATACAAATTTTTTCCCTTATTTTTACTAAATCTTAAATGTAACGCACATTCCTCCCTACAGTCACTAAAATTCTAATAAAATCCTCTCCATACCCATGTCCTTGTATCCATATAGATTAATATTATACTCACAACAACTAATCATCTCACTACCACACTACTGCGGCATGTTTCTACAACCTTCAAGTCCCTGGTATTGAGGATTCACCCTCCAATCTTTTCCAATGTATCATAACTTTTCACATCTATAATTTCTTTTAAAATATTCACACATTACCTTTATTTTCAGTAAAATTCCCCATATTTCATTAAATTTCTAATACAACCCTCCCCATACCCCTCTCCATCTCACCCACATTTCTTCACATCCACTCACCCATCTCCCAACACACCTCTTCAGAACGCAAAAAAAAAAAAAATCACATTTCACATCCACAAATCTATCTCATCACCCATCTCTAATCCACTAAAATCACTGTAGCCAAGATATTCACCAAATTCTATGACCACCTAACACACACAGACACCACACTTTACTTCGAACACCTTCAAAACACTCTCATACATCATGATTTGAAGACCACCTTTTCTCAATATCTCTTAAGAAATATTCTCTCAACAACAACCTTTATCATCTCACTACAGAACAACCATAGATTACTTTGAACACCCTCGAAACACTCTCATAAATCATTTGAATACTCACAAAAACACCTTTGAACATTTCCAGACAACAATGAAACACTTCCAAATTACATTAGAACATTTCGAAGACATCATTGGAACACTTCCGAAATATCATTTTGAATACTCCCAAATAACATTTGACATTTCTAACTCATCCACACTTACACATTTCATTAACCGAAATTACAACTCATCCACCAAACTACTCCCTCAGTCTCCAGACTTTACAACATTAGCACAAAAACTAACTCATACACTTATGTCATGAGACATTTTCCAAAACTAACACACACACACACACACACACACACACACACACACACACACACCACTTTACTTTGAACAACACCAAAAACACAATCAATTGCCTTTGAGTACTCCAAAAACATCATTTGAAGACATTCAAAAACATCAAACTTCTTTGAATACTCCCAAAACACCTCTGAATACTACCAAAACAGCACTGAATACTGCCCAAACACCACTAAAAATCACCAGAAACTAAGATCAACACCACCACCTATCACCCATTTTATAGAAATCCGCACAAATCACTATAACCAAGACGATCCCACTCACCTCAGACTGTTAAATAACATAAGCGCAAAAAAAAATTCTCATAAATCATTTGAATAGTCCCAAACACCTTTGAACATTTCCAAACAACACTGAAAAACTTACAACAGGATCACCACCAACTGAAAACATATCATGTACACACACACCAAAAAAAATAAGACATCCATCAACTAACATCCATGATCACTCACCTCAAAACCACCAAGATCGCAGAAAACACTCATTTTTTTATAAACATTCACACAAAAATCACAATCACCAACTCCTTACAATATTTACCAATATCTTATGCACTCACAACCAACACATGCTGACACAAATAGGGACACCTCCAATGACGTCACACTCCAACCTGTGTTTACTTGGAGATCAGTGACGTCATACCCAAACACCTTGTTTCAACCTGTTATATCTCCAGTATCTAAGATCACCACAATCAAAACGGTTACCAAATTCTATAACCCCACCACTAAGATCACTAAAACATCACACATTTTGTACACATTCTCTTAAAACATCATAACCAAGATCACTAAAAACTAAGATCGCTTACGTCAAGATCACTAAAACTATCTACACTTTTACTAAGATCACACAACATTTTGTCTTCTCTAACTCACCCACCAATTTACATTCTCATTCACACTTACACATTTCATTAACCGAAATTACATCTCATCCACCAAACTCCTCCCTCATTCTCCAGACTTTACAACTTAGATAAAAAAAAACTAACTCATACACTTATGACATGAGACATTACCATAACTAACACACGAACTAACTTTGAACCAACTTTGAACAACACCAAAACACCACTGAACATCTTCAAAAATACTCTGCACATCATTTGAACACTTTCAAAGACACCATCAAACACCTTCGAATACTCCCAAAACACTACTGATTACTAACAAATCACCACTGATTACTGCCAAAACACCGTCAAAATCACCTGAAACTAAGATCAGCATCACCAGCTAACATCCATTTTATAAATATTCCCTCAAATCACTATAACCAAGAACTCCCTCCCCATGCCCCCCCCCATGAGCGCAAAAAAAAAAAAAAAAATGAACATAAACCTAATACACAAACAGTACATGATCACCATCAACTGAAAATATATCATGTACACACAAAAAACTAAGACAACCACCAACAACAAACACCCATGTTCACTTACCTCAAAAACCACTAATATCACAGAAAACAAAATCATATTTGCCAGTATCTAAGCGCACTCACCACACTACCACCAACACACGATGTCACACCCCACAAGACCGGCGAGGTCACCTCCAGTGACGTCACACTCCCATCAGTGTCATCACACCCAACCCACCTTTGTTTCAACCTGTTGTACCCACAATATCTAAGAACACTATAACCAAGACGTTTACCAGATTCTATGACCCCAACACTAAGATCACAGAAAACACTCATTTTTATAAACATTCACACAAAAATAACGATCACCAATTCCATATCATGTTTACCATCATCTATCAACACTCATCACCAAGATCACCAAAAATCTAAGATCACACATCAAAACTACTATGATCACAGTGTGTGTGTGGGCATTAACTTCGTAATATGTAAAATTGTGACTAGTAAAATTATCGAAAAATGATTATAAGTTGTAAGTGTTGTGGTGACTTTTTCTGATGAAATAGTTAAAACGAGAAAAATTGGGGGTTATGAGTGAAAATTGTGTCTTGTTGTGAGATGTTGGTGGGAGAGTGAAGTGTTGGGAGATGGGTGGGTGGATGTGAAGAGGTAAGGTTTGGGGGGTGTGGAGAAGGGGTAAGAAGAGGATTGTATTAGAATTTTAATTAAATATGGGGATTTTACTGAAATTAAAGGTATTGTGTGAATATATTTTAAAAGAATGGATTGAGTAAGCATATCTAGCCTTAAATTCTCTCTATGGTAGAACTGAGTGTTGGTGTTCAGGTAGAGAAAGAAGGTTACTTGGTGGGTCTGACCTGAGATTTTAATCTGAAGGTAAATCAGATAAGACTCGCCAAGCAGTTCTCGCTCGGCATATTTGCGCAGATGTCTAGACTTGAGGAGACTGACAAGTGAATCTTTTGTTGTATTATGTAAAAATTGTGGATTGTTGTGGGTATTAACAAAAATGAGGAATTATTTGGGTTATCCTGGTTAAGAGTGAAAATGTGTATTAGTGTCATTTATGAAAAAAATTTTATCGAAAGGGGAAAAATTGTGAAATAAAATGGAAAATGATGTGGGTTGTGGGTATTGTTGTTGAACTGGAGATGCCGAAAAAAAGTTATAAGTTGTGGGTTGTTGAGGTTGTTATGGTGACAGACCTGATTCTACCTGTTGGCTTGTGTGTGTGAGGTCATCACGTGACGTCACTGACCGCTGAGTAAACACAGGTGGAGTGACATCATGCATGCCAGGAAGTTACTTGTTTACACCTGCGTAGACCCAAAAATTTGATCCAAGGAAGTGGAGGGAAAATCTTTGTATTACTGATATCGAGAAAAGTTAATCCAAGGAGGGTGATCATGATCCGAGAAGGTGAATCAGGGATTTTGGGATGGGGGTGGAAGTGGGAGGTGTGGGTGACAGAGGCGTTGATCCGAGGAGTTAGAGATCACAAGAAAATTAATTTTTTTTGGGGGGTGGAGGTCTTGATCCAAGGAAGTGGAGGAGAAATATTGGGTTTAGAGAGTATGGGGAGATGGAAGTGGGAGGGGTACCCATAGGGGGAACCTCAAAACTTGATCCGAGGAAGTGGAGAATATAAGAAAATTAAAAAACTTTTTGGGGGGGAGATGGAGAGGGAGGTCTTGATCCAAGGAGGTAGAGCAGGGATTTTGGAATGGGGGGATGGGAGGTGTGGCTGAGAGAGAGAGGTGTTGATCCGAGGACTTAAGAGATTATAAGAAAATGGAATTTTTTTGGGGGGGAGATGGAGAGGGAGGTCTTGATCCAAGGAAGTAGAGCAGGAATATTTGGACATAGAGGGTAGAAGTGGATGGTGGGAGGTATGGGGGGAGGGTGTTGATCCGAGGAGATGGAGAGCACAAAAAAATGAAATTCAAAAAAAAAAAATCGAAAAAATCGGAAAAAAATTCGGGGAGTGGGGGCGATCCGGCGGACGCTGCAGAAGGCTCTGCAGGGGCGGCACAGGCGCAGGTGGGCGCGAGTGGGCGCGCGGGCGGGCGCGCGGGCGTGGGTTGCTGCTGTTCAGTATTCTATAAAAATTTCATACGATTTTCTCAAACACATGTCTTGTAAATAATAAAACACAGTACCGTGACTGAAGCAATACAAAAAATATGCCACACAAATGGTCTGACTTAGACCATTAAGTGGGCACTCAGAAACGCGAAGATAATGGAACCAGTACATACACGAAAGCGGGGCGGGGCCGGGAGCACTAAAATGAGAACATGAAAACATATAAGGTATAAAGTAGAAATATAATTGTAGAAGTAGTAGTAATAGTGGTGGAAGTAGTAGTAGTAATTTAAGTAATATAAGTAGTGCAACCGTGGTAGAGGTAGTGGTAGTAGTAGTAGTACATGGAGTGCTCTAATGTCCTCATTAGAATGAATTGGATGGCCTATATTGGTGCCATCAGCAAATTTGCTTTTATTGCTATTTATTTCCTCATTTATGTTGTTTATGTAAATTGTGAACAACAAAGGGTCCAACACTAACTGCTGCAGAACACTGCTTGTGACGTACCCCCACTCTGATTTCTCCCCATTTATACAAACTCTCTGCTGTCTATTTGTCAACCATGCCTCTACCCAGGGAAAAATTTCTCATCCTATTCCGTGTGCCTTGAGTTTCCTTAATAGCCTCTGATGTGGAACTCTATCGAAAGCCTTACTGAAGTCCATATACACAATATCATATTTATTACCTTGATCTACCTCCTCAATTACCCTAGTGAAAAAGTTAGTAAATTCGTAAGGCAGGAACGCCCCTTTGTAAAACTGTTAAGATTCATTAATCAATTTATGCCTTTCAAGATGGCCACGAATTGCCTCGGCAGTTATTGATTCCATAAATTTTCCCACTATGGAGGCAAGGCTTATTGTTCTATAGTTCGAAGCTAAAGACCTGTCTCATGCCATTTTCTACTTCTCTCGCACTATGCCAGTTTGTAGTGGTATGTTGAAGACCATGTCACTAGTTACCCCAACCATGCATAGTTTGTTAGCGTCCTGCTTGACATAATTTTATTTTCTGGAGGTGTGGGAGCTTCTAAGCTAATTTTATTCTCATCCCTTCTTGGTGTACTAGCATCACGAGCAGCACTTATATATTATTGTAACCACGAACGAGTGGTATTGATCAATAACAACCTCCGTATGCCCTAGGATGGCGGCCCAACAGCTAGCTGTGCTGGCTGCGCCATTCTTGTAGGGTTGGGTGGTCCTGTGGTTTAAAGCATCATGTGGTTCTCGCTTACCATGAGGCAGGCCAGTACAACATGGGTTCGAATCCTAGGCTAGTGCAGTGTTGTTATTGATCAATACCACTCGTTCGTGGTTACAATAATATATAAATACTGCTCGTGAGGCTAGTACACCAAACAGGGATGAGAATGAAATTAGGTTAGAAGCTCCCACACCTCCGTATGCCCTCGGATGGCGGCCCAGCAGCTAGATCTGTGCTGGCTGCGCCATTCTTGTAGGGTTGGGTGGTACTGTGGTTTAAAGCATCATGTGGTTCTTGCTTATCATGAGGCAGGCCAGTACAACATGGGTTCGAATCCATGGCTAGCGCAGTGTTGTTATTGATCAATACCACTCGTTCGTGGTTACCATAATATATATATATATATATATATATATATATATATATATATATATATATATATATATATATATATATATATATAATTTATATTATATATGTACTTTATCAATAAACAGAATACATTGAGAGAAAACACAACATGAGTACATTAGTACAATATATCAAAGGTTATGAATCTCCTGCAGTTCCTCCGAACCCGGGACGCGAGCCCAATGTGCAGCATACATACTGGGCCACGCTGAGGCGCTGGAACATGAAATTGGCTGCCCTTGGGTTCCTGGTGGTGTCGATGAGTCTGGAACTCAGTTCTTTAAGGAAACGTGTGGCATGTTTTCCCATGACCCCAAGGTTTCTGACCCCACGGCGACAAATTGTTACTTTTGGGGATTATGTCCCTGTACTTGCCGACTTGTACTCCTCTCTGTGGTCAGCAGCTGCTCCCTGTTCCCCGACACTGTGATGGATTAGGTGTCCCCAGTGTGGACACAAAGGTATATTTCCCCAATGCTAAGAGCTTGCCATTTTTCCCAAGGTTAGATGGTGACCCCGTCGGGAGTTTGGGGGTTGTGGGTATTGGGTTGGCTGCACGGGATGGGGGTTTTCCCTCTCTGCTGGGCATCCAGCTTAGCAAGGGTTCTTTTAGTGTCTTTAAACCTCACTGTGTCTTCACCCAGCCCTTATTTTTTGGAATGGGTTAAGACCATTTTTTCAAAAAAAGGGCGTTTCTAAAAGTTTAAAGAGATCTCCATTGAATATTTAAAAAGGGCCCTGCCCTTCTGCTCCAGCCGGGTTACTGGGTTTTCGTAAAAGTATTCAGTTACCTTGCCAAAACCCCTTAAAATTCAGTATTTTCAATAGCGCTTTAAAGGATTACAACTGGTGGGCAACTAACTAGAAAAATTTAAAAATTTTAATAAATTTTAAATTACATTAAGTTGTCTAGGGTATTTTTATAAAAGAAAAAATTAAATAAATCACAGTAATGAAAATAATATCAATCCTCGAGTTCAATGTTTTTTGTGTTTAAAAAGAAACATATCACATTTATAATTCTTAATACCGTCGGTACTTTAAAACATTTAATAAGATATTACAAATATGTAAAAAATAAGTGTGTAGGGCGTGTAAGTGGCTCTAAGAAATTTCGCTATTTTCCTAAAGGGACTCGAAAAAGATTTAAAACCCAAGGGCCCCGACAAAGCCTAAAATTTAAACAAACCCTTGTGCCCAAATGGCAAACCCGAACAGTCTGCTTGAACAACAAAAAATTTGGCAAAGGGGCCCAAATTTGCAAGGGCAATATCAAGCGACTCCCCCGACACAATCGGGTCAAGGAGATAATATAACGACACTAAGTGGGGCCCAAATCACAGACCCTCCAAAAAAAGTTACAAAATTTCCCATACTACTGAACCCTAATTTTCGCATGGGAAAAACCCCGACTGTGACAATACACAGAAAAACCATTTAAAAAATTTTAGGTCAGAAGCTATAGCTAAGGCCCCTGATGTTCAGAGGGGCTAAGCAAACACACAACCTCAGAAACAACGCCCCAAAAATTCACTAATCTATACAATGTTCTGTGAACAGAGTTCAAACAGAAAAACCCAAGAAAAAAGAGACAGAAAATTTCGGGCCCAAAACCCGCAAGCGAGTTAGAGCAGACTGAATACGTCACGAGAGGTGAGGAAAAACCCCCCCCGGATAAACGTGATGGGCCCCATGGACGCACACTCAGAACCCCCGGCAGATAACGAGCGACAAGCGTAATTACAGTATTTTGACATATTATGTAATCCTAAAACAAAAATTCAAATAACAATATAACAGTCAAATTAAAAATTTTAAAAAATCAACTTTTACGATTTGGGCTATTATCGCAAATATAAGAAATTTATAAAATTAAATGAAAAGGGTAATTAATTATATATACTAATAATCATTGAAAACCCCTTTTTCCGGGGGTTTGCAAAAACCCCCCCCCCACGCCCAGGGGGTCGCACTAGGATTGCATTAATGTCTTTCACATTATTACGGTTTTACTCAATAAAAATAAAAATTTAATATAAATATTAATCAGTCCCCCTTTTTGTCCCAAGCCCCGCAAAACAATTTCACAGCACCGCATTGGAAAATGCCCCTAGAAATGGGGCAGTACACAGTATCGTATCTCTGCATATCGTGGTTATGTACATCATGAGAGACGGGGATAGCGCTGACAGGGGAGGAAACGTTGAGGCTCGATCATGGGTAGAGGAGCGCATTCCACTCTTAATTAGTGGTTGTGGAATGCGAGGCAGTAATGAACATCTGGGGTAGGGAAACAGTTAAGGGTGTAGTAAGAGGGGGAAGTCTGCGACGGGGACAAAATTTTTCCCGGTCACGCAGTACCTCCCCCCCCACCGAAACCCCTACCCCTCAACACTCCCCCTTATCTCCTCCCCACAACAAAACTGGGAATACAAAAATAAAAATTAATTAGGACATGAAATGAGTATTATTTTTGTTAATTTTTGGGCTGGAGGGAAAATTAAAGTTACTTTAATGAATTTGGGAATAGCAAGTAACAAAAAGGTTTTTTGGGGCAAAAAATTACTTTTAATTTTTAAAAGGTAACTGAAATTTAAATAAGGACGAGAAGAGCCCCAGAAATTTACATTACAATGCCCACTTTGTGTTTTATACAAATTTGAAAAAAGGGAAAGGGATTCTGGGGGCCCCCCCCAATGACCAAGCATTTTTACTTTTTCCTTTAGTTTTTTAATTAATTTAAGGGGATTGTGGCAAAAAAAAACTTTAAATTTTAAATGGGGAAGTCCCCAAAATACCCAAAATGTTTTAAAGGGGACGCCAAAAAGAGTTTAAAAAAGGGCCCCTCTTTCTCAATAGTGGGCAATTTTTTTCTGGGGTTTTTTTTTTTCCCCCCTTTAAGTTATTTTAAAAAAATTAAGGAGGGGAGAAGTCAGGGATGTTGACTTTTTGGAAAGGCAGAAACGCACCCCACGGGCATAGCCACTCGCATCTATATGAAAAAAGAAGGGAAATTGAAAATTAGGACTTTTAAACACAGGAGCAAGGATAGCAAGCGCTTAAACCCTTTTTTTGAACGGTCGGAAAAAATCTTACCGGGTGAACTGAACTTTGCTACTAGTAAGCTCAGGAGAGGAGCTGCAACCCTGAGAAAAGTTTGGACAAAAACCTGCGATAATACCCCTGCCATACCCGGGAAAATCCCTTTTACCCTTTTCCCCCTACCCGGGTGGCACTGGAAATTCAAAAAATTGCACCCCCTTTAGCCCCCAATTGGGGAGAAACCTCCCCTTTGGGCCGATACAAAACCCAAGTAGGTAATTTTGGGTTTGCCCAAAAAACACATTTAGCTAATTTGACATTGAATTGTAGTGCCCCCCTTTTCTCTCAAAAAATGCTTGAGACGGCAAAGTGCTTTTTCCCACTGTCACTGTACACACCTAAGTCGTCAAGGTAGGCTTCTACCCTTCTAATTGTGGGTAAAACTCTTTCATTTTCCCTTTGGAATGAAGAAGCCCGTTAATGGGCCAAAGGGGGGTGACGGGGTTTTTTAAAAAAAATCCATCTTGAACAGTAAAAGCAATATTTTTTTAAAGCACGTTCGTTAGCGGGACTTGATAATACCCTCGTAAGAGACTAAAAGGGCGGGACAAACGGGCTCCTGCACACGGTAAAATAAAGGTCGAAAAATTTGCGAGGTAGAGGAAAAACCATCAGGAAGGTGACAGATTTCCCAATTTTTCCCTGTAATCAGTCCCACATCCTAAACTACCGTCGGGTTTTGGGGCCACTAAAATTACGGGGAGTTTCCCCAGGGGACTTTTACTGCGTTCAAAAAATTTCCGTGAAAAAACAAAAAATCAACCTCTTTCTAAATTTGCTTTTTTTGCTTTGTTGGACTCACCCCTATATGGTGAATTGCTTAAGGATGTTTCCCCTGAAACATAAAACGTCATGTAAAAACCCCAGAGAAACAACTTTTTGGAACTCCCCGGAAAAATTCAAAAAAATTTGAAAAAATCTTTTTTTAATTCACCACTTTTTTCAACCCCAAAGGGTTTACAAGAAAATCGTTAGTGATGTCAAAGTCACGGAATTTTCTAAACGCACCTCTAACCTTAGAGATGTCGGTTTGACTGACTTTTACTTCCTCGTCCTTGGAAAAAAAAAAAAGTAGTAGGTAGGGGGATAGGGGTAGTATCCCTTTAAGAGGGGTTTAAAAATGGTACAAAATGTTGAAAATTTTTTTTTCCCCCCAGGCGTACGTCCCAAAATTTAATTTTTACGTCGCTAAGTTTTTTCCACAAATCCAGGGGCCCTCATACCGGGCTTGTAGAGCATGCCCCCTGGTTTTTAATGTCCGGGGCCATCCCCTTTTTCTCCTGCTTTAAAAGAACGGGAAAAGCACGCTTGTCAAATGTTGTTTTCCTTTAGCTGGGGCGGGAAACTAGGTTTTTCGAACCCTAGCCCCCTAAACGGCTGCCCAAATGTTGCTGCATTAAGAAGGTGAAGTACCCCAATGAGGGGGTTTTTTTGTTTTTTCCGGGTCCACACGTTTTTTAAACATGCGAGAGGCCCCAACGCCCCTTTGGTGTCCCGAAAAATTATTTTAAAAACGGACTAAATCTGGGGATTTTCTTGCTCACTTTTCCCCTCAAACGAACAAAAGGGAAAAGGGTATCCCCTTTCATCCCGCCCCTCTAAAAAAATGCTTCAATAAGCTCTCATCAAAGCCCTTAAATTGCCCTGATAAAAATTCTCTCTAGAGCCCTTTTTGATGTGGTTTGAAAAATTTGGTTTGGGAAAGTCCCAAATTTATTCCTAGGTGGGAAAAATGCCCCTCGAAAGATTTTTAGAAGTGAAATTAGACCCCTTTGATTGACTGAAATCCCTCGTGGGAAAACCAAACCCTTTGGGAGAAAAATTTCATCACCCGCTCTTCCAAAAAATGGGCACGAGCTTTAATTTTTTTCCCCATAGGAATACTTGGGGGTTTTCCCGAGGGTTCAGGCGTCCAAAATGTAAATAAGTATTGGTTTCCTATTTTTGGTTTTAAAGGAAAAGGGACCAACACAATCAATAAAAAGAGTGAGAATTGGTTCACCCCCAAACGGTGTTTGGAATGAGGGGGCCGCAGGTGGAGGTGGGGGTGCGCTGGCTTGCCTGTAAACTTTGCCACCCGGGGCAACGTACCCCACAGGGATCGGGCTATTTTCCTTCTTTTTTGGGCCCAAGTAAAATGTTTTCCCAGTTACCGAGTGTCTTTTACCCCCAAATTTTTCCTCCAGGGGGACAAATTGTGAGAAAAAAAAAAATAAAATGGGCTTGTTCACGAAATGAAACTGGTAACACTACGAGATGCTTGATGTGGGGGAAACACTATCAGCGACAATTTACATGTATTTTTTTCCCATCAGTAAAACCGTTACTATAATAGAAACAATTATCGGACCCTTTTGGGCTTCCCCTTCAAAAACCCGGCTTTTTTCCCTCATTTTTCCCCATGACTGATAAAACAAATAACCTTAAAATTAAAATTTCTTCAGATTTAAAGAAATTTAACGCCCAGTTGTGTCCGACTGGGGTTGATGCCCGGGGGGGAGTCAGTTTTAAAATGACCCTGGGGCGCAGGCGTAAATAAAAAACATATTCAACCCCCAAAAATTTCTTTGTCATCCCCCCTAACTAAAACGGGAAAAAAAGGATGGTTGTTGAATTTTGACATCCCTTAGAAAATTGCGCTAGAAAAAATAAATAGGTTTCTCTCTACAAGCTTAAATGGCAAAATTTATCATCAGGTTATTATCAATCACAAGTGGTTCTTTACATTTTCCCAGCAAAAAGGTTTTTCCCTTTCCCCTTTTCCCAACAAGTCCCTGACCCTGATGGGAAATAAAACCCCTGGATATCCCCCGAAATATAAACCATTTAAAATTTGCTTTTTTAAAATATAAATTTTGTTGCAGAGGCCCCTTTTAAAAACAGCCCCCCTCCATGGGCTTCTAACAATACATCTATTTAAAATTTGGTATCACCCTTTTTTAAAATTTGTGGGGCAGTAAAATCTTCTCTTAAAAACATGAGTAACGCCATGCTCTGAAAAAAAATTTTATCCAGTTAGATGTAAAATTGCCCAAAATCCTTTCTACCTCTTAAAAAAAGAAAAGGACTCATCACTGAACAAAATTTTTTTCGTCGAACACTTTCTAAACCTAGTCATCTACCCTGAAAAAAAATTTATCTAAAACAGTAAAAAGGGGAAAAATTGTAGGTTTTTTGGTGTCTTTGTTGCTCGGAAGAGGATACGACTCGAGTGGGGGGGCCCGGGCCCCACGGGCTGCCTCTCGTAAACTCTTTCAAACTTATTTGCAATTTCTCCTAGCATGTCCTTTTTTGTTACCCAATTTTTTACATTTAACTTTTTTTTCTCCCATTTTTAGATTTCTGGGCTAGCCACAGAGACAGATTCAGATTGTGAGTTTTCCTGGTAAAGGTTAAAAAAAAAATTACAGTTGAGGTACTCAAGGGCCCGGGAATGAGCAAACTGATTTAGGTTTTCCCAAATTCCCGGAAAAATTTTTAGTTACCTTTTTCCTGTGTTTTTTTATGTAAAAGTTTTTGAGAAATCTTGTAATTGTCTCTAATGCTGCGTTTTCCCCGAATTTCCCAGGTATTTGATCGATAGAAAATTTTTTTGTATGTCAGCAGCTTTCGTTGTTTTTAAAATCTTTATTTTTTTAGTAACAACTGAAAAGGCTGCCGGGAGTTGTTTTAAAAAAAATTTCACTCACACCATCTCTCAATGCAAATTTTTTTCCAAAAGGCAAACCTACCAAGTTTGATCTTGGGCGTCGTTGTTTAAAAAACGAAATGTCTTTGATAAAAATTTTTCAAAAGGTTTAAAAAGTTATACGGGCTCTAGAATTGTTTGTTTGACCCGTGTCCTACCCAATGGGCTTTGGGAAAAGGTAAGGGGTGCAGTACAGGTTTGAGCTCTTTCCCCTCAAAGCAAATATGCAAAAAATGTTGGGCCCCGTGTTAACGGGGCCAAATTCATAGCACTGCCTGGGTTTTCCCAAAAACATCAAAATAGGAGTCTAAGTCACTTTTAAAAAACTTAGGAACCCCTTTGGATTGGAGTTTTGCACATTTTAAAAGTGTCCCCGTGGGGTCTATCAGGGCTGTTGTTCCCCTTCCCCCGGGCGAAATTTTCTCTTGGGGAAAATTTTTTTCGGTTTTAATCTTCCCCTGTGCCCCCTATTTTTGCAGTCCCCCGCAACATAAAAGAGGCGTTCAAAAACCCCTTTAAACTGTTCCCGAGAGAAGGACCCGTGGGTTAAAAGGAGGAGTAGGGAAAATTTAAAATTTCTTTCTGGACTGGGCCTTAGGCCCGGGCACTTGGTCCCAACCGTCTCTAGGGGGGAGTCTAGATCTGGTCAATTTTAAGTAGAAAACAGGGGTAGCATCACCCGTCCTAGGTGGGGAGGCTTTGTTTAAACCCTATCTCTGTACTATGTGGGCAGTGAGGCGGGGGAAGGGGTGAGCGAGAACTGACCCACACAAAAACCCCGCACTAACTCAAATTTTTTCTCTAGTTTCTTTTCATCTTCATCAAATTGAGTCATACTTTTTTAAATTTTGACACTAGGGGTTTTCTGAATCTGAATCATAATCAGGGAAAACTCTGAAAGAGCAGGAAACAAAATATCTTTTTAAATTTAAAGCCCCC
>NC_069486.1:16424102-16456602 GCF_026875155.1 Cherax quadricarinatus | reverse complement strand
ATACCAATGGAACTAAACGACTGAAATTGCTAAATGAGCATGATAATGTTCGAATTGTGGGCACTACTGAGCCTACTCACATATATGGTGGCATACTAGATCTGTGTCTTGGTTTTAATACATCATATACGATGCATGACTCTGTCATAGTTGATGATCTTCTATCTGATCACTTCCCAAGACTAACAACTGTCAATCTTGATCACATCTCCAGCAATCAAGGAGCTAAATACAGAAGGAGGAAACTTATTCTCAAACCAGAACACAGAGTCAACTTTGTTAACCACTTGGATCAATGGTATAAGAATTACTAGCCCATTGGCACACAAAAATTTAATGGTTTAATTACCACTATTGAGAGTGTTCTCACAGATCAAGTGGGCAGGAATAGGAAACAAAGACCCTCCACTATAAATAACAATAAAAACCAATGTAAATAGTACTATAATGATCCACAGCTACGCAATCTAACACATGCAGCTAGGAGGATTGGTAAAGCATACCGTGAATGTAGAACCCCAGACCTGCTCTGAACGTTCCTAGCTGCACTAACAAATGCAAGGAATTGAAAGGAAGAACTTAGGCAACAGGAATGGGAACAGTTTGTTAGTGGATTAAATAGGTCCACCCCTTTAAGTTTGGCTTGGAAAGGTATAAATAAAATAACCAGGAAAAAGACTGGCAATGTTGCTCATCCCTTTCCTCTTGAAAAAGCAAATGACCTCATAAATGACTGGTCCAAAACATCCAGGCATGAAAAACCTTCCATCTCATATTAGAAAAAAATTAGAGAGTACTTCTGAAGAAATGTTGAAACTGATTAATTTTATGAGCAAAATATTGATGAGAGTGATTGCCTCTTTGCCGAGTATAAAATTAGATAATGCATTAACTAAAGGTTGATAAACTGCTCCTGGAGAGGATGGTATAACCTATGATATTCTCAGAACTCTAAGGCACATGCCTGATAACCCTTTGTTGGCACTATATAATCTTAGTTACATTGAGGGCGTTCTTCCTACTTCCTGGACCAATAGTCTCATTGTGCCCATCCCTAAGCCCCAACAGCCTGATACATTTAGGCCGATCTCCTTAACTAGTTGTCTTTGTAAAACTTTTGAAAGAATGATACTTAACAGACTGTACTACAGAATCAGACACCAACTTTCCCCCTACCTCTATGGGTTCATGAAAGGTAAAAGTGTGCAGAACTGTATTTCCACCTTTCTCACTGCACACACACCGCTACTAGTTTTACCACTTTTCTTGATCTAAAATCTGCATTTGATATTGCGAACAGAACCGTTATACTACATGAACTAGCCAAAATGAATATTGGTGGTAGCTTACTCTGCTGGATAATAGGATACCTGTCAAATAGAGCATCCTCTGTCCTTTACCAAGGCTTCAGAAGTGATTCTAAAGAAATGTCTTTAGGTACACCGCAGGGAGGAGTTCTTAGTCCCATGCTAATTAATATTCTGATTAATGCTCTCCTAAATGCTCTATCTGCCTCACCTAAACATATAGCTATAAGCTATGCTGATGATATCATGATCCATACAACAGGGCATAAGAAGATGAATACCATTCTTAATGAAGTTCAAGCAATTTGTAATCGACTAGGCCTCATAATATCTTCCTCTAAAACAAAGATATTAATTAACAAGCAAACGACATCCCCCACCCATCTATTTGCAGGGTGAAATCATTAGCTACGTTAAAACTTACAGATATCTTGGTGTAGATGTACCCTTTAACAAAACCACTATACCACAACTAAACAAGAAAATGCAAAGCTAGGCTAAATGCTCTCAAAGCTGTTGCTGGCTACAACCCCAACTATGGTGCTAATGTGAGAATTGTGAGAATGATGTACATAGCCTATGTTAGGTTCTTAATTGATTATGCTGCTCCCATGTTGATATTAGCTAGAGAAAGTTCTCTCCGACCCTTGGAGTTAATGCAAAATGAAGCTCTCAGGATTATTCTTGGCTGTCCCAGATCTACAAAAGTTCTTAACATGAGGAGGAGCTTGGTATTTCTAGTATCAGTGATAGGATTGTTGAGATTAACACTGTACACGGTATTAGAATGTTGAGAAAACGAACCAACACTGTCACAATGAATCTTACCAAGTGTCTAGAGGTAAATACACACAGATCTAAATGGATTGTGAAAATGTGCAATTGCATTAAGTTTTATAACCTGCATGAACTGTATCACTGTAGGGAACAAGAGCATTTCACCCCTCCATGGAAGATGTGTTCATTTAATATCACATACCTACAAGTCCCTCCCAAGAAGCTCATTGCTAGTAATCCATTCCTTAAATCTCTTGTTAGAGCAACTGCTCAAGAAGAAATTTCTCACCTAGCTGGTAGTAATACGTTATCACAAGTTATATACACTGATGGATCTAAACAGGAGTCTTTTGGCAGGGCTGCATCTGCTCTTGTTGCCACCTCCCTAGTTAAGAACGATAATAAATTCGTTGAGTTAGGCATAAAAATTAACAACTGGGCGTCTACACTGCAAACTGAATTGTTTGCAATCCTAATGGCGCTAAAGCTAACCTATGACACTGAGCTTGACTATATCATCATTACTGATTCTATGTCATCATTGAAGGCTCTTGACTCATATAATGACTCCAACAACATGCTCATTGGAGAAGTCAGGTATAGATACTCAAAAATTAGGGACAAGGGAATTAATGTACAATTACTATGGATCCCATCACACATTGGATGCTCCTTCATGATAAAGTTGATAGTATAATTTACCAAGAAAGTACGCCAGAAGGAGTATAATGTAAATATAACTTTGTAAATACTTGTCTAAGTCAAATAAGAATAACGTATATAGGAGAGAAAGTAAATAATGAAAATATTGTTATAGGAATTGCCAGTTAGAAGAAGCCTAGTAAGATCTAAACCCCACAATGATAAACATGAACGTAGATAAGTATGTTTAGTACAACGGCAATGTGAACAGACTGACTGATGTTGTAGTGGCCCCTAGGCGTTAGGCTTGGTTACAAGTACTTCTGCAGTTTGGGAGACACACAGATGATCAAACTAAATGTAATTATGTGATCAGGTAGATTCACTCTCTTGAACACTATATCTTAATTGTCCACTTATTGAGGAATATAGAATAATAACCTATGGTGACATGTCAAGATATCTATTAATGAAAATAAGAATGACCAGAAATACTAAGCAAATTTTCTAAATTTGGCTTGTAACAGATAAGTGAACTATAGATATGTAGATATAAATCCATAATGTAGTTCCTGTTTATAACTACCCTTTGGGGCCAGAGATCCTAGGCTTTTTTGTATCCAATGTGCTCTCGCCTTAACCGTCACAGGATGGATATGGGGTGCACAGTAAACTAGCACTGTTCCGGTGCAAAAATCTAAAAATCTCTGCTTTTGTGAATTGCCCGATTGGCATGCGGCCGTTCTCATAATAACGAGGCTATTCGTAACTTAAGTCATAAACCTCAATATTAATACCTAATAACATATCATCACAAGGAGGCTACTCTTAATTAAATGCTATTCTTATTCATTGTCATCAGCATAATCCACTAATAGCCATTATTGTTTATCATTATATAATATACCAACAACCTCTTGATTAAACCATTAAACTAGTTGCAGCACCAGGGGTATAGATTATAAATCAAGGAATCTTCAACCTGTACCCAGTACTTCTAGGTGCTTTATCGTACGTTATACCTGCCATGGAAAGTTCTCTGTACATTCTCCAGTTCTGCAAATTATTTTGCGCTGCGGCCATTGGGGAAGGGGCAGAATAGGATACAGCAGTATTCCAGTCTAGAGAAGGCGATTTGAAGAGTATCAATCCATGTGCTTTAGCATCACCTAGTTTTCAAGGGGTTTTCTCATTATCCATTCTATAATTTTCCTAGCAGATGTGGTAGACACATTGTTTGAGTTTTGAGTAGATCATCCTGACAATAACACTCCCAAGTCCCTTCCCATTAGGTTTTCGCTCGTATTAAGTGATTGGAAATTTTGTTTTATACTCACGATACCGTTTTAATTTCCTCGAGTTTTTCTCCAATATCATTGTTTCTGCTACCCATTTAAAGATTTGGTTGATTCCACATTGGGAGAATTGGGGGGCAGTGGTGTGTGGCGATTGGATGATGGCAGATTTGGTGCATCTGCAAAGGAGATACGGTGCTGGGCATACCATCTCTATGTCAGGATAGAAAATGAGGCAACAGGATGGAGCGAGTACTGTGCCTTGTGGAGGCAGAGCTTTTCACTGTATGCGCCTCAGAACTTTACTCTGTTTACTATTACTCTTTGAATTCTATTTGTTTGGAAGTTATAGATCCATCCTACTAAACATCTACGCACAGGGTGGCCGGGTTCACGTATTGCGTGTTATGACACCCCATGGTCACAACTTGTCGAAGGCTTTTGCAAAAGTCGTGTATACTCCCTTCTTCATTTTGCTTGTCCGCTCCAGAGCATCCAAGACTTGTCATAGTGGATCCAGTATAGGGACAGCAGGAGTGACCTGCTCTAAGCTCCTGCATCCCCTGGTTGTGTACTGATGGGTAGCAATGGATGGCGATCTTGCCTCGTACAATCCTTTCAAAGACGTTTATGATTTGTGGATTAATGCTATTGGTCTGTAATTCTTTGGCAATTGCTTTACTGTCACCTTTGTGTAGAGGGGCTTTTGTCTGTTGTGTCGAGTTGACTGTGGAATGACCCCCTGTACCATGCTCCTTTCCAACAGAATGCTAGAGGCACGCAAAGGGGCTTCTTGCAATTCTTGTTGAATACGGAGTTCCACGAGTCTTGGCATGGCAGGGTGCATGGGCATGTCCTTTCTAATGCTTTTTCGAAGTCTTGTGGTGTTAAGATAATTATCAAAGATTTTTTAAATAGAACCAAATTTAGGTCACACTTCCACAGACACGCACATGCATAAATAAATATAGATATATATATATAGATATATAGATATATATATATATATATATATAATATATTATATATAATAGATTTATATAATATACAATACATCTAGGTTTTTTCTCCTTTTCTAAATAGCATCATGTTCCTTTATTTCTTCTGTTGTGTCGACAGAAGAAGTGGAAACGAATCGTTCCTCCGTAAGCCATGCTGTCGTATAGCGACTAAAATGCCGGGAGCAATGGCGAGTAACCCCTTCTAAAAAAGAAAGAAGAAAAACTTTATATAACTGGGATCATGAAGGCGTGCCGTGGATGTACTGGGCTGAGACAAGAAACAATGATTAGCTGATGTTATATGAATGAAAAGAAGTGGATGTCCTGGCCCAAACAAAACAAAGCTGAAGGGGTAGGAGTTTCGGTGAGAAGACATAAATGGGATTGAATCGGAGTATACCTGAGAGATTTAGAGCTAATGGAAGGGGTAGCAATAATGTTGAATAGATCAGTTATGGAGTGGGAAAAAGGCGAGAACATGAATGTGTAAATTCAATGATATGTGGATTAAAAGTTAAAGGTTGGATGCGAAAAAGTGGTCATAATAAGCGTGTATGCACCTGGAGAGAGAGAATCATAAGAGATAGAGATGAATTTGGGAGAGTTAAGTGAATGAATAGAACCTTTGAACCAAGTGATAGAGTAATTGGGGTAGGGGACTTGAATGCTAAAGTAGGAGAAACTTTAGAGAGGTGTGATATGTAAGTTTTGGGTGGGCCAGGTGTAAAATGATATGGGAGCTCTTGATGAACCTTTGTATGGAAAGGGGTTTAGTTATAGGTAATTAACATAATTTTAAAAAAAGAGGATAACATCACATTATACAAGATAATCGATGGTAAGGGCGAAAATAAAAAAAAAAAAAAATGGGAGGGGCAAAAAACAGTAGTTTCTTGGATTATGTAATTGTAGATAAAATACGGTTGAGTACACTCAGGATAGTACATAGTTATATAGAGGGGGCCAAAGATTTATCAATCATCTTTTTTAGTTGTACTACACTGAGAGTAAAAGGTAGAGGGCTATACAAGGAGAATAAAGCATCAGGTAAGAGAGAGGTGAAGGTTAATAAACAAAAAGAGGAGGCATTTAGGGTGAAAAAAAAAAAAATATAATCAACTAATTGGAGGACAGATGGGCTAATGAGATCGATAGGGTGATTGAAGAGGTATGGGGTAGGTTTAAGTAAAAAAAAACAAAAAAAATGTAGCTTGTTTAGTGTTCAGCAGAAGTTTATGGTTACAGAAGGTGTGTGCGGAGGGTAAAGAGGACGATTGGTGAATGATGGTGTAGTAACGAGAGTAGAAAGGAGGGCTAGAAAAAGTTAGCATAAGCGAAGTTTTATAACAAGTAGAAGTGATGCAAATGAGGAGAGTATATTGAGAAAAAGAAGAAGTAAAAGAGTGTGAAGCAATGTAAAAATAGAGCAAATGAGTGTGGTGAGATAGTTACAACCAATTTTGAGTGAAAAAAAGAAAAAATTTTTCGAGTAGATTAACAAGTATAAGGAAGCCTAGAGAATCAAATGGATTTGTGGTTTTAAAAATTAGGAGAGTTATTAATGGAGAGTTAAAGTATTGGAAATGGAGGAAATATTTGAGGAATTGTTAAATATTGATGAAGATCAGGGAAGCTGTGATTTCGTGTATAGGCAAGGAGGAATAACATCTTGTAAGGAGTGAGGAAGAGCCATTGTGGGTGTGGGGGGGGTGGGTGTTTCGTGATGGGCAGTTATTATACTGTACAGGGGTAATGCAGCTGGGATTGAATGGGATAAAGCTAGAAAATGTTAAAAGCAGGTGGGATAAAGTTTTATAGTGTTGGTTTGCTATTCTTTAATAAATGTATGGAAGAAGGTAATGTACCTAGGGATGTGGCACAGAGCATGCCATAGCATCCTTTGTATAAAGGCAAAGGGGACAAAATAGAGTGCAAAAATTTATAGGGGGATAAGTCTTTTGATAAATATCTTGAAAGTGTATGGTAGAGCTGTTACTGAAAGAATTAATGAGTAAGATGAGAATAGGATAGCAGATGAAAACCAAGGAGCTTTAGGAAAGTAGGGGGTGTGTGGACCATGTGTTTTACAGGTAAAACATAAATGTGAACAGTATTTAGATAAGGCAAAAGAGGTCTTTGTGGCATTTATGATTTGGAAAAGGCGTATGACATGGTGGATCTGGGGGCAATATGTGGCAGATGTTAGCAGATGTATGGTATAGAGGATAGGTTACTGAAAAGCAGTGAAGAGTTTTTTACGAGATAGTGAGGCTCAAGTTAGAGTGTGTAGGAAAGAGGGAAATTATTTTCGCAGTAAAAGTAGGTCCATAAGACAAGGATGTGTGAATGTCACCGTGGTGTTCAATATATTTATAGATGTTTTGTAAAGAAGCGTAAATGTCGAGGTCTTGCACAGGGACCCCCCCCGGTTGGGGAGTTAAAAGTTGTCAGAGGTGTTGGTGGATGAATTGATAGGTTGCAAAGAAGAAACTTGAAAGTGAATACAGGAAAGAGTAAGGTTTTGAGGAAAAACATAAAAAGATTAGTGATAAAGATTGAATAACAGATTGGAGGTAGAGAGTAATGAGGAGGTGAATGTATTCAGATATTTGGGAGTGACGTGTCAACGATTGGGTCTATGAAAAAGATGCGGTTGAATCATCGAATTGATGACTGGGAAAAGGGTGAGCTGTGCACTTAGAGTCTGTTGATACAAAGAACTTTGTTCATGGAAGCAAAGAAGGGGCATGAATGGAGAGTAAGTTATACCAACGCTCCTTATGGGTTGAAGCATGGGTGATGAATGTTGCAGCGAGGAGAAGGCAGGAGGCAGTGATGTCCATGTCTAGGACACTAGTGTGAGTGGTATATAATGCAGATAATATCTAGTTTGGAGAAAGTTAGGAAGGAGGTTCGGGATTGACCAAAACTTTGCTCCAGAGGGCTGAGGAAGGGTTGTTGAAGATGGATTCGAGGAACATGTAGATAGAATGAGCGAGAAACATAGAATGATTTCAAGAGTGTATCAAGTCTGTAGTGGAAGGAAGGCGGGTAGGGGCGGACCTCCCGAAAGGTAGGCGAGGGAGGGGGTAAAGGAGTTTTTGTGTGCAAGGGCTTAGGACTTACAGTCAGGCATCGTGCCCGGTTTGATAAGGCGTGAAATGAGACCAATGGATATTTTTAATACTTGACATGCTGTTGGAGTGCGTGAGCAAGAGTAACAATTATGAAGGATTCGAGAAACGGCAGGCCGGACTTGAGTCCTGAGATGGGACAGTACAGTGCCTGGCAACACTGAAGGAGTGTAAAATATTGACAGTTTATAAACGAGCAGTGTAAAGGCACCCTTCTGGCAAGACAGAGATGAGAGATGGGAATGATGGGTGAAAGTTTTTCTTTTCGGGCCACCCTGACTTGGCGAATCGGCCAGTGTGAATAATTAAAAATAATAAAAATTTCAAGGAATCAGTATAAGGGTCTCAGCTTCTTTAGGTAGTTGTCCATAAAGTAAACAGAATGACTTGATTTTCGTTCTCACATCAACAAACATCCTCTCAACATTTTCTTTTTCACAGCTCTGAGTTTCTAATTATAGTTAAATTTCTAGTGTTGCCTTTCCACGTGTCAACAACTACAAGGTGAACCACAGCTTGACTAAGATAACATATTGTCATCACAAGATGGCATAATGAAAAAGACCCACGTCCGATGTTTAAGAAAAATTGTTAATGAAGGATATAGAGAGACCCTATCAGAACCATGTAAAATAATGTGGAAAGATCCTTGAGTCTAAAAATGTAGCAAGTTTGTGATAACCCATGCCATACGTAAATAAAACATAGATTTTCGTACTAAATTCAAACAGGTTTTTCTTTAGAAATTCAAGATGCTGAAAACTTCACTTTGATTTATATTCACATTTAATGTCGATTTGTAAAGAACACGTATTCTCAGAACAATTGATATAGTTTAGGAACTTTAATGAACAAGTTTAATCAGTGAGTGAAAGCAGAGAGAGAGAGAGATGAAGAAGTAGAGGAGAGAGAGAGAGAGAGAGAGAGAGATGAAGAGAGAGAAGAGAGATGAGAGAGAGAGAGAGAGAATAGAACACTAATCCGAACAATCACATAAAACGCTAATATAGTTCACACCAGTATAGACACATGTGAGTCCGTGCTTCACATAATGTGGAGGTTGTATGATGTTGGTAGTGGATGGTTGGTAGTGATGGAAGTAATAGATTGGTTGTAGTGGATGGGTTTGGTAGTGATGTTTTTGGTATGATGGTTGGGTATGGATGGTATTGGTAGTGAGTGGCTTGGTAGTAGATGTTGGTATTGATGTTGTAGTGAATGAATGTAATGGAAGTTTTGGTAGTGAGATGGTTGGTGTTGGTAATGGATGGTTAGGGTAATTTTAGGGTAGTTGGTAGTGTGATAGTATGTAAGTGATAAATGGTAAATGGAGATGCAGTTGGTATTGGATGGCTGGTCAAGTGGATGGTTGTAGTGGATGATTGTTAGTGGAAAATGATTGGAAGTGGATGGTTGGTAGTGGGGTGTATGGGAATGAGGTTGGGTAGTGGATGGATGTAATGGATGGGTTTGGTAGTGGATGGTTGGTAGTGGATGGATTGGTAGGATGTTTGCGGTATTGGTTGATGGTAGTGGATGGTTGGTAAGTAGGGATGGTTGGTAGTGGTTTTGGTTTCTGGTAGTGTAAGTTTGGTAGTGGATGGTTGGTAGTGATGATGGTAATGGATGGTTTGTATGATGGTGGTAGTTGATGGTGTGTAGATGGTGGTAGTTGGTGGTTGATGGTGGGAGTTGATGGTGTAGTTTATGGTGGTAGATGGTTGTAGTTGATGGTGGTAGTTGAGGCAGTAGTTGATAGGGGTAGTTGATGGTGGTAGGTGATTGTGATAGTTGGTGGTAACTGATGGTGGTAGGTGATGGTGGTAGTTGATGGTAGGTGATTGTGATGTTGGTGGTATTTGATGGTGGTGATGGTAGTTGGTGTTAGTTGATGGTGGTAGTTGATAGTGGTAGTAGATGGTGGCTGTTGGTGGTTGAGTGGTAGTTAGTGGTAGTTGACGGTTGATGGTGGTAGTTCATGGTGGTAGTTGATGGTGGTACGTGATTGTGATAGTTGGTGGTAGTTCATGGGCATATTTGATAATGGTAGTTGATGGTAGTTGATGGTGGTAGTTGATGGTAGTAAATGGTTGATGGTGGTACTGATGGTAGTTGATGGGGGTTGATGGGTGGTAGTTGATGGTGGTAATTGATGGCGGTAGTTGATGGTGGTAGTTGATGGTGGTAGGCGATTGTGATAGTTGGTCGGAATTGATGGTGGTAGGTGATGGTGGTAGTTGATGGTGGTAGGAGATTGTGAGAGTTGGTGGTATTTGATGGTGTTTGATGGTAGTTGGTGTTAGTTGATGTTGGTTAGTTGATAGTGGTAGTTGATGGTGGCTGTTGGTGGTTGACGGTAGTAGTTGATGGCGGTAGTTGATGGTGATAGTTGGTGCTAGTTGATGGTGGTATTTGGATGGCTGATGGTCGTATGTGATTGTGATAGTTGGTGGTAGTTGATGGGGTAGTTGATGGTGGTAGTTGGTGGTTGATGTTGGTTGATAGTGGTAGTTGATGGTGGTAGTTGATGGTGATGGTGGTAGTTGGTGGTAGTTGATGGTGGTAGTTGATGGTGGTAGGTGATTGTGATAGTTGGTGGTAGTTGATGGGGATATTTGATGGTGGTAGTTGATGGTAGTTGGTGGTGATGATGGTAGTTGATGGTGGTAGTAAATGGTTGAGGTGGTACTTGATGGTAGTTGATGGGGTTGATGGTGGTAGTTGATGGTAGTAATGATGGCGGTAGTTGATGGTGGTAGGCGATTGTGATAGTTGGTGGTAATTGATGGTGGTAGGTGATGGTGGTAGTTGATGGTGGTAGGAGATTGTGATAGTTGGTGGTATTTGATGGTGTTTGATGGTAGCTGGTCTTAGTTGATGTTGGTAGTTGATAGTGGTTGTTGATGGTGGCTGTTGGTGGTTGACGGTAGTAGTTGATGGCGGTAGTTGATGGTGATAGTTGGTGCTAGTTGATGGTGGTATTTGGTGGTTGATGGTGTATGGGATTGTGATAGTTGGTGGTAGTTGATGGGGTAGTTGATGTGGTAGTTGGTGGTTGATGTTGGTTGATAGTGGTAGTTGATGGTGGTAGTTGATGGTGGTAGTTGATGGTGGTAGTTGATGATGGTAGTTGATGGTTGTAGTTGATGGCAGTCGATGGTAGTTGATGGTGGTAGATGATGGTAGTTGATTGTGGTGGCTGATGGTAGTTGATGGTGGTTGATGGAGGTTGATGGTTGTAGTTGATGATTGTAGTTGATAGGGGTAGTTGATGGTGGTTGATGGAGGTTGATGGTGATAGTTGATGGTGGTAGTTGATATTGGTTGATGGAGGTGATGGTGGTAGTTAATGGTGTAGTTGATGGTGGTAGCTGTGGGGTTGATGGATTTGATGGTGGTAGCTGATGGTGGTTGATTGAGGTTGATGCTGGTAGCTGATGGTGGTTGGAGGTTGATGCTAGTAGCTGATGATGGTAATTGATGGTGGTTGATGGAGGTTGATGGTAGTTGACGGTGGTAGTTGGTGATTGATGGAGGTTGATGGAGGTTGATGGTGGTAGTTGGTGGTAGTTGATTGTGGTTGATGGAGGTTGATGTTGGTAGATGATGGTGGTTGATGGAGGTTGATGGTGGTAGTTGGTGGTTGATGGAGGTTGATGGTGGTAGTTGGTGGTAGTTAGTGGTTGATAGAGGTTGATGGTGGTAGTTGTGGTAGTTGATGGTGGTTGATGGAGGTTGATGGTGGTAGTTGGAGGTAGTGGTAGTTGATGGGGGTTGATGGAGGTTGATAGTGGTAGTTGATGGTGGTAGTTGATGGTGGTAGTTGATGGTAGTAGTTGGTGGTGGTAGTTGATGGTGGTAGTTGATGGAGGTAGTTGATGGTGGTTGATGGAGGTTGATGGGGTAGTTGATGGTGGTAGTGTGGAGGTTGATGGTGGTAGTTGATGGAGGTTGATGGTGGTAGCTGATGGTGTTAGTTGATGGTGGTAGCTGATGGTTGATGGATGTTGATGGTGGTAGTTGATGGTGGAACAGTCCAGAGGTACAGTCCTTGGTCAAATTATATACCTCTGTAGTCCAGAGGTACAGTCCCTGGACCCATTATATACCTCTGTAGTCCAGAGGTAGAGTCCCTGGACCCATTATATACCTTTGTAGTCCAAATGTACAGTCCCTGGACCCATTATGAACCTCTGTAGTCTAGCGGTACAGCCCCTGGACCCATGTTGTACCTCTGTAGTCCAGAGGTACAGTCCCTAGATCCATTATATACCTTTGTAGTCCAGAGGTACAGTCCCTGGACCCATTATAAATCTCTGTAGTCCAAAGGTGCAGTCCCTGGTCCCATTATTATGTAACTCTGTAGTAAAGAGGTACAGTCACTGGACCCATTATGTACCTCTGTAGTTCAGAGGTACAGTCCCTGGAACCATTATGTACCTCTGTAGTCGAGAGGTACAGTCCCTGAACCCATTATATACCTCTGTAGTCCAGTGATACAGTCCCTGGACCTATTATATACCTCTGTAGTTCAGAGGTACAGTCCCTGGACCCATTATATAGCTCTGTAGTCCAGAGGTACAGTCCCTGGACCCATTATGTACCTCTGTAGTCCAGAGGTACAGTCCCTGGACCCATTATGTACCTCTGCAGTCCAGTGGTACAGTCCCTGTTCCCATTATGTACATCTGTAGTCCAGATATACACTCCCTGGACCCATTATGTACCTCTGTAATCCAGAGGTGCAGTCTCTGGACCCATTATGTACCTCTGTAATCCAGAGGTGCAGTCCGTGCACCCATTATGCACCTCTGTAATCCAGAGGTACAGCCCCTGGACCCATTATGTTCCTCTGTAATCCAGAGGTGCAGTCCCTGTACCTATTATGTACTTCATTTATCCTGAGGTACAGTCCCTGGACCCATTTTGTTCCTCTGTAATGTTGAGATACAGTCCCTGGACCCATTATGTACCTCTGTAATCCAGAGGTACAGTCCCTGGACCTATTATGTACCTTTGTATTCCAGAGGTACAGTCCCTGGACCCATCATGTACGTCTGTTATCTAGAGGTACAGACCCGGGACCCATTATGTACCTCTGTAATGTTGAGGTACAGTCCCTGGACCCATTACGTGCCTTTGTAATGTTCAGGTACAGTCCCTGTACCCATTATGTACCTCTGTTATCCAGAGGTACAGTCCCTGGACCCATTATGTACCTCTGTAATGTTGAGGTACAGTCTTTGGACCCATTACATGCCTCTGTAATGTTGAGGTACAGCCGTTGGACCCATTACGTGCCTCTGTAATGTTGAGGTACAGTCCCTGGACCCATTATGTGCCTCTGTAATGTTGAGGTACAGTCCCTGGACCCATTATGTGCCTCTGTAATGTTGAGGTAGAGTCCCTGGAACTTTATGTGCCTCTGTAAGGTTGAGGTACAGTCCCTGGGCCCATTACGTGCCTCTGTAATGTTGAGGTACAGTCCCTTGACCCATTATGTGCCTCTGTAATGTTGAGGTATAGTCCCTGGACCCTTGACGTGGCTCTGTTATGTTGAGGTACAGTCCCTGGACCCATTACGTGCCTCTGTAATGTTGAGGTACAGTCCCTGGACCCATTACGTTCCTCTGTAGTGTTGAGGTACAGTCCCTGGACCCATTACTTTCCCCTTTTGGGGTTTTGAGGTCAGCCCCTGGCCCCCTTTCGTTCCTTGGTGTTGGGGTACACCCCCGGACCCATTACTTCCCTTTAGTGTTGGGGTACACCCCTGGACCCATTCTTTTCCTGGGGTTTGTTGGGTACAGCCCCGGCCCCATTACTTTTCCCTCTGTAGTTTGGGGTACCCCCCGGGACCCATGACTCCTCTGTAATGTGAGGGTACAGCCCCGGGATCATGACGTCCTATAACTTTGGGGTATTCGGGGAGAGGTTTCAAGGGAATCTTAAATTAAGGCAACTTCACACTTGAGGTTGACTACACGTATACGAAAAATTTTTAAATGTTCGGAATTGTGAAAACAATGTGTCTTGGGTTGGGGCCGTGGGTTGGCCTCACCTGTCTGCACTCATCGTCGCATATTGTCTCACTCACTTGTCTGCCTCCCCCTTTTGCCTCACTTGTCTGCACCTCTGTCTGCACTCCCCTGTCTGCACTCACTGTTGCACTCACCTGTCGCACTCACCTGTCGCACTCCCGTCTGCACCATCTGTCTGCCTCACCTGTCTCACCCCCTGTCTGCACCATTTTCTGCATCATTTTGACTCACCGCTGCACTCATCTGTCTGCATCACCTGTCGCACTCACCTGTTGCACTCATCTTCTCCACGCACCTGTTGCACTCACCGTCTCACTCACTTGTCCACTACTGTCTGCATATGTTGCCCAAACCCTGTCTGCACTACTTGTCTGCATCATCTGTCTGCACCACCTGTCTGCACCATCGTCTGCACTCCCCTGTTGCACTCACCTGCTGCACTCAGTTGCATCCCTGCTGCACCACCTGTCTGCACTCACTTGTCTGACCTTTGTCTGCCCACCGTCGCACCACTGTCGACTACCTGTCTGCACTCCCCTGTCTGCACCCCGTCTGCCCCCCCACTGTCTGCTTTCACTGTCTGCACTCACCTTCTGACTATCTGTCGCACTCACCGTCTGCCCACCTGTTGCACTCATGTCTGCACTCACGTTGCACTACCTGTCTGCACTCCCTGTCTGACCACCGGGCGCACTCATCGTCTCACTCACCTGTTGCACCCCGTCGCACTCACCTGCCCCTGCACTCACCTGTCTGCACTCACCTGTCTGCACTCACTTGTCTCCCTCACTTTCCCTGCCTCACTTGTCTGCACTCCTTGTCTGCCTCCCTGTCTGCACTCACCGTCTGCATCACCGTCTGCACCACCGTCTGCACTCCTTTCTGCACTACTTGTCTGCACCATTTTGTTGCCCACATTGTCTGCATCTCGTCGCACTCACCTGTCTGCACCCCCTGTCTGCACTCCCCTTCTGCACTCACCTGTCTGCACTCACCTGTCTGCACTCCCCGTCTGCCTCCCCTGTCTGCACTCATCTGTCAGTACTCACCTGTCGTACCACCTTCTGCACTCATCTGTCTGTACCCCCGTGGGTACTCAATTCTGCACTCCCTGCTGCCTCTTGTCGGGAAATCCCTGTCGCCCAACTGTCTCACCCTGTCGCATCGTCTGCATCCCTGTCGTACTCCCCTTGTCGTACTCACCTGTTGCACTCATCTGTCTGCACCCCCTGTCGCACTCTCGTCTGCCTCCCCTGTCGCACTCACCGTCGCACTCCCTTCTGCACTCCCCTTCCGCACTCCCTGTCTGCACTCACCGTCTGCACTCACCTTCTCACCATTGCTGCATCCCCTGTCTCCCACTCACTGTCTGCACTCACCTGTCTGCATCACCTGTCGCCTCCCCTTTTGATCATCTGTCTGCACCACCTGTCTGCACTCCCCTCTGCACTCATCTCGACTCTCTGTCCCCCTCATCTTCTGCACTCCCTGCTGACTCATCTTCTGAAAACCATCTTCTGCCTCATCTTCGCACTACCGTCTGCACTCATTTTTTCCACTCACCTTCTGCACTCACCTGTTCCTAATGTCTGCACTCACCTTCTGCACTCATCTGTCTGCACTCACTGTCTGCCCACTGCTCACCGCGCACTCATCTGTCTGCATCCCCTGTCTGCCCATTTTGGCACTCACCTGCTGCCCCACCGCTGCATCATCTTTCTGCACTCTCTGCACTATCTCCTGCACTCACCTGTCTGCATCACCTTCTGCACCATTGTTGCACTCATCTGTCTGCATCACCTTCTGCATCTCGTCGCACTCTCTGCACTCACCTTCTGCATCACCTGTCTGTACTCCCTTCTGCATCATCTGTTGCATCACCTGTCTGCACCCCCTGTCTGCACTATCGCTGCCCCGTCTGCCCCATTGTCTTCACCACCTGTCCATCATCTGTCTCCCCACTCACCTGTCTGCACCCCCTGTTGAAATCATCTGTCTGACCCCCTTCGCACTCATCTGTCTGCACTCACCTGTCTGCATCATCTGTCTGCACTCCCCTTTGCACTCCCCTGTCTGCACCATTGTTGCACTATCGTCTGCCCACCTGTCCCCATCACTGTCGCACTCGTCTGCACTCATCGCGCATCACCTTCTGCACTCACCTTCTGCACTCATCTGTCTGCACTCATCTTCTGCACTCCCCCTGTCTGCACTCATCTGTCTGCACCTTTCGCATATTTGCACTCACCGTCTGTACTCACTTTTGGCACTCATCGTCTGCACTCCCCTGTCTGCACTCCCCGTCTGACCATCTTCTGCACTGCCCTGTCTGCACCCCCTGTTGCACCCCTCTGTCTGACTCACCTGCTGCATCATCTGTTGCATCCCCTGTCTGCACCACTGTCTGCACTCCCCTTCGCATTTCCTTGATGTGGTTGAAAGGGGGTCGAGAAAAACCCGGCCCCGTCTCTTCGCTGGTTCATTCTTTCTGACTTCGGTTTTCAATCTTTTTAAAGTAGAAATGGAAACCCTTTGTATTCTTCGATCCCCTGTTCGTTAAATTTCTTGATCACTAAAGCAAAGAAATACATCTTACATCCCATGCTATCAAGTTTTGACACATACTGTGCCTCTGTTTGCTCCCCTCTCTTAAACTAGTTCATTATATTTTGTTTTTGTTTTTTATCACCCCCCCGTCCCCCTGCCTCTACTGTCACCAGGTGGTTCCCTCGACCCCCCAAATTAAAATAAAAAGTCAGTCAAAAAAAAAAAACAGTAAGAATGTACTGGTAAATTTCCATTTCATTTGTCTAACATTACCCTTAAAATAAAAAATTTAAAACCCTGACGGGAAATCAAAGATAACTCTCCATAGGTGAAGCTTACCGGTTTTGGCCAAATTTTCCAAAGGCGAACGGAAAAGTCGTTAAAAATTCCTTTCCCATGAAGGGTTTTTATCAAATATTTTGAGTGTTTACCATCTAGTTTATCCTTTAGTTCGTGAAGGCCTCGCGTGATTCCATGAAATAGAACCCTTTAAAAAAAAAGTGGGGCTTTTTAAGCAGTAGGTAAAGATTGGGAAAGAAGGGGGTTTTTTTGTCTGTCTCAAGATCCAGTCAGAAGGTGTGACCTCCAGAGAACCCATTCTGTACGCTGCTGGACCTTGGAGTTTTCTTTAGAATACATCCACAATGTAATCACCCCACAAATATATCAAAGTAAGAAAGACTTTTTTAGTTGTCCGGCCCAAGTTTTCAAAATTTCAAACATGAGTTTAAATGTTTTAAACTATTGTTATGTGTACTTTTTTCTTTGCTTGACCTACTTGGGAAAAATTTTTGGCCATGTAGAGAAATTTTACTCCATTGTTTTCCCAGCTTTGATGGGGTCGAATTTTCTCTCTCTTGACCCGGCCCTGGACCCGGCGTTGGTGCTTGGTGGTCAACCCGGCCTCTGCTCCTGGTCCACTACCTCAATTCCAAACCAGCCCGGTTATCTTGCCCCGTTTCCTCTTAAAACTTCTACACTTGTCGCAGCAGTGTTTCTGATTCTTCTGGGTAAGATTAAATAAATTTAAGACAAGAATGTTGATGCTGTTCCCTTTCTGTCTCCCCACCCCCCGCTTTTCCTAGATTTATCTTCCCTTTATCCTAACTCTCCCTAAGTTTTTTTGGCATCGTGAGATTTGGGGGCCAGGTTTCCCCAAAGCCTTCAAGTATATATCAGTATATCTTTCCCTCTGCCCATGGTCATATTTAAGACTTTTAAAACGTTTCCCCTAAATTTAAATGGATTAAGGCTCTATGCGGGGGTAAAAATTTTGTGTTTGTTACTCTCCAATATCCCTGCCCTGAATGGGGGCCGTCAGATTGATAATATTCCCCAAAAAGGGAGCATAATTTTTTTTGTTCTGAAGGCCCAATCTACCCCCTCATCCTTTGGTTCTAACCCTTTTTCTTGTTACAGTCTTTTAAATAACGTTAGCTGTTATTCCCAGGTCCTTACGTGTTTTATTTTTTTTGTTTTGTTTCCCTTTAGTTTTGGTTTTAAGGTCCTTTGGTTCTTTATTTTTTCCATACCCAAGCAGTGGAACTTATCACACTGAACTTGTTGTTCTCCACTGACCAGGGAAAACACTACCTTCCCCTTTCCGTGAGGCGTTATGTTGCTTTGAAATGAGAAACAGCAGAGGTGCCAAACGGCATTTGGGGAAATGAGTTTTTTTACCTCCCCGGGGCTGATTTTCTTATTTTTTTACTATTTTTTTTGTTCGTGTTTTACAACCCCAAAAACCATCTGCCCCTCCCTGTAAACCTTCGCCCCCATTTTTTGTGAACACCCAAAATCGCTTTAATCAAACGCCTTTGCAATTTCTGTGTATATCACATTTGCGTCTTCAAACGCCTCTGTAATTTTTGTCATAATGGGTTTGTAGTTGACGGGGATGTCGTCCTGCTCTAAAACCCTGCTGATTTGGGTTTTCGATTTTGATGTTGTGCCATCTGCCCTGGGTTCTGTCCCAGCTGTTGTGCCCCCTGCATGGGTTCTTCCCCGTGTTGTGCCACCTGTAGGGTTTTCCCGCTTTGTATTTCATGGGTTCGTCCCGCTTTTTGGCCCTGACATTGCCCCTGTTTAAGTTTTTCTCCCCAAAAACTTTTGGCCCGCACTCCCAAATAACATTTTTAATTTAAAATAATTTAGATCTCTGAGCCTAGAAATAATTAATTTTTAATTTAATTTGGATTTCTGGCTACCCCAAAAAAAGGTTCACGTTTTTAAACCCAGTTAAGGGTGTTTTTCCATATTTTTTAGTGTTAGATTTCTTTAAAAATTGGGCACTTTGTTTTTATTTAAAATGTTTTGACCCCTGACCTTTTTTGCACGTTTCCCAGTAACGTTTTTCACTCTACATTTGGGTGTCCCTGCACATGGTTCCACCCTACACTGAGTGCCATTGATACACTGGGTGTCCATTGATATACTGGGTGTCCACTGCTACACTGGGTGTCCATTGATACACTGGGTGTTCACTGCTACACTGGGTGTCCACTGCTACACTGGGTGTCCATTGATACATTGGATGTCCACTGCTACACTGGATGTCCACTGATACACTGGATGTCCACTGATACACCGGATGTCCACTGCTACGCTGGGTGTCCATTAATACACTGGATGTCCACTGCTACACAGGGTGTCCATTAATACACTGGATGTCGACTGCTACACTGGATGTCGACTGCTACACTGGATGTCCACTGCTACACTCGATGTCCACTGATACACTGGATATCCACTGCTACACTGGATGTCCACTGCTACACTGGATATCCACTGCTACACTGGATGTCGACTGCTACACTGGATATCCACTGCTACACTCGATGTCCACTGATACACTGGATATCCACTGCTACACTGGATGTCCCGTATTTATCTCAACGTACATCGATGCTCTTAATTTCCATCTCAACTCTCTCCTTTTAATCTGGAGAGTGGATCCTTTCCTTACACCACTGTGAGGCCTGGTTGTGGACCGGACAACGGTGGCGTTGATCCCTGGAATACCTTGCAGGTAGATTCCAGGTAGACTGACCAGATATCTGCTTTATCTTCCTCCTACGAGAACTAATGTGAATTCTCTGTTTCATCTCAACCAGAAACAATATTCTATATAGCTTTACACATCCCACACTGAGGAGAATAAAACTTGTCAAGATCATTAACTAGTTACACACTGTGACTAGTTAATGGTCCATGTCGGACCCAAACATCAAAATTTTCACTCTGTGTGCGGGTTATTTGTGTATTGTTCCATACACAAATAACCCGCATATAAAAGAGAGAAGCTTACGACGACGTTTCGGTCCGACTTGGATCATTTATAAAGTCACACTGTGACAGTCAAAGCCACAGTGTGACTTTGTAAATGGTCCAAGTCGGACCGAAACGTCGTCGTGAGCTTCTCTCTTTTATATGCGGGTTATTTGTGTATCGTTCCAGTCACGGTATTGTGCCTTTTTTTTGGTTATGTATTGTTCCAGTCAGGATAATGTGCCGTTTTCTTCTTACGTAGCTTCTTCCAGTTGTCTTATACTCCCTTCATTGTTTACAAAACTGACAAGATGATGAATAAGATACTTGTGCAACAGTTGGCTATCTTAATTGTTGAATCGTTTCTCCAGCCTGTGGCTTCTTCAGTCCAATACAGAGAATAGTAGAAAATGAGATGTTTGAGGTAATTAGTCCTTCAGCTTGGAATCTATTTGCTCAGTCCATCAGTCTTGATAATAGACAGGTCTGAACGTTATTGCTGCCATTGTTATTCCTGACATCGCCTGGTGTTGCTCAACTGTCACACCGTTCAGGTCAGTCCAGACACTCCAGCGATAGGGAGCCAAGGCCGGGTCACCACCTGGATAAGACCCGAGCTGGGACAGTACCGGCAGATTTAGAAGTAAAACTCATCAACTGCAGGCTGAGGGACTAATAACCTCAAACTCCTCCTGATCTTCTGCCATTCTCTGTACTGGACTGAAGAAGCCACTGGCTTAGCGAAACGTTTCAACAATAAAGATACCCAATACCGTATTTTGTAGATGAATGGTTCAAAGAACCGACATGTTGTTAAATTAGACACATGTGAAACTCTTGGGTATCTTTATTGAGGAAACGTTTCGCCACACAGTGGCTGATGAAGCCACTGTGTGGCGAAACGTTTCCTCAATAAAGATACCCAAGAGTTGCACATGTGTCTAATTTAACAATACTGTATTTTTTTTTTACACAGGGTTTGACAAGGTTTAGTTAAGGATCCCTAGCTTTATTGACAAGCTAAGAGCTGTTACCTACATCAGCTCATTTGAAAGCATTTTTATTATGAGACATACAAGTAGGGAACAAGATGAAGTTGGAGCCATCTGTGGGCCATCTGAGGGCCATCTGTGGGCCAGCAGTTTCATTTGATCAACTGACTTTATCTCGTTAACATCATAATGCTGTACGAATGTGTTCCAGACTCGAGTCATCCTGGGGATAAATGATCTCAAATCTCTTCCTTCTCTCCATTATTTACCTTAAATAAAACCAACATCTTTGTGTTTCCAACAGCGAGTCGTTGCCAGACTTCCCCATCATCATGAAGAAAGCAGTTGTGATAGTGCTCATGGCAGCTGCTGTACTGCTGGTCGTTGCTGATCCCCAGAAGCAGTCAGGGGGGTCGTCTTCCTCATCAAGGGGAAACAGTGGTCGCCCGAAGCCTTCTGGTCCTCAGGGAGGGGGAAATAGTACCGGCCCTGGTTCCGGGTTCCCTCCGTCTGGTTGGAACGGTAACCCGTCCTGACGATGGTGCTGGTCCGTTCAACGGTACCCGTCCTGACGATGGTGCTGGTCCATTCAACGGTACCCGTCCATGACGATGGATGCTGGTCCGTTCAACGGTACCCGTCCTGACAATGATTCCCGTCCGTCTAGAAGAAAACAGTACCCGTCCCGTCCAAAGTGGTTAGGTAAATACTATTGATTTATTGAAAATTTATGACGATAAATATCATTATCCGATGAGTTAGCACGATAAACAGTGAAAATTGCTGCTATTGTAGCAATTGCTACTGCAATAGGAACAGTGTTGTAATAATATCAGTAGCTGCTGCAATAGCAGCTGTAAAAGCTATAATAGTAAGAGCAGTAACTCTTGTGATGGTAGCAAAAAACTGCTGAAAAAGAAACGGTAACAGCTAAAAGAGCAGCAGTCGTAATTATTAACCGTAGATGTATAAACAGAAGAACGGCCGAAGAATTGATACGCTGTAGGATTCTTACAGTCAGTAGTGACAGATGAATCAGAGGCCACCACCTGTGACCTAATGACTCCTGTTACAGCTCCAGATGGTATAAAAAATCTGTTATTATTCCCCTCAAAGCCATTAAGTTCCTAATCTCAAGACAGTAATGAATGTGACTGAATAAATTGAAGAAAAATTGGAGACTCGAACTGAAGTCAGAGAAGGTCAAGAAATTATCCATGTAGCCACGCCGGTTCTTAAAGGATAATTTTTAAGAGAACCTAATTGACATGGTTCTATCAGCAACCTCGTAGTTGCGTGGTTACAACGATGGTTGTATCAGCAACCTCGTAGTTGCGTGGTTACAACGCTGGTTGTACCAGCAACCTCGTAGTTGCGTGGTTACATCGCTTTTTGTATCAGCAACCTTGTAGTTGCGTGGTTACAACGCTGGTTCTGTTAATTCCATGCACCATGGTTCCAACCTCCCTCCATTATTTTTATTATTTATTGACAGGTGGACACTGGGACACTGCCAGTGATGGGACACTGCCAGTGATGCCCATCACTAGGCACGTCCTTTACAATCCATCCTACTAACAAAACGTTTGCCCAACCTAATTTTCAGCGCTACCCAAGAAATAAGCTCTGATAACTCTACCCACCCACCTGCAATTCCTACCCAAATCCAACCCCTCCCACTCATGCAATAAGGTGAAGCAGACTTTCAGGTTCCAAACCTGACGACCTTCTGGTGATAAGCTGGTGTTGCCTCTTTGTGGCTGAAGAGATCAAGTCTTAGCTTGACTTACTTTTGTGTATGTTTAGTAGTAGTAGTAGTAGTAGTAGTAATAGTAGTAGTAGTAGTAGTAGTAGTAGTAGTAGTAGTAGTAGTAGTAGTAGTAGTAGTAGTAGTTGTAGGAGTTGTAGTATTAGTAGTTAGTAGTGTGTGTGTGTTCAATTGCTTCTTAAATGATTTGCACAAATTCTCTGCACTCCTCTCAGAAGACTGTCTTATGCAAATTTTATCTCCCACCAGGTTACTACTTGTTACACATCCAGTAGGCAGAGTGTACCATCTGTACCCTCACGTTGGTACACTTCTTGACTACCCACCACCTGTAGACTATCCACCACCTGCTGACGACCTACCACCTGTTCAAGATCCACCAGCCTGCCACCTGTTGACGACCTACCATCAGTTGAGGATCCAACTGCCCACCAGCTGTTGACCTACAACATGTTGGGGATTCACCTACCCACCACCTGTTGACGTCCCACCTGCCCACCACCTGTTGTCTCACGTCATCAATTATCTCAACACATACCAACAAATTTAGATTATGAACAAGAACTGAGACATATTAAATATGAATAATGAAAATATTCAAGTAATGAAGGTGGCAGGACAGAATTAACATAAAAATAAGGAATCAATAAAGTTAATTAGAATAAAGAATGAGTAATTATCTAAAAATGTAATTAGTAAAAATCAACAACAGCCTGAACTTATATTACAACCATAATAAAGAAAATATTGATATGATTCGGTAGTGACACGCAATTCTCAATCAGGAATCTTTCAATTATTCTATCAATCTCAGTTGCTGTTAGATGTCTTTATTCTATCTCCATTAATAACTTCACTTCCATTAACTGCCTTCCTTGTTCTACATATATGCTTTAGATTTTTCAATAATAAATTTGCTTTTAGTAGGTATAATTTGGTTTTGATATCCTTGTGAGTTTAGATTGTAATGTGAATGTTGAGGAAATGGTATGGTGATACCGACAAGATGTGGAAAAAGACACTTATGTACAGTTCAGGACATTATTAAAGGAAAACGTTTCGCCACGAGTGGCTTCTTCATCCTAATACAGAGAAAACTAAGAAAAACACACATATATATAGTGGTGGGAGTCAGGTGAGGTGATGCGTGGGTAGAGGTGGTAGTGGTAGTAGTAGTAGTAGTAGTATTATTAGTAGTATTAGAAGTAGTAGTAATGGAAAAAGGAGGTGGGCAAAAGGGGGGACCTGCTGGAAATCAAGAAACACCAGTTCCCCGGGAAAGGGGTAATACCCTCTTGCTTAGTAATTTTGAAAAATGTAACTCCCGGGAAATTTTTGCTTTTTAGTTTTACTGACAGTTTTTGGGGCAGCTTCAAATGCTTTTCCCCTCCGTTTAAAGGGTCTTTCTTTTTTTAAAAACTAGTTTAGCTTCATTGAATTCTTTAGGGGGCCAACTTCGTCTCTTGTTGCACATGCTTTTTTGCTTTTCATCATTTTGCAAGCATTTTTGTACTTTTTAAAATGGAAAAAAAATACCGCAGGTTTTTTAGGTAAACACATATGAACATTTAAGGTTATCTTTTTTAAAGAAATTTTTGCCTACCAGTAGGTTTTTTTCAGTCAAGTACAGAAAAGTTGATAAAAAGTTTCTATAAACTTTTCTTTTACTTAAACTAAAGGGAAGCCTACGTCGGTTGGGAAACTTTTCATAAAAAAGATACCTAACTTTTTGCATATGTGTCTTCCCTAAAAACCCCCTTTTTTTTTTGTTTTGCTTTCCAAATGCCAGAGTTCGGCCGGGTTTCCCCCCTTCATATATTTTTGCCCAAAACCCCCCCCAGGGTTTATATGTAGCCCCTGCACTTTTTCCAGAATCATGCTTGGGTTTTTGTATTCTTTTTCCTAATAGAAATTGAAGAGCTGGTAGATATTTTACCCTTTTTTTCTGTCAAAAATTTTTAAAAAACTTAGTGGAAAACGTTGCAAAACCGGGTTTTTAAAAAAACGAGTAATTTGGAGGCTTTTTCTTAATTTATAGGTGTTGGTTTTTGGGCGGGGGATACGGGGTTGCACGTTTTGCAGTCACGTATGAAAGTGTAGGGGAAAGTGTAGTAAAAAAAAAAAGAGTTGGGTATATGAGGGAAAAAACCCCGAACTCTGGACTTTAAAGGATAGCGAACAAAAAAAATGCTTCCCAAAAAATAAAGGACCCCCAAAAACGCATGTTTTCCCAACATAAAACCCGATGTTGGAAACCTCATGAAATCAATAAAGGGCAAACTAGTTATTAAAGAAAAAACCGACTTAAAAAGGGAGAAAATGCAGGGAAAGCTGCACAAATTTTCTTTTCCAGTAAACTAAAAGCAAAAACCCGGTAGTTACAGTTTTTAAAAATTTACTAAGCAAGAGGATTTTTACCCATCTGGGAATGGTGTTATTTTGAGCCACAGGTCCCCTCTAGCCTCACCTCCTTAGTTCCATTACTACTATCTATACTACTACTCCCCAAACCTCTCCCCCAGGGCATAAACCTCCCCTGACTCCCGCCACTAATAAAAAGTGGGGGTTTTTTTTATTTTTCTCTGTATTAGGACTTTTAGAACCCCACTCGTGGGGGAAACGTTTCCTTTAAAAAAAAGGCCCTTTAAACTGTAACATAAGTGTTTTTTTCCCCAAAAAGGAATTTTTGTTTAGGAAAGGGGCACATATGCAACATTTTAGGTATCTTATTTTAAAACTTTCGCCTACAAAAGAGGCTTCTTCAGTCAAGAAACAAAAATTTTTGACTGAAGAAGCCTACTGTGTAGGCGAAACGTTTCATAATAAAGATTTTTGGGTTTAAGGGACACATTTTAAAACTTTTTGGGTTTCTTTTTTTTCAAAACTTTTTTCGCCTACACAGTGGGCTTCTTCAGTCGATACAGAAAAGTTGATAAACAGAAGATACTTGAAGACGTGTAATCAGTCCACCCACCCTTAAATTTTTGGGGTTTTTTTCACCCCCCCTTCAGTCTGGAAAAGGGCATTTTTCCCTTTGGGTCTGAAAAAATTTTAAGTTGCAGGGACAGGATGGAGCCTTTATTTAGTGCCAGGGGGTGGCTAGGTTGTTTTGGGGAGGGCAGGCCCTTAAAAACTCAGCCGTTCTCACTAGTGGGGAAAGGTTTTCAAAAGTTGAGGGTTTGGAACCAAGATCCCCTTGTGTTGCAGTGTCTACAGAATGAACTTTTAAAATGGTTTTAAAATACCGACAGATTGTTAGGAAAGGGACCCATATCAACATTTTTTGGGGATCTTTTTTCAAAAAACGTTTCGCCAACACAGTAGGCTTTTTTTCAGTCGAGTACAGAAAAGTTGATAGAAGCAAAGATACTTAAAGACGATGTAATCAGTCCAAAGAAACCCTTTCGTCTCACCCCCTGGAATATATAAAGGTTTCCATCCTTCACTTAACTTCATATTTTTTTCAGACAACGGAACAATGCTCTTTTTTCCCCAACGGGGGAACTGACCACCTCAAAATTTTAAAGGGGTAGATGGATGATTAAAATTCGCCTTCAAGTTTCTTCTGCTTATTAAATTTTTTCTGTACTCAGGGAAAAAAAGAAGCCTACTTTTGTGGGGAAAAACGTTTCGAAATAAAGATCCCCTAACTGTTGTTTTTGTGTCTTACCTAACAATCGTCGGTTTTTTATACCTTTTTAATGTTCATTCTGTCAGACACTGCAACAAAAGGGGATCTTGGTACAGACCATAACTTCGACCTCTCCCTAGTGGGGAACGGCTGAGTTTGAGAGGGCCCTTTGCCCTCCCAAAGCAACCTACATTCACCCCCTGGCACATTTTTTAAAGGGCTCCACCGTCACTTTCAACTTCATATTGTTTCAAAGGGGAACAATGTTTTTTCTCCAGACTGGGGGACTGACCCCCTCAAAACTTTAAGGGTGGGGACTTATTACATCGTCTTCAAGTATCTTCTGTTTTCTATCAATTTTTGTACTCGACTGAAGAACCCTACGTTAGGCGAAACGTTTCGAAATAAAGATAAAAAACTGTTGCATATGGTTTTAAACCTAAAAAACTGTCGGTATTTTAAAACCATTTTATGTTCATTCGTAAAGGACACTTCAACACAAGGGTACCCTTGGTACAGACCATAAATTTCGACCTCTACTATTGAGAACGGCTTTTTTGAGAGGGACCTGCCCTCCCAAAGCAACTACGTCTCACCTCCTGCACTATATAAAGGCTCCATCCTGTCACTTCAACTTCATATTGTTTCAGACAACGGAACAATGCTCTTCTCCAGACTGAGGGACTGACCACCTCAAAACTTTAAGGGTGATGGACTGATTACATCGTCTTCAAGTATCTTCTGCTTCTATCAACTTTTCTGTACTCGACTGAAGAAGCCTACTGTGTAGGCGAAACGTTTCGAAATAAAGATACCTAACTGTTGCATATGTGTCTTACCTAACAATCTGTCGGTATTTTATACCATTTTAATGTTCATAATAAAGATACCTAACTGTTGCATATGTGTCTTACCTAACAACCTGTCGGTATTTTATACCATTTTAATGTTCAATGTGAATATTGTTGAATAGTTTGTAACGTAAGGAGTTTTTAACCCAGCTTGTTGGTAGATAAGACACATAGGCAACATTTAGGCAACTTTATTTCGAAAAGTTTCGCCTACACAGTAGGCTTCTTCAGTCGAGTACAGAAATTAGGCAGGAGCAGTAGAGTAAAAGGACACAAGTGCAACTAATGTGACATTTATTGTGGCAACGTTTCGCTCTCCAGGAGCTTTATCAAGCCATTACAAACAATACATGGACACAGAGGGTATATAAAGGCTCAGAGTGAGGTGAATACTAGTGAGGTACCATTTCGATGTTCACTAGTGGTAGTAGTAGTAGTGGTGGTAGTGACAAAAGTAATACAATATGGTAGAGCAATTAATTCGTACATGAGTAAAAGGATATAAAAGCTATTACTTGGGTAACATAAAAATATTGGACAAATATAAACTGGAATGAGCAGCTTGTTTTTAGTGTTCACTCTCTGTGCTTTGTGTAGTATAACAGGAGAACAAGTGATGGCAGGGGTTTTCTGTTTTCAGGAGGATTCTTGCAAGACTTCGGAGATGGTGAAGCTGCCGTTGTTTTGTTTAATTGTATTCGAAACAGCGATCAGTGCTGATTCAGGTCACTTGCGTCTGCGGAAATTAGTTTCTTTGATCACTAATTGGGCGTCTCTGAATTTCATTAGATGATTTGGGGGAATTTTGGTGTTGTACACAGGCGTTGTTCAAGTTATCGTTCCTACATGCGTAAATGTGTTTCATTGAGGCGGGTGTCGAGGTTTCTGGCTGTTTCACCTACGTAAATCTTGTCACAGCCTCCACAGGGTATAGTGTAAACTCCTGCATTGACTGGTTCGGTGTGCTTGGATTTTGTCCTGGTTTAATCCTTTATTGAAGTGCTAGAAGCGATGGCGACTCTGGTGTTGCTTGTTTAAAATCTTTTGAGACGTTCAGTGCAACCTGACTGTTTGGGAAAAGAATTATAACTTTGCTGGGAGTGGGGTTGAAAGCGTGGAGAATTTATGATCTTAAGAGCTCTTTTCTTGCAGTCCCTTTTTTGAAAAAGGAGGAAAATGTAACTCTGTGAAGTTGGTGAATTGTATGTACACTCCTCGTCAAGAAACTCAGGACTACAAATTCGGTATGCTCTTAGGAAAAACCCCCATGATGATGCCTCTTTTGGTCTTGGTTAATCTTGACAGAGACGCCCAATTAGTGATCAAAGAAACTAATTTCCGCAGACGCAAGTGCCTCGAATCAGCACTGATCGCTGTTTCGAATACAATTAAACAAAACAACGGCAGCTTCACCATCTCCGAAGTCTTAGCAAGAATCCTCCTGAAAACAGTAAACCCGCCATCACATAGTCTCTCCTGTTATACTACACAAAGCACAGAGAGTGAACACTGAAACAAGCTGCCTCATTCCAGTTTATATTTGTCCAACCTATTTTTTATGTTACCCAAGTAATAGCTTTTATATCCTTTTAATCATGTACGAATTAATTGCTCTACCATATTGTATTACTTTTGTCACTACCACTACTACTACTACTACCACTAGTGAACATCGAAATGGTACCTCACTAGTATTCACCTCACTCTGAGCCTTATATACCCTCTGTGTCCATGTATTGTTTGTAATGGCTTGAAAAAGCTCCTGGAGAGCGAAACGTTGCCACAATAAATGTCACATTAGTTGCATTTGTGTCCTTTTTACTTTACATATTGTTCGGTAATTCTACCAACTTATTACGGGAGCAGTAGAGATTTAAGACAAAGAAATCATCCATTCCCCTTGAAGTCGGACCCATTGGAGTATACAGCACCAGTATGGAATCCACACCTCGTGAAGCACGTCAAGAAATTAAAAAAAGTGTGGAAAGGTTTGGCAACAAAACCAGTCGCGGTGCATGGATATGTTCCAATTAGGGGAGAATAAGGAAAATCCAAAACTTTACAATATGGAGTGCAGTTGGCATATTGGGGAAGGGGGACATAAATAACGACGTTTAAAACACTGAGAGGATTTGTAGAATGAATGGTTCAGAGAACCGACATGTTGATAAATTGGGACACATTTTGCAACTCTTGGGTATCTTTATTGGGGAAAACGTTCAGCCACACAGTGGCTTCATCAGCCATACGTAGGAGAAACTTGAAGAACAGGAGGAGAAGAGGTAATCAGTCCCTCAAAACCTTGAGTCGATGTGTTCAGTCCATCAATCTTGAATAGAATACGGCATATAGCGGAGTAGCAGCTTATAAAACCGTTTGGCAGGAGAGGTGCAGCAGCATAGGGGGTGTCACATTTGTTTTATTTTGGAAGTAGGTCGTGCCCAAAATTTGGCAAGCGAAGAATTCCTAAGTATTAAATCCCAAGAAGTTGCAGTGTCTGACAGGTTTTTAGATGAATGGTTCAGAGAACCGACATGTTGATAAATTAGACACATGTGCAACTCTTGGGTATCTTTATTGAGGAAACGTTTCGCCCACACAGTGGTTTCATCAGTCCATACGTAGGAGAAACTTGAAGAACAGGAAGAGAATGAGGTAATCAGTCCCTCAACCCACGACCTACTTCCAAATTGAACAAATGTGACACCACCTATGACTGCTGCACCTCTCCTGCCATACGGTTTATAAGCTGCTTCTCCGCTCATATGCCGTATTCTATTCAAGATTGATGGACTGAAAACATCGACTCAAGGTTGAGGGACTGATTACCTCATTCTCCTCCCGTTCTTCAAGTTTCTCCTACGTATGGACTGATGAAGCCACTGTGTGGCGAAACGTTTCCTCAATAAAGAGACCCAAGAGTTGCACATGTGTCTAATTTATCAACACTGAGAGGAATTGACAAGATGGATAGGTACAGATTGCTTCAGAGATGGGACGCAGCAACAAAGGGTTACTACTGGAAACTGAAGACTCAGATGAGTCACAGGGATGTTAGGAAGTATTTCTTCAGTCGCGGAGTTTTCAGGAAGTGGAATAACCTGAAGAGTGATGTAGTGGCGGCAGGATTCTTGCATACCTTAAAGAGGTACGATAAAGCTCCTCGAGCAGGGAGAAAGTGGATCTAGGAGCGATCAGTGAATAGGTATATTAACATATACAGCATGCAATCTACTCTACATACAAAATCACACACCAATACACCTTTACCCAGCACTTATATTACCTCACTAGCACACTGCCATTAGTGAGTAAAAACGATATTTATAAACATGGAGGCTCCATAACACCTCCCTTCTGCCGGGCTCTACCAGCAGGCAACACACTACACGAGTACTCTCTCAAAGCTTAAACAGGCAAATAAACATGACAGCACCAAAACCAATAAAGTAACATATGACTTGTCCCAACCACCTCTCTTATCGCTCAATAAACACATTCTCCTGGACGTGTCCTGTCCTGGCTACTCTTCAGGTCTAATACACGTCTTGTTTCAGAACAAATCCCGGAAACTGACATTATATATGGTACGTTTTATTTAATACAAATATTTACAATACAATGTCTCAGTGACTTACTGAAGAAAGTAAATTACTCAGATAAAACCAGACCCTCTTGACTCCATACTGAGCATTCTAAATTATATTTATCTTAGTAATAATAGTAATTAATATCTTATAACATCACCAACAATTTAATTATATGCCTGTAGTTGAGGTTAAACTTATTGGACTGTTATTTGATGCTAATGACTTATCCTCTGCTTTAAAAATAGGAATTATACAATAATCTTCCGCATATCGTACATTGAAAATGTTTGTTAATGGTTCACAAAGTTCCATTTTGCATTCCTTAATGTAAACACTCTCAGCCTGCACTTAATGTAAACACTCTCAGCCTGCACTTAATGTAAACACTCTCAGCCTGCACTTAATGTAAACACTCTCAGCCTGCACTTAATGCAAGTGCTCTCAACCTGCGCTAATGCAAGTGCTCTCAATCTGCACTTCATGCAAGTGCTCTCAGCCTGCACTCAATACAAGTGGCCTCAGCCTGCACTTTATAAGAACATAAGAACGAAGGAACACTGCAGAAGGCCTACTGGCCCATGCGAGGCAGGTCCAAGTCTCCTACCGGCTTAAGCCAATGCACCCAACCTAGTCAGGTCAGGTCACATTGACTTAAGGGAGGAACACGGCAACCGACCTGGTAACAAGCTATCAGGGCTAACTCACACCCACCCACATCTACCATGTATTTATCCAACCTATTTTTAAAGCTACACAACGTTCTGGCCTCTATAACCTTTACTCGGGGGTTTGTTCCACTCATCCACAACTCTATACCAAAACCCTTACTTTCCTATACCTTCCTGAATCTGAATTTTTCCAACTTAAAACCATTTGTGCGGGGTCCGTCTAGGCTAGATATTTTCAGCACACTATTTACATCCCCTTTAAATTTATTCCCGTCTTCCATTATAACACCTCAATCATATCCCCCTAATTCTACGTCTTTCTAGAGAGTGCAGATTCAGGGCCCTCAGTCAAACCTCAAAAGGGAAGGTTTCTGATACATGGGAACAACTTGGTCATCCCCTTTGTACATTTTCCAGAGAATTTATATCCATTCTGTAAAAACGGTGACCAAAACTGTGCAGCATAATCTAATGAGGCCTAACCAATTATGTATAGAGTTGAAGAACAACCTGAGGACTCCTATATTTAGCTTCTTGATATGAACCAAGGATTCTATTTGCTTATTGCGAACACTTATGCACTGTTGTCTTGGGTTTCAGATTACTGCTAACCAGAACTCCAAATTTTTTTTCGCAATCCGTAATATTAAGAACTACATTATTTAAATTTATATGTGGCATGGTTATTGTCCTGCCAAAATTTAACTTTGCTTTGTCTATATTAAACTGCATCTGCCACTTCTCCGACCCACTGCATCATTTTATTCAAATCTTTCCTGAGTGCTCGAATGTCCTCGTCAGAATGAATTCGACGGCCTATTTTGGTGTCATCGGCAAATTCCGTGTCGCCTTTTTGCCCCAAAACTATGCGTTTAGTAGATTTTTGAAAAAGCTGGGGCCCAACACGACCCCGTGGAACACCCCCGTAACGCTTCCCCCCCTCTGATTTCTCCCCATTTATGCAAACTCTCTGTGCCAATTGTCAACCATGG
>NC_069486.1:16366216-16423602 GCF_026875155.1 Cherax quadricarinatus | reverse complement strand
ACACTTCTTCATCCTCTATTGATGAGGTGGTGCACCAGTTTTCGACCTTAATTTTGACTGCAGCATCACATTCTATTCCTCAAACCTCAGGCTGTCATTCTCAGACATGCGTGTCTTGGTGGTCTCCTGTGTGTGCCCATGCAGTGTGTTTGAAACGTGCTGTGTAGGGCCGTTATCGATATAATCGGACCTCAGATCGTCTTTTGGATTTTAAGCAGGCAAGAGCAGTCGCTCACTGCATCATACGCAATGCTAGACGCACTTGTTGGCAAGACTACGTGTCTACCATTACCTCGACTTCCCCTGTGTGTGCGGTTTGGAAGGTACCGAAGTTGTGTGGCAAGTACACTCTGGGCCCAGCTCCCATTTAGCAGGTTGCTGGTGTTAATGTTGCAGAACCTCTTGAAGTTGCCACAGAAATCCGGAACTACCTTGTCTTTGTCTCCCGAGGGTTTCACCTCTGACTCTCATTTCTCGCATCTAAGTCAGCCAAGGAGCAATTGCCCTTGGATTTCTCTTCTGATTGAATGGAGCTGAATAAAGTACCTTTCACTCTCCTAGAGCTAGAGTCCACACTTTCCGCTTGCCAATCATCGGCAGCTGGACCTGATGATATTCCTATAAGTATGCTACAACATCAGCATTCTACAGCCCTTACAGTCCTTTTGTGTCTTTTCAATCTTATTAGGACGCGAGGGGGTTCTCCCTCAACAAAGGAAGTCTGCCATTGTCCTACCGATAGTGAGAGGTGTAAAGCCTCGGGGCTTGATACCTCTCACTATCGTCCTATTGCTCTAATCAGTGTAGTCTGCAAGGTGATGGAATAATTGGTGAATACACATCTGATATAGTATTTGGAGACTCTCAATAATCTTTCTCCTCGCCAATATGGCTTTTGCAAGGGCCACCCTACTTTGGACCCCTTGCTCCACTTAGATATGTATGTGTGAAATGCCTTTGCTAACAAACACTCCATCCTAGCAGTCTTTCTTGATCTTGAGAAGGCATATGACATCACTTGGAGGTATAACATCTTAATCCAGGCCCACTCCTTAGGCCTCCACAGTAATCTACCAACCTTCCTTGCTGATTTCTTATCTGATAGACATTTTCGTGTCCGTATTGGCGCCTCGCCTTTCCTCAGACTTTGTTCAGGCAGAGGGAGTTTCCCAAGGTTGTGTCCTTAGCATTATCCTTTTTCTCTTGTGTGAGGGAAAAGTTCGATAGGAGTAGCGAGGGAGTATATAGTAACAATAGTTTCATTGCCGGCTACTAGTTAAGGTAGGGTAAGTCAAGCTCCCGTTTTTCCCGCCTTTTTTCCCCCTCCCTGAAAGTGATAATTTGACTGCCGGCTGCTTGTTAAGGTAGGGTCAGTCAGTCTATCCCTTCCCCTCCCTCTTCCCCCCCCCGAAAGGTGACGTGTGGGGCTCTGGTCAAACAGTAAATCACTAGACTCACAGCTCCCAGCTCTACTGTAAGTACATGCCTTCCTTGTATTCTAGTGGATTTATTGGTTGAAAGCTTCACTTTTGATCAATAATAAAATTAGTCTTTTCAGCCTTGCTCTAAGCTAACTGTTGTAATAATCACCACATCTTTTAGGTATTTTACTTATCATGGAGAGTGATTATTTAAGCAGTGGGTAACCTGTCTATCTTTTCAGCTTGGATGACAGAGAGGGTCACCTGTCAATCAACGAGAAGAACAAATGGAGACGGACTAACGTCCTGGAGACGTCCCATTTTGGATTTAATTACCTGTGCACCTGTATGAAATTGCAGGATGTAACCCCTCATCATTGCAGCGGTAAAGAACCTGCTTTCCTGTCATCGGGATAGAATACTCAAGGCTCTATCTACTGTGAAGAACTAGCCAGTGGGTCGTAACCAACACCTGCGACCCCCCCCCATCATCAGCAACGGCTACAATTTCAACAACACAGTGTCACCAACACCAGACACCCATATACATATTAGCGTTGAATTCAGTTATTTATACTTTTCATTTTTCATTTTCTTTAATGTAGGATTAATATTTCATATTTAAGTGTTTTATATTTTCTATTTTCTATATAATAAAGTGTTTGTTATTATTTCTTTTTCTATTCATTAATTTTCCTGAGGAGGAGCCAGCCTGAGTAATACTGTCTGAAGTTATTACAGGGCTGAGTAAGCCTTCACATCTTGGCTATAAAGGACCTACCTTCCGTTCTTCCATAGCATATTTGGCCGTCACTTTATGTGGATGACTTTGCTATAGCTTACGCAGGCGCTGACTGTCGCCTGGTAGTGGCCTCCCATCAGGATGTGACTGGCCGAGTTTCCCATTCTGCCACTTCTCCTGGATTTAAATTTTCTAGTACCCAATTCATTACCTTCACTAGACGTCCTCTTATCCCAGATATTTAATTGTATTTACACGGCTCACGTATTCCAGAATATGATACGATCAAGCTTCTTGGCCTTCCCTTCGATTGCCGGTTGACATGGAAACCTCACATTTCCTCTTTGAAGGGAGTTGCCAAGGTCGGCTGAATATCCTTAAAATTCTTGTGCATCATTCATGGGGAGCAGATCGCCGGACTCTCCTTCGTTTGCATTCCACCCTAGTTTTGTCAAAACTGGATTATGGCGACCAAGTCTATTTAGCGGCCTCTACAACTCTTTCTAAGTTAGATCCCCTTCATCATCAGGGTCTACGTTTATGCCTTGGTGCCTTTCGTTCGTCCCTGTTGAAAGCCTCTATGCTGAGGTGAATGTTCCTTCCTTAGTTGATCATCGTGATGCTCATTACCTTCGTTACTTTGTCCTCCCTCATGACCTTCATGTTCCTTTTATGTATAAGTTGGTCTCAGAAGTCAGTAGAAGCCCATTATTTGTTCGGCATCCCTGCCTATTGTGGCTGTTTTCTTTGTGTTCACTCCAGTCTTCTCTCTAGTTGCCTCCCTATTATGTTCATTTAGCGTCCGACAGTTCGTGTCTGTTCTTCCCCACTGCCGTGCACCAAAGCTCTCCTGCTTCTCGCTCTCTTTTTCTTGATCGCTTTCAGTCGCATGCTCATACCGTCGATGTTTATACAGATGGTTCTAAATCTTCTGACGGTGTTGGGTTTGCGGCGGCGTTTCCTGACGATGTTGTCAGAGGTAATTTGTTAGACTCGGTTAATATTTTTACCGCCGAGTTGTATGCTATCCTCACAGCGCTTCTACATTACATATATGTCTCCTTCGACGTTTGTGATCATTTCAGAGCATTATAAGCCATTAAACAATTTGATTCTCTTCATAAATTGGCTCTTCGCATTCAACTATGGTTGCGCCTTGTGGCAAGCACAAAGACGTCTTTTTCTCTTGGGTCCCTGGAGACTATGTGCAGGTCGATGAACGGGTGGTTGCTGCTGCACAGCCAACAGTACATGATCTTTCGGTTTCCTATAGAGGTATTCCGTTCAGGGATTATTTTAGTCATCTCTGCTTGTCTTCGCAGCCGTTGGCAATGGTGGTCAGACATGCACCATAACAAATTGCACTCTATTAAACCACTTTTAGGTTAGTGACCATCTTACCACAGTTGCCATACTCGTGAGACTGCACTCTCCCGTCTCCGCATCGGCCATACTCGCATTACACATGGGTATCTCATGGAACAACACCCTATTCCTCTCTGTAAGATTTGTTGGGTCCCTATTTGAGTTCGCTTTCTTGTGGATTGCCTGGTTTACCAGCGAGCTTGCAGGATTTACGTCCAATGATACCGCTGCTCTACCGCTCTTACCTTAACTGACTCACGAAATCGTAATGACACGATTGCAAACAAACCATACCCCGGCCGGGATTGAACGCGCAGTCAGAGAGTCTCAAAACTCCAGACCGTCGCGTTAGCCACTAGACCAGCTAGACGAATCTTATTGTGGCTAGCTGGTCTAGTGGCTAATGCGACGGTCTGGAGTTTTGAGACTCTCTGACCGCGGGTTCAATCCCGGCCCGGGTATGGTTTGCTCTTACCTTATCTTCCCTTCTTGCAGACGGCTTTGACACACAATCACTTTTTGACTGTCAGCAACTGCTTTACTGTACGAACTTTGACACAGCCCTTAGCGTCCCTTCCAGCCCTTTTCTCCCCTCATCTCTGATCCCCTCTCCGCCTAGCTGTTCATAGCCCCAGCTCTATTTTATGCCTCGCAGCTCTGCATGACCCTTGTTGGTTTAGTGCTTTCTTTGATTATAATAATATTGTTAATATTATTTTCTTCATTCCTTCCATGCTGATAATTTGACAATGCAACTTTAAGCGTCTTCAATCTTAATATGTTAGTGTATTTTAGGATACTGGTCTTTTTGGTCTCTATGATAGATCTGAATTAGGTTTGGTCTGTGTATATCTTAATTTACGAGACATTAGTTTCCATTTGATGACTTATGAATCACATCATATCTTCAACACAAATATTTAAATAACGGCATAAACTATTGCAGCACTCTGCCTATTGCAGCACTCTGCCTATTGCAGCACTCTGCCTATTGCAGCACTCTGCCTATTGCAGCACTCTGCCTATTGCAGCACTCTGCCTATTGCAGCACTCTGCCTATTGCAGCACTCTGCCTATTGCAGCACTCTGCCTATTGCAGCACTCTGCCTATTGCAGCACTCTGCCTATTGCAGCACTCTGCCTATTGCAGTTCGTACATAGAAACAAAGACCAGCGGAAGGTCTCGGTCAGATGACCAAAAGCTCCAGCTGTGGGTCATCGTATGACTAAGACCAGCGTCAGGAAACATTTGTCCTCTTTCCTGACAAACCTAACCTAACCTAATTAATATTTTATAGACACTCCCAGGGGGTTAGAGTGGTTCCAGACCGGGCCGTGGGGGCGTTGACCCCCTCCAAACCCTCTCCAGGTATACTTCACGCGTAAAGTGCAGGCTGACACCACTTGCATTGAGCGCAGGCTGAGAGCACTTGCATTGAGTGCAGGCAGAAAGCACTTGCATTAAGTGCAGGCTGAGAGCACTTGCATAAAGTGCAGGCTGAGAGCACTTGCATAAAGTGCAGGCTGAGAGCACTTGCATAAAGTGCAGGCTGAGGCCACTTGTATTGAGTGCAGGCTGAGAGCACTTGCATGAAGTGCAGATTGAGAGCACTTGCATTAGTGCAGGTTGAGAGCACTTGCATTAGTGCAGGTTGAGAGCACTTGCATTAAGTGCAGACCGAGAGCACTTGCATTAAGTGCAGGTTGAGAGCACTTGCATTAAGTGCAGGCTGAGAGTGTTTACATTAAGTGCAGGTTGAGAGTGTTTACATTAAGTGCAGGCTGAGAGTGTTTACATTAAGTGCAGGTTGAGAGTGTTTACATTAAGTGCAGGTTGAGTGTTTACATTAAGTGCAGGTTGAGAGTGTTTACATTAAGTGCAGGTTGAGAGTGCTTACATTAAGGAATGCAAAATGGAACTTTGTGAGCCATTAACAAACATTTTCAATGTACGATATGCGGAAAATTACTAGTATAATTCCTATTTTTAAAGCAGAGGATAAGTCATTAGCATCAAATAACAGTCCAATAAGTTTAACCTCAACTACAGGCATATAATTAAATTGTTGGTGATGTTATAAGATATTAATTACTATTATTACTAAGATAAATATAATTTAGAATGCTCAGTATGGAGTCAAGAGGGTCTGGTTTTATCTGAGTAATTTACTTTCTTCAGTAAGTCACTGAGACATTGTATTGTAAATATTTGTATTAAATAAAACGTACCATATATAATGTCAGTTTCCGGGATTTGTTCTGAAACAAGCGTGTATTAGACCTGAAGAGTAGCCAGGACAGGACCGTCCAGGAGAGAAAGTGTTTTTTGAAACGATAAGAGAGGTGGTTGGGACAAGTCATATGTTTTCTTTATTGGTTTTTTGGTTGCTGTCATGTTTATTTTCCTGTTTTAAGCTTCGAGAGAGTACTCGTGTAGTGTGTTGCCTGCTGGTAGAGCCCGGCAGAAGGGAGGTGTTATGGAGCCTCCATGTTTATAAATATCGTTTTTACTCACTAATGGCAGTGTGCTAGTGAGGTAATATAAGTGCTGGGTAAAGGTGTATTGGTGTGTGATTTTGTATGTAGAGTAAGGGTTGCATGCTGTATATGTTAATATACCCATTTACTGATCGCTCCTAGATCCACTTTTCTCCCTGCTCGAGGAGCTTAACGTACCTCTTTAAGGTATGCAAGAATCCTGCCGCCACTACATCACTCTTCAGGTTATTCCACTTCCTGAAAACTCCGCGACTGAAGAAAATACTCCTAAAAATCCCTGTGACTCATCTGAGTCTTCCCATCTCTGAAGCAATCTGTACCTATCCATCTTGTCAATTCCTCTCAGTGTTGATAAATTAGACACATGTGCAACTCTTGGGTCTCTTTATTGAGGAAACGTTTCGCCACACAGTGGCTTCATCAGTCCATACGTAGGAGAAACTTGAAGAACAGGAGGGGAATGAGGTAATCAGGTCCCTCAACCTTGAGTCGATGTTTTCAGTCCATCAATCTTGAATAGAATGCGGCATATGAGCGGAGAAGCAGCTTATAAAAACCCTATGGCAGGGAAGGTGCAGCAGTCATAGGTGGTGTCACATTTGTTCAATTTGGAAGTAGGTCGTGGGTTGAGGGACTGATTACCTATGACTGCTGCACCTCTCCTGCCATACGGTTTATAAGCTGCTTCTCCGCTGATATGCCGTATTCTATTCAAGATTGATGGACTGAAAACATCGACTCAAGGTTGAGGGACTGATTACCTCATTCTCCTCCTGTTCTTCAAGTTTCTTCTACGTATGGACTGATGAAGCCACTGTGTGGCTAAACGTTTCCTCAATAAAGATACCCAAGAGTTGCACATGTGTCTAATTTATCAACATGTCGGTTCTCTGAACCATTCATCTACAAATCCTCTCAGTGTTTTAAACGTCGTTATCATGTCCCCTTCCCCAATATGCCACCTGCACTCCAGTATTGTAAAGTTGGATTTTCCTTATTCTCCCCTCATAGGACATATCCCATAGCACCGCGACTGGTTTTGTTGCAAACCTTTCCACACTTTTTTAATTTCTTGACGTGCTTCACGAGGTGTGGATTCCATACTGGTGCTGTATACTCCAGTATGGGTCCGACTTCAAGGGTAATGGACTGATTACATCGTCTTCACATCTCTACTGCTCCTGTAATAAAGTTGGTAGAATTACCGACAATATGTAAAGTAAAAGGACACAAGTGCAACTAATGTGACATTTATTGTGGCAACGTTTCGCTCTCCAGGAGCTTTATCAAGCCATTACAAACAATACATGGACACAGAGGGTATATAAAGGCTCAGAGTGAGGTGAATACTAGTGAGGTACCATTTCGATGTTCACTAGTGGTAGTAGTAGTAGTAGTGGTAGTGACAAAAGTAATACAATATGGTAGAGCAATTAATTCGTACATGAGTAAAAGGATATAAAAGCTATTACTTGGGTAACATAAAAATAGGTTGGACAAATATAAACTGGAATGAGGCAGCTTGTTTCAGTGTTCACTCTCTGTGCTTTGTGTAGTATAACAGGAGAGACTATGTGATGGCAGGGTTTACTGTTTTCAGGAGGATTCTTGCTAAGACTTCGGAGATGGTGAAGCTGCCGTTGTTTTGTTTAATTGTATTCGAAACAGCGATCAGTGCTGATTCGAGGCACTTGCGTCTGCGGAAATTAGTTTCTTTGATCACTAATTGGGCGTCTCTGTCAAGATACCAAGACCAAAAGAGGCATCATCATCGGGTTTTTCCTAAGAGCATACCGAATTTGTAGTCCTGAGTTTCTTGACGAGGAGTGTACATACATTCACCAAACATTCACAGAGTTACATTTTCCTTCTTTTTTCATCAAAGACTGCAAGAAAAGAGCTCTTCAGATCATAAATTCTCCACGCATCAACACCACTCCCAGCAAAGTTATAATTCTTCCCAACAGTCAGGTTGCACTAAACGTCTCAAAAGCACTTTCACAAGCTAACACCAGAGTCGCCATCGCTTCTAGCACTTCAATAAAGGATCTAACCAGGACAAAATCCAAGCACCACGAACCAGTCAATGCAGGAGTTTACACTATACCCTGTGGAGGCTGTGACAAGATTTACGTATGTGAAACAGCCAGAAACCTCGACACCCGCCTCAATGAACACATTTACGCATGTAGGAACGATAACCTGAACAACGCCTGTGTACAACACCGAAATTCCTCCAATCATCTAATGAAATTCAGAGACGCCCAATTAGTGATCAAAGAAACTAATTTCCGCAGACGCAAGTGCCTCGAATCAGCACTGATCGCTGTTGAATACAATAACAAACTACGGCAGCTTCACCATCTCCGAAGTCTTAGCAAGAATCCCTGAAAACAGTAACCCTGCATCACATAGTCTCTCCTGTATACTACACAAAGCACAGAGAGTGAACACTGAAACAGCTGCCTCATTCCAGTATATATGTCCACCTATTTTATGTTACCAAGTAAAGCTTTTATATCCTTTTACTCATGTACGAATTAATTGCTCTACCAGTATTGTATTACTTTGTCCTACACCACTACTACTCTACCACTAGTGAACATCGAATGGTACCTCACTAGTATTCCTCACCTGAGCCTTTATATACCCTCGGTCCATGTATTGTTTGTAGGTGTAAGCTCCTGAGGCGAAACGTTGCAAATAATTGTCACATTGTTGCACTTGTGTCCTTTTACTTACTGCTCCTGCCTAATTTCTGTACTCGACTGAAGAGCCTACTGTGTAGGAAACTTTTCGAAATAAGTTGCCTAATGTGCTATGTGTTTATTCACCAACAAGCTGGCGTTTAAAACTCCTTACTGTACAAATATTCAACATAGTTCACATTGAACTTTAAAATGGTATAAAATCCGACAAGGTTGTTAGGTAAGACACAATGCAACAGTTAGTTGATCTTTATTATGAACATTAAAATTGGTATAATACTCGACAGATGTAGTAAGACCATATGGAGATTGAGAACTTATGCAGCATAATGGGAATCTTTTCAGAACGTTTGCCCGCAGTGGCTTCATCAGTCCATACAAGAGAAGCGTAAGGAGAGGAGGAGATGAGGTAATCAGTCCTCAACCTGGTCGATGTGTTCAGTCATCAATCTTTAGACATGTACAGCATAGGCCGTAGATGGCTTATATACTGTAGAGTGACGTGAAGCAGTTGGAGGCGGGTTCATAGTGGTACCATCTCACTAGTCGAGGTAGTCTTCGTCCAAGTTAGAACAAGTGTATAAGAATTTTGTACAAGATCATGATGCTGCTGGTTGACAGTTGTGATGAATGGTTGAAAACCGACATGTTGAGATTGAGACACTTATGCAGCATATGGGAATCTTTATTCAGGAAACGTTTCGCCACGCAGTGGCTTCATCAGTCCAATACAAAGAGGAAGGCGTAAGGAGAGGAGGAGAATGAGGTAATCAGTCCCTCAACCTGGAGTCGATATGTTTCAGTCCATCAATCTTGTAGAATGTACAGCATAGGGCCGTAGACGTGGCTTATATACTGTAGTGAGGTGACGTGAAGCAGTTGGAGGCGGGTCATAGTGGTACCATCCACTAGTCGAAGTAGGTCTTCGTCAAAGGTTGAACAAGTGTTGAAGAATTCTTTGTAACAAGATCCCATGATGCTGCTGTGTCTGACAGTTGTGATGAATGGTTTGAAAAACCGACATGTTGAAGATTGAGACACTTATGCAGCATATGGGAATCTTTATTCAGGAAACGTTTCGCCACGCAGTGGCTTCATCAGTCCAATACAAAGAGGAAGGCGTAAGGAGAGGAGGAGATGAGGAAACAGCCTAACCGGAGTCGATGTGTTCAGTCCATCAATCTTTTAGATGTACAGCATAGGGCGTAGACGTGCTTATATACGTAGTGAGGTGACGTGAAGCAGTTGGAGGCGGGCTAGTGGGTACCATCCACTATTACTCACAACTGCAGACACAGCAGCATCAATGGATCTTGTTAAAGAATTCTTCAACATTGTCAACTTTGACGAAGACCTCTTCGACTATGGATGGTACCACTAGACCCGCCTCAACTGCTTCAGTACTCACTCGTATATAAGCACGTTACGGCCTATGCTGTACATTCTACAGTTGATGGATGAACAAATCGACTCCAGGTTGAGGGACTGATTACCTCATTCTCCTCCTCCCTTACGCCTTCCTTTTTGTTTGGGACGTGAAGCCACGCGTGGGCGAAACTTTCCTAATAAAGATTCCCATATGCTGCAAAAGTGTCTCAATCTCAACATGTCGGTTTTTTCAACCATTCATCACACAAACACAATGCAACATTAGGTACTTTTTTTTTTCAAACTTTTCGCCTACACAAGGTTTCTTCATCGAGACAGAAAATTGATAGAAGCAAAAGAACTTGAAACGTGTAATCATCCATCAAACCCCTTAAAATTTTTTAGGTGGTCAGTCCCTCAGTCTGGGGAAAAGCATTGTTCCCTTTCTGAAACAAAGAAGTTGAAGTGACAGGGTGGAGCCTTTTTATGTGCCAGGGGGTGAGACGTGGTTGCTTTTGCTGATTTCATCGTCTTCAATATCTTCTGCTTCTATCAACTTTTCTGTACTCGACTGAAGAAGCCACTGTTAGGCAAACGTTTCGAAATAAAGATACCAAAATGTTGCATAGTGTCTTAAACCAAAAAACTGTCGGGATTTTATACCATTTTAAATGTTCATTCTGTCAGACACTGCAACACAAGGGTATTTTGGGGTACAGACCATCAACTTCGCCCTCTACTAAGGAGAACGGCGAGTTTGAGAGGGACCTGCCCTCCCAAAGCAACCTACGTCTCACCTCCTGGCACTATATAAAGGCTCCATCCTGCCCACTTCAACTTCATATTGTTTTCAGACAACGGAACAATGCTCTTCTCCGACTGAGGGACTGACCACCTCAAAACTTTAAGGGTGATGGACTGATTACATCGTCTTCAAGTATCTTCTGCTTCTATCAACTTTTCTGTACTCGACTGAAGAAGCCTACTGTGTAGGCGAAACGTTTCAAAATAAAGATACCTAACTGTTGCATATTTGTCTTACCTAACAATCTGTCGGTATTTTATACCATTTTAATGTTCATTCTGTCAGACACTGCAACAAAAGGGTATCTTGGTACAGACCATCAACTTCGACCTCTACTAGTGAGAAGGGCTGAGTTTGAGAGGGACCTGCCCTCCCAAAGCAACCTACGTCTCACCTCCTGGCACTATATAAAGGCTCCATCCTGTCACTTCAACTTCATATTGTTTCAGACAACGGAACAATGCTCTTTCCCCCAGACTGGAGGCTGACCACCTAAAAAACTTTAAGGGTGATGGACTGATTACATCGTCTTCAAGTATCTTCTGCTTCAAAATCAACTTTTCTGTACTCGACTGAAGAAGCCTACTTGTAGCGAAACGTTTCGAAATAAAGATACCAACTGTTGCAAAATGTGTCTTACCTAACAATCTGTCGGTATTTTATACCATTTTAATGTTCATTCTGTCAGACACTGCAACACAAGGGTATCTTGGTACAGACCATCAACTTCGACCTCTACTAGTGAGAACGGCTGAGTTTGAGAGGGACCTGCCCTCCCAAAGCAACCTACGTCTCACCTCCTGGCACTATATAAAGGCTCCATCCTGTCACTTCAACTTCATATTGTTTCAGACAACGGAACAATGCTCTTCTCCAGACTGAGGGACTGACCACCTCAAAACTTTAAGGGTGATGGACTGATTACATCGTCTTCAAGTATCTTCTGCTTCTATCAACTTTTCTGTACTCGACTGAAGAAGCCTACTGTGTAGGCGAAACGTTTCGAAATAAAGATACCTAACTGTTGCATATGTGTCTTACCTAACAATCTTTATTATGAAACGTTTCGCCTACACAGTAGGCTTCTTCAGTCAACTTTTCTGAACTTGACTGAAGAAGCCTACTGTTAGGCGAAACTTTCATAATAAAGATACCTAACTGTTTGCATATGTGTCTTACCTAACAACATTCACATTGTTAGTAAGAACAATATGCAACAGTTAGGTATCTTTATTATGATACTTTCGCCTACACAGTAGGCTTGCTTCATCAAGTACAGAAAAGTTGGGTAGAAGCAGAAGATACTTGAAAACGATGTTCATCAGTCCCAATCACCCTTAAAGTTTTGAAAGGGGTCAGTCCCTCAGTCTGGAGAAGAGCATTGTTTCCATAGTATGAACCAATATGGAATGAAGGACAGAATGGAGCTTTTATAGCGCCAGAGGAGACGTAGGCCACTCAGGAGAGGTAAGACTCAGATGTTAAAGGTCAGGTCCTTCTCTCAATCCCGCCGCTCTCCACTGGTGGAAGTTGTCGAAGTTGATTGCAGGTCTGTACCAAGATACCCTGTGTGTTGCAGTGTCTGACAGATTGAACATTAAAAAGGTTTTAAAATACCACAGGTTGTTAGGTAAGCACATATGCAACCCGTTAAAGTATCTTTATTATGAAACGTTTCGCCTACACAGTAGGCTTCTTCAGTCAAGTACAGAAAAGTTGATAGAAAAGCATAAGATACTTGAAGACTATGTAATCAGTTCCTATCACCCTTAAAGTTTTGAGGTGGTCAGTCCTCATTAGAAGAGCATTGTTCCATAGTATGAAAACAATATGGAGATGAAGTTGACAGAATGAGCTTTTATAAGCGCATGAGGGAGACGTAGGCCACTAGGAGAGGTAAGAACTCAGATGTTGAAAGGTCAGGTCCTTCTCAAATCCAGCCGCTCTCACTGGTGGAAGTTGTCGAAGTTGATTGCAGGTCTGTACCAAGATACCCTTGTGTTGCAGTGTCTGACAGATTGAACATTAAAATGGTATAAAATACCGACAGGTTGTTAGGTAAGACACATATGCAACAGTTAGGTATCTTTATTATGAAACGTTTCGCCTACACAGTAGGCTTCTTCAGTCAACAACCTGTCGGTATTTTATACCATTTTAATGTTCAATCTGTCAGACACTGCAACACAAGGGTATCTTGGTACAGACCTGCAATCAACTTCGACAACTTCCACCAGTGAGAGCGGCTGGATTTGAGAAGGACCTGACCTTTCAACATCTGAGTTCTTACCTCTCCTAGTGGCCTACGTCTCACCTCATGGCGCTATAAAAGCTCCATTCTGTCACTTCATCTCCATATTGTTTCATACTATGGAACAATGCTCTTCTCCAGACTGAGGGACTGACCACCTCAAACTTTAAGGGTGATGGACTGATTACATCGTCTTCAAGTATCTTCTGCTTCTATCAACTTTTCTGTACTTGACTGAAGAAGCCTACTGTGTAGGCGAAACGTTTCATAATAAAGATACCTAACTGTTGCATATGTGTCTTACCTAACAACCTGTCGGTATTTTATACCATTTTAATGTTCAATCTGTCAGACACTGCAACACAAGGGTATCTTGGTACAGACCTGCAATCAACTTCGACAACTTCCACCAGTGAGAGGGCGGTGATTTGAGAAGGACCTGACCTTTCAACATCTGAGTTCTTACCTCTCCTAGTGGCCTACGTCTCACCTCATGGCGCTATAAAAGCTCCATTCTGTCACTTCATCTCCATATTGTTTCATACATGGAACAATGCTCTTCTCCAGACTGAGGGATGACACCTCAAAACTTTAAGGGTGATGGACTGATTACATCGTCTTCAAGTATCTTCTGCTTCTATCAATTTTCTGTACTTGACTGAAGAAGCCTACTGTGTAGCGAAACGTTTCATAATAAAGATACCTAACTGTTGCATATGTGTCTTACTAACAACCTGTCGGTATTTTATACCATTTTAATGTTCAATCTGTCAGACACTGCCAACACAAGGGTATCTTGGTACAGACCTGCAATCAACTTCGACAAACTTCCACCAGTGAGAGCGGCTGGATTTGAGAAGGACCTGACCTTTCAACATCTGAGTTCTTACCTCTCCTAGTGGCCTACGTCTCACCTCATGGCGCTATAAAAGCTCCATTCTGTCACTTCATCTCCATATTGTTTCATACTATGGAACAATGCTCTTCTCCAGACTGAGGGACTGACCACCTCAAAACTTTAAGGGTGATGGACTGATTACATCGTCTTCAAGTATCTTCTGCTTCTATCAACTTTTCTGTACTTGACTGAAGAAGCCTACTGTGTAGGCGAAACGTTTCATAATAAAGATACCTAACTGTTGCATATGTGTCTTACCTAACAACCTGTCGGTATTTTATACCATTTTAATGTTCAACATTCACATTGTGGAAAAAGACACTTATGTACAGTTCAGGACATTTATTAAAGGAAACGTTTCGCCACGAGTGGCTTCTCAGTCCTAATACAGAAAAAAACTAAGAAAACACACATATATATAGTGGCGGGAGTCAGGTGAGGTGATGCGTGGGTAGAGGTGGTAGTAGTAGTAGTAGTAGTAGTAATGGAACTAAGGAGGTGAGGCTAGAGAGGGACCTGCTGGCATCAAGTAACACCAGTTCCCAGGATGGGTAATATCCTCTTGCTTAGTAATTTTGAAATACTGTAACTACCGGATTTTTGCTTTATAGTGTTACTGACAGAAATTAGTGCAGCTTCAATGCATTTTCTCCGTCTTAAGTCGTCTTCTTTAATAACTAGTTTAGCTTCATTGAATTTCATGAGGTGTCCAACATCGTCTCTATGTTGAACACATGCGTTTTTGCGGTCATCATTTCTGCAAGCATTTTTGTGTTCTGCTATCCTAATGTCCAGAGTTCTGGCTGTTTCCCCTACATATACCCAACTCTTTTAGTTCACTACACTTTCCCCTACACTTCATACGTGACTGCAGGAAACGTGCAACACGTATCCTCAGCAAGACCAACACCTATCAAATTGAAGAAAAGCCTCCAAGTTACATCGTTTTACCGGTCAGCAACGTTGCCACTAATGTTTCAAAAATGTTTGACAGAAAACTGGCTAAAATATCTACCAGCTCTTCAACTACTATTAGGAACCTGATACAAAAACCCAAGCATGATTCTGGCACAAGTGCAGGAATCTACACTATACCAGTGGGGGTGTGACAAAGTATATGTAGGGAAACAGCCAGAACTCTGGACATTAGGATAGCAGAACACAAAAATGCTTGCAGAAATGATGACCGCAAAAACGCATGTGTTCAACATAGAGACGATGTTGGACACCTCATGAAATTCAATGAAGCTAAACTAGTTATTAAAGAAGACGACTTAAGACGGAGAAAATGCATTGAAGCTGCACAAATTTTCTGTCAGTAACACTATAAAGCAAAAATCCGGTAGTTACAGTATTTCAAAATTACTAAGCAAGAGGATATTACCCATCCTGGGAACTGGTGTTACTTGATGCCAGCAGGTCCCTCTCTAGCCTCACCTCCTTAGTTCCATTACTACTACTACTACTACTACTACTACCACTACCACCTCTACCCACGCTTCACCTCACCTGACTCCCACCACTATATATATGTGTGTTTTCTTAGTTTTCTCTGTATTAGGACTGAAGAAGCCACTCGTGGCGAAACGTTTCCTTTAATAAATGTCCTGAACTGTACATAAGTGTCTTTTTCCACATCTTGTCGGTATCACCATACCATTTCCTCAACATTCACATTACAATCTAAACTCACAAGGATATCAAAACCAAATTATACCTACTAAAAGCAAATTTATTATTGAAAAATCTAAAGCATATATGTAGAACAAGGAAGGCAGTTAATGGAAGTGAAGTTATTAATGGAGATAGAATAAAGACATCTAACAGCAACTGAGATTGATAGAATAATTGAAAGATTCCTGATTGAGAATTGCGTGTCACTACCGAATCATATCAATATTTTCTTTATTATGGTTGTAATATAAGTTCAGGCTGTTGTTGATTTTTACTAATTACATTTTTAGATAATTACTCATTCTTTATTCTAATTAACTTTATTGATTCCTTATTTTTATGTTAATTCTGTCCTGCCACCTTCATTACTTGAATATTTTCATTATTCATATTTAATATGTCTCAGTTCTTGTTCATAATCTAAATTTGTTGGTATGTGTTGAGATAATTGATGACGTGAGACAACAGGTGGTGGGCAGGTGGGACGTTGACAGGTGGTGGGCAGGTGGGACGTTGACAGGTGGTGGGCAGGTGAATCCTCAACATGTGGTAGGTCAAAAGCTGGTGGGCAGTTGGATCCTCAACTGATGGTAGGTCGTCAAAAGGTGGCAGGCTGGTGGATCTTGAACAGGTGGTAGGTCGTCAGCAGGTGGTGGATAGTCTACAGGTGGTGGGTAGTCAAGAAGTGTACCAACGTGAGGGTACAGATGGTACACTCTGCCTACTGGATGTGTAACAAGTAGTAAGCTGGTGGGAGATAAAATTTGCATAAGACAGTCTTCTGAGAGGAGTGCAGAGAATTTGTGCAAATTTAAGAAGCAATTGAACACACACACACACACACTAGTAACTACTACTACAACTACTACAACTACTACTACTACTACTATTACTATTACTACTACTACTACTACTAAACATACACACAAAGTAAGTCAAGCTAAGACTTGATCTCTTCAGCCACAAACAAGCAACACCAGCTTATCACCAGAAGGTCGTCAGGTTTGGAACCTGAAAGTCTGCTTCACCTTATTGCATGAGTGGGAGGGGTTGGATTTGGGTGGGACTTGCAGGTGGATGGGTAGAGTTATCAGAACTTATTTCTTGGGTTGCACTGAAAATTAGGTTGGGCAAATGTTTTGTTAGTGGGATGGATTGTGAAGGACCTGCCTAGTATGGGCCAACAGGCCTGCTGCAGTGCTCCTCCTTTCTTATGTTCTTATGTTCTTATTGAATCTGTGTTCCGGTTCCCTGAATTGACCTGAGTACCTTCCATCCCCCTCCCCAGGCGCTGTATAACCCTACGGATTTAGCGCTCCCCCATGTTTATAATATAATAATATTTCATCTTCCTGTTGGTGATGGGACTCGAACTCTCATTAAAAGTGTTACACTATTTCGTCAGAAAAATGAACGTTTTTGTTTGATCACCATAAACAGCATTGTTAATTCTGAGAATATGGATATAAGGTCATCCTCAACTCTACGGCCGTAGAAAAAAAGAACTTGCAAAGCAATCTGGAAAAACTATTTTGAGTTGTGAGAAGATTGTAATCTGTCCCATCACTGCCAGTGATGCCCATCACTGGCAGTGTCCCATCACTGGCAGTGTCCCATCACTGGCAGTGTCCCATCACTGGCAGTGTCCCATCACTGGCAGTGTCCCATCACTGGCAGTGTCCCGGTGTCCACCTGTCAATAAATAATCAAAATAATGGAGGGAGGTTGGAACCATGGTGCATGGAATTAACAGAACCAGCGTTGTAACCACGCAACTACAAGGTTGCTGATACAAAAAGCGTCGTAACCAAGCAACTACGAGGTTGCTGGTACAACCAGGGTTGTAACCACGCAACTACGAGGTTGCTGATAGAACCATGTCAATTAGGCTCTCTTAAAAATTATCCTTCAAGAACCGGCGTGGCTACATGGTTAATTTCTTGACCTTCTCTGACCTCAGTTCGAGTCTCCAATTTTTCTTCAATTTATTCAGTCACATTCATTACTGTCTTGAGATTAGGAACTTAATGGCTTTGAGGGGAATAATAACAGATTTTTTATACCATCTGGAGCTGTGACAGGAGTCATTAGGTCACAGGTGGTGGCCTCTGATTCATCTGTCACTACTGACTGTAAGAATCATACAGCGTATCAATTCTTCGGCCGTTCTTCTGTTTATACATCTACGGTTAATAATTACGAATGCTGCTCTTTTAGCTGTTACCGTTTCTTTTTCAGCAGTTTTTTGCTACCATCACAAGAGTTACTGCTCTTACTATTATAGCTTTTACAGCTGCTATTGCAGCAGCTACTGATATTATTACAACACTGTTCCTATTGCAGTAGCAATTGCTACAATAGCAGCAATTTTCACTGTTTATCGTGCTAACTCTTCGCATAATGATATTTATCGTCATAAATTTTCAATAAATCAATAGTATTTACCTAACCACTTTGGACGGGACGGGTACTGTTTCTTCTAGACGGACGGGAATCATTGTCAGGACGGGTACCGTTGAACGGACCAGCACCATCGTCAGGACGGGTACCGTTGAATGGACCAGCACCATCGTCAGGACGGGTACCGTTGAACGGACCAGCACCATCGTCAGGACGGGTACCGTTCCAACCAGACGGAGGGAACCCAGAACCAGGGCCGGTACTATTTCCCCCTCCCTGAGGACCAGAAGGCTTCGGGCGACCACTGTTTCCCCTTGATGAGGAAGACGACCCCCCTGACTGCCTCTGGGGATGAGCAACGACCAGCAGTACAGCAGCTGCCATGAGCACTATCACAACTGCTTTCTTCATGATGATGGGGAAGTCTGGCAACGACTCTCTGTTGGAAACACAAAGATGTTGGTTTTATTTAAGGTAAATAATGGAGAGAAAGAAGAGATTTGAGATCATTTATCCTCAGGATGACTCGAGTCTGGAACACATTCGTACAGCATTATGATGTCAACGAGATAAAGTCAGTTGATCAAATGAAACTGCTGGCCCACAGATGGCCCTCAGATGGCCCACAGATGGCTCCAACTTCATCTTGTTCCCTACTTGTATGTCTTATAATAAAAATGTTTTTAAATGAGCTGATGTAGGTAACAGCTCTTAGCTTGTCAATAAAGCTAGGGATCCTTAACTAAACCTTGTCAAACCCTGTGTAAAAAAAAAAATACAGTATTGTTAAATTAGACACATGTGCAACTCTTGGGTATCTTTATTGAGGAAACGTTTCGCCACACAGTGGCTTCATCAGCCACTGTGTGGCGAAACGGTGGTACAACAGCTGGGACAGAACCCATGACAGGTGGCACAACAGCTGGGACAGAACCCATGGCAGATGGCACAACATCAAAATCGACAACCCAAATCAGCATGGTTTTAGAGCAGGACGATCATGCCTGTCACAGCTGCTGAACCATTATGACAGAGAGTAAGACACAAGTGCAACATCTGGGTATCTTTATTGTAGACGTTTCGCCATCCAGTGGCTTTATCAATACAAATTCTAGGACATAACTTGAAGACAGTTGAACTATGTACAGAAGATGAGGTAATCAGTCCCTCAACCTAGGAGTAGGTGCGAACAGCACCATAGTCGTGGAGATTCTGAAGCAGAAGAAAGAATCCTGGCGCTTATATAGTAACGTCAGGTGTAGCAGACGAGGGCATATTCACTGGTAGGCGGGATTCCCCAGTGGAAGTAGGTCCTTCCCAAAGAGATGGGTTAGTAGTAGAAGTAGTTGTCGTAGTCGTGAAGGTTATGTACATGTCCTCAGAATTAAGATTCCAAGATGTTGCAGTGTCTGACAAGTTGTGTACGAAATGGTATATAATACCGACAAGATGAATATGCCCTCGTCTGCTACACCTGACGTTACTATATAAGCGCCAGGATTCTTTCTTCTGCTTCAGAATCTCCACGACTATGGTGCTGTTCGCACCTACTCCTAGGTTGAGGGACTGATTACCTCATCTTCTGTACATAGTTCAACTGTCTTCAAGTTGTGTCCTAGAATTTGTATTGATAAAGCCACTGGATGGCGAAACGTCTACAATAAAGATACCCAGATGTTGCACTTGTGTCTTACTCTCATCTTGTCGGTATTATATACCATTTCGTACACAACTTGTCAGACACTGCAACATCTTGGAATCTTAATTCTGAGGACATGTACATAACCTTCACGACTACGACAACTACTTCTACTACTAACCCATCTCTTTGGGAAGGACCTACTTCCACTGGGGAATCCCGCCTACCAGTGAATATGCCCTCGTCTGTAACCTACTTTACTATATAAGCGCCAGGATTCTTTCTTCTGCTTCAAACCCCACGATATGGTGCTTTTTCGCACCTATCCTGGGTTTTAGGGACTGATTACTTCTCTTCTGTACATAGTTTCAACTGTTTTAAAGTTATGCCCTAAAAATTTGTATTGATAAACCCAAGGATGGCGAAACTTTCACAAAAAAGATCCCAGTGTTGACTTTGTTTACTCTCATCTTGTCGGTATTATATACCATTTCGTAACATTTGACAGAATTACAGAGGCTTTTGAAGACGAAAAATGTGATATACACAATTTTCAAAGGCGTTTGATTAAAGCGTCTTTGGGTGTTACACATAAAATGAGGGCGATAGGCTTTACAGGGAGGTAGGCAGATAAATTTGGGTTGCTAACACAAGAACAAAAAAAAGTAGTATTAAATAGAGCAAAATCCACAAGGGGAGGTAAAAACTCAGCCCCCAAATGCACTTTTCTTGGCACCTCTGCTGTTTCTCACTTAAAGCAGACATGAACGCCCGTCCGGTGGGTATAGGTAGTGTTTTCCGTGGTCAGTGGAGAACAACATGACGTTCAGTTGATAAGTTCCAGCTGCTGGGTATGGAAAGAATGAAGAACTAAAAAGGAACATGTATACAAATAAAGGGACCAAAAAAACAGAAGGAAAGGAAACACAAAGAGCCTGGGAAAACTAGCTAACGTTTTTTAAAAAGACTTAACAAGACAAAGGTTACGCACCCAAAGGAGACGGGGTAGTTTTGAGAACCTTCAAAAAAAAGGAAATTAGTGCCCCCTTATTTGGAATATTACTAAATGCGACGGCCCCATTCGGGCAGGGAAATTTTGGAGATGAACAAAACAAAATTGTTTAGGCCCCGCATAAGCCAAATGATCTTTTAAATTTACTGGGAACGCCTTTAAAGTCTTAAATTTGTCTAGTGGAGCAGAGGAGGAAAATATAATGATATATATTTGGGAAAGGGGTTTTGAGGCCCGGCCCCAAATCTGCACGCTGCCATAACATCATATTAGGGGGAGAGAAAATGGGAGAAGGGGAGATAAATCTAGTGAAAAGTTGGGGGGTGCAGTGAGTACAAAAAGGGAACACTCATCAACATTCTTGGTTTTAGATTATTTAGCATCTTCCCGAAATACCAGAACACTGCTGGACAATGTGAAGTTTTTAAAAAGGGAAAACTGGACAAGAATCTTCAAAATGCAGATAAGGGGCTGTGTTGATATGTGAGGCAGTGGCCCCAGAGCAGCAGCACCCGGTTGACCAGCAAGCCCAGACGACCTGGCCCAGGGGCCCGGGTAAGGAGTAAGAACTCTCGACCCTCATAAAGCTAGGAAACAAATGGAGTCAAATACTCTACATGGGCCCAAAAAATTCTTCCCATTCGGGTCAAACAAAGAAAATGATACCACAAACAATAGTTTAACAAAACCCGTTTAATCATGTGTTGTAATTTGACAAAAATGGCCCTGGACAGACTGAAAGTGTTTTTACTTCTGTTTAAAGTTTGAGGCTGATGTACATTGTGGATGTTTCGTGAAAAAAATACCCAAGGTTCAGCAGCGTACAAAAGTGGAGCTTCTCTGGATGGTAACCCCTTCTGCGGCGGTCTTGCGACAGACTTATTACCCCTTTCTCTCTTGCCACGTCATTACCTGCTGTCTCTACAGAACGGCCTCACCATTTTTCTAAGGATCTATATTACATGGAATCACGCGATGGCCTTCACGAACGAAGGGTAAAAGAGATGGTAAAACACTCGTAATATTATAAATGACCCCTTCATAGGATAATGGAATTTTTTGCGACGTTTCGTTCGCCTTGGGGGCCAAGTTGGACCAAAAAAGTCGTAAACTTCACCCCATGTGAGAGTTTTCTTTGTATGTTCCGTCCGGGATTACAGGTTTTATTTTAATGGTAATGTTGGGCGAATGTTAAATGGTAATTAACCCGTCCAAATTCTACGGTCATGCTTCTCGACTGGCTTTTCATTTTAATTTGGAGGTCGAGGGGAAATCAACTGGTGACAGTGAGGACAGGAGGCCTAGGGGGTAACCCGGAGTTTACCCCGGAGAGAGTTTCGGGGGTCAACGCCCCGCGGCCCCGGTCTGTGACCAGGCCCTTTTGGTGGATCAGGCCGATCAAAACAGGGTGTTGCGCTGGCCACGCAAACCAACGTACGAGCCCCAGCCCCGGTGATCAGGAAATGAATTTAGGGGTTTCCCGTGCCAGCTTGAAGACTGCCAGGGGTCTGTTGGTAACCCCCTTATGTGTCTGGGAAAGGGAGTTGAACAGTCTCGGGCCCCTGAACTTATTGTATGGTCTTTAAATGTAGTGACACCCCGCTTTTTTGGGGGGGATGGTGATCTTGCCAGTCTTTGCTTTCGTAGTGAGTGATTTTCGTTGCAAATTCGGTACTAGTTTGATTTTCCCGGGGTATATAATCATGTATCTCTCCCCCCTTTCGTTCCAGGGAATACGGTTTAGAAACCTCAAGCACTCCCAGTAATTGAGGTGTTTTATCTCCGTTATGCGCGCCGTGAAAGTTCCTGTACATTTTCTAGGTCGGCAAATTTCACCTGCCTTGAAAGGTGCTGTTAGAGTGCAGCAATATTCCAGCCTAGATAGAACAAGTGACCTGAAGAGTGTCATCATGGGCTTGGCCTCCCTAGTTTTGAAGGTTCTCATTATCCATCCTGTCATTTTTCTAGCAGATGCGATTGATACAATGTTATGGTCCTTGAAGGTGAGATCCTCCGACATAATCACTCCCAGGTCTTTGACGTTGGTGTTTCGCTCTATTTTTGTGGCCAGAATTTGTTTTGTACTCTGATGAAGATTTAATTTCCTCATGTTTACCATATCTGAGTAATTGAAATTTCTCATCGTTGAACTTCATATTGTTTTCTGCAGCCCACTGAAAGATTTGGTTGATGTCCGCCTGGAGCCTTGCAGTGTCTGCAATGGAAGGACACTGTCATGCAGATTCGGGTGTCATCTGCAAAGGAAGACACGGTGCTGTGGCTGACATCCTTGTCTATGTCGGATATGAGGATGAGGAACAAGATGGGAGCTAGTACTGTGCCTTGTGGAACAGAGCTTTTCACCGTAGCTGCCTCGGACTTTACTCTGTTGACGACTACTCTCTGTGTTCTGTTAATGAGGAAATTATAGATCCATCGACCGACTTTTCCTGTTATTCCTTTAGCGCGCATTTTGTGCGCTATTACGCCATGGTCCACTTGTCGAAGGCTTTTGCAAAGTCTGTATATATTACATCTGCATTCTTTTTGTCTTCTAGTGCATTTAGGACCTTGTCGTAGTGATCCAGTAGTTGAGACAGACAGGAGCGACCTGTTCTAAACCCATGTTGCCCTGGGTTGTGTAACTGATGGGTTTCTAGATGGGTGGTGATCTTGCTTCTTAGGACCCTTTCAAAGATTTTTATGATATGGGGATGTTAGTGCTATTGGTCTGTAGTTCTTTGCTGTTGCTTTACTGCCCCCTTTGTGGAGTGGGGCTATGTCTGTTGTTTTTAGTAACTGAGGGACGATCCCCGTGTCCATGCTCCCTCTCATAGGATGGAAAAGGCTCGTGATAGGGGCTTCTTGCAGTTCTTGATGAACACAGAGTTCCATGAGTCTGGCCCTGGGGCAGAGTGCATGGGCATGTCATTTATCGCCTGTTCGAAGTCATTTGGCGTCAGGATAACATCGGATAGGCTTGTGTTAATCAATTTTGTGGCTCTCTCATAAAAAATTCATTTTGATCTTCGACTCTCATCTGGTTAGCGGCTTGCTAAAAACTGAGTCATATTGGGACTTGAGTAGCTCACTCATTTCCTTGTTGTCATCTGTGTAGGACCCATCTTGTTTAAAGTAGGGGCCCAATACTGGACGTTGTTCTCGATTTTGATTTGGCATAGGAGAAGAAATACTTTGGGTTTCTTTCGATTTATTTATGGCTTTTAGTTCTTCCCGCGATTCCTGACTCCTAAAGGATTCTTTTAGCTTAAGTTCGATGCTTGCTTTTCTCTGACCAGTGTCTCCCTGCGCATTTCAGATATATTGACCTCTTTTAGCCGCTCTGTTATTCTTTTCCGTCGCCTGAAAAGGGGAGCGCCTGTCTCTTTTATTTTACATCTACCCCTCCTTTTTCTTAGAGGAATAAGCCTTGTGCATACATCGAGTGCCACCGAGTCAATCTGTTCTAGGCATAAGTTTGGGTCTGTTTTTGCTTATATATTTTCCCCAGCTTATATCGGTTAGGACTTGGGTTTTACTTGGTCCCACTTTATGTTTTTGTTATTGAAGTTGAATTTGGTGAATGCTCCCTCGTGACTAGTCTCATTTGTGGTCTGGGGCTCCACGCATACATGTCTGAACCTCAATTATGTTGTGATTCTGAGTATATTGTTTTTGATATGGTGACATTTCTTATCAGATCATCATTGTTAGTGAAGATGAGGCCCTAGTGTATTCCCCAGTCTAGTAGGCTCTATTATTTGCTGGTTTAAATTGAATTTTGTGCAGAGATTTAAAAGCTCGTGTGAGTGTGAGTTTTCATCAGAGCTGCCTCCTGGTGTTATTACTGCAACAATATTATTTGCTATATTCCTCCATTTTAGGTGCCTTAATTTTGAAATCCCCCAGGAGCAAGATGTTGGGTGCAGGAGCTGGAAGATTTTCCAGACAGTGGTCAATTTTTAAAAAGCTGTTCCTGGAATTGCTGGGGTGTTGCATCCCGGGGGCTTGTAGACTACCACAATGACTAGGTTTTTTGGGTTTTCGACCTTTACTGCTAAAACTTCCACTACGTCATTTGAGGCATTAAGCAGTTCTGTGCAAACAAGTGACTCTGCAATGTACAGGCCAACCCCCCCCCTTTTGCCTGTTCACTCTGTCACATCTGATAGGTTGTAACCTGGGATCCATATTTCGTTGTCCAAGTGATCCTTTATGTGGGTCTCAGTGAAAGCCGCGAACATTGCCTTTGCCTCTGCAAGCAGTCCACGGATGAAAGGTATTTTGTTGTTTGTTGCTGGCTTTAGACCCTGTATATTTGCAAAGAAGAATGTTATCGGACTGGTGGTATTGTTGGTACTGGGGGGGATTTTTTTTTCCGGCATTAGTATCTGTATCTGTTGGTTTGGAGTGGAGGCCATCGACTGTGTTCCACTCCAGGAATGACTGGATTTGGTGTACGATTTCTGCCTTTTCCTGCCATTTTTTTTCCTTCCTGGCACTAAAAAACCTCTCCCTCTTGAGTGGCTGTGGCTACCCAGGTTTTCCCCCATGGCCTGGATGTTTTGTATCTTTTTGTCCCCTTTAGATGGTATGCCTGGCAATTTAAGTTATAGCACAGTCTTTCCTGTACTGAAGAGGTACACATTTCAGGGTGAAAAAGCTTACAGGAAGGGAGTTTGCATTTTCCTCTTGTCATATGGGCATGACATTTTCTAGGGTGGTCATAGTTGCATGTCCCATCTGTTTTTCCAGATTTCCCATGCCAGCAGATACCAAGTGCATAGTATGTGCACAGGCTTGGTTTCCGTTTGCCTTGGGGTTTCTGTGACTGTATTCCCTGTTGGTGCATGTTTCCCTGTCTTACTCCTATCCTCCCTAGCACCAACAATGGAGCTCCCACCAGTTGTTTTTGGTAATTTATCCTCACTATTGCTATTGGAGTCCTCTTGTTTGCTATTTCCTGCGGTATTTCTAGTTTCCAATATTGGTTTTATCTTATCTTTGACTACACTTGTTTCCCTACTATGGCTCCTGTCCCCTATGAGGTCATTTATATGTATTCCTTCATGCGTATAATTCCCGACTACCTGGACAAAATCTCCAGCTTCACCATTACTGTCTCCCAGGACAGTATCTCCAGCTTCACCATTTCTGTCTCCCAGGACAGCACCTCCAGCTTCACCATTACTGTCTCCCAGGACAGCACTATCAGCCCCACATTTACTGACTACCAGGACATCACCTCCAGCCTTACAGTTTGTGACTACATGGCCAGTATCAAGGGCAGTACCATTCAGCCCAGACTTTTTATGTTCCCATCTGTTGTAGAAAGCTTCCAGGTTTTCTATGATACGATAGCAATATACAAAATACTGAGATGAACTAGTTTAAGAGATGGGAGAGACAAACGCTAGGACACAGCTATGTGTCCAAAACTCAGATGAGTCATAGGGATGCTAAGATGTATTTCTTCAGCTTTAGTGTAGTCAAGAAATTTAACGAACAGGAGATCGAAGAAGTACAAGAGGGATCCATACGTAGCTTTATGAAGAGGTATGATAAGACTCTCGAAGTCAGAAGAGAATGAACCAGCGAAGAGACGGGGCCAGGTTTATCTCGACCCTTGCAACCACATACAAGTGAGTGCAGACAGGTGAGTGCAGACAGGTGAGTGCAGACAGGTGAGTGCAGACAGATGAGTGCAGACAGATGAGTGCAGACAGGTGAGTGCAGACAGATGAGTGCAGACAGGTGAGTGCAGACAGGTCAGTGCAGACAGATGAGTGCAGACAGGTGAGTGCAGACAGGTGAGTGCAGACAGGTGAGTGCAGACAGATGAGTGCAGACAGGTGAGTGCAGACAGGTGAGTGCAGACAGGTGAGTGCAGACAGGTGAGTGCAGACAGGTGAGTGCAGACAGGTGAGTGCAGACAGGTGAGTGCAGACAGGTGAGTGCAGACAGATGATGCAGACAGATGAGTGCAGACAGATGAGTGCAGACAGATGAGTGCAGACAGATGAGTGCAGACAGATGAGTGCAGACAGGTGAGTGCAGACAGGTGAGTGCAGACAGGTGAGTGCAGACAGGTGAGTGCAGACGAGTGCAGACAGATGAGCGCAGACAGGTGAGTGCAGACAGATGAGTGCAGACAGGTGAGTGCAGACAGATGAGTGCAGACAGGTGAGTGCAGACAGGTGAGTACAGACAGGTGAGTGCAGACAGGTGAGTACAGACAGGTGAGTGCAGACAGGTGAGTGCAGACAGATGAGTGCAGACAGGTGAGTGCAGACATGTGAGTACAGACAGGTGAGTGCAGACAGGTGAGTACAGACAGGTGAGTGCAGACAGGTGAGTGCAGACAGATGAGCGCAGACAGGTGAGTGCAGACAGATGAGTGCAGACAGGTGAGTGCAGACAGATGAGTGCAGACAGGTGAGTGCAGACAGGTTTAGTACAGACAGGTGAGTGCAGACAGGTGAGTACAGACAGGTGAGTGCAGACAGGTGAGTGCAGACAGGTGAGTGCAGACAGGTGAGTGCAGACAGGTGAGTGCAGACAGGTGAGTGCAGACAGATGAGTGCAGACAGGTGAGTGCAGACAGGTGAGTGCAGACAGATGAGTGCAGACAGGTGAGTGCAGACAGGTGAGTGCAGACAGGTGAGTGCAGACAGGTGAGTGCAGACAGGTGAGTGCAGACAGGTGAGTGCAGACAGGTGAGTGCAGACAGATGAGTGCAGACAGATGAGTGCAGACAGATGAGTGCAGACAGGTGAGTGCAGACAGATGAGTGCAGACAGGTGAGTGCAGACAGATGAGTGCAGACAGGTGAGTGCAGACAGGTGGTGAAAGACAGGTGAGTGCAGACGTGTGAGTGCAGACAGACAGGTGAGTGCGACAGATGAGTGCAGACAGGTGAGTGCAGACAGAGGTGAGTGCAGACAGGTGAGTGCAGACAGACAGGTTGAGTGCAGACAGGTGAGTGCAGACAGATGGTGCGGAGGTGAAGTGAGTACAGGTGAGGTGCAGACAGACAGAGTGAGTGCAGACAGGTGAGTGCAGAAGTGAGTGCAGACAGATGAGTGCAGACAGGTGAGTGCAGACAGGTGAGTGAGCAGGTGAGTGCAGACAGGTGAGTGCAGACAGGTGAGTGCAGGACGCGTGAGTTGCAGTCAGGTGAGTGCAGGGCATGATGAGTGCAGACAGTGAGTGCAGACAGGTGGTGCAGGGACAGATGAGTGCAGACAGGGAGTGCAGACAGGTGAGTGCAGACAGGGTGAGTGCAGACAAGGTGATGTGCAGACAGGTGAGTGCAGACAGTTGATGTGCAGACAATGTGAGTGTGACAGGTGAGTGCAGACAGGTTGAGTGCAGACAGGTGAGTGCAGACAGGTGAGTGCAGACAGGTGAGGATGCAGGACAGGTGAGTGCAGACACACCACGGGCGCCCCCCAACCTAAGACACATCTGTTTCACAATTCGAACATTTATAAATTTCTGTGTTTACGTGTTTCAACCAGCAAGTGTGAAGTGCCCTTAATTGCTAGTGAAGAATTGACCTTGTAAAACCTCCTCCTCGTATACCTCAACGTTTTACAGAGGTAACGTCATGAGTTCCAGGGAGTGTCCTCAACATTATCAGAGGCACGTCATGGGTCCAGTGACTGTCCTTATACCTAAAACATTATAGAGCCACGTCATGGTCCAGTGACTGTACCTCAACAATACAAGAGGTACGTAATGGGTCCAGGGACGGTACATCACACTACAGAAGAACGTAAATGGGTCCGGGGACTGTTCCCGCCAACACTACAGTAGGAACGTATTGGGTCCAGGGACTGCTACTAACATTACAGAGGCACGTAATGGGTCCAGGGACTATACTTTACCTCAACATAACAGGGCACGCCAAGGGGCCAGGGACTTATACCTCTACATTACAGAGGCATGTAATGGGTAAGGGACTGACTGTACCTCAACATTACAGAGGCACATAAAGGGCAGGGTCCCCCTGTGCCTCAAACCTTCAGAGGCACACGTAAAGTTCCAGGGACTCTACCTCAACATTTACAGAGCACGTAATGGGTCAGGGACTGTACCTCAACATTACAGAGGCACATAATGGGTCCAGGGACTGCTACCTCAACATTACAGAGGCACGTAATGGGTTCTAACGGCTGTACCTCAAACATTACAGAGGGCTTGAATGGGTCTACGGACTGTACCTCAACATTCAGAGGTAACATATTGGGTCCAGGGACTGTTACCTCTGGTTACAGAGGTACATTAATGGGTCCAGGGACTGCCACCTCAACATTTCAAAGGCACGTAATGGGTCCAGGGACTTTACCTCAACATTTCGAGGTACATAATGGGGTCCAGGGTCTGTACCTCTAGATAACAGACGTACATGATAGGTCCTGGGGACTTGTACCTCTGGAATACAAGGCAGGATGAGTGGATCTTGAACAGGCTTGTAGGTCGTCAGCAGGTAGCATGGATTTTCTACAGGGTGGAGGGTAGTAATGAAGTGTACCATAAGTGAGGGTACAGATGGTACACTCTGCCTACTGGATGTTGTATATGGTAGTAAGCTGGTGGGAGTTAACAATTTGCATAAGGACAGGTCTTCTGAGAGGAGATGCAGAGAATTTGTTGCAAATTTAAGAGCAATTGAACACACACACACACACACTAGTAACTACTCTACACTACAGTACAAACTACTACTACTACTACTATTACTATTATACTACTACTACTACTAAACATAAACACAAAGTAAGTCAAGCTAAGACTTGATTCGTCTTCAGCCACAAAAAGCAAAACAGATTATCACCAGAAGGTCGTAGGTTTGGAACCTGAAAAGTCTGCTTCACTTATTGCATGAGTGGGAGGGGTTGGATATGGGTGTGGACTTGCAGGTGGATGGGTAGAGTATAGTTATCAGAAATTATTCTTGGGTTGCACTGAAATTAGGTTGGGCAAATGTTTTGTTAGTGGGATGGATTGTGAAGGATCCTGCCTAGTATGGGCCACAGGCCTGCTGCAGTGCTCCTCCTTTCTTTTGTTCTTATGTTCTTATTGAATTCTGTGTGCCGGTTCCTGAATTGACCTGGTACCTTCCATCCCCCTCCCCAGGCGCTATATTCCCTACCGGATTTAGCGCATCCCCCATGTTTAATAATATAATAAAATTTCATCTTCCTGTTGGTGATGGACTCGAACTTCATTAAAAGTGTTACACTATGTCGTCAGAAATGAACGTATTAGTTGATCACAATAAACATCATTGTTAATTCTGAGAATAGGATATAGGTCTTCCTCATCTCTACGGCCGTAGAAAAAAAGAACTTGCAAAGCATATCTGGAAAAAACTATTTTGAGTTGTGAGAAGATTGTAATCTGTCCATCACTGCCAGTGATGACCATCACTGGGAGTGTCCCATCACTGGAGTGTCCCATCACTGGCAGTGTCCCATCACTGGCAGTGTCCCATCACTGGCAGGTCCCTTCACTGGCAGGTCCCGGTGTTCCACCTGTATATAATAATCATAATAATGGAGGGAGGTTTGGGAAACCATTTGGTGCATGGAATTAACAGAACCAGCGTTGAAACCACGCAACTACAAGGTTGCTGATACAAAAAGCGTCGTATACCAGCAACTAGAGGTTGCTGGTAAAACCAGGGTTGTAAACCACGCAACTACGAGGTGCTGATAGAACCATGTCCAAATTAGGCTCTTCTTAAAAATTATCCTCAAGAACCGGCGTGGCTACATGGTTAATATCTTGACCTCTCTGACCTCAGTTCGTGTCTCCTATTTTTCTTTCAATTTATTTCCAGTAAGCATTCATTACTGTCTTGAGATTAGGAACTTAATGGATTTCGAGGGAATAATAACAGATTTTTTATTACATCTGGAGCTGTGACAGAGGTCATTGGTCAAGGTGGTGGCCTCTGATTCATCCGTCACTACTGACTGTAAGAAATCATACTAGGCGTATCAATCTTCGGCCGTTCTTCTGTTTATACATCTACGGTTAATAATTACGAATGCTGCGCTTCTTTTAGCTGTACCGTTCTTTTTCAGCAGTTTTTGCTACATCACAAGAGTTACCTGTCTTCTTACTATTATAGACTTTTACAAGCTGCTATTGCAGCAGCTATGTTATTTTTTCAACATGTTCCTATTGCCAGTAGCAGCAATTGCTTACTAAAGCAGAGCAATTTTCACTGTTATGTGCTAAATATTCGCATAATGATATTTATCGTCATAAATTTTCAATAATTCAAATAGTATTTACCTTACACACTTTGGACGGGAAGGGTACTGTTTCTTCTAGACGGAGGGAATTCATTGTCATGAAGGGTAAAGTTGTACGGGACAGCAACATAGGTCAAGGGGACGGGTACCGTTGAATGGAACCTGCACAATCGTCAGGTGGGTACCGTGAACGGTACCAGCCTCCATCGTAAGGTAGGGTACCGTTCAACCAGTACGGAGGGTACACAGAAACTGGGCCGGTTATATTTCCCCTCTGAGGACCTGAGGGCTTACGGGGAGTCATTGTTTACTGGATGAGGAAGGACGACCACCTGTTGACTCTGGGGGCTTGAGATACGGCCCAGACAGTACTGTGCTGCTGCTTGGAGCATATCACAACTGCTTTCTTCATGAAGATGGGGGAAAAGAGTCTGGCAACGACTCTCTGTGGAAACACAAGATGTTGGTTGTATTTAGGTAAATAATGAGAGAAAGAAGAGATTTGAGATCATTTATCCTTCTAGGATACTCGAGTCTGGTACACAATTCGTTATACAGCATAAGGATGTCAACGAGGATTAAAGTCAGTTGATCAAATGAAAAATGCTGGCCCACAGATGCCCTCAGATGGCCCACAGATGGCTCCAACATCTTCTTGTTCCTACTTGTATGTCTTTTAATAAAATGTTTTTAAATGTGCTGTTGTAGGTAATTCAGCTCTTAGCTTGTCAATAAAGCTAGGGATCCTTAACTAAACCTTGTCAAAACCCTGTGTAAAAAAAAAATTACAGTATTGTTAATTAGGGACACAATGTGCAACTCTTGGGTATCTTTATTGAGGAAAGTTTCGCCAGCACAGTTGGCTTCATCAATCTGCACTGTGTGGCGATTTACGGTGGGTAACAACAGCTGGGACAGAACCCATGACAGGTGGCAAAAGGCTGGGACAGACCATGCAGATGTGCACAACATCAAATCGACAACCAATTCAACATGGGTTTAGAGCAGGTCGGATCATGCTCTGTCTCAGATGCTGAACCATTATGACAGAGAGTAAGACTTAGTGACAACATTGGTATCTTTATTGTAGACGTTTCGCCATCAGTGGCTTTATCAATACAAATTCTAGGACATAACTTTGAAAGACAGTTGAACTTGTACAGAAGATGAGGTAATCAGTCCTCTCAAACCTAGGAGTAGTGCGACAGCAACACTAGTCGTGGAGATTCTGAAGCAGGAAGGAATAGAATCCTGCGCTTTTATGTAACGTCAGGTTGAGCGGACGAGGGCATTTTTCACTGGAGGCGGGATTACCCAGTCGAAGTAGGTCATCCCAAAGAGATGGGTTAGTAGTAGAAGTAGTTGTCGTGTGTGGAAGGGGTTTTTTGTACTGTCCTCAGTAAGTAAGATTCAAGATGTTGCAGTGTCTGGGACAAGTTGTTGATCGAAATGTGTATATATACGGACAAGATGAATATGCCCTGGTTCTGCTACCACCGGACGTTACTATATAAGACGCCAGGATTCTTTCTTCTGCTTCAGAATCTCCACGACTATGGGCTGTTCGCACCTTCTCCATAGGTGAGGGACTGTTACCTCATATTCTGTACATAGTTCAACTGTCTTCAAGTTGTGTCTAGAATTTGTATTGATAAAGCCAACCTGGATGGCGAAACGTCTACAATAAAGATACCCAGATGTTGCACTTGTGTCTTACTCTCATCTTGTCGGTATTATTACAATTTCGTCACAACGTTGTCAGACACTGCAAAATCTTGGAATCTTAATTTACGAGGACATGTACATAACTTCACGACTACGACAAACTACTTCCTACTACTAACCCATTCTTTGGGATGGAACTACTTCCACTGGGGAATCCCGCCTACCAGTGGAATATGCCTTCGTCTGGCTACACCTGACGTTACTATATAAGCGCCAGGATCTTTCTTTGCTTCAGATCTCCCACGGACTATGGTGTGGTCGCACATTTTCTTCCTTAGGTTGAGGGACTGATTACTTTCATATTCTGTACATAGTTAAACGTCTTACAAGTTATGTCTAGAAGAATTTGTTTTGATAAAGACACTGGATGGCGAAACGTTACAATAAAGATACAAGAGTTGCACTTGTGTCTTTCTTCATCTTGTCGGTTTATATACCATTTCGTACACATTTATGACAGAAATTACAGAGGGGGGCGTTTGAAGACGCAAATGTGTTATACACAGATTTTGCAAAGGCGTTTGATTAAAGCGATCATTGGGTGATTACACATTAACAATGAGGGCGATAGGCGTTACAGGGAAGGTTGGCAGATGAATTTTCGGTTGCTAACACACAGAACACAAAAAGTAGTATTACAATAGAGCAAATATCCGGCACTAGGGAGGTTAAGTAACTCAAGCTACAAATGCACCTGTCTTGGCACTCGCTGTTTCACATCTTCCAACGCAGACATGAACGCCGTCAACGGTGAGTATAGGTGTGTTTTCCATGTGGTCAGTGGAGAACAACATGGGACGTTCAGTAGTTGATAAGTTCCAAGCTGCCTTAGGTATGGAAAGAATGTAGAACTCATAAGGAAAACACTGTATAAAAACTCATAGAGGACCACCAACAGAAGGAAAAGGAACACATAAGAGCGCGACATGGGAAAAACTAGCTAACGTTATTTCAAGACGTAACAAGACAAAGGTTACGGACAGCAAGAAGGATGAGGGTCGTGAGTATTGAGAACATTCAAAACAAAGGAAATTAGTGCTCCCTATTTGGAATATACTCAATGTGATGACGGCCCATCTGGACAGGAGAAATATTGAGATGTAACAAACACAAAAGATTGTTTACGGCCCGCATGTGCATTGTTGCATTTTAAATTACTGGGAAACCGGCCTTTAAAGTCTTAAATATGTACTCAGTGGAGCAGAGGAGAGAGATATACATGATATATACTTGGAAGGCGTTTGAGGACATGCAGTCCCAATCTGCACGCTGCCAATAAACATCATATTTAGAGGGAGGAGATATTGAGAAGTGGAGATTATTCTAGTGAAAAGTTGGGGTGCAATGAGTACAGAATGGGAACACTGCATCAACATTCTGGGTCTTAGATTTATTTAGCATTCTTACCAGAAGATACCAGAATGAAACACTGCTGCGGAACAATGTGTAAGAAGTCCTTAAAAAGGTATACTGGACAAGATTCTTAATCAAGTCGCCAGATAAAACGGGCTTGTGATGGATATGTGAGGAGTGGCCAGTAGCAGCAGCAGCTGGTTGACCACCCATGCACCAGACGCCCCTGGCCATGGCCGGGTACGAGAGTAGAGTAATCTCGACCTCATCCAAAGCTAGGAAACTAATGGAGTCAAATACTCTTCATAGCCAAAAATTCTTCACGTCGAGGTTCTAACCAAAGAAAATGATACCACATACAAATAGTTTAACTTAATGTTTTACTCCCATGTGTTGTAATTTGACAACTATCTGGTCCTGACGACTGAAAAGTCGCGTTTCTTACTTTGATATATGTTGTGTGGCTGATGTACATTGTGGAATGTTATTACGTGCAAGAAATACTCCAAGGTCTCAGCACGCTGTACAGAAGTGGAGCTTCTATGGAAGGTACACACCTTCTGGACGGACGGTCTAGCAGACAGAACTTATATACCCTTACTCTCTTGCCACCGTATTATCATGTGCTGTCTCTACAGAACGCCTCACAACTTATTATAAGGAGCTATATTACATGGAATCACGCGATGGGCCTTCACGAACTGAAGGATAAACTGAGATGGTAAATCACTCGTAATATTGCATAAATGACCGTTCATAGGATTATGGAATTTATACGACGTTTCCGTTCGCCCTTGGACCAAGTTGGACCTATACGTAGCTTCGCTTCACCCTATGTGAGAGTTATATTTGCTACGTTCCAGTCACGGTTATTACTGGTTTTATTATTAAATGGTATGTTAGACGAATGTTAAATGGTAAATTACCATGTCTCATTCATACTGCGCTCAGCTTCTCAGACTGGCTTTTATTTTAATTTGGAGGTCGAGGGAACTCACACTGGTGACAGTAAGAGGAAGGAAGGCCTAGGGGGTGATACTGGAGTTTACCTGGAGAGAGTTGCGGGGGTCCAAACGCCCCCGCGGCCCGGTCTAGTGACCAGGCCTCCTGGTGGTTCAGCGCCTCGATCAATCAGCTGTTGCTGCTGGCTGCACGCAAAAACGTCGAGCACAGCCCGGCTTGATCAGAACTGACTTTAGGTGCTGGTCAGTGCCAGCTTGAAGTCTGCAGGGGTCTGTGGTAATCCCCCTTATGTGTGCTGGGAGGCCAGTGAAACAGTCCGGGCCCTTGACACATATGGTATGGGCTCTTAACGTGCTAGTGATGCACACTGCTTTTCATTTGGGGGATGTGCATCGTATGCAAAGTCTTTTGCTTTTCGTAGTGAGTGATTTTAGTATGCAAGTTCGGTTCTAGAGTCCATCTAGGATTTTTTCCAGGTGTCTATAATCATGTATTCTCTCCCTCTGCGTTCCAGGGAATACTGGTTTAGAAACCTCAAGCACTCCCAGTAATTGAGGTGTTTTATCTCCGTTATGCGCGCCGTGAAAGGTTCTCTGTACATTTTCTAGGTCGACAATGTTCACTGCCTTGAAAGGTGATGTTTAGAGTGCGCAATATTCTCAGCCTTGATAGAACAAGTGACTGAAGTGTGTCATCATGGGTTGGCCTCCTTGTTTTGAGGTTCTATTATCCATCCTGTCATTTTTTTTGAGAATGCGATTGATACAAGTTATGGTCCTTGAAGGTTGAGATCCTCCGACATAATCACTCCCAGGTCTTTGACGTTGGTGTTTGCTCCTATTTTGTGCCCTGAATTTGTTTTGTACTTGATGAAGATTTAATTTCCTAATGGTACCATATCTGAGTAATTGAAATTTTCTATCAGTTGTACTTACTTCTTTGTTTTCTGAGGCCCACTGAAAAGATTTGGTTGACTGTCCGCCTCGGTAAGCCTGGGCAGTGTCTGCAATGGAAGGACACTGTTTTATCATGCAGGATTCGGGTGTCATCTGCAAAGGAAGACACGGATTGCTGTGGCTGAAATTCCTTGTCTTTGTCGGTTGTGAGGATGTGGAACAGAATGGGGAGCTAGTACTGTTGCCTTGTGAAAGAGCTTTTTCACCGTAGCTGCCCTCGGACTTTACTTGTTGAGACTACTCTCTGTATTCTGTTATAATGAGGATATTTTAGATCACGAACGGAATTTTCTGTTATTCCTTTAGCGCGAATTTTGTGACGCTTATTAACGCCAATGGTCACACTTGTCGAAGGGCTTTTGCAAAGTCTGGATATATTACATCTGCATTCTTTTTGTCTTCTTGTGCATTTAGGACACTTGTCGTAGTGATCCAGTAGTGAGAGACAGGAGCGACCTGGTTCTAAACCCAAGTTGGCCCGGGTTTGTTAACTGATGGGTTTCTAGATGGGTGGTGATTTGCTTTTAGGACCCTTTCATAGATTTTTATGATATGGGATGGTTCGTGCTATTGGACTGTAGTTCTTTGCTGTTGCTTTATGCCCCCTTTGTTGGTCGTGGGGCTATGTCTGTTGGTTTTTATGTAACTGAGGGAAACGATCCCCGTTGTCCAAGCTCTCCAATAGGCGAGGGAAAAGGCTCGTGATAGGGGCTTCTTGCAGTTCCATTGATGAACACAGAGTTCCATGGAGTCTGGGCCCTGGGGCAGGAGTGCATGGGATGTATTTATCGCCCTGTTCGAAGTCTTTTGCGTTCAGGATAACATCGGATAGGCTTGTGTTAATCTAAAATTTTGTGGCTCTCTCATAAAAAAATTCATTTTTGATCTTCGACTCTCAGTCTGGTTAGCGGCTTGCTAAAAACTGAGTCATTTTGGGACTTGAGTAGATCATCATTTCATTGTGTCAATCTGTGGTAGGACCCATCTTGTTTAAGTTGGGGCCCTAATATGGACGTTGTTCTCGTTTTGAATTGGCATAGTCTCCGAATACTTTCGGTTCTTTCGATTTCTTTTATGGCTTTTAGTTCTTCCCGCGATTCCTGACTCTAAGGATTCTTTTAGCTTAAGTTCGGGCTTGATGTTTCTCTGACCAGTGTTCTCCCTGCGAATTTCAGTATTATTGAACCTCTTTTAGGCCGCTCTGTTATTCTTTTCGTCGCCTGTAAAAGGAGCGCCTGTCTCTTTCTATTTAACATTCTTATCCTCCTTTTTCTTAGAGGATAAGCCTTGTGCACTTTAATCGAGTTGCCACCGGGTCAATCTGTTCTCGGCATATGTTTGGGGTCTGGGTTGTTAGTATATCTTCACAGCTTATATCGTTTGGACTTGTTTATTGGTCCCACTTTATGTTTTTGTTATTGAAGTTGAATTTGGTGAATGCTCCTCGTGATAGTCTCATTTTGTCGGTCTGGGGCTCCACGCATACATGTCTGAACCTCAAATTATGTTGTGATTCTGTGTATATTGTTTTGTGATATGGTGACATTTCTTATCAGATCATCATGTTAGTGAAAGTTGAGGTCTAGTGTATTCTCCAGTCTAGTAGGCTTATTAGTTGTGGTTTAAATTGAATTTTGTGCAGAGATTTAAATGCTCGTGTGAGTGTGAGTTTTCATCAGAGTGCCTCCTGGTGTTAGTACTGCACCAATATTATTTGCTATATTCCTCCATTTTAGGTGCCTTAGTTGAAATCCCAGGAGCAAGACTGTTGGGTGAGGGAGCTTGGAAGATGATTTTCTGAAGTGGTCAATTTTTAACAGCTGTTCTGGAATTGTGGGATGTTGCATCGGAGCGTTGTTAGACTACCACAATGACTAGGTTTTGGTTCTCGCTTTATGCTAAAATTCCACTACGTCATTTGAGGCATTTAAGCAGTTCTGTGCAACAAGTGACTCTGCAATGTACAGGCCAACCCCCCCCCCTTTTGCCTGTTCACTCTGTCACATTCTGTATTGGTTGTAACCTGGGATCAATATTTCGTTGTCCATGTGATCCTTTATGTGGTCTCAGTGAAAGGCGGAACATTGCCCTTTGCCTCTGCAAGCAGTCCACGGATGAAGGTATTGTGTTGTTTGTTGCTGGGCTTTAGACCATGTATATTTGCAAAGAAGAATGTTATCGGTCTGGCTTGGTATTGTTGGTACTGGGGGGGATTTTATTTACGGCATTAGTTTCTGTATCTGTTGGTTTGGTGTGAGAGGCCCTTCGACTGTGGTTCCCACTCCAGAATGACTGGATTTGGTGTTCGATTTCTGCCTTTTCCTGCCAGTTTTTTTTCATTCCCTTGGCCACTAAAAAACCTGTCTCCCTCTTGAAGGGGCTGTGGATACCCAGGTTTTCTTGGCCTGGATGTTTTTGTGTCTTTTGTCCCCTTTAGATGGTAGCTGGCAAATTTAAGTTACTACACAGTCTTTCTCTGTAAATGAAGTGGTACATTCTGGGTGAAAAAGCTTACGGAAGGGAGTTTCATTTTCCTCTTGTAGATATGGGCATGAACATTCTTCTAGGAGTGGTCATAGTTGCATGTCCCATCTGTTTTTCAGATTTCGCCCAATGCAGAGATACCAAGTGCTTTAGTATGTGCACAGTGCTTGGTTTCCGTTTGCCTTGGGTTTATGTGACTGTATTCCTGGTGGTGCATGTTTCCCTGTATTACTCCTATCCTCCTAGCACCAAAATGGAGCTCCACAGTTGTTTTTGGTAAATTATTCCTACATATTGCTATTGGAGTCCTCTTGTTTGCTATTTCCTGCGGTATTTCTAGTTTCCAATATTGGTTTTATTCTTATCTGTGACTACACTTGTTTCCCTACTATGGCTCTGTCCCCTTGAGGTCAGTTATATGTATTCCTTCATGGTATGAATTCCCGACTACCTGGACCAAATCTCCTGCTTCCACATTACAGTTCCCAGGACGTATCTCCAGCTTCAACATTTCTGTCTCCCAGGGACAGCCACCTCCAGCTTCACCATTACTGTCTCCCAGCGGCTGCACTATCAGCACCACATTACTGACTACAGGACATTACTCCAGCCTAAAGTTGTGACTACATGGCGTATCAAGGGCAGTACATTCAGGCCCAGACTTTTTATGTTCCCTTCTGTTGTAGAAAGCTTTCCAGGTTTTCTATGAATACGATGTAGCCATATACAAAATACTGAGATGAACTAGTTTAAAGAGATGGGCAGAGGACAAACGCTAGGACACAGCTATGTGTTCCAAAAAACTCAGATGAGTATAGGGATGCTAAGATGTTATTTCTTAGCTTTAGTGTAAGTCAAGAAATTTAACGAAAAGGAGATCGAAGAAGTACCAGAGGATCCATACCGTTGCTTTATGTAGAGGTATGATAAGACTCTCGAAGTCAGAAGAGACATGAACCAGCGAAGAGGCGGGGCCATGGTTTATTCTCGACTTGCAAACCACATACAAGTGAAGTGTAGTCAGGATGAGTTGCAGGACAGGTGAGTGCAAGGACAGGTGAGTTGCAGGACAGAAGGTGCAGGACAGATCGAGTGCAGACAGGGTGAAGTGCAGACGATGAGTGCAGCAGGTGGAGTGCAGACAGGTCAGTGCAGACAGATGAGGTGCAGACAGGTGAGTGCAGACAGGTGGTGACAGACAGTGAGGCAGACGATTGAGTTGCGACAGTGTGAGGAAGGACATTGTGAGTGCAGACAGGTGATGCAGGAACAGTGTGTGCCAGACAGGTGAGTGCCCCCCCCCAGTACAGGTGAGTGCAGAAAGGTGAGTGCAGACAGGTGAGTGCAGACCAGATTGAGTGCAGACAGATGAGTGCAGACAGATGTGTGCAGACAGTGAGTGCAGGACAGATGAGTGCAGACAGTGGAAGTGGCAGGACAAGCGGTGAGTGCAGACAGGTGAGTGCTGACAGGTGAGTGCAGACAGAGAGTGAGTGGCAGAGAGTGAAGACAGATGAGCGCCAGACAGGTGAGTGCAGGACAGATGGGTGCAGACAGGTGAGGTGCAGACTGTGAGTGCAGACAGGTTGGTGCAGACAGGTTGTGTTCAGGCAGGTGAGTGAAGACAGGTGAGTAAGAAGGTGAGGTGCAGAAGGTGAGTGCAGACAGATGAGTGCAGACAGGTGTAGTGCAGACATGTGTGTACAGAAAGGTGAGTGCCAGGAACCAGGTACCCACTGACAAGGTTGAGTACAGACGGTGAGTGCAGACAGTATGAGTGCAGACAGCTGAGCGCGACAGGTGAGTGCAGGACAGTATGAGTGCAGAAGGTTGAGTGCAGACAGGAGAGTGTGCTGACAGAGTGAGTGCAGACAGGTGAGTACAGACAGCGTGACGTTGCGACAGGTGGTGACAGACAGGTGAGTGCAGACAGGTGAGGGCAGGACAGGTGAGTGCAGACAGGTGAGTGCAGGACAGGTGAGTGCAGACAGGTGATGTGCAGGACTGATGAGGCAGACAGGTTGGTGTGCAGTCAGGTGAGTGCAGACAGATAAGAGTGCAGACAGGTGAGTGCAGACAGGTGAGTGCAGGACAGGGAGTGCAGACAGAGTGACGTGCAGAAGGTGAGTGCAGGACAGGTGGAGTGCAGACAGGTGAGTGCAGACAGGATGAGTGCAGACAGATGGAGTCAGACAGATGAATGCAGGGACAGGTGAGTGCAGACACGATGAGTGCAGACAGGTGAGAGCAGACAGATGAGTGCCAGACAAGGTGAGTGCCAGACAGGTGAGTGCAGACAGGTGAAGTGCAGTCAGGTTGGAAGTGCTGACTGAGTGCAGAGATGAGCGCAGCGACTGGGGAGTGCAGACAGATGAGTGCAGGACAGGTGAGTGCAGACAGTTGAGTGCAGACAGCGTGAGTTGCAGACAGTGTGGAGTGCAGACATAGTGAGTGCAGACAGGTGAGTGCAGACAGGTGAGTGCAGACGTGTGCAGCAGATGAGCGCAGACAGGTGAGCGCAGACAGGTGCGTGCAGACAGGGGAGTACAGACAGGTGAGTGCAGACGGTGAGTGCAGACAGGTGAGTGCAGACAGGTGAGTGCAGGGGACAGGTGGAGTGCAGGACAGGTGAGTGCAGACCAGGTGAGTGCAGGACAGGTGAGTTGCAGGACAGGTAGTGAGTATGCAGACAGGTGGAGTGCAGACAGGTGAGTGCAGACAGGTTGAGTGCGATCAGGTGAGTGCAGACAGTCAGTGAGTACAGACAGGTGAGTACAGACAGGTGAGTGCAGGACAGGTGATGTGCAGTCAGGGAGTGCAGGACCAGGTGAGTGCAGACAGCTATGATGCAGGACAGATGAGTGCAGACAGGTGAGTGAAGACTGGTGAGTGCAGACAGGTGAGTGCAGACAGAGAGTGCAGACAGGTGAGTGCAGACCAGATGAGCGGACGATGAGTGCAGCCGGTGAGTGCTGAAGATGAATGCAGACTGGTGAGTGCAGACAGATGAGCAGAAGGTGCGTGCAGAAGGTGAGTGCAGTACAGGTGAAGTGCAGACAGAGTGAGTGCAGGACAGGTGAGTGCAGACAGTGAGTGCAGACAGGTGAGTGGCAGGACAGGTCGAGTGCAGCACAGTTGAGTGCGCAGACAGGATGAGCGGACAAGATGAGTGCAGACAGGTGAGTGCAGAATGGTGGAGTGCAGACAGGTGATTGCAGCAGGAAGGTGAGTGCAGACAGTGTGAGTGCAGGGACGGGTGAGTGCAGACAGGTGAGTGCAGACAGGTGAGTGCAGACAGGTGAGTGCAGACAGGTGAGTGCCAGTCAGGTGAGTGCAGACAGGTGAGTGCAGACAGAGTGAGTGAAGACAGGTGGAGTGCAGAGGATGAGTGAGACAGATGAGTGCAGACAGGTGAGTAGAGACAGATGAGCAGACAGATGAGTGCAGGACAGGTGAGTGCAGAACCAGTGTGAGTGCAGACAGGTGAGTGCAGGACAGATGTGCTGACAGATGAGTGCAGGACAGGTGAGTGCAGGACAGGTGAGTTGCAGAAAGGTGGAGTGCAGACGGTGAGTTGCGACAGGTGGTGCAGACAGGTGAGTGCAGCCGGTGCGAGCCAGACCAGTGTGATGTGCAGACAGGTGAGTGCCAGCACAGGTGAGTGCAGGTCAGGCTGAGGTGCAGACAGGGGATGCAGACAGTGAGCAGACAGATGAGTGCAGACTGGTGAGTGCAGACAGATGAGTGCAGACAGGTGAGTGCAGGACAGGTGAGTGCAGACAGGTGAGTGCGACAGGTGAGTGCAGACAGGAGCAGACAGGTGCGCTGCAGAAGGTGAGTGCAGACAGGGTGTTGAGTGCAGACAGTGAGTGCAGAACAGTGTGAGTGCAGACAGGAATGAGCAGACAGGTTGAGTGCAGACAGGTGAGTGCAGCAGGTGGAGTGCAGACAGGTGAGTTGCAGGAAGATGAGCAGACAGGGTGAGTGCAGACAGTGAGTGCAGACAGGTGAGTGAAGACAGGTGTGTGCAGGACAAGTGAGGCAGACAGGTGAGTGCAGGACAGGTGAGTGCCGACAGGTGAGTGCAGACAGATGAGTGAGACAGAATGAGCAGACAGGTGAGTGCAGAAGGTGAGTGCAGACAGGTGAGTGCAGACAGGTGAGTGCAGACAGGTGAGTTGCAGGGACAGGTGAGTGCAGACAGGTGAGTGCTGACGGTGGTGCAGACAGTGAGTGAGGACGATGAGTGCAGACAGGTGAGTGCAGACAGATGAGCAGACAAGGTGAGTGCAGAACAGGTGAGTGCAGACAGGTGTGTGACAGACAGGTGAGTAGCAGACAGATGTGCAGACTGATGAGTGCAGCAGGGTTGAGTGCAGATAGGTGAGTGTCAGACAGGGTGAGTGCAGACAGGTTAGGCAGACAAGGTGAGTGCAGACAGGTGAGTGCACACAGATGAGTGCAGCAGGTGAGTGCCAGACAGATGAGATGACAGGTGAGTGCAGACAGGTGAGTGCAGAAGGTGAGTGCAAGCAGGTGAGTGCAGGACAAGGTGGTGCAGACGGTGAGTGCCAGACAGGTGTGTGCAGACAGGTGAGTACAGGACAGTGAGTGAGTGCAGGACAGGTGAGTGCCAGGGACAGGTTGAGTGCAGACAGATGATGTGCAGACAGGTGAGTGCAGGACAGATGAGGCAGGACAGCTGTGAGTGCAGACAGGTGTGTGCAGCAGCGTTGAGGGCAGACAGTTGAGTGAGACAGGTGTGTGCAGGACAGGTGAGTGCAGACAGGTGAGTGCAGTCAGGTTGAGTGCAGACAGATGAGCAGACAGTGAGTGCAGACAGGTGGAGTTGCAGGGACAGATGAGCAGACAGATGAGTGCAGACAGGTTGAGTGCTGGACAGATGAGTGCAGATACAGGTGAGTACAGACAGATGAGCAGACAGGTGAGTGCAGAAGGTGATGTTAGACAGGAGAGTGCAGAAGGTTGAGAACAGACAGGTGAGACAGACAGGTGAGTGCAGACAGGTGAGTACAGACAGGTTGTTGCAGGACAGGTGAGTACGACAGTGTGAGTGCAGACAAGGTATGAGTGCAGGACAGTGAGATGCAGAAGGTGAGTGCCAGACAGGTGAGGTGAGACAGGTGAGTGCAGGGACAGGTGAGTGCAGCAGGTGGAGTTGCAGAAGGTGAGTGGCAGACAGTGAGTGCAGACAGGTGAGTGCAGACAGGTGAGTGCAGAAGATTGAGTGCAGACAGGTGGGAGTGAGACAGATGAGCAGACAGGTGAGTGCAGACAGGTGAGTGCAAGACAGGTGAGTGCAGGACAGGTAGAGTGCAGACAGATGAGTGCAGGACCAGATGAGTGCAGAAGATGAGTGAGTACAGATGTAGTGCAGAAAGGTGAGTGCAGGTCAGATGAGTGCACTGGACAGGTGAGTGCTGACAGATGAGTGCAGACAGGTGAGTGCAGACAGGTGGTGAAAGACAGGTGAGTGCAGACGTGTGAGTGCAGACAGACAGGTGAGTGCGACAGATGAGTGCAGACAGGTGAGTGCAGACAGAGGTGAGTGCAGACAGGTGAGTGCAGACAGACAGGTTGAGTGCAGACAGGTGAGTGCAGACAGATGGTGCGGAGGTGAAGTGAGTACAGGTGAGGTGCAGACAGACAGAGTGAGTGCAGACAGGTGAGTGCAGAAGTGAGTGCAGACAGATGAGTGCAGACAGGTGAGTGCAGACAGGTGAGTGAGCAGGTGAGTGCAGACAGGTGAGTGCAGACAGGTGAGTGCAGGACGCGTGAGTTGCAGTCAGGTGAGTGCAGGGCATGATGAGTGCAGACAGTGAGTGCAGACAGGTGGTGCAGGGACAGATGAGTGCAGACAGGGAGTGCAGACAGGTGAGTGCAGACAGGGTGAGTGCAGACAAGGTGATGTGCAGACAGGTGAGTGCAGACAGTTGATGTGCAGACAATGTGAGTGTGACAGGTGAGTGCAGACAGGTTGAGTGCAGACAGGTGAGTGCAGACAGGTGAGTGCAGACAGGTGAGGATGCAGGACAGGTGAGTGCAGACACACCACGGGCGCCCCCCAACCTAAGACACATCTGTTTCACAATTCGAACATTTATAAATTTCTGTGTTTACGTGTTTCAACCAGCAAGTGTGAAGTGCCCTTAATTGCTAGTGAAGAATTGACCTTGTAAAACCTCCTCCTCGTATACCTCAACGTTTTACAGAGGTAACGTCATGAGTTCCAGGGAGTGTCCTCAACATTATCAGAGGCACGTCATGGGTCCAGTGACTGTCCTTATACCTAAAACATTATAGAGCCACGTCATGGTCCAGTGACTGTACCTCAACAATACAAGAGGTACGTAATGGGTCCAGGGACGGTACATCACACTACAGAAGAACGTAAATGGGTCCGGGGACTGTTCCCGCCAACACTACAGTAGGAACGTATTGGGTCCAGGGACTGCTACTAACATTACAGAGGCACGTAATGGGTCCAGGGACTATACTTTACCTCAACATAACAGGGCACGCCAAGGGGCCAGGGACTTATACCTCTACATTACAGAGGCATGTAATGGGTAAGGGACTGACTGTACCTCAACATTACAGAGGCACATAAAGGGCAGGGTCCCCCTGTGCCTCAAACCTTCAGAGGCACACGTAAAGTTCCAGGGACTCTACCTCAACATTTACAGAGCACGTAATGGGTCAGGGACTGTACCTCAACATTACAGAGGCACATAATGGGTCCAGGGACTGCTACCTCAACATTACAGAGGCACGTAATGGGTTCTAACGGCTGTACCTCAAACATTACAGAGGGCTTGAATGGGTCTACGGACTGTACCTCAACATTCAGAGGTAACATATTGGGTCCAGGGACTGTTACCTCTGGATAACAGAGGTACATAATGGGTCCAGGGACTGCACCTCAACATTACAAAGGCACGTAATGGGTCCAGGGACTATACCTCAACATTACAGAGGTACATAATGGGTCCAGGGTCTGTACCTCTAGATAACAGACGTACATGATAGGTCCAGGGACTGTACCTCTGGAATACAAAGGTACATAATGGGTCCAGGGACTGTATCTCAACATTACAGAGGAACAAAATGGGTCCAGGGACTGTACCTCTGGATATCAGAAGTACATAATGGGTACAGGGACTGTACCTCTGGATTACAGAGGAACATAATGGGTCCAGGGGCTGTACGTCTGGATTACAGAGGTACATAATGGGTGCACGGACTGCACCTCGGGATTACAGAGGTACATAATGGGTCCAGAGACTGCACCTCTGGATTACAGAGGTACATAATGGGTCCAGGGATTGTATATCTGGACTACAGATGTACATAATGCGTACAGGGACTGTACCACTGGACTACAGAGGTACATAATGGGTCCAGGGACTGTACCTCTGGACGACAGAGGTACATCATGGGCCCAGGGACTGTACCTCTGGACTACAGAGGTACATAATGGGTCCAGGAACTGTACCTCTGGACGACAGAGGTACATCATGGGCCCAGGGACTGTACCTCTGGACTACAGAGGTACATAATGGGTCCAGGAACTGTACCTCTGGATAACAGAGGTACATAATGGGTCCAGAAACTGTACCTCTGGACTACAGAGGTATATAATGGGTCCAGGTACTGTACCTCTGGACTTCAGAGGTACATAATGGGTCCAGGGACTGTACCTCTTGACTGCAGAGGTACATAATGGGTCTAGGGACTATTCCTCTGGACTACAGAGGTATATAATGGATCCAGGGACTGTGCGTCTGGACTACAAAGGTACATAATGGGTCCAGGGACTGTACCTCAGGACTACAGAGGTGCATAATGGGTCCAGGGACGGTACCTCTGAACTACAGAGGTACATAATGGGTCCAGGGACGGTACCTCTGGACTACAGAGGTACATAATGGATCCAGAGACTGCACCTCTTCACTACAGAGGTACATAATGGGTCCAAGGACTGTATCTCTGGACTACAGAGGTACATAAAGGGTCCAGGGACTCTACCTCTGGAATACAGAGGTATATAATGGGTCCAGGAACTGTATCTCTGGACTACAGAGGTACATAATGGGTCCAGGGACTGTACCTCTGGACTACAGGGCTATATAATGGGTCCAGGGACTGTACCTCTAGACTACAGAGGTATATAATAGGTCCAGGGACTGTATCTCTGGACTACAGAGGTATATAATGGGTCCAGGGACTGTACCTCTGGACTACAGAGCTATATAATGGGTCCAGGGACTGAACCTCTAGACTACAGAGGTATATAATAGGTCCAGGGACTGTATCTCTGGACTACAGAGGTATATAATGGGTCCAGGGACTGCACCTCTGGGCTACAGAGGTACATAATGGTTCCAGGGACTGTACCTCTGAACTACAGAGGTACATAATGGGTCCAGTGACTGTACCTCTGGACTACGGAGGTATATAATGAGTCCATGGACTCTACCTCTGGACTACAGAGTTATATAATGGGTCCCGGGACTGTACCTCTGGACTACAGAGTTATATAATGGGTCCAGGGACTGCACCTCTGGACTACAGAGATTTATAATGGGTCCAGGGACTGTACCTCTGGACTACAAAGGTATATAATGGATCCAGGGACTGTACCTCTGGACTACAGAGGTATATAATGGGTCCAGGGACTGTACCTCTGGACTACAGAGGTATATAATGGGTCCAGGGACTGTACCTCTGGACTACAGAGGTACATAATGGGTCCAGGCGCTGTACCTCTAGACTACAGAGGTTCATAATGGGTCCAGGGACTGTACCTCTGGACTACAAAGGTATATAATGGGTCCAGGGACTATACCTCTGGACTACAGAGGTATATAATGGGTCCAGGGACTGTACCTCTGGACTACAGAAGTATATAATTTGACCAAGGACTGTACCTCTGAACTGTTCCACCATCAACTACCACCATCAACATCCATCAACCATCAGCTACCACCATCAGCTACCACCATCAACCTCCATCAACCACCATAACTACCACCATCAACCTCCAACTACCACCATCAACTACCACCATCAACCTCCATCAGCCACCATCAACTACCTCCATCAACTACCACCATCAACTACCACCACCAACTACTACCATCAACTGCCACCATCACTACCACTATCAACTACCACTATCAACCTCCATCAACCACCATCAACTACCACTATCTACCTCCAACTACCACCATCAACCTCCATCAACCACAATCAACTACCACAACTACCACCAACTACACCATCAACCTCCATCAACCACTAACTACCCACCAACTACCACCATCAACCTCCATCAACCCAAACTAACTACCACCAACTACCACCATCAACCTCCATCAACCACCAACTACCACCATCAGCCTCCATCAACCACGACATCTACACCATCAACTCCATCAACCACCATTATCTCCCACCATCAACCTCCATCAACCACAATCAACTACCACCAACTACCACCTCAACCTCCTCAACCTCCATTCAATCGCCAACTACCACCGTCAACTACCATCAACCTTCATCAACCACCATCAATTACCATCATCAGCTACTAGCATCAACCTCCATCAACCACCATCAGCAAACCAGCATCAACCTCAATCAACCACCATCAGCTACCACCATCAAATCCATCAACCACCACCACTACCACCATCAACTATACCATTAACTACCACCATCAACCTCCATCAACCAATATCAACTACCACCATCAACTACACCATCAACCTCCATCAACCACCATCAACTACCACTATCAACTACCACCATCAACTGCAACCATCAACCTCCATCAACCCCATCAACTACCATCAGCCACCACATCAACTACCATCCATCTACCACCATCAACTACCATCGACATCCATCAACTACAACCATCAACTACCACCATCAACTACCACCATCAACTACCACTATCAACCAACATCAACCACCAACTACCACCATCAACTACCCCATCAACTACCACCAACTATCACAATCACATACCACCATCAACCACCAAATACCACCATCAACTAGCACCAACTATCACCATCAACTACCGCCATCAACTACTACCGTCAACCACCAACAGCCACCATCAACTACCACTATCAACTACCAACGTCAACAAACACCAACTACCATCAAATACCTCCACTATCACAATCTCCTACCACCATCAACTACCACCATCACCTACCACCATCAATTACCACCAACTATCACAATTGCCTACCACCATCAACTACCACCATCAACTACCGCATCAATTACCACCAACTACCACCATCAACCCCCATTAACTACCATCAAGTACCACCAACCATTTACTACCACCATCAACTACCACCATCAACTACCATCAACCACCAACTACCATCAACTACCACCATCAAATATCCCCATCAACTACCACCAACTACTCACAATTCACCTACCACCATCAACTGCCACCAACTACCACCATCACCATCAACTACCACCATCAACTACCACTAATCACCAACATCAACCACCAACTACCATCATCAACTACCCATCAACTACCCACCAACTATCACAATCACATACCACCATCAGCCACCAAATACCACCATCAACTAGCACCACTATCACACATCAACTACCGCCAATCAACACTACCGTCAACCACCAACAGCCACCATCAACTACCACTATCAACTACCAACATCAACTACACCAACTATACCATCAAACACCATCAAATACCACCAACTATCACAACTCTCCTACCACCATCAACTACCACCATCACCTACCACCATCAATTACCACCAACTATCACAACCCGCCTACCACCATCAACTACCACCATCAACTACCGCCATCAATTACCACCCATCAACTACCACCATCAACCCCCATCAAGTACCACCATCAACTACCACCATCAACTACCACATCAATCACCAAACTACCATCAACTACCACTATCAAATATCCCCATCAACTACCCCCCAACTATCACAATCACCTACAACCATCAACTACCACCATCAACTACCACCAACTACCACCATCACCATCAACTACCACCATTCACCTACCACCATCACCCTACCACCATCAACTACCACCATCAACTACCACCATCAACTACCACCACCAACTACCACCTTAATATCACCAACTATCGCATCAACTACCGCCATCAACCTCCAAATCAACTACCTCCAACCACCATCAACTACCACCATCAACTACCACCATCAACTACCTCAACTACCACCATCAACCTCCACCCAACCACCATCAACTACCATCATCACTACCATCAACCACCACCATCAACTATTATCAACTACCACCAACTACCATCAGCCACCACCATCAACTTCCACCATCAACTACCATCAACTACAACCATCAACCACCACTATCAACTACCACCATCAGCTACCACCATCTACCACCACCATCAACTATCACCATCAACCACCACCATCAACCACCATCAACTACCAAAATCAACTACCACCTCAACTACCACTTTCAACTACCACAGTCTACAACCATCAACTACCGCCATCAACTACCACTATCAACCAATATCAACCACCAACTACCACCATCAACTACCCCATCAACTACCTCATCAACTACCACCATCCACCAACATCAACCACCAACATACCACCTCAACTACCTCATCAACTACCACCAACTATCACAATCATCTACCACAATCAACCACCAACTACCCCCATCAACTACCCCCATCAACTACCACCATCAACCAACATCAACCACCAACTACCACCTCAACTACCCCCATCAACTACCACCAACTTTCACAATCACCTACCACCATCAACCACCAACTACCACCATCAGCTACCCCACCATCAACCAACATCAACCACTAACTGCCACCATCAATTACCCCTATCAACTACCACCATCAACTAGGTCTGCCCGAAATGCCTAGCCATGCTAAGCGTTCTAGTGTACACTCTGTAATACCTAGCCATGCTAGGTGTTCTAGTGGTACACTCTGTAATACCTAGCCATGCTAGGCGTTCTAGTGGTACACTCTGTAATACCTAGCCATGCTAGGTGTTCTAGTGGTACACTCTGTAATGCCTAGCCATCTAGGTGTTCTAGTGGTACACTCTGAATCCTAGCCATGCTAGGTGTTCTAGTGGTACACTCGTATCCTAGCCATGCTAGTTTCTAGTGGTACACACTGTAATACCTACCCATGCTAGTGTTCTAGTGGATACACTCTGTAATGCCTAGCCATGCTAGTGTTCAAGTGGTACCTCTGTAATGCCTAGCCATGCTAAGGTTCTAGGACACCTCTGTAATACCTACCATGCTAGGTGTTCTAGTGTACACTCTGTAATGCCTACCATGCTAGGTGTCTAGTGGTACACTCTGTAATGCCTAGCCATGCTAGTGTTCTAGTGGTACACTCTGTAATACCTAGCCATGCTAGGTTTCTAGTGGTACACTCTGTAATACCTAGCCATGCTAGGTGTTCTAGTGGCACACTCTGTAATGCCTAGCCATGCTAGTGTTTCTAGTGGTACACCTCTGTAATGCCTAGCCATGCTAGGTGTTCTAGTGGTACACTCTGTAATGCCTAGCCATGCTAGGTGTTCTAGTGGTACACTCTGTAATACCTAGCCATGCTGGTGTTCTAGTGGTACACTCTGTAATACCTAGCCATGCTAGGTGTTCTAGTGGTACACTCTGTAATGCCTAGCCATGCTAGGTGTTCTAGTGGTACACTCTGTAATGCCTAGCCATGCTGGTGTTCTAGTGGTACACTCTGTAATACCTAGCCATGCTAGGTGTTCTAGTGGTACACTCTGTAATGCCTAGCCATGCTGGTGTTCTAGTGGTACACTCTGTAATACCTAGCCATGCTAGGTGTTCTAGTGGTACACTCTGTAATACCTAGCCATGCTAGGTGTTCTAGTGGTACACTCTGTAATCCTAGCCATGCTAGGTGTTCTAGTGGTACACTCTGTAATACCTAGCCATGCTGGGTGTTCTAGTGGTACACTCTGTAATACCTAGCCATGCTGGTGTTCTAGTGGTACACTCTGTAATACCTAGCCATGCTAGGTGTTCTAGTGGTACACTCTGTAATACCTAGCCATGCTGGGTGTTCTAGTGGTACACTCTGTAATACCTAGCCATGCTGGGTGTTCTAGTGGTACACTCTGTAATACCTAGCCATGCTAGGTGTTCTAGTGGTACACTCTGTAATACCTAGCCATGCTAGGTGTTCTAGTGGTACACTCTGTAATACCTAGCCATGCTGGGTGTTCTAGTGGTACACTCTGTAATACCTAGCCATGCTAGGCGTTCTAGTGGTACACTCTGTAATGCCTAGCCATGCTAGGTGTTCTAGTGGTACACTCTGTAATACCTAGCCATGCTAGGTGTTCTAGTGGTACACTCTGTAATTATTATTTTACTACATGTAAACCACACAATAACCAAATTTCTGTTTATGTCAGATATGAGAACGAATTATTATTAATATTATTATTATTATTATTATTATTATTATTATTATTATTATTATTATTATTATTATTATTATTATTATTATTATTATTATTTCAGTGTCCCTAATATATTCATTAATAATATATATTTTTGTATAATTATTATTTTACTACATGTAAACCACACAATAACCAAATTCTGTAAACTCAGCATTGTAATCCTTATAGAGAATAAACTTTGAATTTGAATTACCACTATCATTTACCACCATCAACTAACACCAACTACCATCAACCACCATCAAATACCACAAACTGTCAAAATCACCTTCCACCAATCAACTACACCATCACCCCCATCAAATACCATCAAGTACCAACATCAACCATTTACTACCACCATCTACCACCATCAACTACCACCATCAATACCCCCATCAACTACACCAACTATCACAATCACCTACCACCATCAACTACCAACCATGAACTACCACCATCAACCGTCAACTACCACCATCAACTACCATCAACTACCACCATGAACTACCACCATCAACCACCAACAGCCACCATCTACTACCACTATCAACTACCACCATCAACTAACACCACTACCATCAATCACCATCAAATACCACCAACTATTACAATCACCTACTACCATCAACTACCACCATCACCTACCACCATCAGTTACCACCAACTATCACAATCACCTACCACCATCAACTACCCCTATCAACTACTGCCTCAACTACCACCATCACCTACACCATCTACCACCATAAACTACCACCATCAACTCCCACCATCAACCACCAACTACCACCATCTACCACCCTAACTACCACCATCAACTACCACCATCAATCACCAACTACCACCATCAACCACCAACTACCACCATCAACTACCACCATCAAATACCCCCATCAACTACCACCAACTATCGCAATCACCTACCACCATCAACTACCACCATCAACCTCCATCAACTACCACTATCAACTACCACTATCAGCTATCACCATCAACTCCACCATCAACTACCACCATCAACTACCACCATCAACTACCACCATCAACTACCACCACCAACTACCATCAACTATCACCATTAACTACCACCAACTACCACCATCAACTACCACCACCAACTACCATCAACTACCACCATCAACTATCACCATCAACTATCGCCATCAACTACCACCATCAACTACCACCATCAACCATCAACTACCATCAACTACCACCATCAACTATCACCATCAACTATCACCATCAACTACCACCACCAACTACCATCAACTATCACCATCAACTACCATCATCAACTACCACCATCAACTACCACCATCAACTACCACTACCAACTGCCATCAACTATCGCCATCAACTACCACCATCAACTACCATCATCAACTACCACCATCAACTACCACCATTAACTACCACCATTAACCATCACCATCAACTATCACCATCAACTACCACCACCAACTATCATCAATTATCACCATCAACTACCATCAACTATGTCCATAGTGTGTTGCAGTGTCAACAAGATGGTATAAACCTTGTAATAAATACCGACAAGTTGGTTTAGAAAGACACGTAAGCAAACACTATAATATATTAGAAAACGTTTCGGTCCTGGGACCTTGATCACTTCTAACATGTTAGAAGTGATCAAGGTACCCAGGACCAAAACGTTTTCTAATAAATATGTTATAGTGTTTGTTACGTGTCTTTCTAAACCACCATCAACTACAACCATCAACAACTACCCCATCAACTACCACCATCAACTACCACCATCAACTACCACCAACTATCACTATCAACTACCACCATCAGCTACCATCAACTACAACCATCTACTCCCACCAACTACCACCATCAACTACCACCACCAACTACCACCACCAACTACCACCACCAATTTACCCCCAAACCAACTACCACCATCAACTACCACCATCAACTACCACCATCAACTATCACCATCATCTACCACCATCAACTACCACCATCAACTACCACCATCAACTACCACCAACTACCACTATCAACTACCACCATCATCTACCACCATCAACTACCACCATCAACTACAACCATCAACTACCATCAATTACCTCCAGCAACTACCACCATCAACTACCACCATCAACCACCATCAACTACCACCATTAACCATCACCATCAACTACCACCATCAACTACCACCATTAACTACCACCATTAACCATCACTATCAACTACCACCATCAACTACCACCATCAACTACCACTTACAGTACGGTTTGAGGTGTTGCAGCAGCATGAAGATTGATCCTGGGAACAACACAGCACAGGGATGGAGACTGGTGAGGTCGGGGGTTAGTGGACAACCTTGTCTCACACTCTGATTCCCGTTCAGATTTGAACCCTTATATATATTCACCAAGATATCCGGCTGTTCTTAATGGAGGAGCACTGCAGGAGGCCTACTGGCCCATACAAGGCAGGTCCTTATCAGAACTGCCCATTCCCACGTAATATGTAAAGTATGTCAGTTGTTAGGGCAGTTTACACACGTACAATACTCACGTGATCTTGTAGGTCACGTGATCTTGTAGGCTATTTGAATTCATCCGAGATTATGTTATCTAGTTCGTGTATTGCGGTACTTTTATCTTTATTCTGGAGACTTTTCACCAGCCAGTGACTCTTTCATGCAAATTACAGAGAAGACTGTGGAAGTCGAGGAGTTTGAGTTAATCAGTCCCTCAGCATTGAGTCGATGTATTCAGTCCGTCAGTCTTGATATAAGATCGACTTCAGGTTGAGGGACTGTTTAGCTCATCTCTCACTATTCTTCTCTGCATTAGACTGAAGAAATCACTGTCCGGCAAAACGTTTCCGGATTAAAGATGCAGAAGTGTTGCAAAAAATACTGTTCTCTCTTGGAAGATAGACTGACTAACTCTCAAGCTCAAATACCCTCACATTGACACTAAGAACCTGGATGTCTCAAGGCTAAAAGACTGATCTCAATATTACTGCTTCAAGACTGATGGACTGATCACTTTACCTCTCCACTGCATCTGTTATCCGTTATAGCCACCTTCGTATTCGGCTGAAGAAGCTCACTTTGTAGGCGAGACGTTTTGGAAATAGATACCAACGTTCAAAAATAAAAAGGCACAACACCGTGACTGGAACAATTCACATATAACTCGTATATAGGAAACTGCAACTTATGACGACGCTAACGTCCGGCCTGGACCAATAACTAGTAACGTGAGACTAGTGCTTGACTATGTGCATGTTATTTGTGAATACCAGTGTTCTGCAGATGTCTTTCATCAACTTCCTGGAATTGTCTACCATCATCATGACAACAGTGAGAAACAGCAGGAGGAATTTTGCCGTCAAGGGATAATGGTTATAGGTGATTTTAAGAGCTGGTGAGCGGTTCCGGGACCAACAGGACGTCGATGATCGTTTATGACACGAATGATGTTTACCAACGCTTGTTGCTTGCTGGGATGATTGTTCCAAGGTCAGTATTACTGGTATTCTCCAGTAAACTCAGTAAGCTTATCACTGTTACATCGCCTCCAGGTAAGAATAAGTATCCACCAGTCCGCCACATTGCCTCCAGGTTACAATCAATACCCATCATCTTAAGTTCGGAAGCATCTTACTTAGTCCAGCACCAGGAAGCAATCAGATATGGAAGGACACTTGGCACACTGTACCTCTCCATCGCCCTTGAAAAAAATTGTTATCTTGTAGCAAATTAGATAGCTGAGCGATCCAGGAAAGGTATCTCCGTACTGCATACCCCCAGCTCCCTGTACCTCAATGCTCGTGATTGGAGAAGACCAGGACCAGTCATGGCGAACCTAGCTGTACCAGCTCGTTATTGGAGGAGACCAGGACCAGTCATGGCGAACCTAGCTATACCTGCTCGTGACTGGAGAAGACCAGGACCAGTCATGGCGAATCTAGATGTATCAGCTAGTGATTGGAGACCAGGACCAGTCATGGCGAACCTAGCTGTACCTTCTCGTGATTGGAGAAGACCAGGACTAGTCATGGCGAATCTAGCTGTATCAGCTCGTGATTGGAGGAGACCAGGACCAGTCCTGGCGAACCAAGCTATACCTGCTCGTTATTGGAGGAGACCAGAACCAGCCATGGCAAACCTAGCTGTACCAGCTCGTGATTGGAGAAGACCAGGACCAGTCATGGCGAACCTAGCTATACCTGCTCGTTACTGGAGGAGACCAGGACCAGTCATGGTGAACCTAGTTGTACCAGCTCGTTATTGGAGGAGACCAGGGCCAGTCCTGGTGAACCTAGCTATACGTGCTCGTGATTGGACCATTGCAGAATGCGGTATAAGTTTGTAGCGCCTCTAAATATTAGTGTTGAACATTTCAAGGGACTCAGAAGACTCACTCACAAGTCATCACATGGAAATTAATATCATAGTTTCTTAGACTTAGAGTCTAAATCTAATTCAAACCATCGACTAGGACCCACCAGCTGGGAAGCTCGACTGAAGGGACATTATTTTGGTATTTCAGAAAGACCAGGATAGTAAACTACACCAGCACATAAAGTTTCAAGCCGCTAGGAAGCTTCATTATCAGGTTATCAATGCCGAGAGCTAATTGAACACGACACTTAGAAATTATTCGGCGAGGAAAAAATACTTTAGTTTACCGAGTGTCTTCCCAGAAAAGTTGAAACTTACACAGGTTAAATTCATCCTAAACTTAAGCAAGTAAGAAAGTAAATAAGTGAGTTTTAATTCATCTATAGACATAAAACAAACACTTCTTTTCACAGTGGTCTTAAAGGTCCCGTGGCCTGGTGGCAAAAGATCTAGCTTCACAAGGTGAGGGTCCGGGTTCGATTCCCGGCGAAAGGGTAGAAACACTGGATGTGTTTCCTTACACCTGTTGTCTATGGGTACGTGGGTGTTGGTGGACTGATGGGGGACACATCCTGGGTGTTAGTGGCCTGGTGTGGGTCGCATCCTGGGTGTTAGTGGACTGGTGTGGGTCACATCCTGGGTGTTAGTGGACTGGTGTGGGTCACATCCTGGGTGTTAGTGGATTGGTGTAGGTCGCATCCTGGGTATTAGTGGACTGGTGTGGGTCACATCCTGGGTGTTAGTGGACTGGTGTGGGTCGCATCCTGGGTGTTAGTGGACTGGTGTGGGTCACATCCTGGGTGTTAGTGGACTGGTGTTGTCGCATCTGGGTGTTAGTGGACTGGTGTGGGTCACATCCTGGTGTTAGGACTGTGTGGGTCG
>NC_069486.1:16337481-16365716 GCF_026875155.1 Cherax quadricarinatus | reverse complement strand
TTCCAACCTTTCGCCGGGACTCGAACCCGGACCCTCACCATGTGAAGCAAGAGCTTTTGCCACCAGGCCATGGAGCACAATATACTGTAATTCCCACAATCACTTTATAAACTGGAATAACCCATTACTTGTTGATCCAAAAGAAATGATCCTCTGGGGAGTTTCTCTGAGTTTGCCCTCAACATAAGAACATAAGAAAGAAGGAACACTGCAACAGGCCTACTGACCCATGTGGAGCAGGTCCATGTCTTCCCCCCTGGATTAGCCCAATGACCCACCCAGTCTGGTCACCTCCACTCAAGGAAGGAGCACAGCACCAGACCCAGCATCACAAGCTAGTCAGGTCCAACTCACACCCACCCACACCCACTCATATTTATCTAACCTATTTTTAAAACTACACAACATTTTAGCCTCAATAACTGTACTTGGGAGTTTGTTCCACTCATCCACAACTCTATTACCAAACCAGTGCTTTCCTATATCCTTCCTGAATCTGAATTGTTCCAACTTGAAACCATTGCCTCAAGTCCTGTCTTGGCGGGAAATTTTCAGCACGCTATTTACATTACCTTTATTTATTCCTGTTTTCCTTTTATACACCTCGATCATATCCCCCTAATTCTACGCCTCATAGGGAAGATTTCTGATACTTAGGATCATCTTTGTCATCCTCCTCTGTACGTTTTTCAGAGCATTTATATCCATTCTGTAATACGGTGACCAGAACTGAGCAGCATAGTCTAAATGAGGTCTAACCAAGGATATGTAGAGTTGAAGAACAACTTGAGGACTTCTATTATTTATACTTCTAGATATGAAGCCAAGAATTCTGTTAGCTTTATTGTGAACACTAGTGCACTGTTGTCTTGGTTTTAGATTACTGCTAACCAGAACTCCTAAATCCTTTTCGCAATCAGTAGTATTAAGATCTACATTATATAGTTTATATGTGGCATGGTTATTTAACTGTCCAACATTTAGAACTTTGCATTTGTCAATATTAAACTGCATCTGCCACTTCTCCGACCATTGCATCAGTCTATTCATATCCTGGAGTGCTCTAGTGTCCTCATTAGAATGAATTGGACAGCCTATTTTGGTGTCATCAGCAAATTTGCTTATGTCGCTATTTATTCCCTCATCTATGTCGTTTATGTAAATTGTGAACAACAATGGGCCCAACACTGACCCCTGTGGAACACCGCTTGTGACATGCCCCCATTCTGATTTCTCCCCATTTATGCAAACTCTCTGCTGCCTATTTGTCAGCCATGCCTCTACCCAGGAAAAAATTTCTCCTCCTATTCCGTGTGCCTTAAGTTTCCTCAATAGCCTCTGATGTGGAACTCTATCGAAAGCCTTACTGAAGTCCATATACACAATATCATATTCATTACCAAGATCTACCTCCTCAAACACCTTTATTTATTTACAATTTGAGCATACATACAGAGGTACAAAAAAAATACAGATAAGAGCAGCATGCCAAAGCCACTTATACTATGCATAGCATTTCGGGCTGGCTTAAAATTAACTAAGCAATGATGAAATCAGTGATAATACATTATTGTAAACAGATAACTATAAAGCACAAATGAGTATTACAAAGACAGGTCATATGGTTGCATGCATTGTTGTACATTCAGTTGTATGGAGTATTCTGTTAGGTAGTGTATTTAAAAAATAATAAAGTTAGATTGGGTTTTAGGTTTAACATTTATGTGATATAATTGTGAGAAACATTTAAGATATACAATTTATAAGGTTCAGTTATTCAGTATTTATTTGGTTTTGGGTGAGTAAGTGATCTTTGAGAAGAGACTTGAATTTATAAACAGGTAGTGTTTCTTTTATATTTACAGGTAATGAATTCCAGATTTTAGGGCCTTTTATGTGCATTGAGTTTTTGCATAGTGTGAGATGGACACGAGGAACATCAAAGAGTGATCTGTGCCTTGTGTTAGGTCATGTGTTCTGTTGAGGTTGGCAAGGAGATGTTTGAGGGGAGGGTTAATATCAGAGTTAAGTGTTCTATGTATGTAATAGGTGCAGTAATAAGTATGGATGTTTTGTATGGTGAGTAGGTTAGTGTATTGAATATTGGTGGAGTGTGCTGCCTGTAGTGAGAATTTGTTATCATTCTAACTGCAGCCTTTTGTTGGGTAATTAGTGGTCTGAGATGGTTAATTGTTGTTGAGCCCCATGCACAAATTCCATAGGTGAGATAGGGGTAAATAAGAGAGTGATATAGGGCCAGAGGGCTGACTGTGGAACATAGTACCGTATCTTCGATAGTATGCCTACAGTCTTGGAAATTTTCTTAGAAATTGTTGTATAATGTGTATGAATTTGAGTCTATTATCAAGGTGGATTCCTAAGAATTTTCCTCTGTTAGCTTTGTGATAGGTGATCCGTTTATCACTATGTTAAGAGGGACATCTGTAGCTCTGTTACCAACTGAATGAAGTAGGTTTTGTCAATGTTTAGTGTAAGCTTGTTAGTCCTCATCCAGGTAGATATTTTCTGTAAATTCGGTATTTACAGTATTGGCTAGCGTGACTGGGCTCGGGTGAGAGAAGACGTATGAGTGTCATCTGCAAATAGTGTGGGTTGAGTAATTGCGAAGCATTGGAAGGTCATTTATGTATAGGAGAAAGAGAAGAGGGCCAAGGACACTTCCCTGTGGGACACCAACTGTAATTGGTTGCGCAGAAGAGTTTGCCCCATTTGCATACACATATTGGCTTCTGTTGCTGAGGTATGACTTGAGGTAGTTGAGGGAGTGCCCTCTTATACCATAGTGTGACAATTTTACGTGGAGCAAGTCATGGTCAACTGAAAAAAGTAGTAAATTCGCAAGACAGGAACGCCCCTTTGTAAAACTGTGTTGAGATTCATTAATCAATCTGTGCCTGTCAAGATGGCTACGAATTGCTTCGGCAATTATTGATTCCATAAATTTTCCCACTATGGAGGTAAGGCTTATCGGTCTATAGTTCGAAGCCAAGGACCAATAGGTATTACATTTGCCATTTTCCACTTCTCAGGCACTATGCCAGTTTGTAGTGATATGTTAAAAAGATTAGCCAAAGGTATGCTAAGCTCCTCTTTACATTCCTTTAACACCCTTGCAAACAGTTCATCAGGGTCTGGAGATTTGTTAGGTTTTAGTTTCGCTATTTGTCTGAGGACCATGTAACTTGTTACTGCAATCATGCGTAGTTTATTATCGTCCTGTTCTACATAATCTATTATTTCAGGAATATCGCTAGTATTTTCCTGGGTGAAAACTGAGAGGAAGTAGGTGGTATTGAGAATTTCACACATATCCTTATCACTGTCAGTGATCTGACCAGAGTTACTCTTAAGTGTGCCTATCTTGTACCTAATCTTACTTCTGTATACCTGAAAGAACCCTTTTGGGTTAGTCTTTGAATCCCTTGCGACCTTAGCCTCATAATCCCTTTTTGCTTTGCTTATTCCTTTCTTTGTTTCTCTCTTTAATTGAATATATTGATTTCTTAATTTCCCATCCCCTCTTTTAATACGCCTATATATGCCTTTCTTTTGACCAATGAGATGTTTTAATCTATTGTTCATCCATTTGGGGTCATTTTTGTTAGATCTAATTTCCCTACTCAGAACAAAAGTTGTCTGGGCAGCTAGAACTATGCTCTAAAAAACGTCATATTGGCAACCAAGATCACCTACCTGACCCATAGTCAGGACATCCCAATTTAGCCCGCCCAGGTAATTTCTCAGTCCCATGAAGTCAGCCAAGCAAAAATCTGGGACAGATTTGATTGCAGTTATCTGGGTAATTCCATGATATATTGAAACTAAGTGATTTGTGATCACTTTCCCCAAGCTCATTATTAACCTCAAGATTATTAGTTAGTGAATCTTTGTTGGCAAGAACCAAGTCAAGCAGATTGTTTCCTCTAGTTGCTTCTGTCACAACCTGTTCTAAAAAGCAATCCTGAACCGTATCAAGAAAGTCACTAGACTCAAGATTTCCTGTCATATTGTTCCAATCAATTTGTCTAAAGTTAAAATCTCCCATTATCACAACATTTTCATATCTAGATGCCTTATGAATTTCGTCCCATAGCAGCTTACTGCACTCCCTATCAAGGTTTGGGGGCCTATAAATCACACCCAAAATTAATTTGTCATGAGCCTCGAGAAACTGTAGCCAAACAGATTCTGTGTTAGATGTTTCTAATCTTATATCATGTCTAAGACAACAATTTAAATTTTCTCTGACATACATCGCCACTCCACCTCCCTTCCTGTTGACCCTATCAGTGTGGAATAGTTTATAACCCTGTATGTTGCATTCAGAAGGCAATAATATCTATATTACCTACACTTGCAAGTAATCTTAGCTCATCTATCTTATTTCTTAGACTCCTAATATTTGTGTAGTAAACCTTAAGGGAGCTAGTCACTCGTTGCCCTCTACTATCTCTCTTTGTTGATCATTTAATTTGCCATTGCTAGCAACTTTATTTTAAATATTGTCTTTTAAACATATCCCTGAGTATCCCGGTAATAACTGTTGTTTTTAACCCTAATACTGCAGCCTGATTGTTTCCCACAAACACCTACACCTCTTTAATCTATTAGTTTAAATTCCTAGACAAGTCATCAGTTACCCTCTCAATTGAACTAGCTAATGCAACCACTCCATCCCGAGAGAGATGAACCCCATCCCTTGCATACATATCACGTTTGCTAAAGAATAGGTCTCAGTTATCAATGAATGGGAGTGCAAGTTTCTTGCAGTACCTGTCTAGACAGCAGTTTATATCAATTGCCCTAGACATCCATTCATTGCCCACTCCCTTTCTAGGCAAGATGCTACATATGACTGGGATCCCTCTCTTAGACCTAACTATTTCTATGGCTGACCTGTACTTATCCAGCAGCTCCTGTCTCTTGCCCTTCCCAATGCCATTGCCCCCAGCACTAAGATAATGGGTTTGTTCTCATTACCTGCCATAATATTATCCAACCTGCTGACTATGTCACCAACACCAGCTCCAGGAAGGCACACTCTCTGACCTTTCTGTCTCTGTTACAAAAAGCACGGTCCATATATCTTACCTGAGAATCTCCTATTAAAATTTTCTTACCTTGATTAGCAGGGGAATCAGTGGTACCTTCAACCTCACTAACCACTGAAGTACACTCGTCCTGGAGAACAGAGAATCTATTTCCTACCTTCACATCTCTGTTAACCCTCCTTATCTTCCTTCTTCCTGAACTGTGAACCACTTGCCACTTAAAGCGGCTGCCACTATCACTGCTAGTGACCATTTCCTCCTTACCAGCTAAATCCTTCTCACACTCACTCCCACACTCATCTAGGCGAAGCTTCAGCCTCCTATTTTCCTCCTGAAGAAGTTGAACCTCCTCCTTCAACACCTGAACCTGAGATTCTAAAACACTACAATAAGCCATGGTGCTTGGTAACACCCCATGCTAACTCTCAGAGAGCTCAGGACAGGTATGACCGCAGGTGACCACTGACCTCAGTGTACTGACCACTGACCTCACTGTCAACAGTGTCACAACAAAGGTATTTTCAACAGTGTCACAATGGTATTTTTAACAGCGTCACAACAACGGTATTGTCAACAGCGTCACAACAACGGTATTGTCAACAGTGTCACAACAACGGTATTGTCAACAGCGTCACAACAACGGTATTGTTAAGAGTGTTGCAACAATGGTCTCTTCAACAGTGTCACGACAATGGTCTCTTTAACACTTTCTGTAAATTAGTTGATCCTCTGGAAATCAATGGAACCAAACGAAGACTATACCTGCGCTTAACCCCAACATTACCTTTTTTTACGTTCACTTCTAGAGATAATTTTATCCATCTGTGACTTGATAAAGTCCAATTTGTGAGCAAAACAGTGTTTATAGAGGATTCCATTCAACTACATTTATATGTATACCAACAGGGATAGTGGTGGTTGTGAAGATTTTAATATCTTCATTATGCACATCAAACCCATCCTGTGGGCAGTAGTCAAAAGATTACTGAAGCACATAATTCCAGGGACTATATCTCAATATTACAGTCTGTAATATTGAGATATAGTACCTGGACTCATTATGTACCTCTGTAATTTACAGAGGTACATAATGAGTCCAGGTATTATACCTCAACGTTACAGAGGTACATAATGGGTCCAGGGACTGGGGCACAAAGTTTTGATAGCTGAGCAAGTTACAGTGGTAATGAACTGTTTACATGTCCATATCTGGTTACAACTGTAATGAATTATGTATGCAGACATGAATTAGGTCACACACAGGAGGACACAGGAGGAATGGCAATCACACCCCACAGAAACTCCCGCAGAAGGGCTCCAACCGCGACAATCCCAACGCAACTGAGCAATCTAAACCAGAACCCACACACTGTCCCCTCTGCCACCAACCCCCACATCAAAAACCTCACCCCAACAGCTGCCCCCAATGGGTATTCTGATCCCACCCCCTCATCACAAACCCCACCCACACTACAGCCCCCCATAGGCCCCCACCAAGGCTCTCACTCCCCCAACCCCAATATTCCCCCAGGACCACAGTGATAGAAAAGAAGCTGAAGGTTTGGTACACAAACGCAGATGGAATAACGAATAAATATGAGGAGTGGCATGAAAGAATCAGCGAGAAATCCCCAGACATCATAGCAGTCACAGAAACGAAACTTGCTGAGACAATAACAGATGCAATCTTCCCACTGGGATATCAGATCCTGAGGAAAGATAGGAGTAGAGGGGGAGGAGGGGTTGCACTGCTCATAAAAAACCGATGGGGATTTGAGGAAATGGAAGGCATGGACATGATTGGAGAAAGGGACTACATAGTGGGCACAATTCAGTCTGGAGAACATAAAGTAGTCATTGGAGTGATGTATAACCCACCACAGAACTGCAGGAGGCCAAGAGAGGGGTACGAAGAAAACAACAGAGCGATGGTGGACACGCTGGCTGAGGTGGCAAGAAGAGCTCACTCGAGCAGAGCAAAGTTACTGGTAATGGGTGATTTCAACCACAGGGAGATAGACTGGGAAAACCTGGAGCCACATGGGGGTCCCGAAACATGGAGAGCCAAGATGATGGATGTGATACTTGAAAACCTCATGCATCAACATGTCAGGGACACTACCAGAGAGAGAGGAGAGGATGAGCCAGCAAGACTGGATCTTGTGTTCACCCTGCGCAGTTCAGATATTGAGGACATCAATTACGAGAGGCCCCTTGGAGTTAGCGATCATGTGGTTCTGAGTTTTGATTATATAGTAGAGCTACAAGTGGAGAAGGCAACAGGAATTGAATGGGAAAAGCCAAACTATAAAAGGGGGGACTACACAGGTATGAGGAACTTCCTGCAGGAGGTTCAGTGAAACAGAAAACTGGTAGGAAAATCAGTAAACGAGATGATGGAATATGTAACAACAAAGTGCAAGGAGGCAGAGGAAAGGTTTGTTCCCAAGGGAAATAGAAATAATAGGAAGACCAAAGCGAGTCTTTGGTTTACCCGAAGGTGTAGGGAGGCAAAAACTAAATGCACCAGAGAACGAAAAAGGTACAGGAGGCAAAGGACTCAGGAAAATAAGGAGATTAGTAGAAGAGCCAGAAACGAGCATGCACAGATAAGGAGGGAGGCCCAGCGACAGTGCGAGAATGACAGCATCGAAAGTCAAGTCTGACCCGAAACTGCTGTATAGCCACATTAGGAGGAAGACAACAGTCAAAGACCAGGTGATAAGGCTGAGGAAAGAATGTGGGAACTCACAAGAAACGATCAAGAAGTATATGAGGAGCTCAATATGAGATTTAAGGAAGTATTTACAGTGGAGACAGGAAGGCCTCTTGGAGGACAGAACAGAGGGGGACACCAGCAAGGAATATACCAACAAGTGTTGCATGACATACAAACAAATGAGGAAGAGGTGAAGAAGCTGCTAAGGGACATCGATACCTCAAAGGCAATGGGACTGGACATCTCCCCGTGGGTCCTTAGAGAGGGAGCAGAAATGCTGTGTGTGCCACTTACCACAATCTTCAACACATCCCTGGAAACTGGGTAATTACCTGAGGTATGGAAGATGGCAAATGTAGTTCCCATTTTTAAAAAAGGAGACAGAAAAAAGGCACTAAACTTTAGACCTGTGTCACTGACGTATATAGTATGCAAAGTTATGGAGAAGATTATCAGGAGGAGAGTGGTGGAGCACCTGGAATGGAGCAAGAGTATAAACGCCAACCAGCATGGATTCATGGAAGGCAAATCCTGTGTCACAAACCTTCTGGAGTTTTATGGTAAAGTAACAGAAGTAAGACACGAGAGAGAGGGGTGGGTTGATTGCATCTTCTTGGACTGTAAGAAGGCCTTTGACACAGTTCCTCACAAGAGATTAGTGCAGAAGCTAGAGGATCAGGCGCATATAACAGGAAGGGCACTGCAATGGATCAGAGAATACCTGACAAGGAGACAACAATGTATGTGATGAGGTATCACAGTGGGCACCTGTGATAAGTGGGGTCCCACAGGGGTCGGTCCTAGGACCAGTGCTATTTTTGGTATATGTGAACATGATGGAAGGGTTAGACTCAGAAGTGTCCCTGTTTGCAGATGATGTGAAGTTAATGAGGAGAATTAAATCAGATGAGGATCAGGCAGGACTTCAAAGAGACCTGGACAGACTGGACACCTGGTCCAGCAACTGGCTTCTCGAATTTAACCCCGCCAAATGCAAAGTCATGAAGATCGGGGAAGGGCACTGAAGACCGCAGACGGAGTATAGGCTAGGTAGCCAAAGACTGCAAACCTCGCTCAAGGAGAAAGATCTTGGAGTGAGTATAACACCGAGCATGTCTCCAGAAGCACACATCAACCAGATAACTGATGCAGCATATGGGCGCCTGGCAAACCTGAGAACAGCGTTCCGATACCTTAGTAAGGAATCGTTCAAGACACTGTACACTGTGTATGTCAGGCCCATACTGGAGTATGCAGCACCTGTTTGGAACCCGCACTTGATGAAGCACGTCAAGAAATTAGAGAAAGTGCAAAGGTTTGCGACAAGGCTAGTTCCAGAGCTAAGGGGAATGTCCTATGAAGAAAGGTTAATGGAAATTGGCCTGACGACACGGGAGGGCAGGAGGGTCAGGGGAGACATGATAACGACATATAAAATACTGCACGGAATAGACAAGGTGGACAAAGACAGGATGTTCCAGGGAGGGGACACAGAAACAAGAGGTCACAATTGGAAGTTGAAGATTCAGATGAGTCAAAGGTATGTTAGGAAGTATTTCTTCAGTCATAGAGTTGTCAGGCAGTGGAACAGCCTAGAAAGTGACGTAGTGGAGGCGGGAACCATACTAGTTTTAAGACGAGGTTGATTAAAGCTCAGGAAAGCAGGGAGAGAGAGGCCCGTAGCAACCATTAAGACGGGCCCAGAGCTAAGACTGGGACCCCTGCAACCACAAAATAGTGAGTACAAATAGGCGAGTACCCCACACCACCCAAAAATACCTGGAGTTTACCTGAGAGAGTTTCCGGGGTCAACGCCCCCGCGGCCCGGTCTGGACCAGGCCTCGTGGTGGACAGAGCTGAAACCAGGCTGTTGCGCTGGCTGCACGCAAAACCAACGTACGAGCCACAGCCCGGCTGATCCGGAACTGACTTTAGGTGCTTGTCCAGTGCCAGCTTGAAGACTCCCGGGGGTCTGTTGGTAATCCCCCTTTATGTGTGCTGGGAGGCAGTTGAACAGTCTCGGGCCCCTGACACTTATTGTATGTCTCTTAACGTGCTAGTGACACCCCTGCTTTTCATTGGGGGATGGTGCATCGTCTGCCAAGTCTTTTGCTTTCGTATTTAGTGATTTTTCGTGTGCAAGTTTGGTACTAGTCCCTCTAGGATTTTCCAGGGGTATATAATCATGTATCTCTCCCTCCTGCGTTCCAGGAATAACAGGTTTAGGAACCTCAAGCACTCCCCCAAAAATTGAGGTGTTTTTATCTCCGTTATGCGCGCCGTGAAAGTTCTCTGTACATTTTCTAGGTCGGCAATTTCACCTGCCTTGAAAGGTGCTGTTAGTGTGCAGCAATATTCCAGCCTAGATAGAACAAGTGACCTGAAGAGTGTCATCATGGGCTTGGCCTCCCTAGTTTTGAAGGTTCTCATTATCCATCCTGTCATTTTTCTAGCAGATGCGATTGATACAATGTTATGGTCCTTGAAGGTGAGATCCTCCGACATGATCACTCCCAGGTCTTTGACGTTGGTGTTTCGCTCTATTTTGTGGCCAGAATTTGTTTTGTACTCTGATGAAGATTTAATTTCCTCATGTTTACCATATCTGAGTAATTGAAATTTCTCATCGTTGAACTTCATATTGTTTTCTGCAGCCCACTGAAAGATTTGGTTGATGTCTGCCTGAAGCTTTGCAGTGTCTGCAATGGAAGACACTGTCATGCAGATTCGGGTGTCATCTGCAAAGGAAGACACGGTGCTGTGGCTGACATCCTTGTCTATGTCGGATATAAGGATGAGGAACAAGATGGGAGCGAGTACTGTGCCTTGTGGAACAGAGCTTTTCACCGTAGCTGCCTCGGACTTTACTCTGTTGACGACTACTCTCTGTGTTCTGTTAGTGAGGAAATTATAGATCCATCGACCGACTTTTCCTGTTATTCCTTTAGCACGCATTTTGTGTGCTATTACGCCATGGTCACACTTGTCGAAGGCTTTTGCAAAGTCTGTATATATTACATCTGCATTCTTTTTGTCTTCTAGTGCATTTAGGACCTTGTCGTATGGTCCAATAGTTGAGACAGACAGGAGCGACCTGTTCTAAACCCATGTTGCCCTGGGTTGTGTAACTGATGGGTTTCTAGATGCGTGGTGACCTTGCTTCTTAGGACCCTTTCAAAGATTTTTATGATATGGGATGTTAGTGCTATTGGTCTGTAGTTCTTTGCTGTTGCTTTACTGCCCCCTTTGTGGAGTGGGGCTATGTCTGTTGTTTTTAGTAACTGTGGGACGACCCCCGTGTCCAGCTCCCTCTCCATAGGATGGAAAAGGCTCGTGATAGGGGGTTCTTGCAGTTCTTGATGAACACAGAGTTCCATGAGTCTGGCCCTGGGGCAGAGTGCATGGGCATGTCATTTATCGCCTGTTCGAAGTCATTTGGCGTCAGGATAACATCGGATAGGCTTGTGTTAATCAAATTTTGTGGCTCTCTCATAAAAAATTCATTTTTATCTTCGACTCTCAGTCTGGTTAGCGGCTTGCTAAAAACTGAGTCATATTGGGACTTGAGTAGCTCACTCATTTCCTTGCTGTCATCTGTGTAGGACCCATCTTGTTTAAGTAGGGGCCCAATACTTGTTCTCGATTTTGATTTGGCATAGGAGAAGAAATACTTTGGGTTTCTTTCGATTTCATTTATGGCTTTAGTTCTTCCCGCGATTCCTGACTCCTAAAGGATTCTTTTAGCTTAAGTTCGATGCTTGCTATTTCTCTGACCAGTGTCTCCCTACGCATTTCAGATATATTGACCTCTTTTAGCCGCACTGTTATTCTTTTCCGTCGCCTGTAAAGGGAGCGCCTGTCTCTTTTTTGTTTTACATCTACTCCTCCTTTTTCTTAGAGGAATAAGCCTTGTGCATACATCGAGTGCCACCGAGTTAATCTGTTCTAGGCATAAGTTGGGGTCTGTGTTGCTTAGTATATCTTCCCAGCTTATATCGTCAGGACTTGGTTTACTTGGTCCCACTTTATGTTTTTGTTATGAAGTTGAATTTGGTGAATGCTCCCTCGTGACTAATCTCATTATGTCGGTTGGGGCTCCGCGCATACATGACTGAACCTCAATTATGTTGTGATCTGAGTATTTGTTTTTGATATGGTGATATTTCTTATCAGATCATCATTGTTAGTGAAGATGAGGTCTAGTGTATTCTCCGGTCTAGTAGGCTCTATTATTTGCTGGTTTAAATTGAATTTTGTGCAGAGATTTAAAAGCTCGCGTGAGTGTGAGTTTTCATCAGAGCTGCCTCCTGGTGTTATTACTGCAACAATATTATTTGCTATATTCCTCCATTTTAGGTGCCTTAAGTTGAAATCCCCCAGGAGCAAGATGTTGGGTGCAGGAGCTGGAAGGTTTTGCAGACAGTGGTCAATTTTTAACAGCTGTTCCTGGAATTGCTGGGATGTTGCATCCGGAGGCTTGTAGACTATCACAATGACTAGGTTTTGGTTCTCGACCTTTACTGCTAAAACTTCCACTACATCTTTTGAGGCATTTAGCAGTTCTGTGCAAACAAGTGACTCTGCAATGTACAGGCCAACCCCCCCCCTTTTGCCTGTTCACTCTGTCACATCTGTATAGGTTGTAACCTGGGATCCATATTTCGTTGTCCAAGTGATCCTTTATGTGGGTCTCAGGACTACGCAGGCATGAATTACTTCCAGAATAGGATTTAGTGGGACAGAGAACTGGAAGCGAAGTCAGTAAACGAGATGATGGAATATGTGACAACAATATGCAAGGAAGCTGAGGAGAAGTTTGTACCCAAGGGTAACAGGAGTAACGAAAAAGCCAGGATGAGCCCATGGTTCACCCAAAGGTGCAGGGAGGCAAAAACCAAGTGTGCTATGGAACGGAAGAAGTATAGAAGGCAAAGGACCCAGGAGAATAAGGAGAGCAGTCGTAGAGCCAGAAATGAATATGCACAGGTAAGAAGGGAGGCCCAAATACAATACAAGAATGACATATCAGCAAAGGCCAAATCTGGCCCAAAGCTGTTGTACAGCCACATCAGGAGGAAAACAACAGTCAAGGACCAGGTAATCAGGCTGAGGAAGGAAGGAAGGGAGGTCACAAAAAATGACTGAGAAGTATGTGAATAGCTCAACATGAGATTTAAAGTGTTCACAGAGGAGACGGAAGGGCCTCCAGAAAGGCAGAGAGGTGGGGTACACCATCAAGTGTTGGACACAATACATACAACCGAGGAAGAAGTGAAGAGGCTGCTAAGCGAGCTATATACCTCAAAGGCGATGGGGCCAGATAACATCTCTCCATGGGTCCTGAGAGAAGGAGAAGAGGCACATCTATCGAAACAGAGCGACTACCTGAGGTATGGAAGACAGGAAATGTATTCTCAATTTTTAAAAAAGGAGACAGACACGAAGCATTAAACTACAGACCAGTGTCACTGACATGTATAGTATGCAAAGTCATGGAGAAAATTATCAGAAAACTGTGGGGAGCCCCTAAAAAGACCCAAAACAAAGTTTGGGTTGCCTGCAAACCCCGCACCATTTGAAACCCTTTGACAAAAAAACCCAATATGAAAAAAAATATAACAGGCTTAATACACAAAATACTTTTAAAACACTTCACACTCCCCCAAAGTAATAAAAAAAGCCAAAAACTATACTATCCAGTAGATTCACAACACTAGAGGGATATAAAAAAGCCTGGAAAACACTCTCTCAAATTAGGGACCCACAAACGAGAAAAACCAAAATATTGTCCAAAACTAAACCAAATGAAACACCACACACCCCCACTGAACAAACAAGAAAAACGACTTTTTTCTAAACTAGGAAAATCTGCCAGTAAATCCCCCATACCAACCCCCATCCCGGGGAAAACCCCTAATGGAAAATTTCCCAAATTCCTTCTATCTTGCACAACAAACCCCACGAAGCCTTGGATCAAAAATCCTTAAAAAAAACTGGGGAATCGGTCTCTGCCACCTTTACTGTACAAGCGAGTCCCATGTCCTTTTCGCATGCTATTTCATACTTTTTAACAAGTCAAAAGACTACACCTTCCCAAATCTCAAGATGGCAAGGGTTACCCAATACAAAAGTGGTGCCCTACAACTTAAAAAACTATGGGCCCATATCTAACTTACCATTGTACCCAAAAATTTTTGAGAAACTCGGTACGAGACTAATTCTTTTATAACGGCTCAAAACATACTCACCCCGCCAGTTTGGATTCAGGAAAAAAAAAGCACAAAAGAGCAATCATAAAAAATGCTAGATCTGCTTTACCCCATTGGAAAAAAAGGGAATACCACTAGGAATTTTTTTGACCTAAAAAAGTTTTTTTGACACGTAAACCACGAATCCTACTCCACAAATTTGACCTACGGTTAAAAGGCCATGCGTTGCTTATTTCAAATCTTACAACTAATGGGTTCGTATGTCACATTAAAGACCAGCAAGCAACACGCCCACTTGATACTGGATTTTCCCGGGGAAGTGTCCGGGGTCCCCTGCCTCCCCTATACATCAATGCCCTTTCCAAACGTACCCAACCCCTGAAACCCTTCTCTTTTGATGACACGACTTATGCCCATCTCTCACCCTAATTTTGCCACCCCAACACCTTTGTGAATGAGAGCTGATTAAAATATCGATTGGATGCAGCCAATAAACTTGCTTAACATGACAAAACTTTTATTTTTTGGGACAAGAGGAATTTCCAAATTAACATTAAGATTGACAACACTAATTTCCAGAAAAAAATGGGGGGAAAATTCCCAGCTTATACCTTTACAAAACCAATTTCAGCCCCATATCCGCATATACCAAAAAAATATCCAAAACGGTTGGGGGTCCTTCCAAATACGAATACGTGCCGCAAAATGCCCCTTTTCCCCACTAACCCCTCACTATTTATAACCTCACTATGCTTTTTTTTGGGGATCAACTGCAGCAACAACCTAAAGCCCAATAAATCCCAACAAAAAAATGCAGTAAATAATCATAAAACCCATCCCTGGGAGCACACCCCCCCCCCTTCAAAGATCAAACTTACTCCCGTTCAGACATCCCACTTCTACTGTGCAATCTATACTACAGGGCCTTTAAAATCAATATCAACCTTGACCCAAAACGTTTTTTTTATAGTTGTGACAAACCACGGGTAACACCAGACACAAACATCTCTACGAATTCCCCGTGTCCGACTAAACCTTACAAAAATTCAATGTATGTCAAAAGGGCCCCAAAAACTGGGAAAACCCCACCTGAGAACTCTAGAACTGCAGACACATTATCACCTTCAAAACTCCTTAGAAAACATCTTACTCCCTGAATTTTCACCCCGCAACTAAATACCAAATCCACCTGGTGGTTCACACTTACACCGCCACTCATTTGACCTAAAAAGAAATTTAATCCAGTCTTTTAAAAAAGAACCCGTGATATCCCAAAACGAAACTATATACTGTGCCAAAAAAAGTTCAATTGCAAACTCATAAACTATATTTAGTCACTTAGCTATATACCAACTTACCTCTAATTTGTAATATTTTACATTTAAAAATAAAAAAAGTTGCCCCGAAATGCCAGCCCTGCTAAGCGTTTTTGGGTACATCTGTAATCACATTTTTCACATTTAAACCCCAAAAAATACCCAAATTTTTGTAAACTCAGCATTGTAATCCTTAAGGAAAAAACTTTGAAATTTAATTGAATTGAAAATGGCTCATCCAACGACAGCCAGCAGGTTTCAGAGATGGGAAATCCATTTGTAAGCCTGGTCCCGCAACGGGGTTTCCCGAATTCAACCCCCCCAAGGCAAAGTCATGAAAAATTGGGGAAGGCCCAAAAGACTACAGATGAGTAAATCTGGGGGCCAGAGACTAAAAACCTCACTCAAAGGATAAGAATCTGGGGTGAGTATAACACCGAAGCACAACTCCTGAAGCGCACATCAACCAAACATAACTGTTTGCAGATATGGGCGCCTAGCAACCCTCCGAACCGCTTTCTCGACAACTTAATAATAATGGAATCGTTCGTGGACCCTGTACACTCTGTACGTTAGTCCCATATTGATATGCGGCGCCAGTTAGGAACCCACCCCTAGCCAAGTCATGTAAGGAAAACTAGAGAAAGGTACAAATGTTTGCTAACAAGACTAGTCCCAGAGCTAAAGGGGCTGTCCTTCGGGAGATAGCGGTTAAGGTAAATCGACCTGACGACACTGGATAGATGGGAGAGATAAGGGGAATATAACGACCATATATAAAATACTGAGAGAATCAATAAAGGTGGACAGAGACAGAATGTTCCGGAAGATGAGGACATAGAACAAGGGTCACAGCAGAAGTTTTGAAGACTCAGATGACCACAGGGAGTGTAAATTAAGAACATTTTCTTCAGTCACAGAGTTGTCAGGAAGGGCAATATTCTGGGTATTCTGATGTAGTGGAGGCAGATCCATACCTGGCTTTAACGAAGAGATAAGCATAAATCTCGTGTAGCAGAAAGAGTGACATGAGTGGACGGCCGTGTGAAAAGGCATGGCCAGGGGAGCAGTTGGCTCGACGCCTGCAACCACAACTAGGTTAGAACTACACACACACACAGGTCACACACATCGACACACACGACACACACACACACACCAACACACACACACACACACACACACAAAGACGGAATGTTCCACAGATGGGACCACAGACACCAGAGGTCACCAATTGGAAGTTGAAGACTCAGATGAATCAAAGGGAAGTATTATGAAGTCTCATTCTTCAGTCATAGAGTAGTCAGAGGCATGGAATAGACTAGAAAAAGTGATGTGGTGGAGGCAGGAACCATACATAGTTTTAAGGCGAGGTATGATAGAGCTCATGGGGCAGGGAGAGAGAGGACCTAGTAGCAATCAGAGCGAAGAGGCGGTGCCAAGAGCAGTGACTCTAACCCCTGCAACCAACAAATAGGTGAGTACAAATAGGTGAGTACACACACACACACGCACACACACAAGTGATAATGCATTATTTATAGTGAGTAAAGTCAGGTTATTTTTCCAGAATGGTTTGTAATGTACTACTGTGGATAAAATACTTCGACATATTCTTGTACATATTCTGATGGTCGTTTATTCACAATTTTCATTAATTTTATCGCATTTAAATGGTAATGAGAAAATATAACATTCCAGCAGTACTGAGGAGTGTGTTACACAGAATAAAACTCCTCAAGCAGGTCAGTGGAGTGTGTTACGCACAGAATACAACATTCCAGCAGGTACTGGAGTGTGTTACACAGAATATAACATTCCAGCAGGTACTGGAGTGTGTTACCCAGAATATACATCCAGCAGGTACTGGAGTGAGTTACACAGAAATATAACATTCCAGCAGGTACTGGAGGTGTTTACACAGAATATTAGACACTGCCAGCAGGTGCTGGAGTGTGTTACACAGACAATATAACATTCCAGCAGTTGACTGGTGTGTGTTACACAGAATATAACATTCCCAGCAGTACTGAGTGTGTTACACAGCGAATATACACATTCCGCAGGTACTGGAGTGTGTTACACAAAATAGCATGCCAGCAGTACTGAGTGTGTTACACAGAAAGAATAACATTTCCAGCAGGTACTGGAGTGTGACATCAAAATGTATACAATACCGACAGGTTGGTAGGTAAGACACATAGGCAACAGTTAGGCAACTTTATTCCGAAACGTTTCGCCTTACACAGTAGGCTTCTTCAGTCGAATACAGAAAGTAGGCCAGGAACAGTAGAGATTTTGGGGGGGGGGTGAAGACGATGTAATCAGATCCATCACCCTTGAAGTCGTAGAATTTGAGGTTGGTCATCCCCTTCGGCCCTGGAGAATTTCACGTTCCCATAGTCAGGAACTATCTGAAGATCAAGCGACAGTGCGAGAACTTAATACTGTCCGTAAGGAGAGGTGCAGAGTAGTAGTAATATAGTAGTAGTAGTAGAGAATGGAGCGACTGAAGTGTTTAGGTCCCTCCAGATCCAACAGTATCTCACTTGGAAGTTTTGTCTGGAGTTTACCTGGAGAGAGTTATCGGGGGTCAACGCCCCCGCGGCCCGGTCCTGTGCCCAGCCGCCTGGTGGATGCAGCCCCTGATCGAATCAGGCTGTTGCTGCTGGCTGCACGCAATAACCAACGTACGAGGCCATCAGCCCGGCTTGATCAGGAACATGACTTTAGGTGCTTGTCCAGTGCAGCATTGAAGACTGCCAGGGGTCTGTTGTATTCCCCCTGATGTTGCTGGGAGGCAGTTGAACAGGTCTCGGGCCCTGACACTTATTGTATGGTCTCTTATAAACGTGCTAGTGACACCCCTGCTTTTCATTGGGGGGATTGTGCATCGTCTGCCAGTCTTTTGCTTTTTCGTTTGTGAGTGATTTTCCGTGTGCAAGTTCGGTACCAGCCCTCTAGTATTTTCCAGGTGTAAAAAATCATGTATCTCCTCCGCTCCTGCGTTCCAGGGAATACAGGTTTAGAAACCTCAAGCGCTCCCAGTAATTGAGGTGTTATATCTCCCGTTATGCGCGCCGTGAAAGTTCTCTGTACATTTTCTAGGTCGGCAATTCACCTGCCCTTGAAAGGTTGCTGTTCGAGTGCAGCAATATTCCAGCCTAGATAGAACAAGTGACCTGAAAGAGTGTCATCATGGGCATGGCCTCCCCTAGTTTTGAAGGTTCTCATTATCCATCCTGTTCATTTTTCTACGCAAGATTCGATTGGTGATACAATGTTATGGTCCTTGAAGGTGAGATCCTCCGACATAATCACTCCCAGGTTTTTGACGTTGGGTTTTCGCTCTATTTGTGGCCAAATTTGGTATTTCTTGTACTCTGATGAAGATTTAATTTCCTCATGTTTTACCATATCTTGAGGCCATGTGTTGCAGTGTCTGACAAGATGAACATCAAAATGGTACACAATACCGACAGGTTGGTAGGTAAGGGACAACATAGGCAACAGTTAGGCAACCTTATCCGAAACGTTCGCCTACACAGTAGGCTTCTTCAGTCGAATACAGAAAGTAGGCAGGAACAGTAAGAGATGTGAAGACGATGTAATCAGTCCCCATCACACCCTTGAAGTCGTAGAATTTGAGGTTGTCAGTCACATTCTCGGACTGAGAAGTTCATTTCCATAGTCAGGAACTATCTGAAGATCAAGCGACATGCGGAACTTAAATACTGGCGGAAGGAAGTGCAGAGTATAGTAGTAGTAGTAGTAAGTAGTAGTAGTAGTGAGAATGTAGCGCGACTGAAGGTCAGGTCCCTCTCAGATCCAACAGTTCTCACATTGGAAGGGTTGTCCTAAAGGCGTTTTCTTACCAATAGTCCATGTTTGTCAGTGTCGGTATTGTACACCATTTTGATGTTCATCTTGTCAGACACTGCAACACATGGCCTCTTGGTACAGAAAACGCCTTAGACAACCCTTCCAAGTGAGAACTGTTGGATCTGAGAGGGACCTGACCTCTCAGTCGCTACATTCTCACTACTACTACTACTACTCTGCACCTCTCCTTCCGACAGTATTTAAGTCTCCAGCAGGTACTGGAGTGTGTTACACAGAATATAACATTCCAGCAGGTGCTGGAGTGTGATACACAGAATATAACATTCCAGCATGTGCTGGAGTGTGTTTCACAGAATATAACATTCCAGCAGGTGCTGGAGTGTGTTACACAGAATATAGCATTCCACCAGGTGCTGGAGTGTGTTACACAGAATATAACATTCCAGCAGGTGCTGGAGTGTGTTACACAGAATATAACATTCCAGCAGGTGCTGGAGTGTGTTACACAGAATATAACATTCCAGCAGGTACTAGAGTGTGTTACACAGAATATAACATTCCAGCAGGTACTGGAGTGTGTTACACAGAATATAACACTCCCAAGCAGGAGTGCTGGAGTGTGTTTCACAGCAGAATAAAAACATTCCAGCAAGTAACTAGAGTGGTTTACATCATAATAAAACATTTCCAGCAGGTGCTGAGTGTGTTTACACAGAATATACACACCCGAGTAAGTACTGGAGTGGTGTTACACAGAATATAAACATTCCCAGCAGTACTGGAGAGTGTCGTTACCAGAATATGTAACATTCCAGCAGGTACTGGAGTGTGTTATACAGAATATAACAGTCCAGCAGGCACTGGAGGTGTTACACAGAATATAAACTCCAACAGTCACTGGAGTGTGGTTACAATAGAATATAACATTTCCAGCAGATTACTGGAGTGGTTTTACATAGAATATTACATTCCAGCAGTTACTGGAGAGTGGGTGTTACACAAGTATGATATCCCAGCAGGTATGGTAGTGTGTTTATACAGAATATAACGCATTCCATCAGTTTACTGAGGTGTTACACAGGGTATGAACATTCCACAGGTGCCTAGTGGAGTTGTGTTTACACAGAATAATAACACATTCCAGCAGGTACTAGTGTGTTATACAGAATTTAATCTTTCCACAGTTACTGGAGTTGTTTACACAAATACAACATTCCAGCATGGGCTTGGAGTTTGTTAACACAGAATATAAACATTCCAGCAGTAACTGAGTGTGTTAACAGCATATTAAACAATTCCAGCAGTGGCTGGAGTGTGTTACAACAAATTATAACATTCCAGCATGTGCTGGAGTTGTTTACACAGAATATAACAAATTCCAGCAGGTGCTTTTGAGTGTGTATACACAGAATATAACATTCCAGCAGGTGCTGGAGTGTGTTACACAGAATATAACATTCCAGCAGGTACTGGAGTGTGTTACACAGAATATAACATTCCAGCAGGTGCTGGAGTGTGATACACAGAACATAACATTCCAGCATGTGCTGGAGTGTGTTACACAGAATATAACATTCCAGCAGGTGCTGGAGTGAGTGATACACAGATATAACATTCCAGCAAGTTGCTGGAGTGTGATACACAGATAATAACTATTCCACAAGGTGCGGAGTGTGTTTACACAAGAATATAACATTCCAGCAGGTGCTGGATGTGTTACTCAGAAATAACATTCCAGCATGGTGCTGGAGTGGTGTTAGCAACAGAAATATAACATTTCCAGCAGGTGCTGGAGTGTGTTTACAAAGAATATAACATTCCAGCAGGCACTGGAGTTGTTTTTTACACAAATATCACATTCTAAGCAGGTGGCTGGGGTGTGTTACACAGGAATATAACACAATTGTACAGCATGTGCTGGAGTGTGTTAACACAGAATATAACATTCCAGCAGTAATGGGTGCGTTCACAGAACATAAACATTCACACAGGTGGCTGGAGTGGGGTTTTTTACACAAATATAACATTCCAGGAGGTACTGGAGTGTGTGCCAGAACATAACATTCCAGACAAGGTACTGGAGCTGTCTACACAGATTATAACAATTCCCGCAGGTGCTAGTGTGTTACACAGGAATATCACATCCGCAGGTGCTGGAGTGTGTTACACAGAATATAACATTTCAGCAGATACTTGGAGTGTGTTTACACAGAATAACATTCCTGCAGGTACTGGAGTGTGTCCACAGAATATAACATTCCCAGCAGTGCTGGAGTGTGTTACACACAGCAGGCTGATTGTGTACACTGCAGGTGTCTTGAGGATTGTGTTTACACACCATATAACATTCCAGCAGGTACTGGAGTGTGTTACACAGGAAGATAACATTCCAACAGGTGCTAGGAGTGTCTTTACCAGAATAAAACTTCCCAGAAGTATACTGGAGTGTTTTTACACAGAATATAACATACCAGCAGCTTACTAGGAGTGTGATACACAGAATATAAACATTCCAGCAGGTGCTGGCGTGGTTAACAGAATAATAAGCATTCCACAGGTACTGCTGTGAATACACAGATTATAACATTTCCAGCAGGTGCGGAGTGTGTACACAGACAAATAAACATTCCAGCAGGTGCTGGAGTGTGTTTACACAGAATATACCATTTCAGCAGATACTGAGTTGTTTTACACAAATATAACATTCCAACAGGTGCGGAGTGTTTTAACACAGAATAAAACATTCCCACGCTGTTACTGGAGTGTGTTACACAGAAATATAAAACATTCCAACAGTGCTGGATTGTTTTTACACAGAATATAACATTCCAACAGTTACTGTAGTGTGTTACACATAATATAATAATTCCACAGTGTGGATGTGTTACCCAGATATAGCCTTCCAACAGGTACTGGAGTGTGTTACACAGAATATTAACATTCCAACAGGTACTGGAGTGTGTTTACACAGATATAACATTCCACAGGTACTGATGTGTTACACTAAGAAAATAATAACATTCCAGCAGGTACTAGAAGTGTGTTACACAGAATTAACATTCCAGCAGGTACGAGAGTGTGTTTTTACCCAGAATATACATTCCAGCAGGTACAAGAGTGTGTTTAACAGAATATAACATTCCAGCATGGTACTAGAGTGTGTTACACAAGAATAGAACATGCCAGCAGGTACATATAAGGAAATTCCCTCCACAAGATCGCTGCCGTGCCTAAGATATCAGCAAAAACAATTTCTCCACGGGTGATTTCCTGAGAAAGCCCAAACATACGTACATCACTCTTAGGATCAATCCTAACCAATGACTAGTTGTCTGAAGCGTCCTTGACACCCAGGCCAACAGCACTCTATCCTCATGAAGGAAGTTGTATAGATATTGGCTTGTAAACCTCATGGTAACAATGTAACTTTAGCCTTAAATCCTTTTGGTATGTTGCCATAATACACAAAAATCGTGATTCTCTACCTTGGATTGGATCTGAACCTGGACACTCTGGAACCAGCCACTCCACTCAGATTCACTCCGAGGTGTTCTTTTTTTGATTCAGGGCCTTTTGGTTCACTCCCTACATGATTATATTAACTTATTCGAGGCCTGGCCAAAGCGGGGGGCGTCGACCCCTGAAACCTTCTCCAGGTGTACGAAGGTAGGACTCACTAAGTTCTACAAAGAGAATTCGACAAGTTGCTATAGAACCACAATGCATAGGACCTTTATCTAGTGGTTCTCAAGAATAAACGAATAATGCAGAACATAATAATGAATAATGATAAACATTATTATTGTCCTGAGACAGCAAGTTGTAGTCTAAAATTGTGGTGTGTGGAACTGTAGGATGTCTGCCTTGTGGAATTGTAGGATATCTGCCTTGTGGAATTGTAGGATGTCTGTCTTGTGGAATTGTAGGATGTCTGCCTTGTGGAATTGTAGGATGTCTGCTTTGTGGAATTGTAGGATGTCTGCCTTGTGGAATTGTAGGATGTCTGCCTTGTGGAATTGTAGGATGTCTGCCTTGTGGAATTGTAGGATGTCTGCCTTGTGGAATTGTAGGATGTCTGCCTTGTGAATTTGGATTCTGCATTGTGGAATTGTAGGATGTCTGTCTTGTGGAATTGTAGGATGTCTGCCTTGTGGAATTGTAGGATGTCTGCCTTGTGGAATTGTAGGATGTCTGCCTTGTGGAATTGTAGGATGTGCTGCATTGGAATTGGTAGATGCTGCCTTGTGGAATTGGTAAGATGATCTGCGTCTGTGGAATTGTAGGATGTCTGCCTTGTGCGGAATAGTAGGATGTCTGCCTTGAGGAATTGTAAGGATGTCTGCCTTGTGGCATTCGTAGGATTGTCTGCCTTGGGAATTGTATGATGTCTTGCGCCTTGAGGAATTGTAGTATGTCTGCCTTGTGGAATTTGTAGGGATAGTCTGCCTTGTGTAAATGTAGGATGTCTTCCTATGAATTGTGGATGTCTGTCTGTGGAATTGTAGGAGTCTGCCTTGAGTGGAAATTGTAGGATGTCTGCCTTGTGGAATTGTATTGATGTCTCCTTGGTGAATTGTTAAGGATGTCTGTCTTGTGGAATTGTAGGATATCTGCCTTGTGGAATTGTAGGATGTCTGTCTTGTAGAATTGTAGGATATCTGCCTTGTGGAATTGTAGGATGTCTGCCTTGTAGAATCGTAGGATATCTGCCCTGTGAATGTAGGATGTCCTGTTCTCGTTAGAATTGTAGGATATCTGCCTTGTGGAATTGTAGGATGTCTGTCTTGTAGAATTGTAGGATATCTGCCTTGTGGAATTGTAGGATGTCTGTCTTGTAGAATTGTAGGATATCTGCCTTGTGGAATTGTAGAATGTCTGCATGTAGAATTGTAGGAATAGTCTGCCTTTTGGAATTATGGACATGTCTGCCTGTCTGTGGAATATAGGATAATCTGCCTTGTGGACAATTGTAGGATATCTGCCTTGTGGGAATTGATTAGGAATGTCTTTTCTTGTAGAATATTCGGAGTGTCCTGACCTTGTGGAATTATAGGATATCTGCCTTGTGGAATTGTAGGATGTCTGTCTTGTAGAATTGTAGGATATCTGCCTTGTGGAATTGTAGGATGTCTGTCTTGTAGAATTGTAGTATCTGCCTGGGAATTATAGGATGTCGCTTGTGGAATATTGTAGGAATGTCTGCCTTGTAGAATTGTAGGATATCTGCCTTGTGGATTTGTAGGATGTCTGCCTTGTGGAATTGTAGGATATCTGCCTTTTGGAATTGGTAGAATGACTGCCTTGTAGAAGTGTAGGAATGTCTGCCTGTGGGCATTAGGATGTCTGCCTTGGGTAGAATTTTAGGATTCTGCCGTGTAGAATTGTAGGAATATCTGCCTCTGTGTGAATTATATGATGTCTGCCTTTGGAATTATTGAGGATGTCCTGCCTTTGTGAATGAGATGTCTGCTTGTGGAATTGTAGGATGTTCTGCCTTGTGGAATGTAGGATGTCTGGCCTGTGAAATGTGTTGAAGGATGATCTGCCTTGTGGAAATGTAGGATGTCTGCCAATGTGGAATTGTCGGATATCCTGCTTGTGGAAAATTTTAGGATGTCTGCCTTGTGGAATTGTAGGATGTCTGCCTTGAGGAATTGTAGGATGTCTGCCTTGTGGAATTGTAGGATGTCTGCCTTGTGGAATTGTAGGTATGTCTGCCTTAAGAAATTGAGTAGGATGTCTGCTTTGGAATTGTAGATGTCTGCCTTGTGGAATTGAGGATAGTCCGAGCCTTGTGGAATTGTAGGATGACTTCCTTGTGGAATTGGTAGGATGCCTGTTCTTGTGAATTTGTAGGAAATCTGCTGTGGAATTGTAGGATGACTGTCTTGTAGAATTGTAGGATATCTGCCTTGTGGAATTGTAGGATGTCTGCCTTGTAGAATCGTAGGATATCTGCCTTGTGGAATTGTAGGATGTCTGTCTTGTAGAATTGTAGGATATCTGCCTTGTGGAATTGTAGAGATGTCTGTCTTGTAGAATTGTAGTGAGATAGCTGCCTGTGGGAGATGTAGGATGTCATGTCTTGTAGGAATTGTAGGATAATCTTCCTATGTGGAAATGTAGAATGTCTGACTTTTTTTTTGTAAATTGTATGATGTCTGGCTTGTGGAATATAGGATGTCAGCCTTTTGGAATAATAGATATCTGCCTATTTTGGGGGGGGGTGTTTTTTGTGGAATTGTAGGATATCTGCCTTGTTTAATTGTAGGATGTCTAGTCATGTAGGAATTGTAGGAATACTGCCTTGTGGAATTATAGGATGTCTCTGCCTTGTGGAGAAATTGTAGGATGTCTGCCTTGTAGAATTGTAGGATATCTGCCTTGTGGAATTGTAGGATGTCTGCCTTGTGGAATTGTAGGATATCTGCCTTGTGGAATTGTAGGATGTCTGCCTTGTAGAATTGTAGGATGTCTGCCTTGTGGAATTGTAGGATGTCTGCCTTGTAGAATTGTAGGATGTCTGCCGTGTAGAATTGTAGGATATCTGCCTTGTGGAATTATAGGATGTCTGCCTGATGGAATTATAGGATGTCTGCCTTGTGGAATTGTAGGATGTCTGCCTTGTGGAATTGTAGGATATCTGCCTTGTGGAATTATAGGATGTCTGCCTTGTAGAATTGTAGGATGTCTGCCTTGTGGAATTGTAGGCTATCTGCCTTGTGGAATTATAGGATGTCTGCCTTGAGAATGTAGGATAATTGCCTTGTGGTATTGTAGGATTCTGCTTGTTGAATTGTAGGGATGTCTGCCTGAGTGAATTGGAAAGGATGTCGTGCCTTGTGTGAATTGTAGATAAGTCCTGGCCTTGTGGAATTGTAGGAAGTCTGCCTTGTGGAATTGAGGATTTCTGCCTTGTGTGAAATTGTAGATGTCTGCCTTATTGGAATTGTAGATGTGTGATGCTAGAACAACCTCGTACCACCAGAGGTGTGTTCAACAACAGGATCACAGAACAACTGTAGCATACCAAGTGAGTTCAACAACTGTAGATCACAGAACAACTGGTACATACACAAGTGTGTTCAACAACCTGTGATCAACAGAACACCTGTACCTACCGAAGTTGTGTTCAACAACTGTGACACAGAACACCAGTTAAACCTAACCAAGTGTGGTAACAACAAATTGATCACAAACACCTGTGCCTACCAAGTGTGTTCAACAACTCTGATCACAGAACAACTGTTCATACCAAGTGTGTTCAACAACTGTGATTACAGAACAACTGTACATAACCACGTGTGTTCAACAACTTTGATCACAGAACACCTGTACCGTAACAGTGTGTTTCAACAACTGTGATCACAAGTGAACACCTGTGGCTCTTACCAGTGTGATCAACAACGTAAGCACCAGAACCACCTGTGCCTACTGAAGTGTGATCAACAACTGTGATCACAGAACACCTGTACCTACCAAGTGTGTTCAACAACTGTGATCACAGAACACCTGTACCTACCAAGTGTGTTCAACAACTGTGATCACAGAACACCTGTGCCTACCAAGTGTGTTCAACAACTGTGATCACAGAACAACTGTACATACCAAGTGTGTTCAACAACTGTGATCACAGAACAACTGTACATACCAAGTGTGTTACAACAACTGTTATCCACAGAACCACCTGTACCTACCAAGTGTGTTCAACAACTGTGATCACAGAACACCTGTACCTACCAAGTGTGATCAACAACTGTGATCACAGAACATGTAGAAAATTAAATTGACCTTGATGTAACTCATAAGGTACATACCAGTAAATGGTAACAAAGATAATTATTCCTTATCTAGGTTACAGAGACAAGTATGAATTTTAGGACCCCTAGGTCGCAAAAAATGTCCCCCTTTGATACTTACTACTGTGTCATATCTCCACAAGTCACTCTGGACCTATATTAATTTCAAATGAAATATACATCACCAGGAATTCTGGTAAAAACATTAATATAAATATGTTGACTGTATATTAAATTTAAAATGTGAATACATATACATCGAAGGAGAATTTATAATAATAATACACCACTCTAATTAGTCTGGAGATTACGGTGTGTCAAACACAAAACCCCTGCCTAAAATATGAAGAAAATACTGGCAAGAATTTCAACATAAATAGACAACTTAGCTGGGGTTCCAAAGCTGTCCTGTTCATCTGCTTAATGCTCACTTGATGCAGGACTGCAAATCCAACAATTTCGGCTGCTATTTGAGAGGTTTTAAGCCCAATATAACTCCCTAGAGCGACGAAATTTCTTCCTATTTTCACTAACATTTGTCTCTGTCAATTCAAAACATGGCGACTCTTTCCCAGCGACGCTCTTTATTTATTTACAAATTAATTTTTATTACCTACAACATATTCCATCAATTTACATACAAAATACACTGTATTTTAGGAAAATATACAGTATTTTCTACAGAACATCTGCGCATACCAAGTGCTACAAGAATCTTGCTTCTATGTTTTATCAACACCAACATTTCAGAATCTGCAGACCGATCGTTATGAGTCAGTCCTCGTTTTTAAGATATGGAATCAAATCGAAGCGTTACAGGAAGATAAGATAAGATAAGATAAGATTTCAGTGTCGGATTTTTAACCCAGAGGGTTAGCACACCCATGGATAACCCAAGAAATCAGTGCGTCATCGGAGGACTGTCCTAAACTTATTTTCCATTGGGGTCCTTAATCTTTTCCCCCTCAGGATCGACCCACACCTGTCGAACTAACACCCAGTACCTATTTGCTGCTAGGTGAACAGACAATCAGTTGTAGAGGAAACATTCGCAAATGTTCCAACCCACGGGAATCGAAGCTCGGGCCCTCCGTGTGTGACAGCGGGAGCTTTAGACCACCAGCCACCGGGCCACTTTAATTCCCACTTAAGATACACTTAACGCACTAAAGGTGACACTTTTGTTTACTAACTCAAGTGAAAGAACTCACTAACACAAATCTAATTTTATTTAGCAAATTGCATCTCAAAAAAACCACCTGAGAATTATTGGTCAA
>NC_069486.1:16318570-16336981 GCF_026875155.1 Cherax quadricarinatus | reverse complement strand
AAACAACAAACAAAAACTACAACTACACCAACTACAAAACAACCCCAACTCCAAACAAACCTACAACAACTAAAACCAACACAACAACAACAACTACAACAATACACCAACTACAACAACTACAAAAAATAAAACAACTAAAAACCAACTACACAACACAAAACTACACCAACAACCAACTACAAAAACTAAAAAACTACACCAACTACAACTACAACAACTACAACAACACAAAAACTAAACAACTACAAAAACTACAAAAAACTAAAACAAAAAACCCAAACTACACCCCCCCAACAACTCCCAAAAACTACAACAACAACCCCAACTACAACAACACAACAACACACCAACACAACATAAACACAACTACAACAATTTAAACAAAAACTACAACTACAAAAACAACTACCCCAAACTACAACAACTACAACAACTACACCAAAATTCAACAACTAAAAACAACAAAACCAACTACAACAACTACAACAACTACACAACTACAACAACTACAACATACAACAAACTACAGCAACTAAAACAACCCCAAAACCAACTACTACACAACTCAACAACTACAACAACTACAACTAAACAACTACACCAACTACAACAACTAAACCAACTACAACAACTACAAAAAAACTACAAACAACAACAACAACTAAAACCAACTACAACAACTACAACAACTACAACTACAACAACTACAACAACTACAACAATACTACACCAACTACAACAACTACAACAACTACCCAACAACACCAACTACACCAACACAACAACTCACCAACAACAAACAACAACTACAACAACACCAACTCACACAACTACAACAACTACAACAAAAATACAACAACTACAAACTAAAACAAACTACAACTACAACCAACTACAACTTACAACAACTACAACTACAACAACTACCACTAAAACAAACAACTACTAAAACAACAACAACTACAACAACTAACATCACTACACCAACTACAACAACTTCAACAATTTAAAACAACTACAACAACTACTACCAACTACAACAACAACACACACCAACTACAACAACACACAACTACACCAACTTACACAACTACCACTACAACTACAACAACAACAACTACAACTACTACACCAACTACAACAACTACAACAATACACCAATTTCCAACTAAAACCAACTACCCTACTCAACAACTAAAACCAACACCCAACAACAAACAACTACAACAACTTCAACCCTACAACCCAACTACAAAAACCTACACCAAAACAACTAAAACAACAATAACTACCAACTACAACAACTAACACCAACTACAACAACTACACCAACTACACCAACTAAAACCCAACTACACAACTACACCAACTACAACAACTACAACAACTACACCAACTAACAACAACAAACTAAAAACAACTACACCAACTACAACAACTACAACAACTACCAACCAACAACAATTTACAAACAAAACTACAACCAACTAAAACAACTACAAACTACAACAACTACACAACTACAAACAACTACAATAACTACACCAAAACACAACTACAACAACTACAACAAATACAACACTACAACACTACAAACTACACCAACTACAACAACTACAAACAACTACAACAACTACAACTACACCAACTACAACTACAACAACAACTACAACAACTACAACAAACAACAACTCACAACAACTACACAACTACAATACAACTACAAACTAAACTGCACCAACTACAACAACTAACCTACAACAACTACACAACTAAACTACAACAACTACAACAAACTACAACAACTAATCAACACAACTACAACAACTACACCACTACAACAACTACAACTACAACAACTACACACTACACAACCAACTACAACCTACAACTAAAACCAATTTCAACAACTCACACACAAAATAACCCAAACAACTACAAAACTACACAACTACAACAACTCACAACACAACTACAACAAAAACAACAACAACAAACCAAACTAAAAACAATTTCAACAAACAACAAAAATAACACACAACTACAAAAACACCACTACAAACTACAAACTACAACAACTACAACAACTACAAAACTACCACCAAACCCAACAAACAACCCACAAATACAACACCAACACAACCAACACAACACACACACAACAAAACACCAACTACAACCCCCCCAACAACCCAAAACCCCCCCAAACCAAACACAACACAACACAAAATTAATACAACACAAACAACTACACCAACTACAACACAACAACCCAACACAACAAATACACCAACTACAACACACACCAACTCACAACTACAACAACTACAAAACAAACAACTCACCAACTACCAATACAAATACAACTAACCAACTCAACAATACAACTACACACACACAACACACCACACCCACTCAACAACAACAACTACCCCAAAACTACAAACAACTCACAACTACACTACAACAACAACCCAACTACAACAAAAAAACAACGACAACAAACAAAAACTACACCAACTTCAAAACTAAAAACTACAACAAAAAACCGACAACAACAATTACCCCAAACTAAAACAAAACAACAACACGGAAACCCAAAACCCAAAAACCAAAACCTACAACAACTCCCCAAACTAAAACAAAAAAAAACTACGCAATTAAAACTACACCAACTACAACAACAACAACAACTACAAAAACTCCCCAAACTAAAACTACAACAACTACAAAAAAAAAAACCCAAACTAAAAACAACTAACCCAAACAACAAAAAAAAACCCCAATACAACAATACAACAACTTTAAATTTTCTCGCAAAAATTTTAAATAATTGTTAAAACTGATAATTAAACATTTTAAAAACTGGGGGTACCCCTTGAGTATACTGGAGTAAAACCAGGAGAAACCCCTGGAGTACCCCTTGGAGTATCCCTGGGTAAACCGGAGTTTTCCCTGGAGTATACCTGGAGTGTCCCTGGGTAAAACCTGGAGAAATCCGGAGTAAAACCTAGAGTACCCCGGGGGTTTATACCGGGAGTAATCCCTGGAGTATCCCTGGGGTTTTACCTGGAGTTTACCGGGAGTAATAAACCATCCCCCCGGGGCCGGGATTAAACCCCGGGGGCCCATGGGAGTCTCAAAACTCCAGCCCGTCGCGTTGCCACTAGACCACTAGCCAAAATAAGTTCATCCAACTGGTATTTTGAGACTCTATCCCCGGGGGTTCAACCCCGGCCGGGGGTAGGGTTTTTTTTTTTTTTATTTGAAAAGTTCTTTAAACGATTTCTTGAGTCATGTTGACGGCTGAAGGGACTTGGCTAGATTTTGTCACGGGCCACGCTAGCTGGAGATTCTTTCTTTTAAAAATTGGGTTTTGGGGTCACAGGGGCCTGTGCAAACCCTTTCCCTTAGGTGTAGAAATATCCCTATTGGCCCGAATCTTATTGGGGCAAAGCTGGTTTTTGGGGCAAACCGCAAAGGGGGGATTTTTGAACTATGCCCGGGGGTTTTCAACCCGGGCCCGGGGGGTTAGGTTATTTAAATCGGCCCTTTACGATTTCTTGATTTAAAACCCTTGGAGTATACCTGGAGTTTTACCGGGAAGTCCCCCTTTGGGAAACCCTGGAGTATACCTGGAGTTTTCCTGGAGTATCCCAGGAGAAACCCCTGGGTACCCCCGGGAAAATTTCCCTTTTAGTATACCTGGGGTACCCCGGGGTTCCCCGGGAAAGTATCCCCTGGGGGTCCCCCCGGGGGAAAATACCGGGAGTATCCCTGTGAAGACTTACTCAGCCCTGAACAATTTCAGACAGAAATTACCAAGGCTGGGCTCCTCCTGGGAAAAATTTAATGAATAGAAAAAAAAATAATAACGGGACAAACATAAACACTTTTTATGTAGAAAAATAAAATGTAAAAACCCTTAAAATATAAAATTAATTAAAACCAAACATTAACGAAAATGAAAAATGAAAAATTTTAAATGATCAGAATTCATCGCAAATTTTTAAAAGGGTATTAAAAGGGGGTGTCTGTGTTGGGTCACTGTGTTGAAATCGAAGCCGTTGCTGAGGTTGGGGGGGAACGGGGTCGGGGTTTTGGGTGACCCCCCACTGGCATTTTCACGGGTTTATCGCCGTGAGTATAATACCCCGTTTGCCGGGGGAAAGCGGGTTTTCTTTCCGCTGAAAATGATGGGGGGTTTATGTCCTGCAATTTAAATACTTTTTGCAAGGTAGTTAAATCCCAAAATGGAGAAGTTTTTTGGGACGTTAGCCGTCCCCTGTTTGCCCCGTTGAATTAAACAGGTGACCCCACGCTCCAAGCAAAAAAGAAAGCCCGGTTCCCACTGCTTAAATAACCCACTCTCCAGGGCAGGGTACATTCTCAAAAGAGTGGGTTTTTAAATTAAACAGAAACCCTAGAGCAAACTGAAAGGACTAATTTTTTATTTTTGTCAAAAGTAAAGCTTTTAACCAATAAATCCACTGGGAAAAAAAGGCAGGCATGTACTTACAGTAGTGGGGGGAGCGCGGTCGATTTGTTTAACTTTTTTAACCAAAAGCCCCAAAACTTTCACCTTTCGGGGGGGGGGGGAAAAAGAGGGGGGGGAAAGGGGGAATGCGGGAGCGGGAGCCCCAACTTTAAACAAGCACCGGAAACCCAACCCTATAAATTTTGGGGGGGTGGGGGAGAAAAGGGGGGAAAAAACGGGGGGCGTTTTCCCCTCCCTTAACTAGTAGCCGGCAAGGAAACTTTTGTTACTATATTGCTACTCCTTTCTATTAAAATTTTTTTTCCCTACACTCCCCCATACCAATTTTTTAAAAGTCAAGGATAAAAGAAGAATAGGCGGGGAAAATTTTCTAACATGGGGAAAAGCGCGTAAGGCAAACAAAAATCTTCAAAGACTGCCCACGACTTAACCAGTCAAGAAAAAAAAATGGATGAACCATTAAATATCCCCAAAATATGGAACTTAAAGCCTGGAGGGGCCAATGTCCACCTAAAGGAGGCGACTGTGGGTTTCCCCTTAAAAATTTTCTGGGTAAACCCAAAGGGTTTTGGGTCCGTTTCAAAAAAGAATTCTTTTCCCACCCAAATAAAATTTAGGTTTGGGGGGAACCCCCCCAAAAGGGAAAACCCCCTTTTCCCTTTTCTATTGGGGAGTTCCTTGTTTTGGGGGAAGGGAAAGTTTCCAGTTAGGAAGCATACGGGGAAAGGGAAAGTACCAATGGAAATTGGAACACCGCACCTAAGCCAGTTTTGGGAAAGGAAAATCAGTTCTCAAAAAAAATGTTTTTTTTTAAAATTTGGAATCTTAAGTACAGGGTCTTCCGAGAAGATATTTTAAAAATCCCCATTAAACTTTTCCCAGTCCAGGGAAAAAGTTAAAAGGGGTTCCTTCACAGATTTTTTTAAGGAAGTGGATAAGATGCCTGAAAGACCAGAAAGGTCGGGAAAAAACCCGTGCAAAAAATTTTTAAACAGAACCAAAAAACGCTTCGCATGGTTTTTGGTTTTTGGGGGAAATTTTTAAATTCTAATAAAGCTTTGATCTTACGGGGGAAGGGGCTGAAAGAGTGTTATTAAAAGTATTTTTTCCAAAATATCTAATTTTGTTAACCCAAAAAAGGGATTTCTTCGGTTTGGCAGTGGGGCCCCTTTGGAGCGAAACCCCTACCAAAACTAATGAAAATTTTTGGGTATTTTCCCGCCCCACGTAGATGTCATTCCTTTAAATTTTTTCAAAATAAACTAAAACATTTGGCATATTCCCCAAAACCCTTTCCCCCATCAGTCTCACGTGGGTGAAAAGGCCCCATTTAAAAACCCGGGAAGGGCATAGTTCAAATTTTGCATCAGTCCTTGGTGAGTAGGAAAAGCGGTGTCCCTGCTTAAAGAAGTATCTAACTTTAACTTAAAATAAATATGCCTCCCAAATATAAATCTCTGAAAAAAAGGGGAAGGTCATAAAATTTGTGTAGATCACTATCTTTTAAAAGGGAAATGGGCTCAGAAAATCCCACCGATTTTAACAGCATTAAGGCCCCCGAAGTCAAAAACAAGTTTTAAAATAAATTTAATCCCCTTCTTAACCTGACTTTTGGGTTTAAACCAATAGGGAAATACTAAAGGGTTTCCAAAGATCTTTGGGTTTTAAAAATTTGTCTACCTCTGGTCAAAAGGGAATCCCTAAGGTGAACTGGACTGGGAAAAATTTTTTCGTTTGTAGGATTGCTGTCACTGGGCAATCTTGTGACTACCGTGGAGGTAACCCGGGAAAATTCATAAAAACGTCTAAAAAGTTTTCAAAAACCATTGAATATTTCTTTCCCCTTTAGGGTTACCCCAAAGTTTCTTTAAAATTTTAAAATTTTGGGTTTGGCCCCCGATTGGTCAAGATTCACCAAGTCATGTATTTTCTTCTTTTCACAGTCAAAAGTTAGAGGTGCCAATATGCACCATTTTTACATTCTTCAGTTTTTTATAAAGTTCGTGGGGAAAAACCTAAGTCAAAGTTTTTAAAGGGCATTTAAACTAAAATTTCTTCGTAATATTTTTTAAAGGGATGTTGATATGTAAAGTTTGGGTTTTCCCCCCTTGACTTCAATAGTAGTCAATTTCCCCCCACAAATTTTTAATTTTTTATAGGGGAACCCCCCATGTACTAAAAATTTATTTGCCCTTGTTTAGGCAAAAAAAACCAAACTTAAACCCCCTATTTTTAAAAACTTCTCCTCTGATTTTGGAATAAAAAATATTTTTGGGTATGGTCCATTGAAAAGGCTTGGGTTTTTTCAAAACTATGTCAGGGGCCCCTCCTAAAATTTGGGTCAAAGGGTTTAAAGGGGGGAAATGGTAAAAAGACTGAACCTAAAAGGCATTTACCTCCCATTGGGCCAAAAATTTCATAAAGGATGGACAAGGGGCCTCTGGCCTGTCCCCAATAGAAAAGTTAAAAAGGGTTTAAAAAACCCAAAAGAGTCACTGGGAACCCCCTCATGGCAAAAAAAACCCAAAAGGGTAGGTAACGATGCCACTCCTTAGGTTTAAGGGAGCAAATTTTCCTTAAAATGGCCTTTGAGAATCGAATTTTGGGCGCACATTCCCCTTTACAGTGGGTGTAGGGTGTGGTGAAGAGGGGTTTCACTCCCAGAAGTTGGTAAAGGGGATGTTGCATTAATCAGATTGAATTGGTCCCACGGTCAGACAAAATTTCTCTGGGGATGCCCCCCGGGGGAGAAATGGAAAAAAAGGGCTTCACCCACCTTTTGGGGGGGTTAAAGCCCTTTAAGGGTTTGGCTTCAAAAAAAACTCGAAGCAAAATAAAACTACTTTTAAAAATTTTAATCTATGCCCCCCAAAATTAAAAAGTGGAGTTTTAAAAAGGCCCAAACGAGGGTAAAATGCTACTCCTTTCAAGGGTACCGTAAATAAGGGCATTTTGCCATGGGTACTCCCCTTTCCCCCGGGGGAGGTTTGGACATTTGGGAAAAACTTTACACTTACAATAGGTAGTGTTTATCTGAGGCCCATTTTTGGCCAAAAATGGGTTTTTCCCTAATTTTTTTTAAAGGGTTTTTAAACGATGCGAGAAATGTCCCCCACTGGCAGGTCTGACCTTTTAAAAAACCGTCTCCTGAAAGGGATTTGGAACAAAAAAAGTTGGAATCTTTCGTTCATCAAATTTTTTTTTTGAATACGGGCCTTTAAAAATTAACCTTTTATTATTAAAATTTTTAATATAAAAAGTTTTTCCCTTTTGGGGATAACTTGATTTTTTTTAAAGGCGGCATTAGGGCAATTCTGAAGAAAAGGGAAATTACTTGTAACTTGAAAAAGGAGTCCTTCGTAATCAAAAGGTTAAAGGCAGAAAAAAACAAAGGAGGGGACAGAAGAAGCCTGGGCTTTGGTCTGAGCCCTAGTAAAGGGACTTTTAAAAGGAATGGGAAGGCGAAAACTTCATTTTCATCAAACAAGTAAACCCGGTGTTTCCTACAACCCCCGTTTTCGAGAGTAGCGTCACGGTTTTTTTAATCGCACATGAATCCCCGGAAAAATTGTCTCATCTAAAACTTTCGAGGGGCTTCTTGTTTCCACAGGAAAAAGGGATCTGAAACACTTATATCCATTTTTTGGGTTTGGAATAAAGGTCAACCTCGGGGGGAAGAATGGCCCCTTTTACTTTAAACCTTTTAAGTACGGGGGAAAAGGGAAGTGATGGGAGCTAGTACGGCTTCAGCCCAAACCGGGAAACCCCTTTTAAAACCTAATGTAAAAAAGGAAGGTAGAAAAAGTGTCCGTACGGCCCAAGTGTCTGAAAGTATAGCAAGGAATGTTTTTTTCCCTTTAAGGTTAGGGAACAGTTATCAAAATGCTTACATGTGCCCCCAGGTTTTCTTTAACAAGGGGAGATACTTTAAAGCCCATTAATTTGTTCCTGAACAGGGGGGGTGCTTGGTAATTACAGTTTTTAAAAAACATCTTCCAACTTTTTGGCCCTTTTTTAAAGGCCCAATTTTTGGGGGTTTAGCCCCTTAAACCCCACAAAATGACAAACGGAAAATAAAATAATTTCCATTTTACTTTCCACTAGGGGCTTTGTTTTCCCTTAAGGTCGATAAAACCTTGCCCTTGGGGTTCGATCCCTTTGGGTTTTTTATGGGAATTGTGACCCTCAGATCCCGGTCAGCACCTTTCAGAAAATTTCCCTCATTTTTAATCAGGTTACGTTCTCTGATAAATTTTTCGTTACTGGGGGGGAAGAGCCGTCAGGAACTGGTCAGAAAACCCTTGAAGTCCAAAAGAGATTCAAAAACGGGAAAATCAATTCCTAAAACCTCACCCAAAAGGTCGAACAAACGAAAGAGTGTTACCTGTAACTGCTGAAAGTTCTGGCCAGGCTGTAAGGTGGCTTTCCTGAAATCTTTCTGTAAAAATTAGGGGTTTTTTTGAATGTTTTAAAGGGATTCCCTTTTTTCATTGGGTTTAAATTACATATGATTCCTGTGCAAAGTTGCAAGTTTAATTCAAGGCTGTCCCAGAAAATAACTTTCCCTAACCGGTTTAGCCCGGGTGTCACCCGGGCCCCCATTAAAAAGAGGGTAGCGGTATTTTAAAACCCTTTGATAATGTAAGAATTTTATGTTTTTCCCCCCTGTGAAGGGGTAAATTAGGTGTTGGTTTATGGCATGACTGCACGTTGTTCCATTACTCCTTCCTCTAATAGTTGTTGGAAAGAGTTAACTTTTTTATTCCCAAAATTTAAGGCGAGTTTTTTTGAGCTCGGATCCTTTTCCTTTTCTCTATTAAAACCATGCCCCCTCTTCGCTCTTTCCTCACGTTCTCTACTTTTTTCCTCAACTTTTCTATCCTTTGCTCTTTTCCTCAAGTTCCCTTAATTTAAAACCGTTTTTCATTTTACTTAGCTTGGTTCCCCATGTTCCCTAGCTCTTTCCCCACACAAAATCTATCACGCTCCCTTTTTTTTTTTTTTATCGGGTCTCTTTCTAAATGTCTTTTTCTTTTTTCTCTTTAAAAATTTTCCTCCCCTCCCTTTTTTTCCCCGTCTTTTTAAAGGGCTCTTTCTCCTTTTTTCTTCTCTTTTTGATTCCCTTTTTCTTCCTTTTCTTCTTCTCTTTCGATTCTCTCTCTTTTCCTTATTCTCTTTTTTTTCCCTTTTTAGCTGTCTTTTTTTTTCTCTCAATTCTTCCTTTCAAGTCTTTTCCCGGTTCCCTTAAACATAATGAAAAGGGGTTTTAAATTTTTCCCTGGTTTTTCCTAATTACTTCTAGCGTTCATCCAAAAAAATGGTATTTATCCTACTTGAAAAAATAACTTAAACTATCAGGGGAAATGAAACGGGTATTAAAGAAAAAAAGGGGGGGTTTATTCTGCTCCGCTCAAACTAAAAATAAAAAACCCGAGGGGTTTGGGTCCCTGCTTCAATTAAACAATATGTATTAACGAAAACGAAGGGTTTATCCGGGTCCCGAGGGAAACTTAAATAGAATGGGGTCCCTGGGCCATCCCAAACTTCTCACCAAAAATCAAGAGTGGGCCTATAAAGTTTTCCCCTTGGGTATAATAAAGAGTCAATGAAACAAGTTTTTCACTGGAAAATCTCGGGTCCCCCAAGGGCTAATCCTCCAAAAATGTTTTTAAAAAACCCCAAGAAAAAGTGGGAGAATTAACTATTATAACCCCCTGAAATTGACTTACAAAAAATTGAGGGGGAAAAACAATCACCCAAAATTTTTTTTAAAAAACCTTACCGTAGTTCCCCCCAAAGAGAATGATTACCCCTGGCGGTGGTAAAACCCTCTTTGGGGAATTGGGGGGCCCTTTTTAATTTTTCCCAAAGGTAGATTCGAGATTTGGGGTTGAATCTTGGGGTTTTAATAGGTTGATTGGAAAGGCCCTTTGGGGTTTCTTGGTTTTTTTCCCTTTTTGTTCCCGTTGGGTTTGTTTTTGTTGGGAAAAAAAAGGGGCCTTTCCTTTTTTTGGTTTTTTGTTTAAAAGTTTTTTGTTAAAAATTTTTCTTTTTAAAAAAGCTTTTCGTTTTTTCAAACCTTTTTTTTTTGGGTTTTTCCCTTTTTAATTTATTTTGGTTTTTGCCCTTTGTTTTGGTTTTTTTGGGGGGTTGAGGGGGGGTTAACCGTTTTTTGGTTTTTTTTTTGTTTTTTTGGTTTTGGGGTTTCCCTTTTTTTGGGGGGTTTTTGGTTTTTCTTTTTTTGGGGTTAGTTGTTTTAAGGTTTTTTTAAGGTATTAAATTTTTTCGGGGGTTTCCGAAATTGGGGTTTTTTTTTCTCTTTTGAAAAGGGGGTTTTTGTTTTTTGTTTTTTTTAAAAATTTTTTTTAAAAGGGGTTTTTATTTTTTTTTTTTTTTGGAGGGGTTTATTTGCTGGGGTTTTTGTTTTGAGCGTTTTTGGGGTTGTTTTTTATTTTTTTGGGGGGTTTTTTAAAAAATTTTTTTTGTTTAAAGGGGTTTTTTTGGTTTTTTTGGGATTTTTTTTGGGATTTTTGGGTAGGTGTTTCTTGTTTTTTTTAAAAGTTTTTTATTTGGGGGGGGGAAGGAAAAAGGGAAAAAAAGGTTTTAAAGGGGAAGGAAAAAAAATGGGAAATAAAACAGACCCTAAAAACCGTTAAAAAGGCCCGCCCGGAAAAAAAAAAAAACTAATTTAAACCTTTTTTGGGGGTTTGGGGGGAACGGGCGGGCCCGAAAACGGGGAGTTTGAACCCTTTTTTCCCTTTAACCTAATTGTACCCGGCAAGGGAAAACCCCAAATTTTTTATCTAAATTTCTACCTCCTTAAACTATTAACATTTTTCCCTTCCATTAAAGGGACCCCCCTGAAATGAAAGTAATGGGTTACCATGCAAATAACCCCTATTAAATTACCAAAAAAGTTATTTTTACCATATTAAACCCAAAAGGGACCAATTTTTTTATTTTAAATGGTTTTAAAACCAAAAAAAAAAGAAAAAAATTCTTAATGGGTTTGGGGCCATGATGAAATAAAAACCCCTATTTTGGGGGGGGGGGGCCAATGGGGGTAGGGGGTAAGTTCGACCCAAAAAATATCCCTTTTTGGGGGAAACCAAAAGGGGGCGATTTCCCCTTAAAAGTTGGAAAAAATGATATATTTTCCCATTTTGGGAACCCCCAAATGAAAGTCAATGTTGGGCCAGATGAAACCCCATTTGGACCAAAACATAAAGAACTATTTTTGGACCATGATGTTTGTTTATGTTTGGGCCGATGATAATCTATGTTGGGCCAAGATGATAGTCTTTAAAGATGGGGACCCCTGTGATAGTTTGTTGGACGCCGTGATAGCCTATTTGGACCATGAATAAAGTTCCAAAGATGGATCCATGTTGGAAAGGGTTCCCCATGTTTTGGGCCATAAGCCCATGTTGGACCCTGATGATAGTCTATGTTGGCCATGATTTTGTCTATGTTGGACCCCAAATTTTTGTTCCCCAGTTATTTGTTAAAGGGGGGGGGGGGGGGGGGGGGGCGGGGTGGGGGGGGGGGGGGGGGGGGCCCCCCGAAAAATAGTTTTATGTTGGGACCCCATGATCTTTATGTTGGACCATGATGAAAAGTCTTAAAGTTGGACCATGATTTGTCCCCATGGGTTTGGGCCATGATGATAGCCTATGGTTTGGGCCATGAAAGATAGTCTTTTGGTTGGACCATGATTTATAGTCTATGTTGGACCCTGAGAAAGCTATGTAGGACCATTAAAGAAAATTTTCTATGTTTGGGCCTTTATGATAGTCTAGTTGGGAACCCTGATGATAGTCTATTTTGGCCATGAAAAAGGGATGTTGGACCATTTATGATAAACCTATTTGGAAACCCTGATGGGAATCAGTTGGCCATGATGATGGGCTATGTTGGACCCTGGTAGCCTATGTTGGACCCTGATGATAGCATTTGGGGCCAAGAGGAAAAGCCTTTTGTTGGACCATGATAGACTATCATCAGGTGCAACATAAAACTATCATCATGGGGGCCAACATAAACTATATGGGGCTAACAGGGCTTCAAGGTCCCAAAATAGGGTATCATCATGGTCCAAAATTGACCATCATGGTCCAACATAGACTAAAAAAACATGCTTTGACAAAACTATGTTTGGGCCATGATATCTATGTTGGACCCTGAAAATAGCCCAAAAATTTGAAAACCCTTTAGTCTGTTAGGGCCCCTCATTTTTATGTTTGGGCCATGATGAAAACTATGTTGGCCCAAAGATAATCTAAGTTGGACCATGATAGTCCAGGCGGGGCCTGAGATAGTCTATGTTTTGGAAACCCTGAATGCCTATGTTGGGCCCTGATGTCTATGTTTTGGGCCATGACCCAATTTGTTTTAATTTTGGGCCATGAGATAGTCAAAGTTGGACCTGAGTTTGTCTATGTTTGGGCCAAAAAACCCATAGCAAAGTTTTGGAACCCTGATGAAAAGTCTTTTGTTGGACCTTATGATAGTCCCCGGTTGGGGCCCTGATGATAGGCTAAGTTTGGAAACCCGATGATAGTATATGTTGGGGGCCCGAAAAAAAATTCTATGTTGGGGCCATGATATTTTAAAGTTTTGGGCCATGATGAAAGTCTATGTTTGGGCCCAAAATGATAGCCAAAAAAGGACCATGTTTGACTTTCATCATGGTCCAACATAAAATATCAAGGTCAACATAGGGGATCATCATGGTCCCAAAATAAACTTCATCAAGGTCCAACATAAAAAAATCATGGGTTTTAAAAGACTTCATGGTCTAACATAGGCTATCATCATGGTCCCCAAAATAGATATCATGGGCCCCCGTAGACTATCTCAAATTTTATGATATAAACTATGTTTGGGGCCATGATAGTCCTTTTTGGACCATTTATGATTGCCTATGTTTGAACATAAAGTTTTGTTAGACCAGATAGTTTATGTTGGACCATGATGATAGCTATGTTTTGGGCCATGATGATAGGCCCATTTGGGCCATGATGATAGTCCCCATGTTGGACAATGAAAATCTATGTTGGACCATGATTTTTTTTAGGGTTGGGCCATGAAGGTAGCCCATGTTTTGATAAAATAGTTGTTAGACCATGATAGTTTAAGTTGGGCCATATGATAAACCTTATGTTGGACCTGATGATAGTCTATTTTGGACCCTGATGGGTACCTATGTTGGGGCCAGGGGGGGAAAGTCTATGTGGGGCAATGATAATCTATGTTTGGGCCATGAAAGTCTATGCTGGACCATGATGATAGCTATGTTGGGCCTTATAACTATGTTGGGCCATGATGATTGTCTATTTTGTACCATGTAGTTTTAAAGTTTGGGCCTTTATGTTTGTCTATGTTGGACCAGGGTTAAAGTCTATGTTGACCATGATTTATAGTCAATTTTTGGGGCCATGATGATATTCCCATGTTGGGCCAGATGATGTTATGTTGGGCCATGGAAAATTTTATGTTGGGGCCCGATGATGTCTTTGTTGGGGGGTGATGATAGTCTATGTTGGACCATGATGATAGCCTATGGGTTGGGGCCCTGATGAATTTTTTTTTGGCCAAAGATGATAGTCTAAAGTTTTTTGGGCCATGAAATCTTTGATCGACCCCGATTATAGTCCTTTTTGGACCCTTTAGTCTATGTTGGCCCCTGGGTGACAAAACTAAGTGGACCATGATGAAGCCTATGTTTTGGGCCCTGATGATAGTCTATGTTGGACCAAATGAAAGTATTTGTTGGACCATTTATGATTGTCTATGTTTTGGGCCATGATGATACCTGGAGAGAGTTTCGGGGGTCAGGCCCCTGCGGCCAGTCTGTGACCAGCCTCAGGTGGTTTTGGGCCCATTAAACAGGCTGTTTATGCTGGGCCCCACGCCCAAACCCGACGTTCCAACAAAAGCCCCGGGTTCAGGGACCGACTTTAGGGGGCTTGTCCCGTGCCTTCTTGGGAAGGGCAAACCCGGGGTCTATTGGTAATCCCCTTTTGTATGCGGGAGGCAGATGATCATCTCGGGCCTCTGACAAATTATTGTGTTTGGGCTCTTAAAAAGTGTTAGTGACACCCCCGCTTTTCATTTGGGGGGGGGGTTTCATCGTCTGCCGAAATTTTTGCCTTTTTTGTTGTGGTGATTTTTGGGTTTCAAATTTGGGACTAGTCCCCCTAAGTTTTTTCCAAATGTATATAATCAAGTATCTCTTCCGCCGCCCTTCCAGGGGGTACAGGTTTTAGGAACTTTAAGGCTCCCAGTAATTGAGGTGTTTTATCTCCGTAAAGCGGCCGTGAAGGTTCCTGTAAAATTTTTTTAGGTCAGGAAAAATTTTTCCCCGCCCTTTAAAGGGGGCCCGTTTTGGGGGCAGAATTTTTTCCAGCCTAAATTGAACAACTACTGAAGAGTGTCACCCCGGACTTGGCATCCCTTTGTTTTGAAGGTTTTTCATTATCCACCGACATTTTTCTTGCAGATGCGATTGAAACAATGTTATAGTCCTTTAAAAGGGGAGATCCTCCGCATGATCACCCCCCCACGTTTGACCCTTGGGGTTTCGCTCTATTTTGTGGTTTGGGAAATTTTTTTTATACTTCGATGAAAATTTTAATTTTCCAAAGTTTTTTCCATATCGGGTAAATTTTTTTAAATTTTTCATCAATGAACTTCATAATGTTTTTTCCGCAGCCCATTTAAATATTTGGTTGATGTCCCCTGGAGCCTTGGGAGGTCCCCGCAAAAGGAAGACCCCTGTCCCGCAAATTCGGGGGTCAACGCAAAGGAAGACATGTCTGTGGGTGACATCCCTTTTCTATGGGCAGAATTTTGAGGAGGGGAAAAGAACGAGAGGGGAATTTTTTCCTGGAGTTTTCCTGGAGAGATTTTAAAATCCAAGGGGAAACTCCCTCTCGGTCTGTTTCCCCATCCTCCTATCTTACATAGACAAGGTTGGGCCAGCCACAGCACGATGTCTTCCTTTGCAGAGGGACACCCAATTGCATGAAGTGTTTCCCATTGCAGACACGCAAGGCTCCGGGGACATAACCAATATTTAAATGGGTTGCAGAAAACAATATGAAGTTCAGTGATGAGAAATTTCAATTACTCCGATATGGAAAACGTGAGAAAATTAAAACTTCATCGAAGTATAAAACAAATTCCAACCAAGTACTGTGTCTTGTGGAACAGAGCTGTTCACCGTAGCCGCCTCAGACTTTACTTTGTTTACAACTACTCTTTGTGTTCTATTTGTTAGGAAATTATTGATCCATCTACCAACTTTTCCTTTTATTCCTTTATCACGCCTTTTGTGCGCTATTACGTCATGGTCACACTTGTCGAAAGCTTTTGCAAAGTCTGTGTATGTTACATCTGAATACTGTTTGTCTTCTAGAGCATCCAGGACCTTGTCATAGTGATCCAGTAGTTGGGACAGGCAGGAGCGACCTGCCCCAAAAACCCATGTCGCCCTGGGTTGTGTAATGATGGGTATCTAGATGGGTGGTGATCTTGCTTCTTAGGACCCTTTCAAAGATTTTTTATGATATGGGACGTTAGCGCTATCGGTCTGTAGTTCTTTGATATTGCTTTAAAACTCCCCCCTTTGTGGAGTGGGGCTATGTCTGTTTGTGTTTACAGCTGTGGGACGACCCCCGTGTCCATGTTCCCCTCTTCTCAGGATGTTAAAAATAATGTTTAGGGGCTTCTTGCATTTCTTGATAAGCACAGAGTTCCATGAGTCTGGCCCGGGGGCAGAGTGCATGGCCATGTCATTTATCGCCTTTTCGATGTCATTTGACGTCATTTAATGTGGGGGTCCCACTCTACTGGAGCAACCTGAAGGTCCACCTGGTCTACTGGGCTTGTCTGGAGGTCCACCTGTTCCAACTGGAGCTTGCCTGGAGGCCAATCTGGTCTACTGGAGCTAGCCTAAAGATCCACCTAGCCCTACGGAGCTTGCCTGGAGGTCCACCCTGGTCTACTGGAGCTAGCCTAAAGGTCCACCTAGTCTACCACAGCTTGCGTGGAGGTCCCCCTGTCTACTGGAGCTTGCCTGAAGGTCCACCTGGTCTACTGGAGCTTGCCTGGAGGCCCACCTGGTCTATGGAACTTGGTGAGAGGACTACCGGGTTTCTACGGAACTTGATGAGGGGTCCAACGGGCCTACTGGAGTTTGGGTGAGATGTCCACCTGGTCTACTGAACTTGGTGAGGGGACCCCCTGGTCTACTGGAACTTGGTGAGGGGACCACCTGGTCTACTGGATCTTGGTGAGGGGTCCACCTGGTCTACTGGAACATGGGAGGGGACCACCTGGTCTACTGGAACATGGTGAGGGCGGGGCCGATTAAGAAGTCCCCCAGGCCCTAGGCTATTCAGATTGGCGGGGCCCTTTGAGTTAACGGGTAAGCGAAGCGACCCCTTCCAGCTTGGGGTTGGGAGGGGGGTCGGTGTGAGCCTGTTTAAGGTCTAATTAAATACATTCTGGATATTTAGATTAAATTTAATAGGGAAAGTACATAGACAACCAAAACCATTTACCAACGCCATTTAACTATCTTGTTAAATCATGCCATTTTAAAGAGAATAAACTCAAGACAGCAAGTATTACTAGATTAGGCTATTAAAGTAGTGACATCATGTACCCATTATATTCAGCCATAACCACTACAGCACTATTATTCCCTTTATAAATCACTGACCATTTTTGTTAATCATTGCATCATGCATAAGACTATCAAAACATATAAACTACAGAAAATTTGGGGAGGAATTCCCTACTCACCCATTAGCGGGAAAAAAACAAACTGTTCTGATGTAAACAAAGGCGTGTTGAGTGTTGCCATCTATGGTTTTGGTTTATTTATTTTTATTTTTATTTTATTTCATTATTTATTTTTGTTTTGATTAAAATTTTTAAAAAATCAATTTTTCTGGGCCAAACACTTGAACTTTTTAGGTAGGGACCCCTTTGCACTTGCCCCAAGTGCGCAGTCTTGGATGAGCCCCTGAACCCTTGGACCGCAGGGCCCCAAATGCGCGGGGCCAAAGGGAAATGCCTAGTTTGCCTATGCGGTAATCCGGCCCCGGGTGAGGGGTCCCCCCTGGTCTACTGGAACATGGGAGGGGGCCACCGGTCTACTGAAACTTGGTGAGGGGTCCACCTGGTCTACTGAAACTTGGTGGAGGGGTCCACCTGGTCACTGGAACTTGGTGATATGTCCACCTGGTCTACTGGAACTTGGTGAGATGTCCACCTAGTCTACTGGAACTTGGTGAGGGGTCCACCTGGTCTACTGGAACTTGGTGATGGGACCACCTGGTCTACTGGAACTTGGTGAGATGTCCACCTGGTCTACTGGATCTTGTGATGGGTCCACCTGGTCTAATGGAGCTTGGTGAGGGGACCACCTGGTCAAATGGAGCTTGGTGAGGGGTCCACCTGCTCTACTGGAACTTGGTGAGGGGTCCACCTGCTCTAATGGAACTTGGTGAGGGGTCCACCTGGTTTACTGGAACTTGGTGAGGGGACCACCTGGTCTATGGAGCTTAGTGAGGGGTCCACCTGGTCTACTGGAAAAATGGGGAGGGGACCACCCGGTCTACTGGAACTGGTGAGGGGGTCCACCTGGTCTACTGGAACATGGTGAGGGGACACCCTGGTCTACTGGAACTTGGTGAGGGGTTTCCCCCTGGTCTATGGACTTGGGGGGGTCACCTGTTACTGGAAATTTGGGGAGGGGGCACCTGGTTACTGGAACATGGTGAGGGGTCCCCCTGGGCTACTGGAACTGGGGGAGGGGGCCACCCGCTTCTGGAACTTGGTGAGGGGGGCACCCGGTTATGGGCTTGGTGGGGGACCCCCTGTCTACTGGAAAATGGTGA
>NC_069486.1:16297838-16318070 GCF_026875155.1 Cherax quadricarinatus | reverse complement strand
CATTGGTAACCACTAGATGCGGGGGCTGTCAGTCTCGCTTGGCACTTGTTCGTGCTCTTAAGTAAACCCGGGTCTATTTACATCCGGTATGATGCTGGAGGCAGATGATCAGTCTCGGGCCTCTGACACTTATTGTGTTGTCTCTTAACGTGTTAGTGACACCCCTGCTTTTCATTGAGGGGATGGTGCATCGTCTGCAGAGTCTTTTGCTTTCGTTGTGAGTGATTTTCGTGTGCAAGTTCGGTACTAGTCCCTCTAAGATTTTCCAAGTGTATATAATCATGTATCTCTTCCGCCTGCATTCCAGGGAGTACAGGTTCAGGAACTTCAAGTGCTCCCAGTAATTGAGGTGTTTTATCTCCGTTATGCGCGCCGTGAAGGTTCTCTGTACATTTTCTAGGTCAGAAATTTCACCTGCCTTGAAAGGTGGTGTTAGTGTGCAGCAATATTCCAGCCTAGATAGAACAAGCGACCTGAAGAGTGTCATCACGGGCTTGGCATCCCTAGTTTTGAAGGTTCTCATTATCCATCCTGACATTTTTCTAGCAGATGCGATTGATACAATGTTATGGTCCTTGAAGGTGAGATCCTCCGACATGATCACTCCCACGTCTTTGACGTTGGTGTTTCGCTCTATTTTGTGGTTGGAATTTGTTTTATACTTCGATGAAGTTTTAATTTTCTCACGTTTTCCATATCGGAGTAATTGAAATTTCTCATCACTGAACTTCATATTGTTTTCTGCAGCCCATTTAAATATTTGGTTGATGTCCACCTGGAGCCTTGCAGTGTCTGCAATGGAAGATACTGTCATGCAAATTCGGGTGTCATCTGCAAAGGAAGACATCGTGCTGTGGCTGACATCCTTGTCTATGTCAGATATGAGGATGAGGAACAGAACGAGAGGGAGTTACTGTGTCTTGTGGAACAGAGCTGTTCACCGTAGCCGCCTCAGACTTTACTCTGTTTACAACTACTCTTTGTGTTCTATTTGTTAGGAAATTATTGATCCATCTACCAACTTTTCCTTTTATTCCTTTATCACGCCTTTTGTGCGCTATTACGCCATGGTCACACTTGTCGAAAGCTTTTGCAAAGTCTGTGTGTGTTACATCTGAATACTGTTTGTCTTCTAGAGCATCCAGGACCTTGTCATAGTGATCCAGTAGTTGGGACAGGCAGGAGCGACCTGCTCTAAACCCATGTCGCCCTGGGTTGTGTAATTGATGGGTATCTAGATGGGTGGCGATCTTGCTTCTTAGAACCCTTTCAAAGATTTTTATGATATGGGACGTTAGCGCTATCGGTCTGTAGTTCTTTGATATTGCATTACTGCCACCTTTGTGGAGTGGGGCTATGACTGTTGTTTTTAGCAGCTGTGGGACGACCCCCGTGTCCATGTTCCCTCTTCTCAGGATGTTAAAAACATATGATAGGGGCTTCTTGCAGTTCTTGATAAGCACAGAGTTCCATGAGTCTGGCCCTGGGGCAGAGTGCATGGCCATGTCATTTATCGCCTTTTCGATGTCATTTGACGTCATTTAATGTGGGGGTCCCACTCTGCTGGAGCTAACCTGAAGGTCCACCTGGTCTACTGGAGCTTGTCTGGAGGTCCACCTGGTCAACTGGAGCTTGCCTGGAGGCCAATCTGGTCTACTGGAGCTAGCCTAAAGGTCCACCTAGTCTACTGGAGCTTGCCTGGAGGTCCACCTTGTCTACTGGAGCTAGCCTGAAGGTCCACCTAGTCTACCACAGCTTGCGTGGAGGTCCACCTGGTCTACTGGAGCTTGCCTGAAGGTCCACCTGGTCTACTGGAGCTTGCCTGGAGGCCCACCTGGTCTACTGGAACTTGGTGAGAGGACTACCTGGTCTACTGGAACTTGGTGAGGGGTCCAACTGGCTTACTGGAGCTTGGTGAGATGTCCACCTGGTCTACTGGAACTTGGTGAGGGGACCACCTGGTCTACTGGAACTTGGTGAGGGGACCACCTGGTCTACTGGATCTTGGTGAGGGGTCCACCTGGTCTACTGGAACATGGTGAGGGGACCACCTGGTCTACTGGAACATGGTGAGGGCAGGGCCGGATTAAGAAGTCTCCGGGCCCTAGGCTATTCAGATTGGTGGGGCCCCTTTGAGTTACGGGTAAGCGAAGCGACCCCTTCCAGCTTGGGGTTGGGAGGGGGGGTCGGTGTGAGCCTGTTTAAGGTCTAATTAAATACATTCTGGATATTTAGATTAAATTTAATAGGGAAAGTACATCAAGACAACCAAAACCATTTACCAACAGCCATTATAACTATCTTGTTAAATCATGCATTTTAAAGAGAATAAACTCAAGACAGCATAGTATTACTAGATTAGGCTATTAAAGTAGTGACATCATGTACCTATTATATTCAGCATAACCACTACAGCACTATTATTCCCTTTATAAATCACTGACCATTATTGTTATCATTGCATCATGCATAAGACTATCAAATCATATAAACTACAGAAAATTGGAGAGGAATCTCCCATACTCACCCATTAGCGGGAAAACACAGCTGTTCTGATGTAAACAAAGGCGTGTTGAGTGTTGCCATCTATGGTTAGGTTTATTTATTTTTATTTTATTTTATTTCATTATTTATTTTTGTTTTGATTAATTTTAAAAAATCAATTTTACTGTCCAAACACTTGAACTTTTTAGGTAGGGACCCCTTTGCACTTGCACCATGTGTGCAGTCTTGGATGAGCCCCTGAACCCCTTGGACCGCGGGGCCCCCAAATGCGCGGGGCCCAAGGCAAATGCCTAGTTTGCCTATGCGGTAATCCGGCCCTGGGTGAGGGGTCCACCTGGTCTACTGAAACATGGTGAGGGGTCCACCTGGTCTACTGAAACTTGGTGAGGGGTCCACCTGGTCTACTGGAACATGGTGATATGTCCACCTGGTCTACTGGAACTTGGTGAGATGTCCACCTGGTCTACTGGAACTTGGTGAGATGTCCACCTGGTCTACTGGAACTTGGTGAGGGGTCCACCTGGTCTACTGGAACTTGGTGATATGTCCACCTGGTCTACTGGAACTTGGTGAGATGTCCACCTGGTCTACTGGAACTTGGTGAGGGGTCCACCTGGTCTACTGGAACTTGGTGAGGGGACCACCTGGTCAACTGGATCTTGGTGATGGGACCACCTGGTCTACTGGAACTTGGTGAGATGTCCACCTGGTCTACTGGATCTTGGTGATGGGTCCACCTGGTCTACTGGATCTTGGTGATGGGTCCACCTGGTCTACTGGAGCTTGGTGAGGGGACCACCTGGTCTACTGGAGCTTGGTGAGGGGTCCACCTGCTCTACTGGAACTTGGTGAGGGGTCCACCTGGTATACTGGAACATGGTGAGGGGACCACCTGGTCTACTGGAACATGGTGAGGGGTCCACCTGCTCTACTGGAACATAGTGAGGGGTCCACCTGGTCTACTGGAACATGGTGAGGGGACCGCCTGGTCTACTGGAACATGGTGAGGGGTCCACCTGGTCTACTGGAACATGGTGAGGGGTCCACCTGGTCTACTGGAACATGGTGAGGGGACCACCTGGTCTACTGGAGCTTGGTGAGGGGACCACCTGGTCTACTGGAACATGGTGAGGGGTCCACCTGGTCTACTGGAACATGGTGAGGGGTCCACCTGCTCTACTGGAACTTGGTGAGGGGTCCACCTGGTCTACTGGAACATGGTGAGGGGACCACCTGGTCTACTGGAACATGGTGAGGGGACCACCTGGTCTACTGGAGCTTGGTGAGGGGACCACCTGGTCTACTGGAACTTGGTGAGGGGACCACCTGGTCTACTGGAACATAGTGAGGGGTCCACCTGGTCTACTGGAACATGATGAGGGGACCACCTGGTCTACTGGAACATGGTGAGGGGACCACCTGGTCTACTGGAACATGGTGAGGGGACCACCTGGTCTACTGGAACATAGTGAGGGGTCCACCTGGTCTACTGGAACATGGTGAGGGGACCACCTGGTCTACTGGAACATAGTGAGGGGTCCACCTGGTCTACTGGAGCTTGGTGAGGGGACCACCTGGTCTACTGGAGCTTGGTGAGGGGACCACCTGGTCTACTGGAGCTTGGTGAGGGGACCACATGCTCTACTGGAACTTGGTGAGGGGACCACCTGGTCTACTGGAGCTTGGTGAGGGGACCACATGCTCTACTTGAACTTGGTGAGGGGACCACCTGGTCTATTTGGGAACTTCTAGTTTCTGTTTCTATTTACACACCTCTCAAGGATGGTTCCTGGATGCTGATGAGGGGCTCTTGATCTAGGGAATTGGATCTGTGTTCCAGTTCCCTGAATTAAACATGCCTCCCAACTCCCCTCATCCCCAAACAGGCGTTGTATAATCCATACGGGTTTAGTGGTCCACCAATATAAAAATAATACATACTCTCCTCACTTAGCGACGTACTCGTTTACCGATGCCTCGGACTTATGATGGGCTCTCTGACCAGTATTTATACCTAAATAAAGTATATTAGAACCGATTTCCTCTATTCTGTTTACTTCAATATACAGTAAACTATTTACCTGGAGTTTACATGGAGAGAGTTCCGGGGGTCAACGCCCCTGCGGCCCGGTCTGTGACCAGGCCTCCTGGTGGATCAGCGCCTGATCAACCAGGCTGTTGCTGCTGGCTGCACGCAAACCAACGTACGAGCCACAGCCCGGCTGATCCGGAACTGACTTTAGGTGCTTGTCCAGTGCCAGCTTGAAGACTGCCAGGGGTCTGTTGGTAATCCCCCTTATGTGTGCTGGGAGGCAGTTGAACAGTCTTGGGCCCCTGACACTTATTGTATGGTCTCTTAACGTGCTAGTGACACCCCTGCTTTTCATTGGGGGGATGCAGTGTGCAGCAATATTGCATAAACATTTAAAAATATACCAGAAATGTTATAAATGGTGCAAAGGTGACATTAAAACAATATAAAAATGGTTGACACAAGCTTACTACCATTGTAGTATGCTCCTCACTTAGCGACGAATTCGCTTAACGACGTGGTCTTAGGAACAGAACTCTGTCGTTAAGTGAGGAGAGGCTGTATTTACAAAGAGACTTCTGTTTCATTTTCTTTCATGGGCCAGCTCTGATGGATGTCTACAAGGATCCAATGAAAACAAGTCACTTCGTCTGACGTCTTTTTGGGTTATCCTGGTGGGTTATTTACGAATGAGTTACTGTGTATGATAATTGCCATCACAGGAATTTGTGTAACTGTACTTAGGAGTACCTAAATAACCTAACCTATCTCTGGAAGCTGGGTTCAGCAGTGTGCGAGCTGTCAGTGGCCCTTACAAACCCAACAAGAAGTCGAACTGCGCCAACACTGATGGTTCGTGGACTTGCGCTCACATCCACGACATGAATGGAGGGGCAACTGAGCACATCAATGGAGGGGCCACTGAGCACATCAATAGAGGTACCACTAAGCACATTAATGGAAGAACCACTGAGCACATCAATGGAGGGGTCACTGCGCACATTAATGGAGGGGCCACTGTAACTAAGTTAAAGTACAGATACACATAAGTTCAATTGTATCATACATAGTGTAAATTACCTAGAATCAAAATGGAAACAAGTCACTTTATCTAACTTTCTTGGGTTATCCTATGCTCTCTGCTGCTATGTTTGATATTTTAAGTAACTGTATTTATGTGTACCGTACCTGAATAAACTTACTAACCTCCTAGAAAGGTCAGACAAAGTAATTTATTTCCATTGTGGTCTTTGTAGTATCTTAATATATTAACCTTGGCAGTTAAAACAGCTAAATAACTCAACTGTCTGAAAATCAGTTACAATAACCGAGTTATTTACATTAACATTAAACAGGGGATCAGCTTACAATAACAGATACAAGAATGTTAACTATACAAGAAATCACTCCTCCCTTTCTATAGCTTCATTCATTAGGTACCTTGTGGCTCTAGTCCTGAACTGGCTCATGCTAGGACTGGCTCTGACATGTGTAAGCAGTCCGTTCCATTCCTTTATTGCTATACAATAAAAGGTATTTGAAGCCTGACCACCTACTGTGGGTACTATAAAATTGTGTTTATTTTTCCTAGTCGACTGGTGTGGGTCGCATCCTGGGACAAAAACTGGCCTAATTTGCCCGAAATGCTGATTGATGTCAGCAAGGTCTGTATACTTTGTACTTGTAGAAATAAGATAATTATATTATTATTATTAGTAGTAGTAGTATCTAAACAGACACTGCCTGTGTATAGAGGAACTTGGTTTAGAAAGACACGTAAGCAAACACTATAACATATTTATTAGAAAACGTTTCGGTCCTGGGACCTTGATCACTTCTAATCGCTCCCAGGACCGAAACGTTTTCTAATAAATATGTTATAGTGTACTCACCTAGTTGTACTCACCTAGTTGAGGTTGCGGGGGTCGAGTCCGAGCTCCTGGCCCCGCCTCTTCACTGATCGCTACTAGGTCACTCTCCCTGAGCCGTGAGCTTTATCATACCTCTGCTTAAAGCTATGTATGGATCCTGCCTCCACTACATCGCTTCCCAAACTATTCCACTTACTGACTACTCTGTGGCTGAAGAAATACTTCCTAACATCCCTGTGATTCATCTGTGTCTTCAGCTTCCAACTGTGTCCCCTTGTTACTGTGTCCAATCTCTGGAACATCCTGTCTTTGTTCCACCTTGTCAATTCCTCTCAGTATTTTGTATGTCGTTATCATGTCCCCCTATCTCTCCTGTCCTCCAGTGTCGTCAGGTTGATTTCCCTTAACCTCTCCTCGTAGGACATACCTCTTAGCTCTGGGACTAGTCTTGTTGCAAACCTTTGCACTTTCTCTAGTTTCTTCACGTGCTTGGCTAGGTGTGGGTTCCAAACTGGTGCCGCATACTCCAATATGGGCCTAACATACACGGTGTACAGGGTCTGAATGATTCCTTATTAAGATGTCGGAATGCTGTTCTGAGGTTTGCTAGGCGCCCATATGCTGCAGCAGTTATTTGGTTGATGTGCGCTTCAGGAGATGTGCCTGGTGTTATACACACCCCAAGATCTTTTTCCTTGAGTGAGGTTTGTAGTCTCTGACCCCCTAGACTGTACTCCGTCTGGGGCCTTCTTTGCCCTTCCCCAATCTTCATGACTTTGCACTTGGTGGGATTGAACTCCAGGAGCCAATTGCTGGACCAGGTCTGCAGCCTGTCCAGATCCCTTTGTAGTTCTGCCTGGTCTTCGATCGAGTGAATTTCTTCTCATCAACTTCACGTCATCTGCAAACAGGGACACCTCAGAGTCTATTCCTTCCGTCATGTCGTTCACAAATACCAGAAACAGCACTGGTCCTAGGACTGACCCCTGCGGGACCCCGCTGGTCACAGGTGCCCACTCTGACACCTCGCCACATACCATGACTCGCTGCTGTCTTCCTGACAAGTATTCCCTGATCCATTGAAGTGCCTTCCCTGTTATCCCTGCTTGGTCCTCCAGTTTTGCACCAATCTCTTGTGTGGAACTGTGTCAAACGCCTTCTTGCAGTCCAAGAAAATGCAATCCACCCACCCCTCTCTCTCTTGTCTTACTGCTGTCACCATGTCATAGAACTCCAGTAGGTTTGTGACACAGGATTTCCCGTCCCTGAAACCATGTTGGCTGCTGTTGATGAGATCATTCCTTTCTAGGTGTTCCACCACTCTTCTCCTGATAATCTTCTCCATGATTTTGCATACTATACATGTCAGTGACACTGGTCTGTAGTTTAATGCTTCATGTCTGTCTCCTTTTTTAAAGATTGGGACTACATTTGCTGTCTTCCATGCCTCAGGCAATCTCCCTGTTTCGATAGATGTATCGAATATTGTTGTTAGGGGTACACATAGCGCCTCTGCTCCCTCTCTCAATACCCATGGGGAGATGTTATCTGGCCCCATTGCCTTTGAGGTATCTAGCTCACTCAGAAGCCTCTTCACTTCTTCCTCGGTTGTGTGCACTGTGTCCAGCACTTGGTGGTGTGCCCCACCTCTCCGTCTTTCTGGAGTCCCTTCTGTCTCCTCTGTGAACACTTCTTTGAATCTCTTGTTGAGTTCTTCACATACTTCACGGTCATTTCTTGTTGTCTCTCCTCCTTCCTTCCTTAGCCTGATTACCTGGTCCTTGACTGTTGTTTTCCTCCTGATGTGGCTGTACAACAGTTTCGGGTCAGATTTGGCTTTCGCTGCTATGTCATTTTTCATATTGTCTTTGGGCCTCCCTTCTTATCTGTGGCATATTCGTTTCTGGCTCTACGACTGTTCTCCTTATTCTCCTGGGTCCTTTGCCTTCTATATTTCTTCCATTCCCTAGCACATTTGGTTTTTGCCTCCCTGCACCTTTGGGTAAACCATGGGCTCATCCTGGCTTTTTCATTAATCCTGTTACCCTTGGGTACAAACCTCTCCTCAGCCTCCTTGCATTTTGTTGCTACATATTCCATCATCTCATTAACTGGCTTCCCTGCTAGTTCTCTGTCCCACTGAACCCCGTTCAGGTAGTTCCTCATTCTTGTGTAGTCCCCTTTCTTGTAGTTTGGCTTCATTCGTCCTGGCCTTCCTGCTTCTCCCTCCACTTGTAGCTCTACTGTGTATTCAAAGCTTAAAACCACATGGTCACTGGCCCCAAGGGGTCTTTCATATGTGATGTCCTCGATATCTGCACAAACTCAAGGTGAATACTAAGTCCAGCCTTGCTGGTTCATCCTCTCCTCTCTCTCTTGTAGTGTCCCTTACGTGTTGGCACATGAAGTTTTCCAGTACCACCTCCATCATCTTAGCCCTCCATATATCTTGGCCCCCATGTGGGTCCAAGTTCTCCCAATCGATCTCCTTGTGGTTAAAGTCACCCATGATCAGGAGCTTTGCCCTGCATGCATGAGCTCTTCTGGCCACTCTAGCCAGTGTGTCAAACCATCGCTCTATTGCTCTCGTCGTACTCTTGCCTTGGCCTCCTGCTGTTCTGTGGTGGGTTATACATCACTGCTATTACCACCTTGGGACCTCCAGAGTGAAGTGTTCCCACTATGTAATCACTTTCTTCTCCGCTGTCTCCTCTCTCCAGCTCATCAAAATTCCAGCGATTTTTGATCAGCAATGCCACTCCTCCACCCCCCCTGTTCCCTCTGTCTTTCCTCAGGATTTGGTATCCCGTTGGAAAGATGGCATCTGTTATCATACCTGTAAGCTTGGTTTCTGTGAGAGCTATGATGTCCGGTGATGCTTCTTTGACTCTTTCATGCCACTCCTCCCACTTATTTGTTATTCCATCAGCGTTTGTGTGCCATATCTTCAGTTTCCTTTCCAACACTGTGGTTTGGGGGGCCTGTGAGGGTGGGAGACCTGGTGGCATACTGTGGGATTCTATAGCTCGGTGTTGGGTGGAGGCTGTGGGTATGGATTGTAGTGTGTGTTGGGATGGTGTGATAGGTTGTATGGTTCTGAGAGTAGTTGTGTGTGTGCTTGCCCTTGCTGTTCTGTTCTGCTCTGACTGACCTCTGCTGGTTCCATCCTTGTCTCTTTTCCTAGCTCCTTTCGCTTTTTTGTCCTCTCCCTCAGCTGCTGTCGTTCTGATTTTGTTCTGTCTCTGTCTAGGAAAAACCCTCTTGTACTCTTCCGAGTATTTCAATCGTGGTTTCTCTTGGAGGATCCTGTTCTGCACTGTTTCCGTCCTGAGAATCAGCTTGATTGGTCGGTTTCTCCCCTTCGAGTACCCCCCTATTCTCTGAAAATTTACAATCTCGTCCATCTCTTCACCTATTTCCGTGATGATTTTCTCAATCTCCTTTCTTTCTTCCTGCTGCCTTTCAGTGTGTGTCCTTTCCTCTCTCTCCTGAAGCCCATGGATAAACACTGATTTTGCCCTTTCTTCCTCCCATTGCCTCACCCTCTGTGACTCTGGATCCTGCCTGTATGTGGTCAGTTTCTCCCTTGATTTTTCCAGTGGCTCTTGATAGCCTTGTTGTGCCTCAGCATTCGACCTATCACCCTCTCCATCTGCAACCAGCTGATCTTCCCTTTCACTCCTTGGTCCTCCTTGGCAGACTGATGTGACCTTAGCATAATTCATAATTCCTTCCTTCCTGTTCGGCCTCGCAGCTTCATATGCTGTGTCTTCTCTGGTCACTGCCCCTGTAACCCGCTTCAGCCTATTTATATCAACTTCTAGGACCCTTATCTTGGCTACTGCAGTTTCGACTTGTGCCTCCCAATTCTTTGTGTCTTTCTAAACCAACTTGTCGGTATTTATTACCAAGGTTTATACCATAGAGGAACTTAGCCTGACATACTTGGGTCAAAGGGGATTCCGAGATAATTCACGGAAGATTCTGTAATGATGGGTTCCACATTACACTGGACATTAAAATTATTTACCCTTTTCAGTCTACAATCCTGTCAGACACTGCAGCTTCTTGGGATCTTAATACTTGGGAATTCTTCGCTTGCCTAATTCTTGGGCACGACCTACTTCCACATTGAACAAATGTGACACCACCTATGACTGCTGCACCTCTCCTGCCAACGGTTTATAAGCTCCTTCTCCGCACGTATGCCGTATTCTATTCAAGATTGATGGACTGACCACATCGACTCAAGGTTGAGGGACTGATTACCTCATTCTCCTCCTGTTCTTCAAGATTCTCCTTTGTATGGACTGATGAAGCCACTGTGTGGCAAAACGTTTCCTCAATAAAGATACCCAAGAGTTGCACATGTGTCTAATTTATCAACATGTCGGTTCTCTGAACCATTCATCTACAAACTATTTTTTTTAAAGAGTATAATAGCTCCTGTTTTCCCGAGGTGTAACGATAATTTATCTACCAATTTGCTGCAGGACTCTAGTTCGACTCACGTGCCTTCAGCACTCTGTGTAGAGGGAGCATGGACACAGGGGTCATCCACACTCATTAAAAACAACAGACATAGCCCCACTCCACAAAGGGGGCAGTAAAGCAAAGGCAAAGAACTACAGACCGATAGCACTAACATCCCATATCATAAAAATCTTTGAAAGGGTCCTAAGAAGCAAGATCACCAACCACTTACATACCCATCAGTTACACAACCCAGGGCAACATGGGTTTAGAGCAGGTCGCTCCTGCTTGTCCCAGCTACTGAACCACTATGACAAGGTCCTGGATGTTATAGAGGATAAACAAAATGCAGATGTATACACAGACTTTGCAAAAGCCTTCAACAAGTGCGACCATAGTGTAATAGCACACAGAGTGAGTGATAAAGGAATAACAGTTCAAGTTGGTCGACGTATCTATAACTTCCTAACAAACAGAATACAAAGAGTACTAGTAAACAGAGTAAAGTCTGAGGCGGCTACTGTGAAAAACTCTATTCCACAAGGCACAGTACTCGCTCCCATCCTATTCCTCATCCTCATATCTGACATAGAGATGTTGGTCTTAGCTCCGTGTCTTCCTTTGCGGATGACACCCGAATTGCCATTACAGTGACCTCCATCGAAGACACCGCGAGACTCCAAGTGGACATCAACCAAATTTTCAGATGGACCACTCAAAACAATGAAGAGAAATTTCAACTACTCAGATACGGAAAATTTGAGGAAATTAAAACTATATCAGGGTATGTAGATGAATGGTTCACAGAACCGACACGTTGATAAATTAGACACATGTGCAACTCTTGTGCATCTTTATTAAGGAAACGTTTCGCCACACAGTGGCTTCATCAGTCCATACACAGGAGAAACTTGAAGAACAGGAGGAGAATGAGGTAATCAGTCCCTCAACCTTGAGTCGATGTGGTTAGTCCATCAATCTTGAATAGAATACGGCATTCATCATCTACAATTCTGTCAGACACTGCAACTTCTTGGGATCTTAATACTTGGGAATTCTTCGCTTGCCTAACCCTTGGGCACGACCTTGGGCACGGCCTACTTCCACATTTGGCAAATGTGACACCACCTACGACTGCTGCACCTCTCCTGCCTACTGTTTATAAGCTGCTTCTCCGCTCATATGCCGTATTCTATTCAAGATTGATGGACTGACCACATCGACTCAAGGTTGAGGGACTGATTACCTCATTCTCCTCCTGTTCTTCATGTTTCTTCTGTGTATGGACTGATGAAGCCACTGTGTGGCGAAACGTTTCCTTAATAAAGATACCCAAGAGTTGCATATGCGTCTAATTTATCATCGATATCAGGGTATACAACAAATTCTAACCATACAATAGAGTGAAAAAGTAATGTGAAGAACCTGGGAGTGATAATGTCAGAGGATCTCACCTTCAAAGAACACAACAATGTATCTAACACATCTGCTAGAAAAATGATAGGATGGATAATGAGAACCTTCAAAACTAGGGACACAAAACCCTTGATGATTCTCTTCATATTGCTTGTTCTCCCTAGGCTGGAATGAATCCTAACTAGTCATAAGTTAAACTTTGAATTTGATTTGAATTTGAATACTGCTGCACACTAACTGCCCCCTTCAAGGCAGGCAAAATTGCTGACCTGGAGAGTGTGCAAAGAACTTTCATAGCACAAATAAGTACGATAAAGCACCTAAATTACTGGGAATGGTTGAAATCCCTTGATTTGTATTCCCTGGAACACAGGCGAGAAAGATACCTGATAATATACTCTTGGAAAATCCTTGAGGGATTAATACCAAACTTGCACACAAAAATCATTCCTATGAAGCAAAAGACTCGGCAGGAGATGCAGGAAGAACTAAAAGCCATAAATGAAATCGAAAGAAACCCAAAGTATTTCTTCTCCTATGCCAAATCAAAATCGAGAACAACGTCCAGTATTGGGCCCCAACTTAAACAAGATGGGTCCTACACAGATGACAGCAAGGAAATGAGTGAGCTACTCAAGTCCCAATATGACTCAGTTTTTAGCAAGCCGCTAACCAGACTGAGAGTCGAAGATCAAAATGAATTTTTTATGAGAGGAGCCACAAAATTTGATTAACACAAGCCTATCCGATGTTATCCTGACGCCAAATGACTTCGAACAGGCGATAAATGACATGCCCATGCACTCTGCCCCAGGGCCAGACTCATGGAACTCTGTGTTCATCAAGAACTGCAAGAAGCCCCTATCACGAGCCTTTTCCATCCTATGAAGAGGGAGCATGGACACGGGGTCGTCCCTCAGTTACTAAAAAACAACAGACATAGCCCCACTCCACAAAGGGGGCAGTAAAGCAATAGCAAAGAACTACAGACCAATAGCACTAACATCCATATCATAAAAATCTTTGAAAGGGTCCTAAGAAGCAAGATCACCACCCATCTAGAAACCCATCAGTTACACAACCCAGGGCAACATGGGTTTAGAACAGGTCGCTCCTGTCTGTCTCAACTATTGGATCACTACGACAAGGTCCTAAATGCACTAGAAGACAAAAAGAATGCAGATGTTATATATACAGACTTTGCAAAAGCCTTCGACAAGTGTGTGACCATGGCGTAATAGCGCACAAAATGCGTGCTAAAGGAATAACAGGAAAAGTCGGTCGATGGATCTATAATTTCCTCACAAACAGAACACAGAGAGTAGTCGTCAACAGAGTAAAGTCCGAGGCAGCTACGGTGAAAAGCTCTGTTCCACAAGGCACAGTACTAGCTCTCATCTTGTTCCTCATCCTCATATCCGACATAGACAAGGATGTCAGCCACAGCACCGTGTCTTCCTTTGCAGATGACACCCGAATCTGCATGACAGTGTCTTCCATTGCAGACACTGCAAGGCTCCAGGCGGACATCAACCAAATCTTTCAGTGGGCTGCGGAAAACAATATGAAGTTCAACGATGAGAAATTTCAATTACTCAGATATGGTAAACATGAGGAAATTAAATCTTCATCAGAGTACAAAACAAATTCTGGCCACAAAATAGAGCGAAACACCAACGTCAAAGACCTGGGAGTGATTATGTCGGAGGATCTCACCTTCAAGGACCATAACATTGTATCAATCGCATCTGCTAGAAAAATGACAGGATGGATAATGAGAACCTTCAAAACTAGGAGGCCAAGCCCATGATGACACTCTTCAGGTCACTTGTTCTATCTAGGCTGGAATATTGCTGCACTCTAACAGCACCTTTAAAGGCAGGTGAAATTGCCGACCTAGAAAATGTACAGAGAACTTTCACGGCGCGCATAACGGAGATAAAAACACCTCAATTACTGGGAGCGCTTGAGGTTTCTAAACCTGTATTCCCTGGAACGCAGGAGGGAGAGATACATGATTATATACACCTGGAAAATCCTAGAGGGACTAGTACCGAACTTGCACACGAAAATCACTCACTACGAAAGCAAAAGACTTGGCAGACGAATGCACCATCCCCCAATGAAAAGCAGGAGTGTCACTAGCACGTTAAGAGACCATACAATAAGTGTCAGGGGCCCGAGACTGTTCAACTGCCTCCCAGCACACATAAGGGGGATTACCAACAGACCCCTGGCAGTCTTCAAGCTGGCACTGGACAAGCACCTAAAGTCAGTTCCTGATCAGCCGGGCTGTGGCTCGTACGTTGGTTTGCGTGCAGCCAGCAGCAACAGCCTGGTTGATCAGGGGCTGATCCACCAGGAGGCCTGGTCACAGACCGGGCCGCGGGGGCGTTGACCCCCGAAACTCTCTCCAGGTAAACTCCAGGTAATTGAAAAGCAGAAGGCGCCACAAATACACTGAGAGACAATACAATAAGTGTCAGGGGTCCAAGACTGTTAACGCCCCCAAGCTACATAAGAGGAATTACCAACGCCCCCATGGCTGTTTAAAGAAGGCCTGGACAAGTTTAAAAGTCAGTACCTGACCGGCCGGTGGGGTTCGTACGTGGGTTTTAAAATGTGGCCAGCAGTAACGATTGGTTGATCAGACTTTGACCACCATGGGGGCTTGTTCGACGGCCCGTGGGGGCGTTCACCCCGGACTCTCTCCGGGTATACTCCAGGTATGTGGTACGTTAACTATGCTTGTGGAACTTCCCCCGGGCACAAAACAGAGCACTGCGTCTGCGTACAACTGTAGCTTACACTTGAACTGATGGGATGTAAAGATAAGATTTATTTGGGATTTTTTAACCCCGAAGGGTTTTCCACCCAGGATAACCAAGAAAGTAGTGCGTCATCGGGATGCTAATTATTTCCATTGTGGTCCTTAATCTTGTCCCCGGGATGCCCCCCAGCCCGTCGACTAACCCCCAGGTACCTATTTGCTGCTAGGTAAAAGGAAACAGGGAAAGGAAAACGTCCCAAAATTTTTTCCCCCCCCCCGGGAATCAAACCCCGGGGCCCCCCGGGTTTTGGGGACGAAGTTTTTAGCCACCAGGCACGCAGCGGTTTGTAGTTCTTAGTTTTTTTCTTTACTGCCCTTTTTTGTAGAGTGGGACTACTTGTTATTAACAGCTGGGGGGATGCCCCCTGTGCCCGCCCCCCCTTCCCATAGAATACTAAAAGCTCGTGATGGGGGATCTTGCAGTTCATGATGAACACGGAGTCCTGATTTGGGGGTGGGGCAGAGGCATGGCCAGTCATTATTGTCTTTCTAAGTCTTGTCATCAGTCTCATCTAAAAAAATTATCAAAATTTTTGCTGTTGCTACTTTTAAAATGTTTAAAAAAAGAAATCTGGATTCCCCATTTACCATTTATGTCGTGGGTGAAACACATTTCAACGCCTACCTGACAAATAGAATCTAACTGGCCAGTTGCTTTCCCCAACGACTCTTGTCTCCTTTTTTCCACTAAAAGCCTTATTATGGCTAATTTTCACCTTTTTTGTCCAATTTCTTGCAGACCCATTAATTTATAATCGTGATTCTAACTGATACTTCCTTTTTGGCCTCGGATCCGGATTATTAGACGTTTTGTGAAACCAGTGCAAGTTTAAGGGCATCTTTTTCTCCCCTTGACTCACGAAATCGTAATGACACGATTGCAAAAAAAACCATACCACGGTGGGGTAAAATCGCGATCAGAGTTTTTTGAGACTTCTGTCGCGGGTTCCCATCTCCCCCGTGGAGGGTTCTTTTTCTCCCTTCCCCCCGTATCACTCCGCGGCCACTGCACACCCACCTTCACACAATTTCTTGGGGGTTAAATAGCACCCTTTTTTTATACACAATTATATTATTCATACTTACACATGGTGAATTTAAAAAAATATAAAAAAAATTAAAAAAACCCTGGAAGGGTTTCAGGGGTCAACCCCCCCCGGCCCGGTTGTGACCAGTCTTCAGGGTTTGTTATTTGCTAGATGAGTTTCCAACGCTGTAGGATTTCTTTATAAGTTCACTGACAAGGTTTATGCTTCTAGAACACAAGAAAATTTACAATCCACAAAAACGTCGAATTCGCGGCAATTTAACTGTATGCAAGAAAACAATATTAAAAATAATGAGAGGAATTGACGAGATGGTAGAGAAGGATGTTCCAGGATGGGACAGCAACGGGGGGACACAACGGGAAATTTGAAAACTAGTGATTTAACGGGGTTGTTGGGAAAGTATTTCTTCAGTCATAGATTGTCAGGAGGGGGGAACAATTGGGGAGTGATGTATTGGAGGCAGGTCCAAAATAGCTGTAAGCGGGGAGAGAGTGGACTAATAAGACTGCAAAGAAGTGGGGCCAGGAGCTGTGCTGACCCATGAAACCACAAACAGGTTTGTAGAAATAAGCGGTATAGCATACAACCAAAGGGTTTTTGCTTTTTTTTACAGTGGGGCAAAGTCATGGCATTGTTCCAAAATGGTTCGAATTTACTACTGTGGATTAAAACACTTTGACATATCTCAAATTTTGAGTGAGGGGTCTCTAAAATTTATTAATTTTATAAAATTTCAGAAATAAAGACGCAAGGGTGACAGTTGATCACCGGGAAAGTTTACATTTTTGGGTTTTATCTTCATTGGGGGTGAGATTTAACCTGCCAAAGATATGTAACCCAGCCCCAAACCGGGCGGTAGTGACATCCAAGAGTCGCTTTTTGTTGGGTGCACATGACATTGGTTCCCGCATGATGGAATGATAGATGGACGACTTTTTTGTCAATCTCCCTAAAACTTAAGCAATAAAAATTTACTTAAAGTTCTTTTGTATTATCAAACTGTTAAATGACAAGCCAAGGAATTTAAAACTACCTCCTCTTTGAAACATATAACTTAGCCATTCCATCAGTTCTATCATGATCTGAAACCAAAGTAGATGGAATCCACAGGTGCACTCCGACCAAATGTCTACAATCTACCCCTACCGTGTCTGGGTTCTGACATAGTATGACACAATTTATGCTTAAGGAGTTTACAGCATTAAAGGATGATAAACATTACAATTTGGGGGTAACTTAGAACATGGACGATTTGAGTGCAAGGATATGGCAAACAGCCTTTTTAGAAAGGGGAGAGGCCCCTTTTTTGATGCCCGCTCCAATTTCTTTATGAAAACCCCACTCTGACACCAGCGCCTACCAGCTGCACCCTAGATTGTGAAACAAAACCCGCATAAACAGTTTTTGGGGGTGTGCTGTACGAGCATCAATACATTTTCAGGACTGCTTGGGTGATGCCGAAGCATTGGTTGGGAAATTTTTGAAGTTTTATGGGATCTCTGATGCTTTGGGAAAATTAATTCTTTTCCCCCTATTTAAATTTTGGGGGTACGATGCATCCCGAAAGCCCCCCATTTCTTCCTTCAACAGCCCCATTTAGCTTTTAAAATAAATGTTTTAAACTGTTTTAGGTGAACCATTTACAGTACTCAGATGAGGATGTTATGAATAAATGTTTAAGCCTAAAAAGGGCTCCATCTAACCTAAAAGCGAAGCTTAATTCATATTTTTTTGCAATAGAACTCTTGTTCCCTTTTTTTTCATGGTCCATCTTTGGGCCATTGATTGTGTACTCCATATGTGGAGGCTTGTACTTTTATGTAACTCATGTGTGTGTGTTGTGTACGCACCTATTTGTGCGTGTGTGTGTCCACCCAATTGTACTCACCCAATTGTGGTTTAGGGGGCGAGACACAGCTCCTGGCCCCGCCCCTTCACTGATCGTACTAGGTCCTTTCTGCTTCCAGAGCTTTGCCATTCCCCCTCTTAAAATATGTTGGTTACTGCCTTACTACTCATTTGTTTTCATTCCACTTCCTGCGACTCTAAACTGAAGAAATACTTCTAACTCCCTATGACTCGTCCCGGGCTTCAGCTTCCAATTGTGACCCCTTGTTTCCCTGTCCCCTCTCTGGATAACCTGGTGTGTACTCACCTATTGTGGTTGCAGGGGGGTCGAGACTCAGTCGGCCGTGTGTGTGTGTGTGACCCCGCAAAAATATTTTCACTAATAACTCATTACAGTTGTGCTTATTCTCTATAATTTGTTCATGATTGTAGCCATGTATAAACCCAAGTAACTTACTTACAGGATTCATTACCTTTGTGACTTCATTACCTTTGTACCTAGTTCAGCTTTTCAAAACTTTTGGAGTCCAGTCCCCTGGACCCATTATGTACCTCTGTAATCTTTTGACTACCCCCCACAGGAGGGGTTTATAGTTCAAATTCAAATTCAAAGTTTATTTCTATAAAGATTACAATGTTGAATTTACAGAATTTGGTTATTGTGTGGTTTACATGTAGTTAAATAATGATTAAGATTGAAACCACTAAAAACCGCCTAGCATGGCTAGGCATTTCGGGCAGACTTAGTTTAATTCTTTATTTTAAAATATTACAAATTATGAGGTAAGTTGGTATTATGGCTAAGGACTAAATACTAGTTTGTGAGTTTAGAAAATGTGAATGCTTTTGTTTTGGCACAGTACATAGTTTCAGTATTGGAGTATCATAGGATTCATTATTTTAAGACTTGGCAGACGATGCACCATCCCCCCAATGAAAAGCAGGGGTGTCACTAGCACGTTAAGAGACCATAAAATAAGTGTCAGGGGCCCGAGACTGTTCAACTGCCTCCCAGCACACATAAGGGGGATTACCAACAGACCCCTGGCAGTCTTCAAGCTGGCACTGGACAAGCACCTAAAGTCAGTTCCGGATCAGCCGGGCTGTGGCTCGTATGTTGGTTTGCGTGCAGCCAGCAGCAACAGCCTGGTTGATCAGGCTCTGATCCACCAGGAGGCCTGGTCTCAGACCGGGCCGCGGGGGCGTTGACCCCCGGAACTCTCTCCAGGTAAACTCCAGGTAAAATGGGTGAGTGAGTGTAAGTGTGAACCACCAGGTGGTATTCGTGTAGTTAGTTGATGAGGTTTATCAGGGAGATAAGATGTTTTCTAATGGTAGTTTTGAAGGTGATGAATGTGTCTGCAGTTCTAGAGTTCTCAGGTAGGGTGTTCCAGAAATTTTAGGGCCTTTGACATACATTGAATTTTTGTAAAGGTTTTGTCGGACATGGGGAATGTCGTAGAGATGTTTGTGGGTTTGGGGTTATGCCTGTGGGTTCTGTCACAACTATCAAGAAAGCGTTTTAGGTCAAGGTTGATATTGGAGTTTAGGTCCTGTAGATGTAGATTGCACAGTAGTAAGTGTGGATGTACTGAACAGGGGGTAAGTTTAAAATCTATGAAGAGTGGGGGGGGGGTGTTGCCAGGGATGGGATTAGTGATTAATTCCCTTTCTGCAGCTTTTGGGTTTGGGTTATTATTGGCTTTTGGTGTGTTGCTGCAGTTGATCCCCAAGCACAAAAAAGCATAGGTGAGATATGGATATATAAGTGAGTGGTATAGTGTGAGAAGGGAATTTTGCGGCACATAGTATAGTATCTTGGAGAGGATCCCAACTGTTTTGGATACGTTTTTGGTTATGTGTTGGATATGGGTCTGAAATTCAGGTTGTTGTCCAGGTACAGGCCTAGGAAAATTTTCCCTCATTATGTCTGGGGAATTAGAGTGTTGTCGATCTTAAATGTTAATTTGTGCATCTCCCCGCTTTGCTACCAAACATAATATAGTAGGTTTTGTCAGTGGGGTTTAAGCGTAAGTTTATTGGCTGTCATCCAAGTCGATATTTGATCAGTGTCATAATAAAGGTATTAAACAAACAAACCAGAACAAAATAGGGCACAGTGTAAGTCGTCAGTGGCCTTTAAAAACCTCACAACAAGACCCAAAATACAGTGTAAGTCGTCAGTGGCCTTTAAATTAAAAAAACCAA
>NC_069486.1:16119655-16297338 GCF_026875155.1 Cherax quadricarinatus | reverse complement strand
AGCCATGCTGGGTGTTCAGTGGTACACCCTTTAAAACCTACCATGCTAGGTGTTCAGTGGACACTCTGTAATACCAGCCAGCAGGTGTTCTAGTGGACACTCGTAAAAACCCAGCCTGCAGGTTTTCTAGTGGACACTCTTAATACCTAGCCCGCGGGGTTCTTGGTACACTCTGAATACCACCATGCGGGTGTTCTAGGGTACCCTGAATACCAGCCATGCTAGGTGTTCTATGGTACACTCTTAATACTAGCCTGCGGGGGTTTTTTTGTGGGGCCTCTGTAAAACCACCATGCAGGTGTTCTATGGTACACTCTGTAATACCACCATGCTAGGGGTTTTTAGTGGTACACTCTGTAATCCTACCATGCTAGGTTTTCTAGTGGTACACTCTGTATACCTACCAGCTGGTGTTTTTAGTGGTACACTCGTAAATACCTACCATCAGGGGTTCTATGTACACTCGTAATGCCTAGCCATCTAGGTGTTCTAGTGGTACCTCTTAATACCTACCATGCAAAGGTGTTTTTAGTGGTCACTCTGTAATATTTTTTTACTACATGTAAACCACACAATAAAACCCAAATTTTTGTTTATGTCAGATATAGAACGAATTATTATAAAATTTTATTATTATTATTTTTATTTATTTTATTTTTATTATTATTATTATTATTATTTATTATTTTATTTTTTTTCAGTGTCCTAATATTTCATTAATAAATATATTTTTGTAAAAATTTTTATTTTAAAATACATGTAAACCACACAATAACCAAATTCTGTAAACTCACATTGTAAAACCTTAAGAGAATAAACTTTGAATTTGAATTTCCACTATCATTTTCCACCATCAATAAACACCAACTACCCTCAAACCCCCATCAAATACCACAAACTGTCAAAATCACCCTTTCCCCCATCAACTCCACCCTCAACCCCCATCAAAAACCAAAAAAAACCAAGTACCAAAATCAACCTTTACTCCACCATCTACCACCATCAAAAACCACCATCAAAAACCCCATCAACTCCACCAACTACACAAAAACCACCACCACATACCACCATGAACTAAACCACCATCAACCGTCAACACCACCATCAAATACCACAACTACCACCAGAACTACCACCATCAACCACCAACACCACCAACACCACTACAACACCACCATCAACTAACACCAACTACCATTCAAACACCTCAAATACCACCCAACTATTACAATCACCTCTACCCCAACTACCACCATCACCCACCACCATCATTACCACCAAAATCACAATCACCTACCCCCATCAAATACCCCTATCAACTACTGCCTCAACTACCCCCATCACCTACCACCATCACCCCCATAAACACCACCATCAACTCCCACCTCACCCCCAAACTACCACCATCACCACCCTCAACACCACCATCAACCCACCCCCACAATCACCAAATACCACCATCAAACCCCCAACTACCCCTCAACTACCACCACAAATCCCCATCAAATACCCACCAACTAGCAATCACCTACCACCATCAACTACCACCACAACCTCCCTCAACTACCACTATCAACTACCACTATCACATCACCACAAAAACCCACCATCAACTACCACCCCTCAACAAACCCCCATCAACTACCACATCAAATACCACCACCAACACCATCAATACCCATTACTACCACCAAAACCACCCAAATACCACCACCAAATACCTCAACTACCACCCTCAACAAACACCATCAACTATCGCCATCAACTACCACATCAACACCACCATCAAACCCTCAACTACCATCAACTACCACCATCAAATATCACCACAAATACACCATCAACTACCCCCACCAACTACCATCAACACACCATCAACTACCATCTCAATACCACCACAACTACCACCATAACTACCATACCAACTCCATCAACTATCGCCATAATCCACCACAACACCATCATCAACTACCACCATCAACTACCACCCTTAACTACCCCCATTAACCATCACCCTCAACTATCACCATCAACTACCACCATCCAACTATCACATTATACCATCACTACCACAACTAGTCCATAGTAGTTTGCAGTGCAGACAAGATGGTATAAACCTGGTAATAAATACCGACAAGTTGGTTTAAAGACACGAAGCAAACCACTATAATATATTAGCAAAACGTTCGACCTGGACCTGATCACTTCTAACCTTATGAAGTGATCAAGGTCCCCATGAAACCAAAACTATCTAATAAATATGTTATCGTATGCTACGTCTTTCTAACCACCAACAACTACAACCATCAACTACCACCATCAACTACCACCATCAACTACCACCATCAACTACCACCAACTATCACTATCAACTACCACCATCAGCTACCATCAACTACAACCATCTACTACCACCAACTACCACCATCACACTACCACCACCAACTACCACCACCAACTACCCCACCAACTACCACCACAACTACCACCATCAACTACCACCATCAACACCAACCATCAACTATCACTACCATCATCTACCACCATCAACTACAACCATACAACTACCAATCAACTACCACCAACTACCACATAATCAACTATCACCATCATCTACCACCATCAACTACCACCATCAACACAACCATCAACTACCCATCAATTACCTCCATCAAACATACCACCATCAACTACCACCATCAACCACCATCAACTACCACCCATAACCATCACCAATCAACTACCACCATCAACTACCACCATTAACTACCACCATAACCACACCATCAACTACCACCATCAACTAACCACCATCAACTACCACTTACAGTACGTTTGAGGTGTTGCAGCAGCATGAAGATTGATCCTGGGAACAACACAGCACAGGGATGGAGACTGGTGAGGTCGGGGGTTAGTGGACAACCTTGTCTCACACTCTGATTCCCGTTCAGATTTGAACCCTTATATATATTCACCAAGATATCCGCTGTTTCTTAATGGAGAGCACTGCAGGAGGCCTACTGGCCCATACAAGGCAGGTCCTTATCAGAACTGCCCATTCCCACGTAATATGTAAAGTATGTCAGTTGTTAGGGCAGTTTACACACGTACAATACTCACGTGATCTTGTAGGTCACGTGATCTTGTAGGCTATTTGAATTCATCCGAGATTATGTTATCTAGTTCGTGTATTGCGGTACTTTTATCTTTATTCTGGAGACTTTTCACCAGCCAGTGACTCTTTCATGCAAATTACAGAGAAGACTGTGGAAGTCGAGGAGTTTGAGTTAATCAGTCCCTCAGCATTGAGTCGATGTATTCAGTCCGTCAGTCTTGATATAAGATCGACTTCAGGTTGAGGGACTGTTTAGCTCATCTCTCACTATTCTTCTCTGCATTAGACTGAAGAAATCACTGTCCGGCAAAACGTTTCCGGATTAAAGATGCAGAAGTGTTGCAAAAAATACTGTTCTCTCCTGGAAGATAGACTGACTAACTCTCAAGCTCAAATACCCTCACATTGACACTAAGAACCTGGATGTCTCAAGGCATAAAAGACTGATCTCAATATTACTGCTTCAAGACTGATGGACTGACCACTTTACCTCTCCACTGCATCTGTTATCCGTTATAGCCACCTTCGTATTCGGCTGAAGAAGCTCACTTTGTAGGCGAGACGTTTTGGAAATAGATACCAACGTTCAAAAATAAAAAGGCACAACACCGTGACTGGAACAATTCACATATAACTCGTATATAGGAAACTGCAACTTATGACGACGCTAACGTCCGCCTGGACCAATAACTAGTAACGTGAGACTAGTGCTTGACTATGTGCATGTTATTTGTGAATACCAGTGTTCTGCAGATATCTTTCATCAACTTCCTGGAATTGTCTACCATCATCATGACAACAGTGAGAAACAGCAGGAGGAATTTTGCCGTCAAGGGATAATGGTTATAGGTGATTTTAAGAGCTGGTGAGCGGTTCCGGGACCAACAGGACGTCGATGATCGTTTATGACACGAATGATGTTTACCAACGCTTGTTGCTTGCTGGATGATTGTTCCAAGGTCAGTATTACTGGTATTCTCCAGTAAACTCAGTAAGCTTATCACTGTACATCGCCTCCAGGTAAGAATAAGTATCCACCAGTCCGCCACATTGCCTCCAGGTTACAATCAATACCCATCATCTTAAGTTCGGAAGCATCTTACTTAGTCCAGCACCAGGAAGCAATCAGATATGGAAGGACACTTGGCACACTGTACCTCTCCATCGCCCTTGAAAAAAATTGTTATCTTGTAGCAAATTAGATAGCTGAGCGATCCAGGAAAGGTATCTCCCGTACTGCATACCCCCAGCTCCCTGTACCTCAATGCTCGTGATTGAGAAGACCAGGACCAGTCATGGCGAACCTAGCTGTACCAGCTCGTTATTGGAGGAGACCAGGACCAGTCATGGCGAACCTAGCTATACCTGCTCGTGACTGGAGAAGACCAGGACCAGTCATGGCGAATCTAGATGTATCAGCTAGTGATTGGAGACCAGGACCATCATGGCGAACCTAGCTGTACCTTCTCGTGATTGGAGAAGACCAGGACTAGTCATGGCGAATCTAGCTGTATCAGCTCGTGATTGGAGGAGACCAGGACCATCCTGGCGAACCAAGCTATACCTGCTCGTTATTGGAGGGACCAGAACCAGCCATGGCAAACCTAGCTGTACCAGCTCGTGATTGGAGAAGACCAGGACCAGTCATGGCGAACCTAGCTATACCTCTCGTTACTGGGGGAAAACCAGGACCATCATGGTGAACCTAGTTGTACCCAGCTCGTTATTGGAGGAGACCAGGGCCAGTCCTGGTGAACTAGCTATACGTGCTCGTGATTGGACCATTGCAAATGCGGTAAAAAGTTTGTAGCGCCTCTAAAAAATTAGTGTTGAACATTTCAAGGACTCAGAAGACTCACTCACAAGTCATCACATGGAAATTAATATCATAGTTCTTAGACTTAGAGTCTAAATCTAATTCAAACCATCGACTAGGACCCACCAGCTGGGAAGCTCGACTGAAGGGGCATTATTTTTTGGGATTCAGAAAGACCCCGGATAGTAAACTACACCAGCAATAAAGTTTCAAGCCGCTAGGAAGCTTCATTATCTGTATCAATGCCGAGAGCTAATTTGAACACACACATAGAAATAATTCGGCGAGAAAAATACTTTAGTTTACCGAGTGTCTTCCCAGAATAGTTGAAACTTACACAGGTTTAAATTTCATCCTAAACTTAAGCAAGTAAAAAGTAAAATAAGTGAGTGTTTAATTCATCTATATAACAAAAACAAAACCTTCTTTTCACAGTGGTCTTCATGGTCCCGTTGGCCTGGTGGCAAAAGATCAAGCTTCACTAGGTGGGTACCGGGTTCGATTCCCGGCGAAAGGGAAAACACTGAATGTGTTTCCTTACACCTGTTGACTATGGTACGTGGGTGTTGGTGGACTGATGGGGGACAACCTCTGGTGTTTAGTGGCCTGGTGTGGGTCGCATCCTGGTGTTAGTGGACCTGGTGTGGGTCCCATCCTGGGTGTTAGTGGACTGGTGTGTCCACATCCTGGGTTGTTAGTGGATTGGTGTAGGTCGCATCTGGGTATTAGTGGACTGTGTGGGTCACATCCTGGGTGTTGTGGACTGGGTGTGTCGCATCCTGGGTGTTTAGTGACCTGGTGAGGGTCACAATCCTGGGTGTTAGTGGACTGTGTTGGTCGCATCCTGGTGTTTATGGACTGGTGTGGGTCACATCCCTTGGGTGTTAGTGACTGGTGTGGGTCGCATCCTGGGTGTTAGTGAACGTGTGGGTCACATCCTGTGTTAGTGACTGGTGTGGTCGCATCCTGGATGTCAGTGGACGTTGGGGGTCACATCCTGGGTGTTAGTGGACTGGTGTGGTCGCATCCCTGTGTTATGGACAGGTGTGGGTCACATCCTGGGTGTAGTGACTGGAGTTGGTCGCATCCTGGTGTTAGTGGACTGTAAGGGTCACATCCTGGGTGTTAGGTGACTGTTCGGTCACATCCTGGTGTAGTGACTGGTGTGGTCGCAACCTGGGTGTTAGTGGTCTGTGTGGGTCACAACCTGGGTGTTAGGGACTGGTGTTGGTCGCAATCCTGGGTGTTAGTGGACTGGTGAGGTCGCATTCTAGGTGTTAGTGGGTTGGTGTTGGTCACAACCTGATTGTTAGCGGACGGTGTGGGTCGCATCCTGGTGTTTAGTGGAACTGGTGTGGGTCACATCCTGGGGTTAAGTGACTGGTGTGGGTCACATCCTGGGTATTAGCGACTGGTGTGGGTCACATCCTGGGTGTTTAGTGAGACTGGTGTGGGGTCACACCTGGTGTTAGTGGACTGTGTGGGTCGCATCCTGGGTGCTAGTGACTGGTGTGGGTCACATCCTGTGTTAGATGACTGGTGTGGGTCACATCCTGGGTGTTAGTTTTGAATGGTGTGGGTCGCCTCCTGGTGTAAGTGGACTGGTGTTGGTCCGCATCCTGGGGTGTTAGTGGGACTTTCTGGGACACATCCTGGGTTTAGTAGACAGGTGTGGGTCACATCCAGGGTATAGTTGACTGGAGGTGGGTCACATCCTGGGTGTTAGTGGACTGGTGTGGGTCACATCCTGGGTTGGTAGTGACTGGTTTGGGTCGCAATCCGGTGCTATTGGACTGTGTGGGTCACATCCGAGTGTTAGTTGAATGTGGTGTGGGTCACATCCTGGGTGTCAGTGGACTGGTGTGGGACATCATCCTGTGATTAGTGGACTGTTATGGGTCGCATCCAGGTGGTTTAGAGGAACTGGTGTGGGTCACATCCTGGGTATTAGTGGAACTGTGTGTTCGCCATACTGGGTGTTAGTAGACTGGTGTGGGTCACATCTCAGGTGCTAGTTGACTGAGTGGGTCACATCCTGTGTGGTTAGTGACTGGTGGGTCACATCCTGGGTGGTTAGTTGACTAGTGTGGTCCATCCTGTGTGTTAGTGGACTGGTGTGGTCACACCTGTGTGTTAGTTGGTACTGGTGTGGGTCATATCCTGGGTGTTTAGTTGACTGTGTGGGTCGCATCCTGGGATTATTGGACTGTGTGGGTCCGCATCCTGGGTGTTAGTTGACTGGTTGTGGGACACATCCTGGGGTTTTAGTTACGTGGTTGTGGGTCCCACATCCTGGTGTTAGTGGACTGGTGTGGGTCAATCCTGGTGTTATATGACCTGGTGTGGTCCATCCTAAGTGTTAATGAACTGGTGTGGGTCAACATCAAGGGTTGATTAGGGGACTGGTGTGGGTCACATCCTGAGTTAGTTGGCCTGTGGTGGGACACATCTGGGTGTTAGTGGACTTGGGATGGGTCCATCCTGGGTGTAGTGGACTGGTATGGGTCACATCCTGGGTGTTAGTGACTGGTGTGGGTCACCTCCTGGGTTTTAGTGGGACTGGTGTGGGTCGCATCCTGAGTGTTAGTGGACTGGGTGTGGGTCCACATTCCTGGTGTTAGTGGACTGGTTGTGGGTCCACATCCTGGGTGTTAGTGGACCTGGTTTGGGTCGCATCCTGGGTGCTAGTGGACTGTGTGTGGGTCACATCCTGGGTGCTAGTTGACTGTGTGGGTCCACATCCTGTGTGTTAGTGGAACGGTGTGGGTCACAACATGGTGTTGAGTTCACTGTGTGGGTCATCCAGGTGATATGGACTAATTGTGTCACATCCTGGGTGTTAGTGACGTGTGTGGGTCGCATCCTGGGTGATAGGTGACTGGTGCGGGTCACATCCTGGGTGTTATTTGACTGGTGTGGGTCCACAGTCCTGGTGTTAGTGGACTGGTTGTGGGTCAAATCCTGGTGTTAGTTTGACTGGTGTGGGGTCATATCCGAGGTGTTAGTGGACTGGTGTTGGTCACATCCTCATGTTAGGGACTGGTGTGGGTCACATCCTGGGTGTTAGTGACGGTTTTGGTCGCATCCTGTGTTAGTGACTGGAGAGGTCACACCCTGTGTTAGTGGACTGGTGTGGGTCACTCCTGGGTGTTAAGTGGACTGGTGTTGGTCGCATCCTGGGTGTTAGTGGACTGGTGTGGGTCACATCCTGGGGTGTTAGTTGACTGGTGAGGGTCACCCCTGGGTGTTAGTGGACTGTGTGGGTCACACCTGGGTGTATTAGAGGACTGGTGTGGGCCGCATCCTGGTGTTAGTGGACTGTTTTTTGTGTCGCATCTGTGTACTATGTACTGGTGTTGGTCACATCCTGGGTGTTAGTTGACTGGTGGGGTCACATCCTGTGTTAGTGGACCTGGTGTGGGACCATCCTGGGTTGATTAGTGGACTGGTATGTCGGCATCCTGGGTGTTCTTAGTGGACTGGTATGGGTCCATCCTGATGTTATTGGACTGGTGAGGGTCGCATCCTGGGTGTTATGACTGGTTGGGATCACATCCTGGGTTTAGTGGACCCTGGTGTTGGGTCACATCCTGGGTGTTAGTGGACTGGTGTGGGTTTCGCATCCATGGGTGCTAGTGGACTTGGTGTGGTCACATCCGGGGTGCTAGTTGAACTGGTAGGGGGTGGGTCACATTCTCCTGTGGTTAGTGGACATGGTGTGGGGTCACATCCTGGGTTGTTAGTTGACTGTGTGGTCATCCTGTGTGTTAAAAAGTGGACAGGTGTTGGTCATCATCCTGGGTGTTAGTGGACTGGTGTGGGTTGCATCCAGGGTGTTAGTGACTGGTGTGGGTCACATCCTGGTGTTAGTTGACTGTGTGAGGTCACATCCTGGGTGTTAGTGAACTGGTTTGGGTCAAATCCTGGTGTTAGTTGACTGGTGTGGTCATAACCTTAAGGGGTTGGGGGGGGGGTTTTATAGTGGACTGGTGTGGGTCACATCCTGCATGTTAGGGACTGGAGTGGTCACATCCTGGTGTTAGTGGACTGGTGTTGGTCGCAGCCTGGTGTTAAGTGACTGGTGTGGTCCCATCCTGGGTGTTAGTTTGACTGGTGGGTCACATCCTGGGGTTAGTGGACAGGTGTGGGTCACATCCTGGGTGATAGTGGACTGGTGTTAGGTCGCATCCTGGGTGTTAGAGGACTGGTGTGGGTCACATCTGGGTGTTAGTTGACTGGTGAGGGTCCACATCCTGTGTTTTGTGGACTGGTGTTAGTCATCAACTGGAGTGTTTAGGGCACTTGTGGGTCACAACCTGTTGTTATGGACTGGTGATGGTCACATCCTGGTGTTAGTTGGACTGGGTGTGTCACATCCTGGTGTTAGTGACTGGTGTGGGTCACATCCTGGGTGTATACGGACACTGGTGTGGGTCACATCCTGGTGTTAGTGGACAGGTGTTGGTCGCATCCTGGGGTGTTAGTGACTGGTGTGGGTCACATCCTGGGTGATTAGTTGACTGTTGAGGTCACATCCTGGTGTTAAGACTGGTGAGTGACCACATCCTGGTGATATGTGACTGGTGTGGGTCACATCCTGGGTGATAGTGAGGACTGGTGTGGGTCACATCCTGGTGATAGTGGACTGGTGTGGGTCGCATCCTGGGTATAGTGGACTGGTTGTGGGGTCACAACCTGGGTGATAGTGGACTGGGAGGGTCCATCCTGGTGATATGGACTGTGTGGTCGCATCCTGGGTGTTAGTGACTGGTTGTGGGTCACATCCTGGTGTTTAGTGGACTGGTGTGGGTCGCATCCGGTGTTAGTGGACTGTGTGGGTCACATCCTGGGTGTTTATTGGACTGGTGTGGGTCGCTCCTGGGGTTAGTGGAACAGGTGTGGGTCACAATCCTGTGTGTTTAGTTGACTGGTGTGGGTCACATCCTGGGTGTTAGTGGACTGGTGTGGGTCTCATCTGGGTGTTATGGCACTGGTTGGGTCACATCCTGGGTGTTAGTGGACTGGGTGTTTGGTCACATCCTGGGTGATAGTTGACTGGTGTGGGGTCCATCCAGGAGTTTTAGTGGACGTGGAGTGGGTCACATCCTGTGGTTAGGGCACTTGTGCTGTTGGGGGGGGTCACATCCTGGGTGTTAGGTGGACTGGTGTTGGTCCACATCTGTGGTGTTAGTGGACAGGTGTGGTCACATCCCCTGGTGTTAGTGGACTGGAGTGGGTCACATCCTGGGTGTTAGGGCACTGGTGTTGAGGTCACAACCTGGGTGTTAGTGGACTGGTGTTGGTCGCATCCTGGGTGTTAGGGGACTGGTGTGGGTCACTCCTGGTGTTAGTTGACTGGTGGTGGGTCACACCTGGGTGTTAGTGGACTGGTGTGGGTCACAATCCTGGGTGTAGTGGACTGGTGTGTTTCACATCCTGGGAAAGTGGACTGGTGTGGGTCACATCCTGGGTGATTAGGGACTGGTGAGGGTCGCATCCTGGTGATAGTGGGAACTGGTGTGGTCACATCCTGGGTGATAAGTGGACTGGTGGGGTCACATCCTGGGTGAAAGTGACTGGTGTGGTCGCATCCTGGGTGTAAGGGACTGTGTGGTTCACATCCTGGTGTTTAGTGGACGGTGTTGTGGGATCGCAAATCTGGTTTAGTGGACTGTTGTTGGTCACATCCTGGGTGTTAGTGGACTGGTGTGGTCTCATCCTGGGGTGTTAGTGGACTGGTGTGGTCACATTATGGGTGTTAGTGGACTGGTGTTGGGTCGCAACCTGGGTGTAAGTGGACTGGTGTGGCGCATCCTGGGTTAGTGGACTGGTGTCCGGTCAATCCTGGGTGATAATGTACAGGTTGGTCGCATCCTGGGTGTTAGTGTACTGGTGTGGTCACACCTGGTGTTAGTGGACTGTGTGTTTCACATCCTGGGTGTTAGTGGAACTGGTGTGGGTCGCCATCTGGGTGTTAGTGGACTGGTGTGGTGTCACATCCTGGGTGTTAGTGGACTGTGAGGGTCACATCCTGGGAGTGTAGTGGACTGTTTGGGTCGCATCCTGGTGTTTAGAGTGGACCTTTTGTGGGTCGCATCCTGGGTGTAGTGACTGGTTGTGGTCACATCCTGGTGTTTAGTGGACTGTGGGTGTGGGTCGCATCCTGGTGTTAGTGGACTGGTGTGGGTCGCATCCTTGTGTTAGTGGGAATGGGGTGTGGGTCGCATCCTGGTTGTAGTGGACTGTGTGTCACATCTGGGTGTTTAGTGGACCTGGTGTGGGGTCGCATCCTGGGTGTTTAGTGCCTGGTGTGGGTCACATCCTGGTGTTAGTGACTGGTGTGGGTCACATCCTGTGGTAGTGGACTGGTGTGGTCGCATCCTGGGTGGGAAAGTGGACTGGTGTGGGTCACATCCTGGGTGTAGAGGACTGGTGTGTGTCACATCCTGGGTGTTAGTTTTTTTTTTTTTTTTTTTTTGACTGGTGTGGTCATCCTGAGTATTAGTGGAGTTCTGGTGTGGGTCACATCCTTGGTGTTAGTGGACTGGTGGGGGCCATATCCTGGGTGTTAGTTTGACTGGTGTGGGTCGCATCCTGGGAGTTAGAGTGACTGTGTGGGTCGCATCCTGGTGTTAGTTGACTGTGTGGTCACGATCCTGGGTGTTAGTTAACTGGTGTGGGTCACATCCTGGGTGTTAATGGACAGGTGTGGTCAAATCCTGAGTGTAAGTTGACTGTGTGGGTCACATCCAGGTGGTTAGTGACTGGTGTGGTCATACATCATGGGTGTTAGGGACTGTGAGGGTCCCATCCCTGGGTGTTTAGTGGACTGGTAATGGGTCACATCCTGTTGTTAGTGGACTGGTTGGGTCCGCATCCTGGGTGCCTATTGGACTGGAGTGGTCAAAATCCTGTGCTAGTTGACTGGTGTGGGTCACATCCTGTGAGTTAGTGGAACTGTGTGGGTCCACATCCTGGGTGTTAGTTACAGGTGTGGGTCATCCTGTGTGTTAGTGGACTGTGTAGGTCACATCCTGGTGTTAGTGACCTGTGTGGGTCGCTCCCTGGGTGTTAGTTGACTGGTGTGGGTCACATCCTGGGTGTTAGTTGACTGGTGTGGGTCACATCCTGGGTGTTAGTGGACTGGGTGTGGGTCAAATCCTGTGGTGTTAGTTTACAGGTGTGGTTCATACCTAGTGTTAGTGGACTGTGGGTCAAATCCAGCATGTTTAGGGGACTGGTGTGGGTCCACATCCAGGGTGTTAGTGGACTGGTGTTGTCGCATCCAGGGGTGTAGTGGACTGGTGTTGGTCCCACCTGGTGTTAGTTGACTTGTGTGGGTCACTCCTGGGTGTTAGTGGACTGATGTGGTCGCATCCTGGGTGTTAGTTGACTGGTGTGGGTCACATCCTGGGTTTAGTTTGACTGGTGTGGTCACATCCATGGTGAAGTGGACGGTGTGGTGTCAAATCCTGGGTGTTAGTTGACTGTGGTGTGGGTCATATCCTAGGTGGTTAGTGTCCCTGGTGTGGGTCACATCCTGCATGTTAGGGGACTGGTGTGGGTCCATCCTGGGTGTTAGTGGACTGGTGTTTGGTCGCATCCTGGTGTAGTTGAAACTGATGTGGGTCTCATCCTGTGTGGTTAGTTGACTGGTGTTGTCACATCCTGGTGTTAGTGCGGCTGTGTGGGTCACATCCTGGGTGTTAGTGGACTGTGTTGGTCGCATCTGGGTGTTAGTGACTGGTGTGGTCCATCCTGGTGTTAGTTTGACTGGTGTGGGTCACTACCTGGTTTAGAGGACTGGTGTGGGTCACATCCTGGGTGTAGGCACGGTGTTGGGTCACAACCTGGTGTTAGTGGACTGGTGTTGGGTCACATCCTGGGTGTTAGTTACTGGTGTGGTTCACATCCTGGTTGTTAGTGACTGGTGAGTGGGTCACATCCTGTGTTAGGTGCACTGGTGTGGGTCACATCCTGGGTTTAGTGACTGGTGTTGGTCGCAACCTGGTTGTTAGTGGACTGAGTGGGTCACATCCTGGTGAAAGTGGACTGGAGTTGGTAGCATCCTGGGTGTTAGTGCTGGTGTGGGTCAACATCCTGGTGTTAGTTGACTGTGTAGGGTCACATCCGGGTGTAGTGGACAGGTGTGGGTCACATCCCTGGTTGTTAAGGACTGGTGTGGGTCGCATCTGGGTGTTACGTGACTGTTTGGTCGCATCCTGTAGTACTATGACTGGTGTGGGTCACCTCCTGGGTGTTAGTTGACTGGTGTGGGTCACATCCTGGGTGTTAGTGACTGGTGTGGGACCCATCCTGGGTGTTAGTGGACTGTATGGGTCGCATCCTGGGTGTTAGTGGGACTGTTATGGTCGTATCCTGGTGTTAGTGACAGGAGTGGTTCGCATCCTGGGTGTTAGTGGACTGGTGTGGGTCACATCTGGTGTTAGTGGACTGGTGGTGGGTCCACATCCTGTGTTTAGTGGACTGGTGTGGTCGATCCTGGGGTGCTAAGGACTGGTGTGGGTCTCATCCTGGGGGCTATTTGACTGGTGTGGGTCACATCCTGTGTGTTAGTGGACTGGAGGGGTCACATCCAGGTGTTAGATTTGACAGGTGTGGGTCATCCTGTGTGTTAGTGGACAGGTGTGGGTCACATCCTGGGTGTTAGTGGACTGGTGTGGGTTGCATCCTTGGGTGTTAGTTGACTGTGTGGGTCACATCCGGTGTTTATTGACTGGTGTGGGTCCACATCCTGGGTGATAATTGGACTGGTGTGGGTCCAAATCCTGGGTGTTATGACTGGTGTGGGGTCCATATCCTGGTGTTAGTGACTGTGGTGGGTCACATCCTGCATGAGGGGACTGTGGTGGGGTCACATACTGGGTGTTAGTGGACTGGTTGTTGGCGCAATCCTGGGTGTTAGTGGACTGAGGTGTTGGTCACATCCGGGTGTTAGGTTGTCTGAGAGTGTGGGTCCACATCCTGGTTGTTTGTGACTGGTATGGGGTCCACATCCTGGTGTAGTGGACTGGTGTTGGTCGCATCCTGGTGTTAAGTGGACTGGGTGAGGGTCACATCCAGGGTGTTAGTTGTGGCACTGGTTTGGGTCACAACCTGGGTGTTAGTGGACTGGTGTAAGTCACATACCTGGGTGTTAGGGCACTGGATATGGGTCACATCCATGTTGTTAGTGGACTTGTGTTGTGTCACATCCTGGGTGTTAGTTGACTGGTGTGTGTCACATCCTGGTTTAGTGACTGGTGTGGGGTCACATCCTGGGTGTTACGGCACTGGTGTGGGTCACTTCCTGGGTGTTAGTGGACTGGTGTTGGTCGACATCCTAGGTGTAAGTGGAAAAAACTGTGAGGGTCACAACCTGGGTGTATTAGTTGACCTGGTGTGGGTACACATCCTGGTGTTAGTGGACGGTGTGGGTCACAACCCTGGGTGATAGTGGACTGGTGTGGGTCACAACCTGGGTGATAGTGGGACGGTGTGGGACACATCCTGGTGATATTGGACTGGTGGTGGTCGCATCCTGGGTGATAGTGGACGGTGTGGGTCATATTTATTAAGAAAATATAATTGGTTAAAAAATTCCCCTGGGTGATAGTGGCCTGGTGTGGGTCACATCCTGGTGATAGTGGACTGGTGTGGTCGCATCCTGGGTTTATAGTGGACTGGGTGGGTCACATCCTGGGTTGGTTATGGACTGTGTGGTCGCATCCTGGGTGTTAGTGGACATGGTGTGGGCCACAACCTGGGTGTTATTGGAATGGTGTGGGTCGCATCCTGGGTGTTAGTGGACTGGTGTGGGTCACAATCCTGGGTGTTAGTTGACTGGTGTGGGTCCAACATCCTGGTGTTAGTGACTGGTGTGGGTCTCATCTCTGGTGTTAGGGTCACTGGATTGAGGGTCACATCCTGGTGTTATGGACTGGTGTTGTTCACATCCTGGTGTTATAAGAATGACTGGTGTGGGTCACATCCTGGTGTTAGTGACCTGGTGTTGGTCACATCCTGGTGTTAGGGCACTGCTTGTGTTCACATCCTGTGTTATGTGGACTGGTGTTTGGTCACATTCTGGTTGTAAGTGGACTGGTGTGGGTCACACCTGGGTTTAGTGGACTGTTGTTGGTCACATCCTGGTGTTAGGGCACTGGGTGGGTCAAATCCTGGGTGTTATGGCCTGGTGTTGGGTCGCATCCGTGGTGTTAGGGACATGGTATTGGGTCACATCCTGGGATGTTATGTGACCTGGTGTGGGTCACATCCTGGTGTAAGTTGGACTGTGTGGGTCACATCCTGTAGATAGTGGACTGGTGTGGGTACGCACATCCTGGAGATAAGGACTGGTGTGGGTCACATCCTGGTGATAGTGGACTTGGTGATGGTCCGCATCCTGGTGATAGTGACTGGAGTGGGTCACATCCTGGGTATAGTGGAACTGGGGGGGGTCACATCCTGGGTGATAGTGACTGGTGGTGTCGCATCCTGGGTGTTGCGAGACTGGTGAGGGTCACATCGCCTGGGTGTTAGTGGACGGTGTTGGTCGCATCCAGGTATTAGTGGACTGGTGTGGGTCACATCCTGGGTGTTTAGTGACTGTGGGGGTCTCATCCTGGGTGTTAGTGGACTGGTGGGGTCACAGTAATGGGTGTTAGTTGGACTGGTGTGGTCGCATCCTGTGTTAGTGGCTGTTGGGTCGCAACCTGGGTGTTATGTGGACGGTGTCGTCACATCCTGGGTGTTAGTGGACTGGTGTGGGTCACATCCTGGGTGTTAGTGGACTGGTGTGGGTCACATCCTGGGTGATATTGGACTGGTGTGGGTCACATCCTGGGTGTTAGTGGACTGGTGTGGGTCACATCCTGGGTGATATGTGGACTGTGGGGTCACATCCTGGTTTTAGTGGACTGGTGGTTGTGTCACATCCTGGTGTGTTAGTGGACTGGTGTGGGTCGCTCCTGGGTGTTAGTGGACGGTGTGGGTCGCAACCTGGTGTTAGTGGACTGGTGTGGGTCACATCCTGGGTGTTATTGGGACTGGTGTGGGTCGCATCCTGGGTGTTTAGTGGACTGGTGTGGGTCGCTCCTGGTTTAGTGGACTGGTGTGGGGTCCGCTATCCTGGGTTTAGTGGACTGGTGTGGGTCACACCTGGGTGTTAGAGTGGGCCTGGTTGTGGGTCTGCATCCTGGTTTTAGTGGACTGGTGTGGGTCACATCCTGGTGTTAGTGGACTGGTGTTGGTCACATCCTGGTGTTAGTGACTGGTGTGGGACGCATCCTGGTGTTAGTGGACCTGGTGTGGGTCACATCCTGGTGTTAGTGGACTGGTGAGGGTCACATCCTGGTGTTAGTATGACTGTGTGGTCATCCAGTGTATTAGTGGACTGGTGTGGGCCACATCCTGGTGTTAGTGGACTGGTGTGGGTCATATCCTGGTGTTAGTTGACTTGGTGTGTGTCGCATCCTGGTGTTAGTGGACAGTGTGGGTCCATCCTGGTGTTAGTTGACTGGTGTGGGTCACATCCTGGGTGTTAGTTAAACTGGTGTGGGTCACATCCTGGGTGTTAATGGACTGGTGTGGGTCAAATCCTGGGTGGTTAGTTTGACTGGTGTGGGTCACATCCAGGTGTTAGTGGACTGGTGTGGGTCACATCATGTGTTAGGGGACTGGTTCGGGTCAGCAACCTGGTGTTAGTGACTGGTATGGTCCATCCTGGGTGTTAGAGGACTGGTGTGGGTCGCATCCAGGTGCTAGTGGAAGCTGGTGTGGTCAAATCCTGTGCTAGTTACTGTGTGGGTCACATCCTGTGTTTTTATGGACTGGTGAGGGTCACATCCTGGTGTTAGATGACTGGTGTGGGTCATCCTGTGTGTTAGTGGAAAACTGTGTAGGTCCATCCTGGGTGTTAGTGACTGGTGAGGTCGCATCCTGGGTGTTAGTTACTGGTGAGTGGGTCACATCCTGGTGTTAAGTTGAACTGTGTGGTTCACATCCTGGGTGTTAGTGGACTGGATGTGGGTCAAATCCTGGCGGTTTAGTTGAATGGTGTGGGATTTTCGGGCGGTGTAAAAAAATTTTTTTTTAATGAGAAGTTGTTTATGACTGGTGTGGTAACATCCTGCATGTTAGGGACTGGTGGGGTCAAACCTGGGTGTTATGGACTGTGTTTGGTCCGCACTGGGTGTTAGTGGACTGGTGTGGTCACATCCTGGTGTTAGTTGACTGGTTGGTGGGTCACATCCTGGTGTTGTGGACTGAGTTGGGTCGCATCCTGGGTGTTCGTTTGACTGTGTGGGTCACATCCTGGTGTTAGTTGACTGGTGTGGGTCACATCCTTGTTGTTAGTGGACTGGTGTGGGTCAAATCCTGGTTTAGTTGACTGGTGTGGGTCATATCCTAGGTGTTAGTGGACGGGTGGGGGTCACACCTGCATGTTAGGGACTGGTTTGGGTCACATCCGGGGTGTTAGTGGACTGGTGTTGGTCGCATCCTGGTGTTAGTGGACTGGGTGGGTCACATCCTTGTGTTAGTTGACTTGTGTGGTCACATCCCTGGTGTTATGGACTGGTGTAAGGGTCACATCCTGGGTGTTAGTGGACTGGTGTTGGGTCGCATCCTGGTGTTATGGACCTGGTTGTGGGTCAACCTGGTGTTTATTTGACTGGTGTGGGTCACATCCTGGGTGTTAGTGGACTGGTGTGGGTCACATCCCTGGTGGTTTAGGCACTGTGTGGGTCACATCCTGGGTGTTAGTGGACTGGTGTTGGTCACATCCTGGGTGTTAGTTGACTGGTGTGGGGTCACATCCTGGTTTTTAGTGGACTGGTGTGGGTCACAATCTGGGTTTAGGCCGCACTGTGTGGGTCACATCCCTGGGTGTAAGTGACTGTGTTGGTCGCATCCTGGTTTGTTAGTGGAATGGTGTGGGTCACATCCTGGGTGTTAGTTTGACTGTTGTGGGTCACATCCTGGGTGTTAGAGGACTGGTGTGGGTCACATCCAGGGTATATGGACCCTGGTGTTGGTCACATCCTGGGTGATAGTGTACTGGTTGTGGGTCACATCCTGGGTGATAGTGGACTGTTGTGTTGTCGCATCCTGGGTAATAGATGGACTGTTTGGTCACATCTGGGTGAATAGTGGACTGGTGGTGGTCCATCCTGGGTGATAGGGACTGGTGTGGGTCGCTCCTGGGTGTTAGTGGACTGATGTATGGGTCACACCCTGGGTGTTAGTGGACTGGTGTGGGTCGCATCCTGGGTGTTATGGACTGTGTGGGTCACATCCTGGGTGTTTATAGGACTGGTGTGGTCGCTCCTGGTGTTTAGTTGGACCGGTGGGGTCAACATCCTGGGTGTTAGTTGACAGGTGTGGTCACATCCTGTGTGTTAAGTGGAACTTGTGTGGGGTCACATCCTGGGGTGTTAGGGCACTGTGTGGGTCACATCCTGGTGGTTAGTGGACTGGTTGTTGGTCACATCCTGGTGTTAGTTGACTGTGTGGGGTCACAATCTGGTGTAGTGGACTGGTGTGGGTCACATCCTGGGGTTAGGGCACTGGTGTGGTCACATCCTGGTGATTAGTGGACTGGTGTTGGTCGCATCCTGGGTGTTAGTGGAACTGGTGTGGTCATCATCCTGGTGTTAGTTGACTGGTTGGCGTCACATCCTGGGTGTTAGTGGACGGTGTGGTCACATCCTGGGTGTTAGTTGGACTGGTGTGGGTCACATCCTGGGTGATAGTGGACTGGTGTGTGTCACATCCCCGGGTGATAGTGACTGGTGTGGGTCTCATCCTGGGGTGATAGTGGACGGTGTGGTCACATCCCTGGGTGATATGGACTGGTGTGGGTCACATCCTGGTGATAGTGGACCGGTGTGGGTTGCATCCTGGGTGTTAGTGGAACTGGTGTGGGTCACATCCTGGGTGTAGTGGACTGGTGAGGGTCGCATCCTGGGTGTTATTGGACTGGTGTGGGTCACATCCTGGGTGTTATGGGACTGGTTTGGGTCGCATCCTGGGTGTTTATGGACTGGTGTGGGTCACATCCTGGTGTTAGTGACTGTGTGGGTCGCATCTGGTGTAATTGAATGGTGTGGTCGCATCCTGGTGTTAGTGACTGGTGTGGGTCACATCCTGGTTGTTAGTGACTGGTGTGGGTCGCATCCTGGTGTTAGTGACTGGTGTGGTGTCGCATCTGGGTGTTAGTGGACTGTGTGGGTCACATTCCCGGGTGTTTAGTGGACTGGTGTGGGTCGCTTCCTGGGTGTTAGTGGACTGGTGTGGTCCACATCCTGGGGTGTTTTAGTGGACTGGTGTGGTCACATCCTGGGTGTTAGTGGCTGGTGTGGGAAGCATCCTGGTGTTAGTGGACTGGTTGTGGGTCGCATCCTGGGTGTTAGTGGACTGTTGTGGGTCACATCCTGGTGTATTAGTGGACTGGTGTGGGTCGCATCCTGGTGTATAGTGGACTGGTGTGGGTCGCATCCTGGGTGATAGTGGACGGTGTGTTCCGCATCCTGGGTGTTATGGACTGGTGTGGGTCACATCCTGTGGTGTTAGTGACTGGGTGGTCGCATCCAGGGGTGTAGTGTACTGGTGTGGGTCGCATCCTGGTGTTAGTGGACTGTGTGGGTCACATCCTGGTGTTAGTGGACTGGTGTGGGTCGCCTCCTGGTGATAGTGGACTGGTGTGGGTCACATCCTGGGTGTTAGTGGACTGGTTGGGTTCACATCCTGGGTGTTAGAGGACTGGTGTGGGTCACATCCTGGGGTGTTAGTGGACTAGGTGTGGGTCCACATCCTGGGTGTTAGTGACTGGAGTGGGTCACATCCTGGGTGTTCAGTGGACTGGTGGTGGGTCCACATCCTGTGTGTTAGTGGACTGGTGTGGGTCACATCCTGGGTGTTTAGTGGACTGTAGTGGTCCCAATCCTGGGTGAAAGTGGACTGGTGTGGTCGCATCCTGGGTTTAGTGGATCTGGTGTGGGTCACATTCGTGATAGTGGACTGGTGTGGGTCGCATCCTGGTGATAGTGGACTGTGTGGGTCACATCCTGGTGTGATAGGGACTGGTGTGGGTCGCATCCTGTGGTGTTAGTGACTGGTGGTGGGTCATACATCCTGGGTGATAGTGGACTGGTGTGTGTCCACACACCTGGTTGTTAGTGACTGGTGTTGGTCACATCCTGGGTGTTAGTGGACTGGTGTGGTCACATCCTGGGTTGAATAGTGGACTGGATGTTGTCACATCCCTCTGGAAGTTAGTGGACTGGTGTGGGACACATCCTGGTGTTAGTGACTGGAGTGGGTCACATCCTGGTGTTGTGACTGGTGTGGGTCGCATCCTGGGTGTTTAGTGGACTGTGTGGTCGCATCCTGGTGTTCGTAGACTGTTGTGGTTCACATCCTGCCGACAAAACTGACCTTGTACAGTAGCTGTAGTAAATAAAGATATTATTATTATTAATATATTATTATTAATTATTATTATTAATTATTGGCCCAAATATATTTATAGACTAATAAAAATATATAGATTTTTTTCTGGGATGACTCGGTGACCAAAATAATTCTCAGGTGGTTTTTTTGAGATGCAATTCTGCTAATAAAATTAGAATTTGTGTTTGTGAGTTCTTTCCACTTGAGTTTAGTAAACAAAAGTGTCACCTTTAGTGCAGTTAAGTGTATCTTAAGTGGGAATTAAAGTGGCCCGGTGGCCTGGTGGCTAAAGCTCCCGCTTCACACACGGAGGGCCCGGGTTCGATTCCCGGCGGGTGGAAACATTTCGACATGTTTCCTTACACCTGTTGTCCTGTTCACCTAGCAGCAAATAGGTACCTGGGTGTTAGTCGACTGGTGTGGGTCGCATCCTGGGGGACAAGATTAAGGACCCCAATGGAAATAAGTTAGACAGTCCTCGATGACGCACTGACTTTCTTGGGTTATCCTGGGTGGCTAACCCTCCGGGGTTAAAAATCCGAACGAAATCTTATCTTATCTTATCTTATCTTCCTGTAACGCTTCGATTTTGATTTATTCATAACACGAGACTGACTCATCCGATCGGCTGCAGATTCTGAAATGACGGTGTTTGATAACTAGAGCAAGATTCTTGTAGCACTTGGTGTATGGCAGATGTTCTGTAGAAAATACTGTATATTTTCCTAAAATACAGTGTATTTTGTATGTAAATTGATGGAATTTTTTGTAGGTAATAAAAATTAATTTGTAAATAAAAAGAGCGTCGCTGAAAAGTGTCGCCAAGTTTTTGAATTGGCACCCGAGACAAATGTTAGTGAAAATAGGAAGAAATTTAGTCGCTCTAGGGGTATATTGGGCTTAAAAAACTCTCAAATCGCACCGAAATTGTTGGATTTGCAGTCTGCATAACGTGAGATTACGCAGGATGAACAGGACAGCTTCGGAACCCCAGTAAGTTGTTATTTATGTTGAGTCTTGCCAGTCTTTTCTTCAAATTTTAGCAGGGGTTTTGATGTTAGAACACCCGTAATCTACCAGACTAAAGATGGTGAGTCTTATTATTATAAAATCTCCTTCGATGTAATGTATTCACATTTTATATTTAATATACAGTCAAAATATTATATTAATGTTTTTACCAGAATTGGTGATGTATATATCATTTGAATTAATATGAGGTCCAGAGTGACTAGTGGAGCTATGACCAATAGTAAGTATCCATCAAAGGGGGACATTTTTTGCGCCCTAGGTGTCCTCAATTCATTACTTGTCTCTGTATCTGATAAGGGAATACTAATCTTTGTTTCCATTTATGGTATGTCCCTTATGAGTACATCAAGGTCATTTCATTTTCTACATGTTCTGTTGATCGCGTTTTTGCTCACACTTGGTAGGTTTACAGGTGTTCTGTGATCACAGTTGTTGAAACACACTTGGTAGGTACAGGTGTTCTGTGGGCGATCACAGTTGTTGATCACACTTGGTTAGGCACAGGTGTCTGTGCTCACAGTTGTTGGAATCACACTTGGTAGGCCCAGGTGTTCTGTGATCACAGTTGTTGAACACACACTTGGTAGGTATCAGGTGTTCGTGATCAACAGTTGTTGAAAACATTGGATTACAGGTGTTCTGTGATGACGTTGTTGAAAACACTTGTATGTACAGTTATTCTGTGCTCACTGTTGGTGAAACACACTAGGTAGGTACAGGTGCTTCTAGCATCACATCCCACAATTCCACAAGGCAGACATCCTACAAATAACACAAGGCAGACATTCCTACAATTCCACAGGGCAGAATCTAAATTCCACAAGGCAGATATCTACCAATTTCACCAAGGCGAACCTTAATTCCACAAGGCAGATATCCTAACAATTCCACAAGGGCAGGACATCCTACATTCTACAAGGCAGACATCTACAATTACAAGGCAGGTATCCTATAATTCCCAAGGCAGACATCCTACAATTCTACACGGGCAGACATCTTTCATTCCACAAGGCTGATATCCTACTATTCCACAAGGCAGACATCCTAATTCCACAAGGCCGAAATCCTCATAATTCCATAGGCAGGACATCCTCTAATTCCACATGGAGACATCTAAATTCCACAAGGCAGATATCCTACAATTCTACAAGGCAGACATCTCCAATTCCACAAGGAGACCTCCTACAATTCTAACAAGGCAGATATATACAATTCCACATAGGCAGAGATCAGACCAATTCCCACAAGGCAGACATCCTACAATTCTACAGGCCGCATCTACAATTCCACAAAGGCAAGATATCCTATAATTCCACAAGGCAGGGACATCCTTACAAATTCCACAAGGCAGTACTCCTATAATTCACAAGGACAGATATCCTACAATTCCACAAGGCAGACATCCTACATTCCACATGGCAGACATTCTTTAATTCCATAAGGCAGACATCTATAATTCCACAAGGGACATCTATAATTCACAAGGCAGATAGCCTACATTCCAAAGGCAGGACATCCTACAATTCCACAAGGCAGGGCATTATATAATTGCCATCAGGCAGACATCTATATTCCACAAGGCCAGACTCCTATATTCACAAGGCAGGGATATCTACAAATCTACAAGGCATGAATCCTCAATTTCACAAGCGCATCCTACAATTCAACAAGGCAGATATCCTACAATTCACAAGGCAGATAGCCTACACTTCACAAGGGCAGACATCCTACAATTCCCAAGGCAGATATCTACAATTCTACAAGACAGACATCCTTACCAATTCCACAAGGCAGATAGATCCTACAATTCATACAAGCAGACATCTACAAATATCCACAAGACAGACATCCTTACAATTCTACAAGGCAGACATCCATAATTCCAAAAGGCAGCCCCATCCGACAATTCTACAGGCAGACCTCTATAATTCCACAAGGCAGAATCCTACAATTTCTACAAGACAGACATCCTACAATTCCACATGGCAGATATCCTACAATTCCACAAGGCAGGGACTTCTACATTCTACAAGGCCGACCATCCTACAATTCCCCAAGGCCGATATCTAATAATTCCAAAGGCAGACATCCTACAATTCTACAGGCAGGACATCCTTAATTCCACAAGGCAGCTATACTACAATCCACAAGGCAGACATCTTTCAATTCCACCAACGGCAGACATTCCTATAATCCATAAGGCAGACATTCCTCTAATTCCCAAAGGCCGACATTTCCTATAAATCACAATGGCAGATATCCTACAATTCTACAAGGCAGACATCCTACAATTCACGCAGACATCCTACACTTCAACAATGGCAGATAATATTCTACATTCCAACGGCCAGATATCTACAATTCCACCACGGGCAGACATCCTACAATTCCACAAGGCAGATATTCCTACACTTTTACAAGGACAGGACATCCTACAATTCCCACAAGGCCGATATCTACAATTCTACAAGGCAGACATCCTACAAATCCACAAGACAGACATCTACATTTACAAGGCGACTCCCTATAATTCCACAAGGCAGAATCCTACAATTCTACAAGGCAGACTTCCTATAGTTCCACAGGCAGAATCCTACAATTCACAAGACGCATCCTACAATTCCAAGGCAGATCTCCTACACTTCCACAAGGCAGATATCTATAATTCACAAGGCAGACATTCTTTAATTCCACAAGGCCGGGGCTCCTTCAATTAACACGGCAGACATCCTACAATTCCAATAACAGATATCTAAAATTCACAAGGCGTACATCCTATATTCCACAAGGCAGACATCCTACAATCTACAAGACAGGGACATTTACAATTACACAAGGCAGATATCCTTTCAATTCTACAAGGACAGCACATCTACATTCACAAGGCAGATATCTACATTCTACAAGACAGACATCCCTACAATTCCCACACGGCAGATATTCCTACAAATCTACAAGCAGAGAACTACAATTCACAAGGCAGATATCTACACGTCTATAAGTTGACATCCTACAATTCCAAAGACAGACATCCTACCAATTCTACAAGGCAGCTTCCTAAATTCCACAATGGCAGACATCTACCATTCCACAAGCAGACATCCTCCAATTCCACAAGACAGACATCTACAAATCTACAAGGCAGACATCTACAATTCCACAAGGCAGACATCCTACCAATTCCACAAGCAGACATCCTACAATTCCACAGGCAGATCTCCTTACACAAATCCACAAGGCCGGACATCCTCCAATTCCACAAGGCAGTCATCATACAATTCCACAAGGCAGGAAACATCCTCCCAATTCCACAAGGCAGACATCCTACAATTCCCACAAGGGCAGACATCCTACAATTCCACAAGGCAGACATCCTACAATTCCACAAGACAGACATCCTACAATTCCACAAGGCAGATATCCTACAATTCCACAAGGCAGACATCCTACAATTCCACAAGGCAGACATTCCTACAATTCCACAGGCAGTTATCCTACAATTCCACAAGGCAGACATCCCTACATTCCACAGGCAGACAATTTTTTTTTTTTTTCCCTACAATTCCACAAGGCAGAACATCCTACAATTCACACGGCAGAACATCCTTACAATTCACAAGGCAGACATCCTACAATTCCACAAGGCAGACATCCTACAATTCCACAAGGCAGACATCCTACAATTCCACAAGGCAGACATCCTACAATTCCACAAGCAGACATCAAACAATTACACCACACACAATATAGACTACAATTGCTGTTCAGGACAATAATAAGTTTATACTTATTCATTTTCTGTTCTGCATTATTTCGTTTATTCTTGAGAACCATACGATAAAGGTCTATGCATTGTGGTTCTATAGCAACTTGTTTCGAATTCTCTTTGTAGAACTTAGTGAGTCCTACTTCGTACACCTGGAGAATGTTTCAGGGGGACAACGCCCCCCCCCCCGCTTTGGCCAGGCCTGATAAGTTATATTAATCCTGTAGTGATGTGACCAAAGGCCTGACTCAAAAAAGGAAAAACCTCGGGTGAATCTGAGTGGAGTGGCTGGTTCCAGAGTGTCCGGGTTCAGATCCAATCCAAGGTCGAGATTCACGATTTTTGTGGTAGAATGGCAACATACAAAGGATAAGCACTAGTAACATTGAACATCCGGTTTACAAGCCAATATCTACACTACCATCATGAAGGATTAGCGTGCTGTTGCCTCGGGTGTCAGGGACGCTTCAGACAACCATAGTCATAGGATCTGATCCTAGGCTATTTACGAATGGTCGTCTTCCTCAGAATACGCCTTGCAGCAGAATGACTATTTGTTGATCTTCTTAGGCCGGAGTAACCTGTGGAGGAAATTTTTACCTGTACCTGCGGAATGTTATTTTTCTGTGTAATGTAACACACTCCAGTACCTGCTGGAATGTTATATTCTGTGAAACACATCTAGTACTGCTGGAATGGGTTATAATTCTGTGTAACACACTCAGCACTGCTGGAATGTTATATTCTGTGTATAACACACTCCCAGTACCTGCTGGAATGTTATTTTCTGTGTAACACCCTCCAGTTACCTGCTGGGAATGTTACATTCTGTTTTAACCCACTTCAGTACCTGTGGAATGTTATATTCTGTGTAACCACTCGTACCTGTGGAATGTTATATTCTGTTGTAACCCACTTCCCCCCAGTACCTGCTAGGAAAAATGTTATATTCTTGTAACACACTCCAGTACCTGCTGGAATGTTATATTCTCGTGTAACACCCTCCAGTACCTGCTGAAAGTTATATTTCTGTGTAACATTCAGTACCTGTGGACTGTTCTTTCTGTGTAACACATCCAGTACCTGCTGGAATGTTATATTCAGTGTAACACACTCCAGTACTGTGGAATGTTATATTCTGTGTAACACACTCCATTACATGCTGGAATGTTTATTATTCTGAGTAAACACACCTCTAGTACCTGCTGGAATGTCTATATTTGTGTAACACACTCCAGAACCTGCTGCAATGTTATATTCTGTGTCACACACTCCAGTACCTGCTGGAATATTATATTCTGTGTAGCACACTCCCGTACCTGTTGGAATGCTTTATTCTGTGTAACACACTCCAGCACTGCTGGAAATTATATTCTGTTGTAAACCACTACAGTAACTGCTGGAAATGTTATATTCTGTGTAAACATCAGCACCTGTTGGAATGTTATATTCTGTGTAACACACTCCAGTAACTGCTGGAATGTTATATTCTGTGTAAAACACTCCAGCACCTGTTGGAATGTTATATTCTGTGTAACACACTCCAGCACCTGCAGTGTAACACACTCCAGCACCTGCTGTGTAACCACTCCTGCACTGCTGGAATGTTATATTCTGTGGGGACACATCCAGTCACTGCTGGATGTTATATTCTGCTGTAACACACTTCAGCACTGTTGGGATGTTATTCTGTGTAACACACTCCAGTATCTGCTGAAATTTGTTATCTTCGTGTAACACACTCCAGCAACCTGCTGGAATGTTATATTCTTGTGTAACACACTCCAGCAACCTGCTGGAATGTTTTTAATCTGTGTAACCACTCCAGTACCTGCTGGACATGCTATTTCTGTGTAACACACTCCAGCACTGCTGGAATGTTTATATTCTGTGTAACACACTCAGTGCTGCTGGAAGTTATCTTCTGTGTAAAACATCCAGTAACAGTGGAATGTTATTTTCTGTGTAAAAAATCCGCACCTGTTGGAAATGTTATATTCTGAGAAAAACACTCCAGGACCTGCTGGTAATGTTATTTGTGGTGTAACTCACTCCAGCACCTGTGGTAAACTCAATCCAGCACCTGCTGTGTAACACACTCCCAGCACCTGCTGGACTGTTATCTTCTGTGGACACACACTCCAGTACCTGCTGGGAATGTAAGTCTTCTGTGTATCACACTCCAGCACCTGTTGGAATGTTATTTTCTGTGTAACACACTCCATTATCTGCTGATTTGTTATATTCTGGTTAACCACTCCTGACCTGCTGGAATGTTATATTTCTGTGGAAACACACTCCAGCACCTGCTGGAAGGTTATATTCTGTGTAACAACTCTAGTACCTGTGGAATGTTATGTTCCTGTGCAACACACTCCAGTTACTCCTGGAATGTTATTTATATTCTGTGTAAACCACTCCAGCACTCTGAATGTTTTGTTCTGTGTAAACGCATCCAGCACCTGCTGGAAGGTTTATTCAGTGTAAACACACTCAGCACCAGCTGGAATGTTATATTCTGTGTAACACCTCAGCACAGTTGAATGTTATATTTCTGTGTAACACACTCCAGTACCTGCTGGAATGTTATATTCTGTGTAACACACTCCAGCACCTGCTGGAATGGTATATTCTGTGTAACACACTCCAGCACCTGCTGGAATGTTATATTCTGAGATAAACACACTCCCGCCCTGCTGGCATGTTATATTCTGTGTAACTCACTCCAGTATCTGCTGAAATGGTATAGTCTGCGTAACACATCCAGCACCTGCGGAATGTTATATTCTGTGTTATCTCACCCAGCACCTGCTGGAATGTTATATTCTGTGTACACACTCCAGCACATGCTGGATGTTATGTTCTGTGTATCACATACAGCACCTGTGGAAGTTATATTCTGTGTAACACACTCCAGTATCTGCTGAAATGTTATATTCTGTGTAACACACTCCAGCACCTGCTGGAATGTTATATTCTGTGTAACACACTCCAGCACCTGCTGGAATGTTATATTCTGTGTAACACACTCCTGCACATCGCTGGATGTTAATTCCCGGTGTAACACATCCAGCACCTGCTGGATGTTATATTTGATGTAACCCAATCCAGCACCTGCTGGAATGTTATATTCTGTATTAAACACTCCAGTATCTGCTGGAATGTTATATTCTGTGTAACACACTCCAGCCCCTGCTGGAATGTTGTATTCTGTGTAACACTCCAGTAACTGCTGGAATGTTATATTCTGTATAACACACTCCAGTACCTGCTGGAATGTTATATTCTGTGTAACACACTCCAGCACCTGCTGGAATGTCCTAATCTGTGTAACCAACTCAGTAACTGCTGGAATGATATATTCTGTATAACACCTCCCATTACTGCTGGAATGTTCATACTCTGTGTAAACACAATCCGTAACTGCTGGGAATGTTTATATTAATGTAAACACTCCAGTATCTGCTGGAATGTTATATTCTATGTAACACACTCCAGTGCCTGTTGGAATGTTATATTCTGTGTAACACACTCCAGTGCCTGCTGGAATGTTATATTCTGTATAACACACTCTAGTACCTGCTGGAATGTTATATTCTGTGTAACACACTCCAGCACCTGCTGGAATGTTATATTCTGTGTAACACACTCCAGCACCTGCTGGAATGTTATATTCTGTGTAACACACTCCAGCACCTGCTGGAATGCTATATTCTGGAAACACACTCAGCACCTAGCTTGGAATGTTTTTCTGTGACACACACTCCAGCACTGCTGAATGTTATATCGTGTATCACACTCCAGCACCTGCTGGAATGCTATCTTCTGTGTAAACACACTCCTGCACCTGCTGGAATGTTATTTCTGTGCTGTATCACACCAGCACATGCTGGCATGTTATATTTGTGTATGCACACACCAGCACCTGCTGGAATGTATATTCTGTGTAAAACACTCAGTACCTGCTGGAGAGTGAATACTGTCGGAAGGAGAGGTGCCAGATAGTAGTAGTAGTAGTAGTGAGAATGAGCGAACTGGAGGTCAGTCCATCTCAGATCCAACAGTTCTCACTTGGAAGGGTTGTCTAAGGCGTTTTTCTGTTACCAAAGAGGGCCATGTGGTGCAGGGTTCTGCCAAGATGAAACATCAAAACATGTATACATTCCGGACACTGCAACACATGCCTCTTGGTACAGGAAAACCCCCCCCCACCTTAGACACCCCTTCCACGTGAGACTGTGGATCTGAGTGGGGACCTGGACCTCTCCAGTCGCTTACATTCTCACTTACTACTACTATACTACTCTGCATCTCCTTCCGACAGTATTTTAAGTCTCCGCACTGTGCTAGCTCTTAGATCGTTCCCTAATAAGGAATGAACTTCTCCAGGCGAGGGACTGGGACAACCTCAAATATACGACTTCAAAAGGGGGAAGGGACTGAATTACATCCCGTTCTTCACCTCTTACTGTTCCTGCCTATTCTGTATTCGACTGATGAAGCCTACTGTTGTGTAGGGGAAACGTTTCGGATAAAGTTGCCTAACTGGGGTTGCCTTGTGTCTTACTAACCAACTGTCGGTATTGTATACAATTTTTGATGTTCATCTTGTCAGACACTGCAACACATGGCCTCTTGGTACAGGAAAACGCCTTAGACAACCCTTCCAAGTGAGAATGTTGGATCTGTAGGGACCTGACTCTCAGTCGCTCATTCTCACTACTACTACTACTACTACTTACTACTATCTGCACCTCACCTTCGACAGTATTTAAGTCTCCGCACTGTCGCCTTGATCTTCCGATTAGTTCCGACTATTGAAACCTGAACTTCTCCAGGCCGAGGGACTGACAAAACCTCAAATTCTACGGACTTCAAGGTGATGACTGATTCATCGTCTTCAATCTCTACTGCTCCTGTTACTTCTGTATTCGACTGAAGAAGCTCTGTGTGGCGGAAAACGTTTTCGGATAAAGTTGCTAAGTGTTGCCCTATGTGTCTTACCTACCAACCCTGTCGGTATTGTATAACATTTTTGATGTTCACACTCCAGTACATGCTGGCATGTTATTTACGTGTAAACACTTCCAGTACCTGCGAATGCTATATTCCTGTTGTAACACCTCCAGTACCTGCTGGATGCTATATTCAGTGTAACACACTCCGTACCTGCGGGAATGTTATCTTCTGTGTAAACACTCCGCACTGCTGGAATGTTTATATCTGTGTTTGTAACACACTCCAGCACCTGCTGGAGTGTTATATTCTGTGTTAAACACACTCCAGACCTGCTGGAATGTTATTTTCCTGTGTAACACACTCCAGTACCTGCTGAATTGTATATTCTGTGTAACACATCCAGTTACCTGCTGGCATGCTATATTCTGTGTAACACAATCCCAGTACCTGCCGGAAAGTTAAATTCTGTGTAACACACTCCCGTACCTGCTGGAATGTTTGTTCCGATGTAGCACCCTCAGTACCTGCTGGCATGTTATATTCTTGTGTAACACACTCCAGTACTGCTGGGATGTTATATTTGTGTAAACACACTCAGTACCTGCTGGAATGTTATATTCTGTGTAACACACTCCAGTACCTGCTGGAATGTTATGTTCTGTGTAACACACTCCAGTACTTGTTGAATGGTTAAATCTCCCTGAGTAACACACTCCAGCACCTGCTGAAAGGTTATGTTTCTGTGTAAACACTCAGTACTGATGGAATGTTTATTCTGTTGTAACCACACTCCCGTACCTGCTGGGACTGTTAATAATCTGTGTTATCACACTCCAGTACCTGTGGAATGTTATTATTTGCGTAACACCACTCCAGTACCTGCTGGACTGTTCTTTTCTGATGTAACACACTCCAGCACTGCTGGAAATGTTATGTTCTGTGTAACACACTCCAGTACCTGCTGAATGTTATATTCTGTTGTAACACATCCAGCACCCTGCTGGAATGTTAATCTTCTGTGTAACACCACTCAGTAACCTGTGGAATGTTATGTTCTGTGTAACACATCAGGTACTGCTGGATTGTTATACTTCTGTGTAACACACTCAGTACTGCTGGAATGTTTTATTCTGGTGTATCACCCTCAGTACCTGCTGGATGGTTATATTCAGTGATACAACACACCTCAGTAACCTGCTGGAAAGTTATATTCTGTGATGTAACAACTCCGTACCAGCTGGACTGTTATGTCTGCTGTTACACACTCCAGTACCTGCTGGAATGTTATATTCTGTGTAACACACTCCAGTACCTGCTGGAATGTTATATTCTGTGTAACACACTCCAGTACCTGCTGGAATGTTATGTTCTGTGTAACACACTCCAGTACCTGCTGGAATGTTATATTTGTGTAACCATCCAGCACCTGCTCTGGAAATGTTATGTTCTGTGTAACACCATCCAGCACCTGCTGGAACGTTATGTTCGTGTAGCACACTCCAGTACCTGCTGGAATGTTAAGTTCTGTGTAACCCACCACTTCCAAGCACCTGTGGAATGTTTGTCTGTGTAAACACACTCCAGTACCTGTGGAAGTTATGTTCTGTTGTAAACAAAAACACACTCCAGCACCTGCTGGAATGTTATGTTTGTGTAACAACTCCAGTACTGCTGGAAGTTATTTATGTGTAACACACTCCAGCACCTGCTGGAATGTTATGTTTTTTTGTGTAAGCACACTCCAGTACCTGCTGGAATCGTGATGTCTGCTTGTTGTAAACACACTCCCGTACTGCTGAATGATATGTTCTGTGTTAGCAACCTCCAGCACCTGGTGGAATGTTGTGTTCTGTGTAACACACTCAGTACTGTGGAATGTTTATGTTTGTGTAACACACTCAGCACTGCTGGATGGTTATGTTCTGTGTAACACTCAGTACTGCTGCGGACTGTTTATCTGTGTAGCACACTCCAGTAACCAGCTGGCAATGTTATGCTCTGTGTAACAACACTCAGCACCTGTGGAATGTTTGTTCTGTGTGCACACTCCAGTACCTGCTGGATGTTTTGTTCTGTGTAACACAACTCCGCACTGTGGATGTTATGTTCTGTGTACACACTCCAGTACCTTGTGGCATGTTTTGTTCTGTGTAACTCCACCTCCAGTACCTGCTGGAATGTTATTTGTGTAACACACTCCAGCACCTGGCTGGACATATTGTTTATGTTCTGTGTAACACACTCCAGCACCTGCTGGAACGTTCTGTTGTGTAGCACAGCCAGTACTGTGGAATGTTATGTTCTCTGTGAACACACTCCAGCACTGTTGGAATGTTATAACTGTGTAACGCACTCCAGCCCCGTGCTGAAATGTTAAGATTTCTGTGTAACACACTCCAACACTGTTGGAATGTTATATTCTGTGTAACACACTCCAGTACCTGCTGGAATGTTATATTCTGTGTAACACACTCCAGCACATGCTGGAATGTTATATTCTGTGTAACGGCACTCGAGCACCTGCTGGAATGTTCTATTTCTGTGTAACACACTCCAGTACCTGCTGGGATGTTTCATTTCTGTGTAACACACTCCAGCACTGCTTGGATTTAATTCTGTGTAACACACTCCGTTACCCTGCTGGAGAATGTATATATTCTGTGTAACACACTCCAGCACTGCTGGAATGTTATATCTGTGTAACGCACCCCGACTGTTGGAATGTTATATTCTGTTGTAATGTAAAACACACTCCAAGCACCTGTTGGAATGTTATATTCTGTGTAACACACTCCAGCACCTGTTGGAATGTTATATTCTGTGTAACGCACACTCCAGCACCTGCTGGAATGTTATATTCTGTGTAACACACTCCCAGTACTGCTGGAATGATATATTCTGGTGTAACACACTCCAGCCCTGATGGAGATGGATATATTCTGTGTAACGCACTCAGTACCCTGCTAGGAATGTTATATTCCTGTGTAACCACTCCATTACCTGCTGGAATGTTTATCTTCGTGTGTAAGCACTCCAGCACTGTGGAATGTTATATTCTAGTGTTGTAACACACTCAGCACCTGTGGAATGTTTTATTTGTGTACGCCACTCCAGGCACCTGTGGGAATGTATATTCTGTGTCACACACTCCAGCACCTGGTTGGAATGTTATATTCTGTGTACCACTCCAGCACCTGTGTGAATGTTATATTCTGTGTAACGCACTCAGCACGGCTGGAATGTTATATTTGTGTAACGCACTCCAGACTGCTGGAATGTTTTATTCTGTGTAACACACTCCAGCAACCTGTTGGTATGTTATTATTCTCTCATCACCAATAAATGCGATTAAAAATAATGAAAAGTGAAAACGACTCATAAATGATACAAGATATGTCGAAGTATATTATCCCAGTAGAACATTAGCAAACCATTCTGGAAAACATAACTGACTTTACTCACTATAAATTCATGACATTATCACTTGTGTACTCACTATTTGTGTGTGTGATGTGTGTGTATGGTTGTGTGTGTGTGTTTGTGTGTGTGTGTGTGTGTGTGTTGTGTGTTGTGGGTGTGTGTGTGTGTGTGTGTGTGTGTTTGTGTGTGTGTGTGTGTGTGTGTGTGTCTACCTACATTGTTGGTTCAGGGGTCGCAGACTCCAGCTCCAGGCCCGCCTCTTCCTGCTCGCTACTGGATCCTCTCTCTCTTTGATTCCATGCGCATTGTCATTACCTCTTCTATAAAACTATGTATGGTGATTCCTGCCTCCACTTACTTCACTTGCTAGGCTATTCCACTGCTGACAAAACTCTAATGACTGACGAAATACTTCCTAACGTGTGTGTGTGGTGCTTGTGTGTGTGTGAGTGTGTGTGAGTGTGTGTGTGTCTCTAGTTGTGGTTGCAGGCGTCGATGCACAGCACTCCTGGCCCTGCCTCTTACGGCGCCACTCTGTCACTCTTTTGCTACACGATTATTATTATTAATATAAACAAGGGGGATAGCGCTATAAACCGGGAGGATTATACAGCGCCTGAGAGGGGGGATGTGGGAAGGCATTCAGGTTCATTCGGGGAATGGAAGCAGAGATCCAATTCCCTAAATCAAGAGGCCCCTAACCAAATCCAGGATCCTTCCTTGAGGGGTTCTGCTTACACGAGATTTATCATAATCTCTTCTTAAAGCCATGTGGTTCCTGCTCCATACATCCTACCCAGACTATCCACTTCCTGACACTCTGTGACTGACGAAATGTTCTTAAATAACCTCCCTGTGGTTCATCTGAGTCGTAACTTCCAAATGATGACCCCTTGTTGGCTGTGTACTATCTCGGGACATTCTGTCTCTGTCCATCTTATTGATTCTCTCAGATTGTCTATGTCGTTATCATATTCCCCTTATCTCTCCCATCTCTCCATCTTCTGTGTCAAGCGACTTCTTACAGTCCAAGAGATGCAATCAATCCACCTCTCTCTCGTTGTTCTTACTGCTGTTACTTTACCATAAAACCTCCAGAAGTTTGTTGACACGGATTTGCCTTCCATGAATCTGTGCTGGTTGGCGTTTATACTCTTGCCTCCCTTCAGGTGCTCCACCCTATCTGCTGATATTATCTTCTCCATAACTTTGCTACTATACAGTCCGGTGACACAGGTCTGAAAGTATAGTGCCTTTTTTTTTCTGTCTCTTTTTAAAAATGGGGAACTCATTTGCCACTTCCATAACTCAGGTAATTACCAGTTTCCGGGATGTGTTGAAGATTGTGGTAAGTGGCACCACACAGCATTTCAGCTCCCTCTCGAAGGAACCCACGGGGAGATGTCCAGTCCTTGCCTTTGAGGTATCGATGTCCTTAGCACTTCTTCACCTCTTCCTCATTTGTTTGTAAGTTCATGCACACTTGTTGGGCATATTCCTTGTGGTGTCCCCTCTGTTCTGTCCTCCAAGAGGCCTTCCTGTTCCACTGTTAATACTTCTTAAATCTCATATTGAGCTCCTCCATATACTTCTTGATGTTTCTTGTGAGTTCCAACATCTTTCTCAGCCTTAACACCTGGTCTCTGATTGTTGTCTTCCTCCTAATGTGGCCTTATACAGCAGTTTCGGTCAGACTTGACTTTCGATGTGTCATTTCTCGCCCCTGTGAGCTGGGCCTCCCTTCCTTATCTGCGATGTCGTTTCTGCTCTTTATAATCTCCATATTTTCTGAAGTCCTTTGCTCCTGTACCTTTCATTCTTGGTGCACTTAGTTTTTTCTCCCTACACCTTTCGGGTAAACCAAAGACTCGCTTTGGTTTCCTATATTTTATCTTCCTTGGGAACAACCTTCCTCCGCCACCTTGCCTTTGTTTTGTTACATATTCCATCATCTCGTTTACTGATTTTCCTCCCAGTTTTCTGTTTCACTGAACTCTGCAGGAAGTACCTATTATCCTGTGTTGTCCCCCCTTTTATAGTTTGGCTTTTTCCCATTCAATTCGTTGCCTTCTCCACTTGTAGCTTACTATATTAATCAAACTCAGAACCATGATCGAAACTCCCAGGGGCCCTCTTGTAATTGATGTCCTCATTATTGAATGGCAGGTTGAACCAAGATCCAGTCTAGCTGGCTCTTCTCCTCTCTCTCTGGTAGTGTCCATGAATGTTGATGCATGAGGTTTTTCAAGTATCACATCCTCTATGGCTCTCCCTGTTTCGGGACACATGTGGTCCAAGGTTTTTTTTCAGTCGATCTCCCTGTGGTTGAAATCACCTTTACCAGTAACTTTGTGCTCTGCTCGAGTGAACTCTTCTTGCCAACTCAACGGTGTCCACCATCGCTTGTTGATTTTGTACCCCTTCTCTTGGCATCCTGCAGTTCTTTGGTGGGTTTATACATCACTCCAATGACTACTTTATGATTCCAGACTGAATTTTTGCACCATGTAGTCCCTTTTCAATCCTGTCATGCCTTCCATTTCCTCAACTCCCCTCGGTTTTTTATGAGCAGTTGCAAACCCCTCCTCCCTCTACTCCTAATCTTTCCTCGGATCTGATATCCCAGTGGGTAAGATGCATCTGATATTGGTCTCAGCAAGTTTCTTTTCTGTGACTGCTATGATGTCTGGGGATTTCTCGTGTTCTATCCATGCCACACTCCTCCAATTATTTATATCCGTTATTCCATCTGCGTTTGTGTACAAACCTTCAGCCTTCTTATTTATCACTGTGGTCCTGGGGGATATTGGGGTGAGGGAGTGAGAGCTTGGTGGGGGCCTATGGGGGCAGTAGTGTGGGTGGGGTTTGTGTATGAGGGGGAGGGTCAGAATAAAACCATTGGGGGGGGCAAGGTTGGGGTGAGGGTTTTTTGATGTGGGGCGTTGGGGCAGAGGGAAACAGTGTGTGGGTTCTGGTTAGATTGCTAGTTGCGTTGGGATTGGCGTGGTTGGAGCCCTTCTGCGGGAGTTTCTGTGGGGTGTGATTGCATTTCCTCCTGTGGTAGTGACTAATTCACGTCTGGCATACATAACTCATTACAGTTTGTAACAGATATGGGACACGTAACCGTCCAGTACCTTTAACTCCGTGCTCAGCTCTCAAAACTTTGTGGCCAGTCCTGGACCCATATGATTCCTCTTGTAACGTTGAGGTATTTATTTGAGTACCTGGACACATGATGTACCTCTGTAAAGTCAGAGGTAATATAGAGTCCCAAGGTACTATATTCAATATTAGACTGTATTATTGAGGATATAGTTCCCTGAGACTTATTTGTGCTTCCAGTTAATCTTTTGACGACTGCCCACAGGATGGGTTGATGAGATAATGAAGGATATTAAAATCTTCACAACCACCACTATCCCTGTTGTATACATATAAATGTTGTGGGAATGGATCTCTATAGACACTTGTTTTGCTCACCAATTGGACTTTATGACGTCACAGGATGGCGCTTCACACCAGGAGGGCCCGGGTTCGATTCCGGCGGGTGATACCCAGTGCGACATGTTTCCTTACACCTGTTGTCCTGTTCTCCTCGCAAGAAAAAGGAACCTGTGTGTTAGTCGACTGGTGTGGGTCGCATCCTGGGGGATCCACGATTCAGGGAACCCCAATGGAAATAAGTTAGAACAGTCCTCGAGACGCACTGACTTTCTTGGGTTATCCTGGGTGGGCTAACCCTCCGGGGTTAAAAAATCCGGAAACGAATCTTATTTATCTTATCTTATCTTCCTGTAAACGGCTTCGATTTTGATTTATTCATAACACGCAGACTGACTCATCCGATCGGCTGCAGATTCTGAAATGACGGTGTTTGATAACTAGAGCAAGATTCTTGTAGCACTTGGTATGCGCAGATGTTCTGTAGAAAATACTGATATTTTCCTAAAATAAGTGTATTTTGTATGTAGTAAATTGATGGAATTTTTTGTAGGTAATAAAAATTAATTTGTAAATAAAAAGAGCGTCGCTGAAAAGTGTCGCCAAGTTTTTGAATTGGCACCCGAGACAAATGTTAGTGAAAATAGGAAGAAATTTAGTCGCTCTAGGGGTATATTGGGCTTAAAAAACTCTCAAATCGCACCGAAATTGTTGGATTTGCAGTCTGCATAACGTGAGATTACGCAGGATGAACAGGACAGCTTCGGAACCCCAGTAAGTTGTTATTTATGTTGAGTCTTGCCAGTCTTTTCTTCAAATTTTAGCAGGGGTTTTGATGTTAGAACACCCGTAATCTACCAGACTAAAGATGGTGAGTCTTATTATTATAAAATCTCCTTCGATGTAATGTATTCACATTTTATATTTAATATACAGTCAAAATATTATATTAATGTTTTTACCAGAATTGGTGATGTATATATCATTTGAATTAATATGAGGTCCAGAGTGACTAGTGGAGCTATGACCAATAGTAAGTATCCATCAAAGGGGGACATTTTTTGCGCCCTAGGTGTCCTCAATTCATTACTTGTCTCTGTATCTGATAAGGGAATACTAATCTTTGTTTCCATTTATGGTATGTCCCTTATGAGTACATCAAGGTCATTTCATTTTCTACATGTTCTGTTGATCGCGTTTTTGCTCACACTTGGTAGGTTTACAGGTGTTCTGTGATCACAGTTGTTGAAACACACTTGGTAGGTACAGGTGTTCTGTGATCACAGTTGTTGATCACACTTGGTAGGCACAGGTGTTCTGTGATCACAGTTGTTGATCACACTTGGTAGGCACAGGTGTTCTGTGATCACAGTTGTTGAACACACTTGGTAGGTATCAGGTGTTCGTGATCAACAGTTGTTGAAAACATTGGATTACAGGTGTTCTGTGATGACGTTGTTGAAAACACTTGTATGTACAGTTGTTCTGTGATCACAGTTGTTGAACACACTTGGTAGGTACAGGTGTTCTAGCATCACATCCCACAATTCCACAAGGCAGACATCCTACAATTCCACAAGGCAGACATCCTACAATTCCACAAGGCAGACATCCTAAATTCCACAAGGCAGATATCTACCAATTTCACCAAGGCGAACCTTAATTCCACAAGGCAGATATCCTAACAATTCCACAAGGGCAGGACATCCTACATTCTACAAGGCAGACATCTACAATTACAAGGCAGGTATCCTATAATTCCCAAGGCAGACATCCTACAATTCTACACGGGCAGACATCTTTCATTCCACAAGGCTGATATCCTACTATTCCACAAGGCAGACATCCTAATTCCACAAGGCCGAAATCCTCATAATTCCATAGGCAGGACATCCTCTAATTCCACATGGAGACATCTAAATTCCACAAGGCAGATATCCTACAATTCTACAAGGCAGACATCTCCAATTCCACAAGGAGACCTCCTACAATTCTAACAAGGCAGATATATACAATTCCACATAGGCAGAGATCAGACCAATTCCCACAAGGCAGACATCCTACAATTCTACAGGCCGCATCTACAATTCCACAAAGGCAAGATATCCTATAATTCCACAAGGCAGGGACATCCTTACAAATTCCACAAGGCAGTACTCCTATAATTCACAAGGACAGATATCCTACAATTCCACAAGGCAGACATCCTACATTCCACATGGCAGACATTCTTTAATTCCATAAGGCAGACATCTATAATTCCACAAGGGACATCTATAATTCACAAGGCAGATAGCCTACATTCCAAAGGCAGGACATCCTACAATTCCACAAGGCAGGGCATTATATAATTGCCATCAGGCAGACATCTATATTCCACAAGGCCAGACTCCTATATTCACAAGGCAGGGATATCTACAAATCTACAAGGCATGAATCCTCAATTTCACAAGCGCATCCTACAATTCAACAAGGCAGATATCCTACAATTCACAAGGCAGATAGCCTACACTTCACAAGGGCAGACATCCTACAATTCCCAAGGCAGATATCTACAATTCTACAAGACAGACATCCTTACCAATTCCACAAGGCAGATAGATCCTACAATTCATACAAGCAGACATCTACAAATATCCACAAGACAGACATCCTTACAATTCTACAAGGCAGACATCCATAATTCCAAAAGGCAGCCCCATCCGACAATTCTACAGGCAGACCTCTATAATTCCACAAGGCAGAATCCTACAATTTCTACAAGACAGACATCCTACAATTCCACATGGCAGATATCCTACAATTCCACAAGGCAGGGACTTCTACATTCTACAAGGCCGACCATCCTACAATTCCCCAAGGCCGATATCTAATAATTCCAAAGGCAGACATCCTACAATTCTACAGGCAGGACATCCTTAATTCCACAAGGCAGCTATACTACAATCCACAAGGCAGACATCTTTCAATTCCACCAACGGCAGACATTCCTATAATCCATAAGGCAGACATTCCTCTAATTCCCAAAGGCCGACATTTCCTATAAATCACAATGGCAGATATCCTACAATTCTACAAGGCAGACATCCTACAATTCACGCAGACATCCTACACTTCAACAATGGCAGATAATATTCTACATTCCAACGGCCAGATATCTACAATTCCACCACGGGCAGACATCCTACAATTCCACAAGGCAGATATTCCTACACTTTTACAAGGACAGGACATCCTACAATTCCCACAAGGCCGATATCTACAATTCTACAAGGCAGACATCCTACAAATCCACAAGACAGACATCTACATTTACAAGGCGACTCCCTATAATTCCACAAGGCAGAATCCTACAATTCTACAAGGCAGACTTCCTATAGTTCCACAGGCAGAATCCTACAATTCACAAGACGCATCCTACAATTCCAAGGCAGATCTCCTACACTTCCACAAGGCAGATATCTATAATTCACAAGGCAGACATTCTTTAATTCCACAAGGCCGGGGCTCCTTCAATTAACACGGCAGACATCCTACAATTCCAATAACAGATATCTAAAATTCACAAGGCGTACATCCTATATTCCACAAGGCAGACATCCTACAATCTACAAGACAGGGACATTTACAATTACACAAGGCAGATATCCTTTCAATTCTACAAGGACAGCACATCTACATTCACAAGGCAGATATCTACATTCTACAAGACAGACATCCCTACAATTCCCACACGGCAGATATTCCTACAAATCTACAAGCAGAGAACTACAATTCACAAGGCAGATATCTACACGTCTATAAGTTGACATCCTACAATTCCAAAGACAGACATCCTACCAATTCTACAAGGCAGCTTCCTAAATTCCACAATGGCAGACATCTACCATTCCACAAGCAGACATCCTCCAATTCCACAAGACAGACATCCTACAAATCTACAAGGCAGACATCCTACAATTCCACAAGGCAGACATCCTACAATTCCACAAGCAGACATCCTACAATTCCACAGGCAGATCTCCTTACACAAATCCACAAGGCCGGACATCCTCCAATTCCACAAGGCAGTCATCATACAATTCCACAAGGCAGGAAACATCCTCCCAATTCCACAAGGCAGACATCCTACAATTCCCACAAGGGCAGACATCCTACAATTCCACAAGGCAGACATCCTACAATTCCACAAGACAGACATCCTACAATTCCACAAGGCAGATATCCTACAATTCCACAAGACAGACATCCTACAATTCCACAAGGCAGACATTCCTACAATTCCACAGGCAGTTATCCTACAATTCCACAAGGCAGACATCCCTACATTCCACAGGCAGACAATTTTTTTTTTTTTTCCCTACAATTCCACAAGGCAGAACATCCTACAATTCACACGGCAGAACATCCTTACAATTCACAAGGCAGACATCCTACAATTCCACAAGGCAGACATCCTACAATTCCACAAGGCAGACATCCTACAATTCCACAAGGCAGACATCCTACAATTCCACAAGCAGACATCAAACAATTACACCACACACAATATAGACTACAATTGCTGTTCAGGACAATAATAAGTTTATACTTATTCATTTTCTGTTCTGCATTATTTCGTTTATTCTTGAGAACCATAAGATAAAGGTCCTATGCATTGTGGTTCTATAGCAACTTGTCGAATTCTCTTTGTAGAACTTAGTGAGTCCTACTTCGTACACCTGGAGAATGTTTCAGGGGGACAACGCCCCCCCCCCCGCTTTGGCCAGGCCTGATAAGTTATATTAATCCTGTAGTGATGTGACCAAAGGCCTGACTCAAAAAAGGAACACCTCGGAGTGAATCTGAGTGGAGTGGCTGGTTCCAGAGTGTCCAGGTTCAGATCCAATCCAAGGTAGAGAATTCACCGATTTTTGTGTATATGGCAACATACAAAGGATAAGCACTAGTAACATTGAACATCCGGTTTACAAGCCAATATCTACACTTCCTTCATGAAGGATAGCGTGCTGTTGCCTCGGGTGTCAAGGACGCTTCAGACAACCATAGTCATAGGATCTGATCCTAGGCTATTTACGAATGGTCGTCTTCCTCAGAATACGCCTTGCAGCAGAATGACTATTTGTTGATCTTCTTAGGCCGGAGTAACCTGTGGAGGAAATTTTTACCTGTACCTGCGGAATGTTATTTTTCTGTGTAATGTAACACACTCCAGTACCTGCTGGAATGTTATATTCTGTGAAACACATCTAGTACTGCTGGAATGGGTTATAATTCTGTGTAACACACTCAGCACTGCTGGAATGTTATATTCTGTGTATAACACACTCCCAGTACCTGCTGGAATGTTATTTTCTGTGTAACACCCTCCAGTTACCTGCTGGGAATGTTACATTCTGTTTTAACCCACTTCAGTACCTGTGGAATGTTATATTCTGTGTAACCACTCGTACCTGTGGAATGTTATATTCTGTTGTAACCCACTTCCCCCCAGTACCTGCTAGGAAAAATGTTATATTCTTGTAACACACTCCAGTACCTGCTGGAATGTTATATTCTCGTGTAACACCCTCCAGTACCTGCTGAAAGTTATATTTCTGTGTAACATTCAGTACCTGTGGACTGTTCTTTCTGTGTAACACACTCCAGTACCTGCTGGAATGTTATATTCTGTGTAACACACTCCAGTACCTGCTGGAATGTTATATTCTGTGTAACACACTCCAGTACATGCTGGAATGTTTATTATTCTGAGTAAACACACCTCTAGTACCTGCTGGAATGTCTATATTTGTGTAACACACTCCAGAACCTGCTGCAATGTTATATTCTGTGTCACACACGCCAGTACCTGCTGATTATTATATTCTGTGTAGCACACTCCCGTACCTGTTGGAATGCTTTATTCTGTGTAACACACTCCAGCACTGCTGGAAATTATATTCTGTTGTAAACCACTACAGTAACTGCTGGAAATGTTATATTCTGTGTAAACATCAGCACCTGTTGGAATGTTATATTTCTGTGTAACACACTCCAGTAACTGCTGGAATGTTATATTCTGTGTAAAACACTCCAGCACCTGTTGGAATGTTATATTCTGTGTAACACACTCCCAGCACTGCAGTGTAACACACTCCAGCCCCTGGTGTGTAACCACTCCTGCACTGCTGGAATGTTATATTCTGTGGGGACACATCCAGTCACTGCTGGATGTTATATTCTGCTGTAACACACTTCAGCACTGTTGGGATGTTATTCTGTGTAACACACTCCAGTATCTGCTGAAATTTGTTATCTTCGTGTAACACACTCCAGCAACCTGCTGGAATGTTATATTCTTGTGTAACACACTCCAGCAACCTGCTGGAATGTTTTTAATCTGTGTAACCACTCCAGTACCTGCTGGACATGCTATTTCTGTGTAACACACTCCAGCACTGCTGGAATGTTTATATTCTGTGTAACACACTCAGTGCTGCTGGAAGTTATCTTCTGTGTAAAACATCCAGTAACAGTGGAATGTTATTTTCTGTGTAAAAAATCCGCACCTGTTGGAAATGTTATATTCTGAGAAAAACACTCCAGGACCTGCTGGTAATGTTATTTGTGGTGTAACTCACTCCAGCACCTGTGGTAAACTCAATCCAGCACCTGCTGTGTAACACACTCCCAGCACCTGCTGGACTGTTATCTTCTGTGGACACACACTCCAGTACCTGCTGGGAATGTAAGTCTTCTGTGTATCACACTCCAGCACCTGTTGGAATGTTATTTTCTGTGTAACACACTCCATTATCTGCTGATTTGTTATATTCTGGTTAACCACTCCTGACCTGCTGGAATGTTATATTTCTGTGGAAACACACTCCAGCACCTGCTGGAAGGTTATATTCTGTGTAACAACTCTAGTACCTGTGGAATGTTATGTTCCTGTGCAACACACTCCAGTTACTCCTGGAATGTTATTTATATTCTGTGTAAACCACTCCAGCACTCTGAATGTTTTGTTCTGTGTAAACGCATCCAGCACCTGCTGGAAGGTTTATTCAGTGTAAACACACTCAGCACCAGCTGGAATGTTATATTCTGTGTAACACCTCAGCACAGTTGAATGTTATATTTCTGTGTAACACACTCCAGTGCCTGCTGGAATGTTATATTCTGTGTAACACACTCCAGCACCTGCTGGAATGGTATATTCTGTGTAACACACTCCAGACCTGTGGAATGTTATATTCTGAGATAAACACACTCCCGCCCTGCTGGCATGTTATATTCTGTGTAACTCACTCCAGTATCTGCTGAAATGGTATAGTCTGCGTAACACATCCAGCACCTGCGGAATGTTATATTCTGTGTTATCTCACCCAGCACCTGCTGGAATGTTATATTCTGTGTAACACACTCCAGCACATGCTGGAATGTTATGTTCTGTGTATCACATACAGCACCTGTGGAAGTTATATTCTGTGTAACACACTCCAGTACCTGCTGGAATGTTATATTCTGTGTAACACACTCCAGCACCTGCTGGAATGTTATATTCTGTGTAACACACTCCAGCACCTGCTGGAATGTTATATTCTGTGTAACACACTCCAGCACATCGCTGGATGTTAATTCCCGGTGTAACACATCCAGCACCTGCTGGATGTTATATTTGATGTAACCCAATCCAGCACCTGCTGGAATGTTATATTCTGTATTAAACACTCCAGTTTCTGCTTGGGGTTATATTCTGTGCTAACACACTCCAGCCCCTGCTGGAATGTTATATTCTGTGTAACACACTCCAGTAACTGCTGGAATGTTATATTCTGTATAACACACTCCAGTACCTGCTGGAATGTTATATTCTGTGTAACACACTCCAGCACCTGCTGGAATGTCCTAATCTGTGTAACCAACTCAGTAACTGCTGGAATGATATATTCTGTATAACACCTCCCATTACTGCTGGAATGTTCATACTCTGTGTAAACACAATCCGTAACTGCTGGGAATGTTTATATTCAATGTAAAACACTCCAGTATCTGCTGGAATGTTATATTCTATGTAACACACTCCAGTGCCTGTTGGAATGTTATATTCTGTGTAACACACTCCAGTGCTGCAGGAATTTTATATTCTGTATAACACACTCTGTACCTGCGGGAATGTTATATTCTGTGTAACACACTCCAGCACCTGCTGGAATGTTATATTCTGTGTAACACACTCCAGCACCTGCTGGAATGTTATATTCTGTGTAACACACTCCAGCACCTGCTGGAATGCTATATTCTGGAAACACACTCAGCACCTAGCTTGGAATGTTTTTCTGTGACACACACTCCAGCACTGCTGAATGTTATATCGTGTATCACACTCCAGCACCTGCTGGAATGCTATCTTCTGTGTAAACACACTCCTGCACCTGCTGGAATGTTATTTCTGTGCTGTATCACACCAGCACATGCTGGCATGTTATATTTGTGTATGCACACACCAGCACCTGCTGGAATGTATATTCTGTGTAAAACACTCAGTACCTGCTGGAGAGTGAATACTGTCGGAAGGAGAGGTGCCAGATAGTAGTAGTAGTAGTAGTGAGAATGAGCGAACTGGAGGTCAGTCCATCTCAGATCCAACAGTTCTCACTTGGAAGGGTTGTCTAAGGCGTTTTTCTGTTACCAAAGAGGGCCATGTGGTGCAGGGTTCTGCCAAGATGAAACATCAAAACATGTATACATTCCGGACACTGCAACACATGCCTCTTGGTACAGGAAAACCCCCCCCCACCTTAGACACCCCTTCCACGTGAGACTGTGGATCTGAGTGGGGACCTGGACCTCTCCAGTCGCTTACATTCTCACTTACTACTACTATACTACTCTGCATCTCCTTCCGACAGTATTTTAAGTCTCCGCACTGTGCTAGCTCTTAGATCGTTCCCTAATAAGGAATGAACTTCTCCAGGCGAGGGACTGGGACAACCTCAAATATACGACTTCAAAAGGGGGAAGGGACTGAATTACATCCCGTTCTTCACCTCTTACTGTTCCTGCCTATTCTGTATTCGACTGATGAAGCCTACTGTTGTGTAGGGGAAACGTTTCGGATAAAGTTGCCTAACTGGGGTTGCCTTGTGTCTTACTAACCAACTGTCGGTATTGTATACAATTTTTGATGTTCATCTTGTCAGACACTGCAACACATGGCCTCTTGGTACAGGAAAACGCCTTAGACAACCCTTCCAAGTGAGAATGTTGGATCTGTAGGGACCTGACTCTCAGTCGCTCATTCTCACTACTACTACTACTACTACTTACTACTATCTGCACCTCACCTTCGACAGTATTTAAGTCTCCGCACTGTCGCCTTGATCTTCCGATTAGTTCCGACTATTGAAACCTGAACTTCTCCAGGCCGAGGGACTGACAAAACCTCAAATTCTACGGACTTCAAGGTGATGACTGATTCATCGTCTTCAATCTCTACTGCTCCTGTTACTTCTGTATTCGACTGAAGAAGCTCTGTGTGGCGGAAAACGTTTTCGGATAAAGTTGCTAAGTGTTGCCCTATGTGTCTTACCTACCAACCCTGTCGGTATTGTATAACATTTTTGATGTTCACACTCCAGTACATGCTGGCATGTTATTTACGTGTAAACACTTCCAGTACCTGCGAATGCTATATTCCTGTTGTAACACCTCCAGTACCTGCTGGATGCTATATTCAGTGTAACACACTCCGTACCTGCGGGAATGTTATCTTCTGTGTAAACACTCCGCACTGCTGGAATGTTTATATCTGTGTTTGTAACACACTCCAGCACCTGCTGGAGTGTTATATTCTGTGTTAAACACACTCCAGACCTGCTGGAATGTTATTTTCCTGTGTAACACACTCCAGTACCTGCTGAATTGTATATTCTGTGTAACACATCCAGTTACCTGCTGGCATGCTATATTCTGTGTAACACAATCCCAGTACCTGCCGGAAAGTTAAATTCTGTGTAACACACTCCCGTACCTGCTGGAATGTTTGTTCCGATGTAGCACCCTCAGTACCTGCTGGCATGTTATATTCTTGTGTAACACACTCCAGTACTGCTGGGATGTTATATTTGTGTAAACACACTCAGTACCTGCTGGAATGTTATATTCCTGTGTAACACACTCCAGTACCTGCTGGAATGGTATGTTCTGTGTAACACACTCCAGTACTTGTTGAATGGTTAAATCTCCCTGAGTAACACACTCCAGCACCTGCTGAAAGGTTATGTTTCTGTGTAAACACTCAGTACTGATGGAATGTTTATTCTGTTGTAACCACACTCCCGTACCTGCTGGGACTGTTAATAATCTGTGTTATCACACTCCAGTACCTGTGGAATGTTATTATTTGCGTAACACCACTCCAGTACCTGCTGGACTGTTCTTTTCTGATGTAACACACTCCAGCACTGCTGGAAATGTTATGTTCTGTGTAACACACTCCAGTACCTGCTGAATGTTATATTCTGTTGTAACACATCCAGCACCCTGCTGGAATGTTAATCTTCTGTGTAACACCACTCAGTAACCTGTGGAATGTTATGTTCTGTGTAACACATCAGGTACTGCTGGATTGTTATACTTCTGTGTAACACACTCAGTACTGCTGGAATGTTTTATTCTGGTGTATCACCCTCAGTACCTGCTGGATGGTTATATTCAGTGATACAACACACCTCAGTAACCTGCTGGAAAGTTATATTCTGTGATGTAACAACTCCGTACCAGCTGGACTGTTATGTCTGCTGTTACACACTCCAGTACCTGCTGGAATGTTATATTCTGTGTAACACACTCCAGTACCTGCTGGAATGTTATATTCTGTGTAACACACTCCAGTACCTGCTGGAATGTTATGTTCTGTGTAACACACTCCAGTACCTGCTGGAATGTTATATTTGTGTAACCATCCAGCACCTGCTCTGGAAATGTTATGTTCTGTGTAACACACTCCAGCACCTGCTGGAACGTTATGTTCTGTGTAGCACACTCCAGTACCTGCTGGAATGTTATGTTCTGTGTAACCCACCACTTCCAAGCACCTGTGGAATGTTTGTCTGTGTAAACACACTCCAGTACCTGTGGAAGTTATGTTCTGTTGTAAACAAAAACACACTCCAGCACCTGCTGGAATGTTATGTTTGTGTAACAACTCCAGTACTGCTGGAAGTTATTTATGTGTAACACACTCCAGCACCTGCTGGAATGTTATGTTTTTTTGTGTAAGCACACTCCAGTACCTGCTGGAATCGTGATGTCTGCTTGTTGTAAACACACTCCCGTACTGCTGAATGATATGTTCTGTGTTAGCAACCTCCAGCACCTGGTGGAATGTTGTGTTCTGTGTAACACACTCAGTACTGTGGAATGTTTATGTTTGTGTAACACACTCAGCACTGCTGGATGGTTATGTTCTGTGTAACACTCAGTACTGCTGCGGACTGTTTATCTGTGTAGCACACTCCAGTAACCAGCTGGCAATGTTATGCTCTGTGTAACAACACTCAGCACCTGTGGAATGTTTGTTCTGTGTGCACACTCCAGTACCTGCTGGATGTTTTGTTCTGTGTAACACAACTCCGCACTGTGGATGTTATGTTCTGTGTACACACTCCAGTACCTTGTGGCATGTTTTGTTCTGTGTAACTCCACCTCCAGTACCTGCTGGAATGTTATTTGTGTAACACACTCCAGCACCTGGCTGGACATATTGTTTATGTTCTGTGTAACACACTCCAGCACCTGCTGGAACGTTCTGTTGTGTAGCACAGCCAGTACTGTGGAATGTTATGTTCTCTGTGAACACACTCCAGCACTGTTGGAATGTTATAACTGTGTAACGCACTCCAGCCCCGTGCTGAAATGTTAAGATTTCTGTGTAACACACTCCAACACTGTTGGAATGTTATATTCTGTGTAACACACTCCAGTACCTGCTGGAATGTTATATTCTGTGTAACACACTCCAGCAATGTGGAATGTTATATTCTGTGTAACGGCACTCGAGCACCTGCTGGAATGTTCTATTTCTGTGTAACACACTCCAGTACCTGCTGGGATGTTTCATTTCTGTGTAACACACTCCAGCACTGCTTGGATTTAATTCTGTGTAACACACTCCGTTACCCTGCTGGAGAATGTATATATTCTGTGTAACACACTCCAGCACTGCTGGAATGTTATATCTGTGTAACGCACCCCGACTGTTGGAATGTTATATTCTGTTGTAATGTAAAACACACTCCAAGCACCTGTTGGAATGTTATATTTGTGTAACACACTCCAGCACCTGTTGGAATGTTATATTCTGCTGTAACGCACACTCCAGCACTGTTGGAATGTTATATTCTGTGTAACACACTCCCAGTACTGCTGGAATGATATATTCTGGTGTAACACACTCCAGCCCTGATGGAGATGGATATATTCTGTGTAACGCACTCAGTACCCTGCTAGGAATGTTATATTCCTGTGTAACCACTCCATTACCTGCTGGAATGTTTATCTTCGTGTGTAAGCACTCCAGCACTGTGGAATGTTATATTCTAGTGTTGTAACACACTCAGCACCTGTGGAATGTTTTATTTGTGTACGCCACTCCAGGCACCTGTGGGAATGTATATTCTGTGTCACACACTCCAGCACCTGGTTGGAATGTTATATTCTGTGTACCACTCCAGCACCTGTGTGAATGTTATATTCTGTGTAACGCACTCAGCACGGCTGGAATGTTATATTTGTGTAACGCACTCCAGACTGCTGGAATGTTTTATTCTGTGTAACACACTCCAGCAACCTGTTGGTATGTTATTATTCTCTCATCACCAATAAATGCGATTAAAAATAATGAAAAGTGAAAACGACTCATAAATGATACAAGATATGTCGAAGTATATTATCCCAGTAGAACATTAGCAAACCATTCTGGAAAACATAACTGACTTTACTCACTATAAATTCATGACATTATCACTTGTGTACTCACTATTTGTGTGTGTGATGTGTGTGTATGGTTGTGTGTGTGTGTTTGTGTGTGTGTGTGTGTGTGTGTTGTGTGTTGTGGGTGTGTGTGTGTGTGTGTGTGTGTGTTTGTGTGTGTGTGTGTGTGTGTGTGTGTCTACCTACATTGTTGGTTCAGGGGTCGCAGACTCCAGCTCCAGGCCCGCCTCTTCCTGCTCGCTACTGGATCCTCTCTCTCTTTGATTCCATGCGCATTGTCATTACCTCTTCTATAAAACTATGTATGGTGATTCCTGCCTCCACTTACTTCACTTGCTAGGCTATTCCACTGCTGACAAAACTCTAATGACTGACGAAATACTTCCTAACGTGTGTGTGTGGTGCTTGTGTGTGTGTGAGTGTGTGTGAGTGTGTGTGTGTCTCTAGTTGTGGTTGCAGGCGTCGATGCACAGCACTCCTGGCCCTGCCTCTTACGGCGCCACTCTGTCACTCTTTTGCTACACGATTATTATTATTAATATAAACAAGGGGGATAGCGCTATAAACCGGGAGGATTATACAGCGCCTGAGAGGGGGGATGTGGGAAGGCATTCAGGTTCATTCGGGGAATGGAAGCAGAGATCCAATTCCCTAAATCAAGAGGCCCCTAACCAAATCCAGGATCCTTCCTTGAGGGGTTCTGCTTACACGAGATTTATCATAATCTCTTCTTAAAGCCATGTGGTTCCTGCTCCATACATCCTACCCAGACTATCCACTTCCTGACACTCTGTGACTGACGAAATGTTCTTAAATAACCTCCCTGTGGTTCATCTGAGTCGTAACTTCCAAATGATGACCCCTTGTTGGCTGTGTACTATCTCGGGACATTCTGTCTCTGTCCATCTTATTGATTCTCTCAGATTGTCTATGTCGTTATCATATTCCCCTTATCTCTCCCATCTCTCCATCTTCTGTGTCAAGCGACTTCTTACAGTCCAAGAGATGCAATCAATCCACCTCTCTCTCGTTGTTCTTACTGCTGTTACTTTACCATAAAACCTCCAGAAGTTTGTTGACACGGATTTGCCTTCCATGAATCTGTGCTGGTTGGCGTTTATACTCTTGCCTCCCTTCAGGTGCTCCACCCTATCTGCTGATATTATCTTCTCCATAACTTTGCTACTATACAGTCCGGTGACACAGGTCTGAAAGTATAGTGCCTTTTTTTTTCTGTCTCTTTTTAAAAATGGGGAACTCATTTGCCACTTCCATAACTCAGGTAATTACCAGTTTCCGGGATGTGTTGAAGATTGTGGTAAGTGGCACCACACAGCATTTCAGCTCCCTCTCGAAGGAACCCACGGGGAGATGTCCAGTCCTTGCCTTTGAGGTATCGATGTCCTTAGCACTTCTTCACCTCTTCCTCATTTGTTTGTAAGTTCATGCACACTTGTTGGGCATATTCCTTGTGGTGTCCCCTCTGTTCTGTCCTCCAAGAGGCCTTCCTGTTCCACTGTTAATACTTCTTAAATCTCATATTGAGCTCCTCCATATACTTCTTGATGTTTCTTGTGAGTTCCAACATCTTTCTCAGCCTTAACACCTGGTCTCTGATTGTTGTCTTCCTCCTAATGTGGCCTTATACAGCAGTTTCGGTCAGACTTGACTTTCGATGTGTCATTTCTCGCCCCTGTGAGCTGGGCCTCCCTTCCTTATCTGCGATGTCGTTTCTGCTCTTTATAATCTCCATATTTTCTGAAGTCCTTTGCTCCTGTACCTTTCATTCTTGGTGCACTTAGTTTTTTCTCCCTACACCTTTCGGGTAAACCAAAGACTCGCTTTGGTTTCCTATATTTTATCTTCCTTGGGAACAACCTTCCTCCGCCACCTTGCCTTTGTTTTGTTACATATTCCATCATCTCGTTTACTGATTTTCCTCCCAGTTTTCTGTTTCACTGAACTCTGCAGGAAGTACCTATTATCCTGTGTTGTCCCCCCTTTTATAGTTTGGCTTTTTCCCATTCAATTCGTTGCCTTCTCCACTTGTAGCTTACTATATTAATCAAACTCAGAACCATGATCGAAACTCCCAGGGGCCCTCTTGTAATTGATGTCCTCATTATTGAATGGCAGGTTGAACCAAGATCCAGTCTAGCTGGCTCTTCTCCTCTCTCTCTGGTAGTGTCCATGAATGTTGATGCATGAGGTTTTTCAAGTATCACATCCTCTATGGCTCTCCCTGTTTCGGGACACATGTGGTCCAAGGTTTTTTTTCAGTCGATCTCCCTGTGGTTGAAATCACCTTTACCAGTAACTTTGTGCTCTGCTCGAGTGAACTCTTCTTGCCAACTCAACGGTGTCCACCATCGCTTGTTGATTTTGTACCCCTTCTCTTGGCATCCTGCAGTTCTTTGGTGGGTTTATACATCACTCCAATGACTACTTTATGATTCCAGACTGAATTTTTGCACCATGTAGTCCCTTTTCAATCCTGTCATGCCTTCCATTTCCTCAACTCCCCTCGGTTTTTTATGAGCAGTTGCAAACCCCTCCTCCCTCTACTCCTAATCTTTCCTCGGATCTGATATCCCAGTGGGTAAGATGCATCTGATATTGGTCTCAGCAAGTTTCTTTTCTGTGACTGCTATGATGTCTGGGGATTTCTCGTGTTCTATCCATGCCACACTCCTCCAATTATTTATATCCGTTATTCCATCTGCGTTTGTGTACAAACCTTCAGCCTTCTTATTTATCACTGTGGTCCTGGGGGATATTGGGGTGAGGGAGTGAGAGCTTGGTGGGGGCCTATGGGGGCAGTAGTGTGGGTGGGGTTTGTGTATGAGGGGGAGGGTCAGAATAAAACCATTGGGGGGGGCAAGGTTGGGGTGAGGGTTTTTTGATGTGGGGCGTTGGGGCAGAGGGAAACAGTGTGTGGGTTCTGGTTAGATTGCTAGTTGCGTTGGGATTGGCGTGGTTGGAGCCCTTCTGCGGGAGTTTCTGTGGGGTGTGATTGCATTTCCTCCTGTGGTAGTGACTAATTCACGTCTGGCATACATAACTCATTACAGTTTGTAACAGATATGGGACACGTAACCGTCCAGTACCTTTAACTCCGTGCTCAGCTCTCAAAACTTTGTGGCCAGTCCTGGACCCATATGATTCCTCTTGTAACGTTGAGGTATTTATTTGAGTACCTGGACACATGATGTACCTCTGTAAAGTCAGAGGTAATATAGAGTCCCAAGGTACTATATTCAATATTAGACTGTATTATTGAGGATATAGTTCCCTGAGACTTATTTGTGCTTCCAGTTAATCTTTTGACGACTGCCCACAGGATGGGTTGATGAGATAATGAAGGATATTAAAATCTTCACAACCACCACTATCCCTGTTGTATACATATAAATGTTGTGGGAATGGATCTCTATAGACACTTGTTTTGCTCACCAATTGGACTTTATGACGTCAAACCCTTATTATTAACCAAAAACCCCCCCCGCTTCCCCCCCCCCCCTTTTTTTTCTCGCACCCAACCTTTACTTTAACCACATAATTCTTGAATTTAACATTCATTTTCTTTTCTCCTTCCATAACGATCTTTTTAAAACTGCCCCCCTTCCTTTGCTCTAACTTCTCGATATCGATTTAATCCCATTTTTTCCCCCCCACTGAAACTCCCCTACCCCCTTCTTATACAGTGGACCCCCGGTTAACGAACTTTTTTCATTCCAGTTGTATTTGGTGCCGAAACTGACCGAATTTTTTCCCAAAAAGGAAATTTGTGAAGTAGATTGTCCTTTTAGACCCCCAAAACTACAGTACAAACGCATTTACATAAATACATTAATAATTGGTCGTTTGGGGGGATCGTTAAGCGGGGGTCCACTGTATATATATATATTATTATATATTATTATAATATTATTTTATATATATTTAAAATAAATATGTACGGGGGACCCCCGGTTTTCGAATTTTTTCACCCCAGAAGTATGTTAGGTCCCCAGTACTGCCCGAATTTTTTCCCCATAAGAAAATATTGTGAAGTAGTTTTATCCATTTCAGCCCCCCAAACTAAACTTTTACAAACCACTAATAAATCACTTCATAATTGGTTGCATTGGGGGGGGTAATCTTTATGCGGGGGTCCCTGTATATATATATAAAAATTGACTCACAAAATCGTAATGCCCACGTTTGCAAACAAACCATCCCTGGGCGGTTTTGAACCCGCGGTCAGAGAGTCTAAAAACTCCAGACCGTCGCGTAGCCATGGGCCAGCTGTTAATAAGATTTTTGTCATTACAATTTCGTGAGTCATATTGTGGCTTTGAGGGGACTTGAGTAGGTTTCGTACGCCTGCTAGGGGGAGATTCGTCTGTAAAAACTTGCATTTGTGGACACAGGGGTGCCTAGCTACCTTCTATGGTGTAAAATTTACCCCCTAGTTGGTGAATCATATTGAAGCTAGCGGGCCCGTGGCAAAGCGACGGTCGGAGTTTTGGCCCCTTGACACGGGTTCAAATCCCACCTGTGGTAGTTTGTTTGAAATTTGTGTCTTACAATTTCGTGAGTCATGTTGACAGCTTTAGGGGAAATTGGCTAGAGTTCGTCACCCCCTTTGTAGCGAGAGTTTTGTCTGTAAAACTTGCATTTGTGGACACGGGGGGTCCCTATGTAACCTTCCTATGGGTAGAAAAAACCCCCTAGTTGGACGAATCTTTTTGAAGCTAGCTGGCCCAGGGGCAACGCAAGGGTCTGGATTTTGAGACTTTGACCGCGGGTTCAAATCCACCCCGTGGTATGGAAAAGATATGAAGCTTGATCCTAAACTATTAATACTTTTTCTCCCCTAGCCCACCTTTGTATTTAAGGTCTAAAACTTTATTTATTGGTTTATCACATAGTTGAAACCCCAAAATTTAAATTTCACTCAATTAAAAGGGGTCCTAGACCTGATTTTTATTCTGACAACTTTTACGAAAAAAAGAAACGGGTGAATGCTAGAGGGGGGTACCAGTATTCTTGGGGATAAAAATACTTAATGAATCACTTTTTTAACAACTACGGCATGGACAAGATCTTTGGGGGCTATGGGCCGAGTATTCTTTTGGTGACTGCCAGATGAGTAGGATCTGTGAAATGGACGAGGCACATCATCTGTGATACTGCCTTTTTACAGATCTTTTGGTGATTATCAACTGAATAGAGATCTGCTGACTACGGGTGAGTCAAATTGTGATAAGAATTTTGGTGACTACCAGGCTGATCAATCTTGTGGTGACTAATGGGCAGACTACAGTTTTGGTGATCGGGCCGAGCAGATCTTTTTATCACTGCCGACTGAGTAGTGATCTGGGGACTTGGGGTGAGTCAAATCTTTGGTGACTGCCCGACTAAGCGATATTGGGGACTATGGGTTGGTACAGATCTAGTGACTGCCAAATGAACAGAATTGTGACTTCTGGGCTGAGTACGTCTGTGACTTCCAAATGAGTGGCTGATGAAAGGGCTGGCACAGATTTTATGGTGCTCTGTCTGAGAAGTCTTTTGTTGACCAATGGTGGGTTTCGATCTTTTGGTAAAGACTGAGTAGAGGTTTCCCATAATGGCAGACTGAGTAGAATCTGGTGATACTGGGTTGAGTAAGTCTCCCGGGGATGGGGGAGGCAGAATTCTCTTTATGATCACTAGAGTAGACATTGGTGATTTTGGATTTTTGCTCACTTCACCGTCAATAAGATTGGGCAATGATAGATTCAACGTGTTTATATCTACCCTTGTTAAAGAACTTTTCTGTAACTGCAGTTGATAAATTCATCCCAAATGAATAAAAGGTAGAAAGGTCTGCAGTTGGATGGATGACAAACTGCAGTGATTTAAAAAAACTAAAAACATACGAAATTAGTAATATGTTTAAATCACTAATTGTCTCCCACTAGGGTAGAGTGACACACACACAACAACATCACCATCAATCACACCACAACTCACCACCCCGAATCACACACACACAACCATCCCACTAATATTCACCATCACGTCATTACTGGACCAGAATGTGCTGCAAGAACCCCTTTTCTCACCTTTGACCATTGCTGACATCTTCTCCCCTTCTGACATTCTCCTCACTACTGGACCATCATGTCTACTGACATTTTTCTCACCTATCCACTGGACCATCATGTCTTGTGACAATCTTTTCACCTCTCCAATAGACCATCATGTCTTCTGGTCCCCACAGATCAGTGCAAAGGGACTAGGTAGCCCATGACTGACAAATAGCATCCTTAGATCCTTAGCTAAGAAACATCATTCTGAAGAACAATATAGACAGGGTTTAATAACTAAAGAACTTAGTAAAAGCCATACATCAGTCCTTACCATACTAGTAAGGAAGTCCTAACAATGGTATTATTCTAAGAGATTCAATGAAACAAGAGATATAGAAAAAGACGTGGAAAACTCTCTCTCAAAACCTGGGTTCTCAGCAGTTGACCAAAACCAGAGATATTGTTCTAACGAAACTCGAGAACCTACATCTCCAGCCTATTGAAACAGACATTAAGTTAAATTATTTCTTCTCTACCACAGGATCAAGTCTAGCTAACAAAATTCCAAGCACTAATACATGAGTGAGTGATTACTAAGATGGAAACTTCCCAGTATCCCTCTATCTTGCCCCAACCCAGCCCACCCACCATTATATTTTTATTTAACAAATCACTAGAACCAGCACTTTCCTAACATGACTTAAAATAACAAGAGTTACTGGTGGCTAAAGCTTCCGCTTCACACATGGAGGGCCCGGGTTCGATTCCCGGCGGGTGGAAACATTTCGACACGTTTCCTTACACCTGTTGTCCTGTTCACCTAGCAGCAAATAGGTACCTGGGTGTTAGTCGACTGGTGTGGGTCGCATCCTGGGGGACAAGATTAAGGACCCCAATGGAAATAAGTTAGACAGTCCTCGATGACGCACTGACTTTCTTGGGTTATCCTGGGTGGCTAACCCTCCGGGGTTAAAAATCCGAACGAAATCTTATCTTATCTTACCTGATACACAAAGGTTCAAGTGAAGAATTAGACACGTGCAATATATAGGTATCTTTATTAATACAAGGACATAATTATGTCCTTGAATTTATATTGATAAAGTCACTGGATGGTGAAACATGTACAATAAAGATACCCAGATGTTGCACATGTGTAAATAATTATATAAAACCACTAAATATTCTCAACCAGTTTCGTTTTGGGTGAAACAAAAGCACAAACGACACAATCATAAAATGCTAGACTTACTTTACACAGCTCTTGAAAATTGTAAGGTAGTAGGTTGGTAGACAGTAACCGCTGTCTACCGACCTACTATTGTTTGACCTACTATACTTAGAGAACATACTGTATATATAAGCAATCAATTAGCTATTGTATTTTCAGTCTTAAGACAGGATTAAGTTTGTCTGAAATGCTTTGTATACCAAGGGGCTTTCTGCATGCTCGCCTAAATGTCGCCTATCTCTGAACAAACACTGTATCATGCTGAAATAATTATGATTTGTAAATGGTCCAGGATCAAACAAAACATCTAAAGTTTCTCCAAATTGTTGGATAAAAGGAAAATATGTAGCTTAACCCGTAAACGATCCAAGCAGATCTATGTTCACGTGTAGTGCTCCAAAAATAGATCTACGCTTTTTTACATATTTTCAAACATAACAAAAAAAAAAAAGATCTTTTTTTACATACTATCAAATGTTGAAAAAACGTATATATACGTTTGGACCGTTTACGGGTTAATAATGACAAAAAAATCAGATGCATAATTTATTCAGTAATAAATCAATTTCAGTATTTAACACAATAAATCAGTGAATTATACAGTTCAACACATAGATCAATAAACAGCAAAAGCAAGTCACTAGAGTATGCACTTGGGTAATGGTTTTAGGTGATTTAGCTGTCACTAAATTCCTCTTCATCGCTGAAGTAAGACGACTGTTTGATCTTAGTTCTGTGTGTTGCTGTTGTTGTTGGCTCACTCTTCAAGTGTTCCCCACTTGACAACCTCTTAGTAAACACCTCGGCCTCGTGCAACTCTTGCTGTAAACATTAACTATTATCATTATCAGGAAAAGTAGGCCTCAGACAAGGATGTGTGACGTCACCATGGTTGTTCAATACAATATTTGTAGATGGGGTTGTAAGAGAAGTGAATGTTCGGGTGCTGGCAAGAGGTGTAAGTTAAAAGATAACGAATCTAACACAAAATGGGGATTGTCACAGTTGCTCTTGGCTGATGACACTGTGATTTTGGGAGATTTTGAAGTGGAGTTGCATTAGTTGGTTGATGAGTTTGGTATGGTATGTAAACGAAGAAAGAGTAGGAAAGAGTAGAGGTGATGAGGATTACAAAAAAATTAGGTAACAAAAGATTGCACATCAGATTGAAGAGAGAGAATATGGAGGAGGTGAATGTATTCAGATAGTATTTAGGAGTGGACGTGTCAGCAGATGAGTCTATGAAAGATGAGGTGAATCATAGAATTGAACTTGTCCATGGAAGCAAAGAGGAGAATGTATGAAAGTATAGTTATACCAACACTCTTATATGGGTGTGAAACATGGGTGGTGAATGTTGCAACAAGGAGAAGCCTGGAGGCAGTGGAGATGTCATGTCTGAGGGCAATGTGTGGTGTGAATATAGTGCAGAAAATTCATAGTTTGGAAATTAGGAGGGGGTGTGGGATTACCAAAACTATTATCCAGAGGGCTGAGGAGGGGTTGTTGAGGTGTTCGGACATGTAGAGAGGGTGGAAGGAAATAGAATGACTTATGAAGGTAGGAAATACAGTGTATGCATGCTGAAGGATAGGTGGGGATGTAACAGTCTTGGAGGTGAGAAGTACAGTGCCTGCACTCTGAAGGATAAGTGAGGGGTAAAGGAGAGTTTGTGTGTGAGGGGTTTGGACTTCCAGCAAGCATGTGTGAGCATGTTAGATAGGAGCAAATGGAGACAAATGCTTTTTAGGATGCCACATGCTGTTGGAGTGTGAGCAAAGTAATATTTATGAAGGGATTCAGGGAAACCGGCAGACTGGACTTTAGTACTGGAGATGGGAAGTACAGTGTCTGCACTCTGAAGGAGGGATGTTAATGTTGCAGTTTAATAGCTGTAGTGTAAGCGCACCTCTGGCAAGACAGTTATGGAGTGAGTGATGGAGGAAGTTTTTCTTTTTCAAGCCACTCTACTTTGGTGGGAAACGGCCAATGTATAATAAAAATTAATAAAAAAAAATTTATAATTATTATATTGTAATTATTATATTATTGTAATTACAATAATAGGTAGTTGTTAGAAACAATTAAACTCAGTGAACATGATATGTCGATGGGAATAATATGGCTGTAAGCTACACTGTTTGTAGCTGGTAGGTATATGCCTGGGATGTAGTCCCTCTGGGACTACAAATAAATACTTCTAACCAACAAGAGTCTTCAATAAAGGTATGTAATGTTCATTTATCATTAAAATTAGTCATTTATATTTATTTCTCATTGTTTTCTGTATGTAAAATTATAGTTATTCTCTATAAAAATGTATTTTTTGTTAATATTTTTGGATGTCTGAAACAGATTAACTGGATTTACATTATTTCTTATGGGAAATATTACTTCAGTTTTCAGCCATTTTGGATTTAGGCCAACCTTCTGGAATGGATTAATTACAAAAACCAAGGGTCTATTGTATTATTATTGTTGTTATGAATATTATTATTATTAATTATTATTATTGGTATATAACACAATGGCCACCCAGAGACATATACAAAAGAGGAAACACATTCACTGAAACTGATTCAATACCTGTCTTACAGAAACAGGCACTGTACTTCTCACCTCCAGAACTGTAACATCCTCACTCATCCTTCAGAGAACAGGCACTGTACTGCCCACCTCCAGAAGTGTAACATTCTCACAGTAGCATACCAGGCCAGGGTAGACAGAAGCATACCAGGCCAGGGTAGACAGAAGCATACCAGGCCAGGGCAGACAGAAGCATACCAGGCCAGGGCAGACAGAGAATGTTGGAGATGTAAGTAGTATAGAGAGTGAACTAAGAACCCTCCAAGCCAGCTATCAGGACAATAGTCAAATATAATATAAAAGCACCTGGTGAATTTCATGATATGTAAAAACTAAATGACTTACCCCATATCTTAGCTTAAAACTAAGATGCTTTCCTGGTATCTTCTATAAGAATAAGATGACTGACTTACATGGTATCTTAATAAAACAAGATAACTTGCCTGATATCTTATAGCTTCACTTAAAGATTCATCTTCAAAGTTGACCTCGTCATCATCTTCCTCACCATCGTCATCACTACCTGGTAATCTCCGGGACTTTTGTGAGCTCTCAGAAAATACTTGTCTTCTCTTTTTGGATTTTTTCTTCACTGGTTCTCTATCTCCCAGGATGTTCTTCGGGCAAGAATAACTTAAGTGACCGGCTTCGCCACACTCGTAACATCTGCAGAAGAATAGGAAATACAGTGGACCCCCGGTTAACAATATTTTTTCACTCCAGAAGTATGTTCAGGTGCCAGTACTGACCGAATTTGTTCTCATAAGAAATATTGTGAAGTAGATTAGTCCATTTCAGACCCCCAAACATACACGTACAAATGCACTTACATAAATACACTTACATAATTGGTCACATTCGGAGGTAATCGTTATGCGGGGGTCCACTGTACAGTAGTGCCCCAGTATCCACAGGAGATATGTTCCAAGACCTATTAAGGATACCTCAAACTGTGGATAGTTAGCAAACCCTATAGAGGTGGGTCCCCCACTTTAGAGTGCTTCACTTAAGAGCATTTCACTTTAGTGTTTCTTTTACAGCTCTTCACTTTACAGTGTTTCATTTCACAGCTCTTCACTTTACAGTGTTTCATTTCACAGCTCTTCACTTTACAGTGTTTCATTTCACAGCTCTTCACTTCACAGTGTTTCATTTCACAGCTCTTCACTTTACAGTGTTTCATTTCACAGCTCTTCACTTTACAGTGTTTCATTTCACAGCTCTTCACTTTACAGTGCACTGTTTTACAGCAGTTTTCAACTATACCCATTCTTCACTTCTTCAGACTTCCTACAAAAAAATATATTTACCACTCACTATAAGCTAAGGACGAAAAAATTTAGGTAAGTAATGTGTGTACTGCATATATGCATTTTTTGACCTAGCTCTATTTACTCACTTAATATATGATAGTGTAAACATGTTATCATGCTTCTACAAGTATTTGAAAGTAAAAAGAGGCTGTGTTGCACTTGACAGTGATTTTCACTTTACAGCAGTAGCCCAGAACTCAATCTGTTGTATTAGCAGGGCCCTCCTGTACAGCAGTAGCCAAGAAGCTAACCTGCTGTATAAGCAGGGACCTCCTGTACAGCAGTAGCCCAGAACTCAATCTGTTGTATTAGCAGGGCCCTCCTGTACAGCAGTAGCCAAGAAGCTAACCTGCTGTATAAGCAGGGACCTCCTGTACAGCAGTACCAGACTCAATCTGTTGTATTAGCAGGCCCTCCTTTTACAGCAGTACCCAAGAAGCTAACCTGCTGTATAAGCAGGGACCTCCTGTACAGCAGTACCAGAACTCAATCTGTTGCATTAGCAGGGCCCTCCTGTACAGCAGTAGCCAAGAAGCTAACCTGCTGTATAAGCAGGGACCTCCTGTACAGCAGTAGCCCAGAACTCAATCTGTTGTATTAGCAGGGCCCTCCTGTACAGCAGTAGCCAAGAACTAACCTGCTGTATAAGCAGGAACCTCCTGTAAGCAGTAGCCCAGAACTCAATCTGTTGTATTAGCAGGGCCCTCCTGTACAGCAGTACCAAGAAGCTAACCTGCTGTATAAGCAGGAACCTCCTGTACAGCAGTAGCCCAGAACTCAATCTGTTGTATTAGCAGGGCCCTCCTGTACAGCAGTAGCCAAGAAGCTAACCTGCTGTATAAGCAGGAACCTCCTGTACAGCAGTAGCCAGAACTCAATCGTTGTATTAGCAGGGCCCTCCTGTACAGCAGTAGCAGGAAGCTAACCTGCTGTATAAGCAGGGACCTCCTGTACAGCAGTAGCCCAGAACTCAATCTGTTGTATTAGCAGGGCCCTCCTGTACAGCAGTAGCCAGGAAGCTAACCTGCTGTATAAGCAGGACCTCCTGTACAGCAGTAGCCCAGAACCAAACCTGCTGTACAAGCAAGGCCCTCCTGTACAGCAGTAGCTCAGAACCTAACCTGCTGTAAAAGCAGGGCCCTCCTGTACAGCAGTTGCCCAAAACTCAACATGCTGTATAATTGGAGCCCTCTTGAACAGCAGTAGCCAAGGATATAACCTGCTGTATAAGCAGGGCCTTCCTGTACAGCACCATCGCCACAAGCACCAGAGAATACCTGACGAGAAGGCAGCAGCGAGTCATGGTATGTGATGAGGCGTCAGAGTGGGCGCCTGTGACAAGTGGGGTTCCACAGGGGTCAGTCCAAGGATCAGTGCTGTTCCTGGTATTTGTGAACGACATGACAGAAGGAATAAACTAAGAAGTGTCCCTGTTTGCAGATGATGAGAAGTTAATAAGGAGAATTCAATCAGAGGAGGATGAGGCAGGACTGCAGAGGGATCTTGACAGGCTGCAGGTCTGGTCCAACAACTGGCTCCTGGTGGTTCAACCCCACCAAGTGCAAAGTCATGAAGATCGAGGTAGGGCAAAGAAGACCGCAGACAGAGTACAGTCTAGGGGGGCCAAAGACTATAAACCTCCCTCAAGGAGTGTGCATAATACCGAGTACATCTGAGGAACACATCAACCAAATAACTGCTGCAGCATCTGGGCAACTAGCAAACCTAAGAATAGCATTCTGACATCTCAGTAAGAAGTCACTTTGGACCCTGTACACAGTGTACATCAGGCACATATTGGAGTACACACCTCCACCTCATCTAGCCAAGCACATCAGAGACTAGAGAAAGTGCAGAGGTCTGCAATGAGACTAGTCCCAGAGCTAAGGGACATGTCCTATGAGGAGAGGTTAAGAGAATGCAACCTGAAGACACTAGAGGACAGGGGGGAAGGGGGTACATGAAAACTACAAATAAAATATGTACTTAGATGAATCGACAAGGTGGACAGAGACAGGATATTTCAGAGATGGGACACAGCAACAAAGGGTCACAATTGGAAGCTGACGACTTGGACGAGTCACAGGGATGTTAGGAAGTACTACTTCAGCCATAGAGTTGTCATGAAGTGGAATAGTCTGGAAAGTGAGGTAGTGGAGGTAGGTACCATACATAGCTTTAGACCAGGTATGATAAAACTCATGGAGCAGGGAGAGTGACCTAGTGGTGATCAGTGAACAAGCAGAGTTACAGTGCTAGTCACAGCATTATGCCAGGTGAGCACCTTGGCATAATGCCGTGATGAAAATCAAAGGCCTACCATACAGTGGGGTCTTTTTCGTCAGAGCATTATGCCAAGTAGCAGTTGTTAGTATGACGATTTTTTTCTTTTTTCAAAATATTTGAAGCACTGGGAGAGTGAATGTAGATCAACGTTTGAACAGTTAAGGGGTTAAACTTATTATCTGACATTTATAAGTGGAAACAAATGGAGTTCTGCTTTCCGGAGATGTCTGCTTTCCGGCAGTAGCCTGGAACCTAACTGCCGTATAAGTGGGACCCTACTGTATTATGTTTGCTTTCCTTTTTGAATTTTTATTCACACAAAAAAATAGAACATTTGCTGTTAAGCAGACTATTGAATTACAGCCTCTACTCAATTAACCCTTTCAGGGTCGACAGGCCCTCTCCCAGACTTGTTCTCAGGGTCGAAAATTTTTCAAAAAAAAAAAAAAATTATTATTTTTTCTTGTGAAAAGATAGGGCTTATATTTCTAAACATTATAGGCTAAACAAAAAATTTTTACCATCAATACTTACTGAGATATGGAGGCGTGAAGTTGGCAGAAAGTGACTGGCATATTGCCGACTGCACTATTTTGTAAGTTTTTTCTCTTTATTTACTGCACAATAACTGCACAAACACTGTTGTCACTATATTGTTTATAAAGCTTGTTTACACACACAAACAATATAAAATGTTGTTTATTACTATTTTTCTATATTTTCTATACATATATACAGTCACAGTGAATGTTTCTAGACGTTCTGCAGCCTGTGGAACTCTTTGAAACATGGCGTCATGCACAGTGGTGTTTTACACTCCTCACACATAAAACGAGTGTCTCCGCATTGTTGTGGGCATTTTTTTGTATGTGCACAGACGTAACACCTCTTCTGAGCCTTTTTCTTGAAAGCAGTACCAGGCAGTTTTATTAGGAAGTGATCACCATGCTTCAGACGAGAAGGTAGTTGTTGATAATTTAGTGGGTGGTTTTCTATTGCAGGTGTTGCTCCTTGGTAACTGAATACTATTTGTCTGATGACAGACAAACAAAATTTGCCATATGGTGGTTTGTTCCTGGTCCTCATCTTATACATATTATAAGCATTGAGCATGGAAATGTCCAGAAGATGGAAAAAGAGTTTTATGTACCACTTATAACTCTTACGAACACAATCAGCAAACCCAATCTGCATGTCACATTTGTCCACTGAGCGCATATTGAAGGTGTAATTAATCACAGCTGCACGTTATAGAATGGGTTCATTGGTCTCTCTATGCTGCCTGCCAGTGTTTGTCATTTCATTAGGGTGAACTGATGACAACAGTGTGACATCTTGTTTGTCATGCCACCGAAATGCCATGATGTCTATGGCAGCAAACACCTGCACCTCACCTCTACGAGTGCCAGCGTCAAACCTCGGCGTATGTTTACGATTTGCACACACACTGTGCCACACACATCTGTTATGTTCACTTGCAAAAAATCACTGAGTGAGGGGCTTGTGTACCAGTTATCAGTATACAACATATGCCCCTTACCAAGATATGGTTCTATCATTGTTCTAACCACATCACCAGAGATGCCCAATAACTTCCTGGTATTTTGCAATGTATAACTTCCAGTGTACACAATAATATCCAATACAAGACCACTGTAGCAGTCACAAAGCACAAATAACTTTATACCAAAGCATTTCCTCTTGCTTGGTATATACTGCTTGAATGAGAGTCTTCCTTTGAACAGAATCAAAGACTCATCAATAACAAGCTTCCTGAAGGGATGAAAGTACATATTGAATTTCTCTTTCAGATACACAAACACATTCCTAATCTTATACAACCTGTCGTTTCTGTCAGGTCTGGTTTTGCCTGAGAAGTGAAGCATACGTAATAGTAGCACAAATCGATTCACTCGCATTATATCGCTGAAACCTGGGGTTGCAATCAGGCGGTCTGTTGACCAGTATGATTTCACAGTGTGCTTATACACATGTGGCATAAGCATTATTGTGGCAAAGAAAAGATACATCTCAGCCACAGTTGTCTCCTTCCACTGGTGTAGATGTGATTTTGGTGACAGTATTGTGTTTGCCATGGTGTACTCGAAGTATCTGTTGCTTTCCCTGACAATAATTTCCATCAGGGGTCCGTCAAAGAATAACTCGAAACATTCCAGTTCACTGGCATTGTTCCCAAGTGTACAAGATGGCCGTATTCCACTTTGGCTTTCATCAAACTGATGGGGATTTGGAACAAAATTGGCAGCTTCCTGCCAATCCCAGGTGCGGTCTGCTGGTGGGTACTGGATATTGACAGGTGGTTGTGGTTGTGGAGTTTGTGGTTGTGGAGGTTGTGGTTGTGAAGGCTGGTGTGGTGGCCTTTGTTGTAGATCAGCTGAGGCAGTGGTGTGGGTGGCAGCGTGGGTGGCAGCATGGCCCACTGCTGGTGCCTCACGGCTGGCACCACCACTACCACCACCATGCACATTTTTCATCCCAATTGCAACACTATCACCATCATTTTCACTATCTGTTCGTGTTGTACAGCCAAGGGATGTACTCCGAGATTTACTCCATCCTCTTGGAATAGCATATGGCACACTACCAGACTGCATGTACCGTCGTATATACTGACGCTTCACTGGGGAACATTCCACTCACTATCGCTACTGAAACTGTTTTCAAGAGCTTGTAGTTCATATTCACTATCACTATCATCACCAATGTTCACATCTGAGTCCGGGATATGGGAAAGTAAGAGTTTCCTCTTTCGTTCTGGTACAACTGAACATGAAGAAGACAGCCCAGCATCAAAGGTGGAAGGCTGAGGGTCATCTGGGTTTTCCTCACTATTACCGGTATTATGGTCATTAGTTTTGATCACAACCTCATTAAAACCTTGAAACTCATCTTCACTGGCACTTCCATCTGTATTAGCACTGTCACTGGGGAACAAAAGTGTCCCAATTCGCCGAGGAGTGAGGAGTTTCTTACTGCGAGACATGGTGTACTAAAATGACGTTCCCACAATGCACCACTGGATCCCAGAATTTTTTCCTACCGTGCACACTCACCACCCAGACCCACTCTCTCACATCTAGGCCTACCAGCTGTTTCCCACTTGATCTGAAGGTGCTAGAATTTATGCTTACTAGTACGTCAATAACCCTGGCTCGTAAGCCGTACTAGTACATTGGAAACCCTGAAAGGGTTAACGACAGAGTTCCGTTCCTAAGACTACGTCAGCAAACAAATTCATCACTAAGTGAGGAGCATACTATAATGGTAGTGGGTTTGTGTCACCCATCTTTGATATTGTTTTAATGTCATCTATGCACCATTTATAACATTTCTGGTATATTTTTAAATGTTTATACAGTAGTGTTCTGTATATTGTAATAAACAGAATAGAAGAAATCAGCTCTTAATATACATTATTTAGGTATGCATACTGGTCAGAGAGCCCGTTGTAAGTCCAAGTCGTCGGGAAACGACTATACATCACTAAGTGAGGAGAGGTTGTATTGTAATACAGTGGACCCCCGGTTAACGATATTTTTTCACTCCAGAAGTATGTTCAGGTGCCAGTACTGACCAAATTTGTTCCCATAAGAAATATTGTGAAGTAGATTAGTCCATTTCAGACCCCCAAACATACACGTACAAACGCACTTACATAAATACACTTACATAATTGGTCGCATTCGGAGGTAATCGTTATGCGGGGGTCCACTGTAATTGTATAAATAATGTCAGCACATTCATGAACGCATATTATATATTGGCCAGCTGGACGGGTACTGGATGAGTGACGTTATTTGTGTACTCTGGAATACAGTTGACCCCTGCGAATTCACTGCTCCAAATTCGCCGCTTCAGTGATTCACAGATTTTTCCTTAGAACCTAACTAATAACTGTTTGCAAAAATCCCTGTAAATCTGCAGAATTTTTTTGGCTTTTTTTGTGGCAATATGCAAGTTTTTGTGTTTTAATGCTAAATATTAAAAAAATATAATTTAATAATTTTGTAACATAAATATTAACATAAATTGAGCAAAATTTGCATATAAAATTTAATAGTTACTACTTTTTCTAAATTAAATTACAGTGGACCCCCGGTATTCGATGGCATCGGTATTCAATAAATCCAGTATTCGATGCATTTTAACACAAAAATTTTGCCTCGGAATCTGATCGAAAACCCGGTATTCGATGCGATTCGTACGACGTGTCCATGTGTGGCCTGAACTGCCCTGTGTGTGCGAGTGTTTACAAGCCAGCCAGTGTGCACGCATCTCAGGATACATTCAGTACATTCCATATTATCACTGTTTTTGGTGCTTGTTTCTGCAAAATAAGTCACCATGGGCCCCAAGAAAGCTTCTAGTGCCAACCCTGTGGTAAAAAGGGTGAGAATTAGTATGGAAATTAAGAAAGATTTTGAAGGGTTTGGGGCTAACCCTGAGAAGCCTATGCCAGTTGTGGAATCCATTGTGCCTACTTCAAAAATTAAGGAAATGTGTGCACAGTGGGTTGAACTGCAAACCTTTATGGATGAAAATCACCCTAACACAGCTATTGCAAGCAGTGCTGGTGACTACTACAATGACAATGTTGTGACCCATTTTAGACAAATCGTAAAGGAACGGGAGGTACAGAGCTCTATGGACAGATTTGTTGTGCGCAGAGGTCCAGTGACTCTCAAGTTGGTCCTAGTGGCATTAAAAGAAGAAGGGAAGTAACTCCAGAAAAGGACTTGCTACCTCAAGTCCTAATGGAAGGGGATTCCCCTTCTAAACACTAACACCATCCACACTCTTCCCTCCTCCCATCCCATCAATCATCACCAGATCTTCATTAAAGGCAAGTGTCAATTGTTCTATTGTTATTATTCTATTGTTATTGTTGTTATTGTAATTATTCTATTGTATTAAACTTAATATTTCATGTGGTAAAATATTTTTTTTCATACTTTTGGGGGTCTTGCATGGATTAATTTGATTTCCATTATTTCTTATGGGGAAAATTGATTCGCTTTTCGATATTTTCGGTATTCGATGAGCTCTCAGGAACGGATTAATATCGAATACCGGGGGTCCACTGTATTACCATATATTTACTGTACGTATACCAAAGAAAACAGGGTTGCATGAATTACAGTATACCAAAGAAAATGGGCTTGCATGAATTACAATACATATGGGAGTAACATCAGTATTTTACATTCTAGCACTGCAGGAGACATACTACAGTACTGTATATGGGTTTATCTTTATTCTTCTTTTTTTTTTTAAGGGTGATGTATGAAGCCGAGTTTGAAATTAAATTAAAGTGTTTTGGGGGTATATTTAGGATTTAAACTATAAAAATAGGTATTTTTTTAACCGCGTCCAGAATCTGCGATTTTTTTCAATTTCACAGGTGGCCTTGGAACGTAACCCCGTGAATTTGGGGGGACTACTATATTGGCAAAAGCTCAACATTTCTGTTACTTTGAGCTCAATTTCACACTACTTTCATTCCTGAAACAAATCAAAATCATCACTATTTCTGTAATATATCTTCAATTCTATCAAATGAGACCAAGGAACCGAGAATATAAAACCGATACAAAAATACACCACAAATTCGCCATTTTAAACCAAATAAACAGTCAGTTTTTTTCCAATCATACACTACATAAAGCAGGATTCTTTTATACGGTGCACACTCACCACACAGACCCATTCTCTTATATGTAGGCCAAAATTTACCACTCACTGCTAATCTGAGTAAGCTGAGCTCATCACGGCACACACCTCGAAAGGACTGATAAATTACACTAAGTCAAGAATTATCACTCTTTCACTAATGGGAAGCACTTCACAGTTTTCTGAGGCTTTAAAGAACTGTTACCATCACTACTTTTGTTTTTTGGTGTCATTATTAAGCAAAATGAAGGATTATTTTCAGGCTATGAAAAACCACAGATAATTGAAACCATGGGAAACCAAATCTATGGATACCAGGGTTCTACTGTGCATCAAAGCTAACACTATCTTGGTTTCGATAACCCGGACTTGCATGTAATGTTAATTAAATTGCTGCAATAAAAACCTCACTTAGGACCACCACATTTATTTAACAAACTCTTAAATGATTAAATTTAAATAAAGCATTAGTCAAAAATTTACAAACTTGACTGATAATAGCTTACCTAGACTTATCAGGATACTCTCGTCTTCTGATAAATTCAGGAGCTCGTCCATTGTCCTTGGCAATGCTGGCCTTCAAGGTGCGACCAAACATTTCACAGCCATCTGTCCCTCTCACACACGCTTGAGCATCATCACGCGTCAGGTACAACATGAAGGCAACACCACGGCTCTTTCTAGTGCTCTTATCTCTCAGTACTGTCACTCTGAAGTACAGTAAAGTGCAGTAATACTTGTAGATTAACTCGGTAATGAACAAACACATACTACACAAGCAAACGAATTAACTCATAACAAAACATAATACAGGAGGGCCCCGCTTGACAGTGCTTTGCTTTACAGTGTTTTGTTTTACAGTGTTTCACTTCACAGCTCTTCATTTTACAGTGTTTTGCTTTACAGCTTTATAGTGCTTTATAGCTCTTAGTTTTATAGTGTTTCGCTTTACAGCTCTTTGTTTTACAGTGTTTCGCTTTACAGCTCTTTGTTTTACAGTGTTTCACTTTACAGCTCTTAGTTTTACAGTGTTTCGCTTTACAGCTCTTTGTTTTACAGTGTTTCACTAATACAGCGGTTTTCAATTATACCCATTCTTCATTTATTTAGACTTCTTACAACGCATATATTCACCACTCACTATAAACTAAGGATGAAAATATTTTAAGGTAAGTAATGTGTGTACTGTATATGCATTTTTGTGGCCTAGCTCTATTGTTCACTTAATATATGATAGTGTAAACATGAAAAAAAGTCTGTCTCACTTTACAGCGACTTTACAGCAGTAGCCAGGAACCTAACCTGCTGTATAAGCGGAGCCCTCCTGTATTCTTAACAAATGATGCAATAATCAGAATGCTTAATTCTATCAACACATTCCCAAAAATATATGTCCAATAGGCCTCTTTACTGACCTAAGAAAAGCTACTGAAACAATAGACCACAACATCCTTCTCCTCAAAAGTTGAAAATTATGGAGTAAGCAGCCATAAAGTCAACCTTAATGACATATAACTATAAATGAGTGCATAGTGAAGCAATGAACTAAGCATAGTGGTGTAGCAACATGGTTGTAAAGGTAAAGATATAGATTTTATTTCTTTGCAATGTTTACAATGTGTGATTACAATTTTGAATTAGGTACAAAGAAAGCCACTATCATGCCAGAGCATTTCGGGCAGACTAAACCTAATGTTTACACACTACTTAATACTAGAAATACTGAGGGTAGTAGATTTTAATTATACATCATTTTTCTTATTACAACAGATATGTAGCTAGTAGTTTGCAGTAATTAAATTTATAGTTGAGATGAGGTACATAAAAAATTACAGTATTACAATTGAGCACAATTTACAATAGTGAAATAGAAACAATTTTTAAGTTTGAAGTAAAGCTTAAATAACTGAACAATTGTAAATTATTTAGAAATTTTTTTGACTTGCTGGTAGGTAATAAAGCATAGCGTTTGTTTGGTTAATTTTGTGTGATGAAGTGATTTCTAAGTAAAGCCTTAAATTGATTTTCAGACAGGGACCCTTTTGTATGTTCAGGCAATGAATTCCTGATCTTTGGACCCTTTATATGCATAGCATATTTGCATAGGAAGAGATGGACACGAGGGATATTAAAGAGTGTTTTGTGCCTTGTGTTATGCCTGTGTATTCTGTTGAAGTTATCAAGGAGGAGTTTGTGAGGAGGGTTAACCCTTTCAAGGTCCACACGCCCTCTCAGAGACTTGTTCTGAGGGTCCCACAAATTTCAAGAAAAAAAAAAAAATTAGCGGTCTCAACGATGTTTACACATCGGCAATTTTGCTCACTTTGAGCCCTATTTTCGGCCAATTCCAGTGTACTAGTCGACAAAAATCATAACTATTTCGCTAGAACTCCATTTTTTCTATCGAATGAGTACAAGAAACCACCAATTTACTGATTTCAACTATCCAATACAGTGGTCAGAATTTAGCAATTTTGCCAATTTCACACAAATTTCAAAAGATGCCAATTTCCAAATAGGGTCCAGAATAAACAAGAAAGATATTCCTAGTACTAAAATAACATTTCCTCTGTTCATTAGTCACGTCCCCAGGCCCCTGTTACATTTCTTTTGCTTTCCACTTTGAATTTTTATTCTCACAAAAAAAAAAAAAAGATTTACTGTTATGCAGACTACTGCATTAGTGTAGAAATGGTATAAATAATATCAGCACACTTGTGAAAGAATATTAGACTCACCAGTTGACGTGCATTGGACACGTGGCATGATTTGTTTACTTTTGAACTTTGGCAAAAATTGAACATTTCTGCTACTTTGAGCTCAATTTCAAGGTACTTTTCATTGTGAAACCAATCAAAATCATCTCAATTTCTGTAATATGTCTTCCATTCTATAAAATGAGACCAGGAAAACTAGAATACAACCATAAACACCATACAAAAATGCAATGCAAAGTCGCTGTTTTAAACCAAAAACACGGTCAAAGTTTTTTTTTTCTCATTACGCACTGTGTGCTGCAGGATTTTTTTTATACTGTGCACAATGACCACATAGACCCATTCTTTCACATGTAGGCCTACCAGCTTTCTCTCGGTAGATATGAAGGCGCTAGAATTTAGCATACTAGTACAGTGGAAATTTAAATATCGAACTTAATCCATTCCAGGAGTTAGTTCTAAATTCAAAAAGTCTGAAAAGCGAAGCAATATTTCCCATATAAAATAAGGGAAATACAATTAATCCGTTCCAGAAACCCAAAAATATTCACAAAAAAATACATTTTATAGAGATTAATTATAGTTTTACATACAACAAATAGTGTTCAATTATGTATTAATAAATTTAAATAACATATAAAATAACATTTTATTTACCTTTATTGAAGACTGGTGATGGCATCTGGAAGATAGGGAGGAGGAGAGAGGGAGTTGGGGTTAGTGAATGGAAGGAGAATCCCCCTCCATAAGGACTTTAGGTATCAAAGCCCTCTCTGGGGTTACTTCCCTTCTCTGTCTTTTAATGCCACTAGGACCAGCTTGAGAGTCATTGGACCCCAGTCTCACAAAATAACTGTCCACAGTCCTCTGTTTCTGGTGCCTCTTTAAGATTTCCCTAAAATGGGACATGGTTCTGTCACTGAACTTGTTGCAAAGATGGCTTGTTTCAGCTTGCTCAGGGTGGCACCTCTCCACAAACATTTGGACATCATTCCACTTGGACATCATTCCACTTCTGTATTATTTCCTTCTTCACATCTATGAAATAATCATAAAATGTTTGAATGAGAGTGCAGGTTAGTGTTCACTCAAGCATCAACAAAACCAGACTGGCTCACGGTGCCTGCGTGGGGACGCGGACAAAGTGGGGTGCCGGACAGGTTCGGTACCCGGCGGTTCGAAAATAGGGGCGAGTTCAATAATAGAGACAAAGTTGGTTCGAAAAAAGGGTTCTACTTTCGAAGAGTTCGATAAGCGATACGTTCGAATTTTGAGGTTCTACTGTACGCCAATAACCCTGGTGTGTAAGCCGTACTGGTACGTCAGAAACCCTGAAAGGGTTAAAGATCGAAAACCAAAACCTCGTCATTGTGGTTGTGTACAAGTCTCCGCATGCAACTTCCCAGCAATTCCAGGAACAGCTTTTATACTACTCAAGGGCTTTACTGTTTGTTATGATGAAATTAAGTGGTGCACTTTTCATGATTTTCTGCTTAGTCCACTCATTCAAAAATTCTTCTGTCATATTTAGCAGTTCTGATCTTTTGACATTCCTTTCAGGAGGTCACAACCTGGGTTATTTGTTGCACAAGTTCTAATATTTTGTCATTCCTTTTAACCCTTTGACTGTTTTCGACGTATAAATACGTCTTACGAGCCAATGTTTCTGACGTATATATACTCAATAATTCTAGCGGCTTCAAATCAAGCGGGAGAAAGCTGGTAGGCCCACATGTGAGAGAATGGGTCTGTGTGGTCAGTGTGCACCACATAAAAAAAATCCTGCAGCACACATTGCGTAATGAGAAAAAAAAAACTCTGATCGTTTTTTTGGAATAAAAAGCCGACTTTGAGGTGTATTTTCGTATAGTATTTATCATTGTATTCGCGTTTTCATGGTCTTAGGTGATAAAATGGAAAACATATTACAGATATAGAGATGATTTTCATTACTTTGACGATGAAAACGACCTTGAAACTGAGCTCAAAGTAGCGGAAATGTTCGATTTTTACCAATGTTCAGGAGTAAATAAATCACACCACACGTCCAATACATGTCAACTGGGGAGTCTAATATTCTTTCACTAGTGCACTGATATTATTTATACCATTTTTACAATAATGCAGTAGTCTGCATAACAGTAAATTTTGTATTTTTTTGTATGAATAAAAAATCAAAATAAAAAGCAATAATAATATAAGAGGGGCCTAGAGATGTGACTAATGAACAGAGCATATGTTATTTTAGTGCCACGAATGTCTACCTTGTTTATTCTGGACCCTATTTTGAAATTGGCATCTTTTTTAGTTTGCGTGAAATTGGCCAAATTGCCAATTTCTGACCACCATATTGGGTAGTCCAAATTAGTAAATGGGAGGTTTATTGTACTCAGCTGATATATAAAATGGAGTTCAAAAGAAATAGCTATGAGTTTGGTCAACTGGAACAATGGAATTGGCTGAAAATAGGGCTCAAAGTCGGCGAAATCGCCGATACGCATATGTCGCCGAGACCGCTAACTTCGCGGGAGCATAATTCCATGAGTTTTCGACCAAATTTCGAACTTTTGGTGTCATTACCATCGGGAAAAGATTCTCTATCATTTCATAAGAAAAAATATTTTTTTTTTTTAAAAATTGAGCGACATAGAATGAGTTTCAGAGAGGGGCCTGAAACAGTCAAAGGGTTAAATGTACTAATACAGCCTCTCCTCACTTAACGATGGAGTTCCGTTCCTAAGACCAGGTTGTTAAACAAATTCGTCGCTAAGTGAGGAGCATACTATAATGGCAGTAGGTTTGTGTCAACCATCTATGATATTGTTTTAATGTCATCTATGCACCATTTATAACATTTCTGGCATATTTTTAAATGTTAATACAGTAGTATACTGTATATTGAAATAAACAGAACAGAGGAAATCAGCTCTAATATACATTATTTAGGTATAAATACTGGTCAGAGAGCCCATCATAAGTCCGAGGCATCGGTAAATGAGTACGTCGCTAAGTGAGGAGAGCTGTACTTCGTTCAGGGGAGTGGCTCGTGCCATCTCCATCACATGTACTCCACTTTTACACATATCTAAGGTCCCAGTTTCTCTCAAAACACAGACTTTCAAGGTAAGAGTATGCTTCATCTTGGCATTCTCAACATCGTGGCATTCCTCATGGGTGCCATGGTTATTATCCAGAGACAAGATGCACTGACGAAAAAAATTTAAAAAATCATTTTACTAACATGACTGAGTATGGAATGAAGAAAAAGTCACAATACAATGACTGGAACAACACACAAATAACCCGCATATGGGAGAGAGAGGCTTATGACGACGTTTCGGTTAGTCTTGGACCATTTACAAAGTCACACTAACACAAAAGAGAATGGTATGAGAGTCATGCACATACACGACAGTGTGGGTTTATTATTATAATAATAAAAAAGAAGCATTGAACCCACTAAGGTCATACAGCGCTGCACAACAGCGTGGGGAGGTTGTTTATTACATTAAGAGACTAGGCCTCCCTTTAAAACAATGGTCATGCCTGTAGGTTGGCCAGAAGGCAGGGCTGAAAGATCCTAAAGATTGCCCTATTTTCCCCTAAATTTACACGCAAGTCCTTCGGAGCATTAGGGTATGTTTGCCCCAAAAAAATTAAGTGTCAACAGATCACAACTTAACAGAAAAAGTGTCAACAGATCACATTTTAGCAGAAAAAGTGTCAAACAGATCACATCTTAACTGAAAAAGTGTCAAACAGATCACATCTTAACTGAAAAAGTGTCAACAGATCACATCTTAACAGGGGCCTGCAAAAACACAAAAAAAAAAATCACAGGAAAAATATATAATTTTACATTACCTAACAAGTTTTCCAAACTTTTCAAAAATTTGATATAGATCTGTGTTAGTGAGACTGAAGGGCAAATTGGAGACATAGACGGTGGTGCGGCTCGGAGCCAGACTCTGCCTTCCGCTTGATCCTCCTCCAAGAGCGGACATTGTTTTCTGAAAAATTAAAATTCAGTGAGAGATCAATTGTAATTTGTTCTCAAGGTGTTAACCTCAGATTTCTCCATCATTGTGTCCATAAATATGTATATGTTCCTCCATCATTGTGTCCATAAATATGTATATGTTCAAGTGAACATATACATATTTATGGAATATATACATATTTATGTACAGTGGACCCCCGGTTAACGATATTTTTTCACTCCAGAAGTATGTTCAGGTGCCAGTACTGATCGAATTTGTTAACATAAGGAATATTGTGAAGTAGATTAGTCCATTTCAGACCCCCAAACATACACGTACAAACGCACTTACATAAATACACTTACATAATTGGTCGCATTCGGAGGTAATCGTTATGCGGGGGTCCACTGTATATGTTCCATAAATATTTATGTATATGCTCAAATTAATATTTTGTCTTCCACTGGTTGCATTATGTTCAACTGAACATTTTGTCTATCATTGGCTGTAGTATTATGTTCAATTGAACATTTTGTCTATCATTGGTTGTAGTATTATGTTCAACTGAACATTTTTAGCTTTATTTCCAAACATAAAGTTTGAGTGTAAGTTTATTGACTGTTTTCCAAATATACAAACTTACTACCATTAACTGTCTACATGTGGTCTACCATCAAGTGTCTACATGTGGTCTACCATCAAGTGTCTACATGTGGTCTACCATCAAGTGTCTACATGTGGTCTACCATCAAGTGTCTACATGTGGTCTACCATCAAGTGTCTACATGTGGTCTACCATCAAGTGTCTACATGTGGTCTACCATCAAGTGTCTACATGTGGTCTACCATCAAGTGTCTACATGTGGTCTACCATCAAGTGTCTACATGTGGTCTACCATCAAGTGTCTACATGTGGTCTACCATCAAGTGTCTACATGTGGTCTACCATCAAGTGTCTACATGTGGTCTACCATCAAGTGTCTACAACAACCAAAAAAAATTGTTTACAAATACATTGAAAATAACGCAACAGACTTTTCCTGCAATGTATTTGCCAGTTGCAAATTATTTTAGCATAAGACTGATAGAGTCATACGTCTGGCAGCGAGCATCTGGGGGACTGCAGCTCTGCAGCTCCTACGGATGAGCCGCCAATGCCACCTGGTGGGGTGTCCCGATGGCTAAAACTCCCATTTCACACACGGAGGGCCCGGGTTCGATTCCCGGCGGTTGGAAATATTTCGACGCGTTTACTTACACCTGTTATCCTGTTCACCTAGCAGCAAATAGGTACCTGGGTGTTAGTGGACTGGTGTGGGTCGCATCCTGGGTGTTAGTGGACTGGTGTGGGTCGCATCCTGGGGGTTAGTCAACTGGCGTGGGTCGCATCCTGGGGGTTAGTCGACTGTTGTGGGTCGCATCCTGGGGAACAAGATTAAGGACCCCAATGGAAATAAATTAGACAGCCCTCGATGACGCACTGGCTTTCTTGGGTTATCCTGGGTGGCTAACCCTCCGGGGTTAAAAATCTGCAGAAAATCTTATCTGCCTGCTACCCGTCCCCTTTCCACCTAACGGCAGTACGTAAGTGCCAACCTTCTTGTCTGTGCTCATATAAAAAATGGTTATAAATACGACCATAATGATTTAAAGGGGTGGAGAGGCAAGCCAGTAATAACACCAGGAGGCAGCTCTGATAAAAACTCACACTCACACGAGCTTTTAATTCTCTGCACAAAATTCAATTTAAACCAGCAAATAATAGAGCCTACTAGACTGGAGAATACACTAGACCTCATCTTCACTAACAATGATGATCTGATAAGAAATGTCACCATATCAAAAACAATATACTCAGATCACAACATAATTGAGGTTCAGACATGTATGCGCGGAGCCCCAGACCGACATAATGAGATTAGTCATGAGGGAGCATTCACCAAATTCAACTTCAATAACAAAAACATAAAGTGGGACCAAGTAAACCAAGTCCTAACCGATATAAGCTGGGAAGATATACTAAGCAACACAGACCCCAACTTATGCCTAGAACAGATTAACTTGGTGGCACTCGATGTATGCACAAGGCTTATTCCTCTAAGAAAAAGGAGGAGTAGATGTAAAATAGAAAGAGACAGGCGCTCCCTTTACAGGCGACGGAAAAAGATAAACAGAGCGGCTAAAAGAGGTCAATATATCTGAAATGCGTAGGGAGACACTGGTCAGAGAAATAGCAAGCATCGAACTTAAGCTAAGGAATCTTATAGGAGTCAGGAATTGCGGGAAGAACTAAAAGCCATAAATGAAATCGAAAGAAACCCAAAGTATTTCTTCTCCTATGCTAAATCAAAGTCGAGAACAACATCCAGTATTGGGCCCTTACTTAAACAAGATGGGTCCTACACAGATGACAGCAAGGAAATGAGTGAGCTATTCAAGTCCCAATATGACTCAGTTTTTAGCAAGCCGCTAACCAGACTGAGAGTCGAAGATCAAAATGAATTTTTTATGAGAGAGCCACAGAATTTGGTTAACACAAGCCTATCTGGTGTAGGTAGTAGGTTGGTAGACAGCAACCGCCCAGGGAGGTACTACCGTCCTGCCAAGTGAGTGTAAAGCTGAAGCCTGTAATTGTTTTACACGATGGTAAGATTGCTGGTGTCTTTTTTTTATCTGCCTCATACACATGCAAGATTTCAGGTATGTCTTGCTACTTCTACTTACACTTAGGTCACACTACACATACATGTACAAGCATATATATACACACCCCTTTGGGTTTTCTTCTATTTTCTTTCTAGTTCTTGTTCTTGTTTATTTCCTCTTACCTCCATGGGGAAGTGGAACAGAATTCTTCCTCCGTAAGCCATGCGTGTTGTAAGAGGCGACTAAAATGCCGGGAGCAAGGAGCTAGTAACCCCTTCTCCTGTATATATTACTAAATGTAAAAGGAGAAACTTTCGTTTTTCCTTTTGGGCCACCCCGCCTCGGTGGGATACGGCCGGTGTGTTGAAAGAAAGAAGAAGCCTATCTGATGTTATCCTGATGCCAAATGACTTCAAACAGGCGATAAATGACATGCCCATGCACTCTGCCCCAGGGCCAGACTCATGGAACTCCGTGTTCATCAAGAACTGCAAGAAGCCCCTATCACGAGCCTTTTCCATCCTATGGAGAGGGAGCATGGACACGGGGGTCGTCTCACAGTTACTAAAAACAACAGACATAGCCCCACTCCACAAAGGGGGCAGTAAAGCAACAGCAAAGAACTACAGACCGAAAGCACTAACATCCCATATCATAAAAATCTTTGAAAGGGTCCTAAGAAGCAAGATCACCACCCATCTTGAAACCCATCAGTTACACAACCCAGGGCAACATGGGTTTAGAACAGGTCGCTCCTGTCTGTCTCAACTATTGGATCACTACGACAAGGTCCTAAATGCACTAGAAGACAAAAGAATGCAGATGTAATATATACAGACTTTGCAAAAGCCTTCGACAAGTGTGACCATGGCGTAATAGCGCACAAAATGCGTGCTAAAGGAATAACAGGAAAAGTCGGTCGATGGATCTATAATTTCCTCACTAACAGAACACAGAGAGTAGTCGTCAACAGAGTAAAGTCCGAGGCGGCTACGGTGAAAAGCTCTGTTCCACAAGGCACAGTACTCGCTCCCATCTTGTTCCTCATTCTCATATCTGACATAGACAAGGATGTCAGTCACAGCACCGTGTCTTCCTTTGCAGATGACACCCGAATCTGCATGACAGTGTCTTCCATTGCAGACACTGCAAAGCTCCAGGCAGACATCAACCAAATCTTTCAGTGGGCTGCAGAAAACAATATGAAGTTTAACGATGAGAAATTTCAATTACTCAGATATGGTAAACACGAGGAAATTAAATCTTCATCAGAGTACAAAACAAATTCTGGCCACAAAATAGAGCGAAACACCAACGTCAAAGACCTGGGAGTGATCATGTCGGAGGATCTCGCCTTCAAAGACTACAACATTGTATCAATCACATCTGCTAGAAAAATGACAGGATGGATAATGAGAACCTTCAAAACTAGGGAGGCCAAGCCCATGATGACACTCTTCAGGTCACTTGTTCTATCTAGGCTGGAATATTGCTGCACTCTAACAGCACCTTTCAAGGCAGGTGAAATTGCCGACCTAGAAAATGTACAGAGAACCTTCACGGCGCGCATAACGGAGATAAAACACCTCAATTACTGGGAGCGCTTGAGGTTCCTAAACCTGTATTCCCTGGAACGCAGGAAGGAGAGATACATGATTATATACACCTGGAAAATCCTAGAGGGACTAGTACCGAACTTGCACACGAAAATCACTCACTACGAAAGCAAAAGACTTGGCAGACGATTGCAACATCCCCCCAATGAAAAGCAGGGGTGTCACTAGCACGTTAAGAGACCATACAATAAGTGTCAGGGGCCCGAGACTGTTCAACTGCCTCCCAGCATACATAAGGGGGATTACCAATAGACCCCTGGCAGTCTTCAGCTGGCACTGGACAAGCACCTAAAGTCGGTACCTGACCAGCCGGGCTGTGGCTCGTACGTTGGTTTGCATGCAGCCAACAGTAACAGCCTGGTTGATCAGGCTCTGATCCACCAGGAGGCCTGGTCACAGACCGGGCCGCGGGGGCGTTGACCCCCGGAACTCTCTCCAGGTAAACTCCAGGTATAAACTAGCAGGGGCCTAGTTGATAGTGCCAGGGCAGTGCCACAACTGTGCTTCTTGTTAGCAGTGCCACAGGGCCATACCTTACAGTGACACACGAGAAAAACACTCCAATGTGGCAGGAAAACTGGTTTTCCTATATGATAAACACTGAGGTAGATGTTGTCCTCGTCTTGTTGTTGTTGTTGTGAGGTTATAAAGGCCACTGACGACTTACACTGTATCTTGTCTTGTTGTGAGGTTATAAAGGCCACTGACGACTTACACTGTGTCCTATTTTGTTCTGGTTTGTTTGTTTAATACCTTTATTATGCATACTGATCAAAATATCGACTTGGATGACAGCCAATAAACTTACGCTTAACACTGACAAAACCTACTATATTATGTTTGGTAGCAAAGCAGGAGATGCACAAATTAACATTAAGATCGACAACACTCTAATTACCAGACATATTGAGGGCAAATTCCTAGGCCTATACCTTGACAACAACCTGAATTTCAGCACCCATATCCAACACATAACCAAAAAAGTATCCAAAACAGTTGGGATCCTCTCCAAGATACGATACTACGTGCCGCAAAATGCCCTTCTCACACTATACCACTCACTTATATATCCATACCTCACATATGCTATTTGTGCTTGGGGATCAACTGCAGCAACACACCTAAAGCCAATAATAACCCAACAAAAAGCTGCAGTAAGAATAATCACTAAATCCCATCCCTGGCAACACCCCCCCCCCCACCCCACTCTTCATAGATCTAAACTTACTCCCTGTTCAGTACATCCACACTTACTACTGTGCAATCTACATCTACAGGACCTTAAACTCCAATATCAACCTTGACCTAAAACGCTTTCTTGATAGTTGTGACAGAACCCACAGGCATAACACCAGACACAAACATCTCTACGACATTCCCCATGTCCGACTAAACCTTTACAAAAATTCAATGTATGTCAAAGGCCCTAAAATCTGGAACACCCTACCTGAGAACTCTAGAACTGCAGACACATTCATCACCTTCAAAACTACCATTAGAAAACATCTTATCTCCTGATAAACCCCATCAACTAACTACACGAATACCACCTGGTGGTTCACACTTACACTCACTCACCCATTTGACCATAAACAGAAACATTAATCTCAATCTTAAAATAATGAATCCTATGATACTCCAATACTGAAACTATGTACTGTGCCAAAACAAAAGCATTCACATTGCTAAACTCACTAACTAGTATTTAGTCACTTAGCCATAATACCAACTTACCTCATAATTTGTAATATTTTAAAATAAAGAATTAAACTAAGTCTGCCCGAAATGCCTAGCCATGCTAGGCGTTCTAGTGGTACACTCTGTAATCATTATTTAACTACATGTAAACCACACAACAACCAAATTCTGTAAATTCAACATTGTAATCTTCATAGAAAATAAACTTTGAATTTGAATTTGAACTATACCCATCCTGTGGGCGGTAGTCAAAAGATTACAGAGGTACATAATGGGTCCAGGGGACTGGACTCCAAAAGTTTTGATAGCTGAACTAGGTACAAAGGTAATGAAGTCACAAAGGTAATGAATCCTGTAAGTAAAGTTACTTAGGTTTATACATGGCTACAATCATGAACAAATTATAGAGTAATAAGCACAACTGTAATGAGTTATTAGTGTAAATATTAATTGCTGGGTCACACACACACACACGGCCAGGAGCTGAGTCTCGACCCCTGCAACCACAATTAGGTGAGTACACACACAGGTTGTTCCGGAGAGGGGACACAGAAACAAGGGGTCACAATTGGAAGCTGAAGACTCGGACGAGTCATAGGGATGTTAGGAAGTATTTCTTCAGTTATAGAGTCGTCAGGAAGTGGAATAGCATAACAAATGATGTAGTAGAGGCAGTAACCATACATAGCTTTAAGACGGGGTATGGCAAAGCTCTGGAAGCAGAGAGAGGACATAGTAGCGATCAGTGAAGAGGCGGGGCCAGGAGCTGTGTCTCGACCCCTGCAACCACAATTAGGTGAGTACAATTAGGTGAGTACACACACACGCACAAATAGGTGAGCGTACACACACACACACACACACATGAGTATACATACACAAGTACAAGCACTCACACATATGTGAGTACACATATACAGAATGGCCCAAAGATGGACCATGAAAGAAAAGGGAACAAGAGTTCTATTTGCAAATAAAAATATGAATTAAAGCTTCGCTATTAGGTTAGATGGAGTCCCTTATTAGGCTTCAACAGAGTTATTCATATACATCCTCATCTGAGTACTGTAAATGGTCTCACCTTAAAACAGTTTAAAACATCTTATCTTATAGCAGATAAATGGGGCTGTTGAAGGAAGCAATGAGGGTCTTTCTAGGATGCCATCGTACTGCCAAAATTCTAAATAGGAGGAAAGAATCTGATATTCCAAGCATCAGAGATCCCATAAAACTTCTTAAATCCCAACCAATGCTTCGGCATCAAGCCAAGCAGGATGCCTGAAAATGTATTGATGACTCAGTCACAGCACACTCTCACAAATTGTTTATGCTGGTGTTTGTGTTCAGCAATCTACTGGTGCAGCTGGTAGTGCTGCTGGTGTCAGAGTGGTGGCTTTCATAAAGAAATTGGAGCGGGCATCAATAACTGGGCCTCTACCCTTCTAACAGAGCTGTTTGCCATACTCCTTGCACTCAAATGCGTCCATGTATCTAAAGTTGACACCCTAATTGTAACTGATTATCATCCATTAATGCTGTAAACTCCTTAAGCATAAATTGTGTCATACTTATGTCAGAAGCCAGACACAGGTATGGTAAGATTGTAGACATTTGTGTCGGAGTGCACCTGTGGATTCCATCTCACATTGGTCATCAGATGCATGATAGAACTGATGGAATGGCTAAGTTATATGCTTTCAGAGAGGAGGTAGATTATATTCTTGGCTTGTCAGTTAACAGTTTGATAATAAGAAAAGAACTTCAAGTGAATTTTATTGACTTAAGATTTAGGGAGATTGACACAAGTCAGTCCATCTATCATTCCATCATGCAGGAGGAGCCACATGTCTATGGTGCATCCAACAAGATAAGCAGACTCTTGGATGTCACTACCGCCCGGCTCGGCTGGGTTACAAGTATCTTTGGCAGGTTACCACCACCAGATGAAGATCAAACCAAATGTAAACTTTGCCAGGTGATCAACTGTCACACCTTGCGTCATTATTTACTGAAATGTTATAAAATTAATGAATTTAGAGACACCTCACTCAAAAATGCTTGAGATATGTCAAAGTGTTTTATCCACAGTAGTAAATTACGAACCATTCTGGAACAATGCCATGACTTTGCTCACTGTAAATAAAGCATAACCACTTTGTGTGTGTATGCGTATACTCGCCTATTTCTACAAACCTGTTTGTGGTTGCATGGGTCGAGTCACAGCTCCTGGCCCCACTTCTTTGCTAGTCTCTATTAGGTCCACTCCCTGCTTACAGCTCTGTTTGGATCCTGCCTCCAATACATCACTCCCCAGATTGTTCCACCTCCTGACAACTCTATGACTGAAGAAATACTTCCTAACAACCCTGTGACTCATCTGAGTTTTCAACTTCCAGCTGTGTCCCCTCGTTGCTGTGTCCCATCTCTGGAACATCCTGTCTCTATCCATCTCGTCAATTCCTCTCAGTATTTTATATATTGTTATCTTGTCATACAGTTAATATTGCCGCGAACTTCGACGTTTTCGTGGATTGTGATTTTCTTGTGTTCTAGAAGCATAAACCTTTGTCAGTGAACTTATAAAGTACATCTCTACAGCGTTGGAAGCTCATCTAGCAAATAACAACACCATGAAGACTGGTCACAGACCGGGCCGGGGGGCGTTGACCCCTGAAACCCTCTCCAGGTATTCCTGTGGAATTTTTTTATAGTTTTCTTAAATTCACCATGTGTAAGTATGAATAATATAATTGTGTATTAAAATGTGATGCTGATTTAACCCTTCAAGAAATTGTGTGAAGGTGGGTGTGCAGTGGCCGCGGAGTGATACGGGGGGAAGGAGAGAAAAAGAACCATATCACGGGTGGAGATGGAACCCGCGATCAGAGAGTCTCAAAACTCTCTGATCGCGAGTTCTATCCCCACCTGTGGTATGATTTGTTTGCAATCGTGTCATTACGATTTCGTGAGTCAAGGTGAGAAAGAGACGCCATTAATCTGTGCACTGGTTGTCACAATCGTCTAATAATCCGGCATCATCGAGGCCAAAAATGGAAGTATCAGAATCAACGATTATAAATTAATGGCTTCTGCAATGAAATATGGACAAATAAGGTGAAAATTAGCCATAATAAGGCTGTATAGTGAGAAATAAGGAGACAAGAGTCGTTGGGAATGCAACTGGCCAGTTAGATTCTATTTGTCAGGTAGGCGTTGAAGTGTGTTTCACCTACGACATAAATGGTAAGTGGTAATCCAGATTTCTTTTAATAACATTTTATAAGTATCAACAGCAATATTCGATGAATTCTCTATGACTGAGACTGATGACAAGACTTAGAAAAGACAATAAATGACATGGCCATGCACTCTGCCTCAGGCCCAGACTCATGGACTCCGTGTTCATCATGAACTGCAAGATGCCCCTATCACGAGCTTTTAGTATTCTATGGAGAGGGCGCATGGACACAGGGGTCATCCCACAGCTGTTAATAACAACGTACTCCCACTCTACAAAAAAGGGGCAGTAAAGCAATATCTAAGAACTACAAACCGCTAGCGTTGCCTGGTGGCTAAAGCTCCCGCTTCACACACGGAGGGCCCGGGTTCGATTCCCGGCGGGTGGAAACATTTCGGCACGTTTCCTTACACCTGTTGTCCTGTTCACCTAGCAGCAAATAGGTACCTGGGTGTTAGTCGACTGGTGTGGGTGGCATCCTGGGGGACAAGATTAAGGACCACAATGGAAATAAGTTAGACAGTCCTCGATGACGCACTGACTTTCTTGGGTTATCCTGGGTGGCTAACCCTTCGGGGTTAAAAATCCGAACTAAATTTTATCTTATCTTGACATGCCTATCAGTGTCAAGTGTAAGCTGCAGTTGTACGCAGACGACAGTGCTCTGTTAGTGCCGGGTGAAGATCCACAAGACATAGTTAACGTACCATCACTACCTGGAGTATACCTGGAGAGAGTTCCGGGGGTGAACGCCCCCACGGGCCTGTCTGAGACAAGACCTCATGGTGGATCAAAGTCTGATCAACCAATCAGTTACTGCTGGCCACATGTAAACCGACGTACGAACCACAGCCTGGCCGGTCAGGTACTGACTTTAAGTGCTTGTCCAGTGCCTTCTTGAAGACAGCCAGGGGTCTGTTGGTAATTCCTCTTATGTATGCTTGGAGGCAGTTGAACAGTCTTGGACCCCTGACACTTATTGTATTGTCTCTCAGTGTATTTGTGGCGCCTTCTGCTTTTCAATGGGGAAATGTTGCATCTCCTGCCGAGTCTTTTGCTTCATAGGAATGATTTTTGTGTGCAAGTTTGGTATTAATCCCTCAAGGATTTTCCAAGAGTATATTATCAGGTATCTTTCTCGCCTGTGTTCCAGGGAATACAAATCATGGGATTTCAACCGTTCCCAGTAATTTAGGTGCTTTATCGAACTTATTTGTGCTATGAAAGTTCTTTGCACACTCTCCAGGTCAGCAATTTTGCCTGCCTTGAAGGGGGCAGTTAGTGTACAGCAGTATTCAAATTCAAATTCAAATTCAAAGTTTAACTTATGACTAGTTAGGATTCATTCCAGCCTAGGGAGAACAAGCAATATGAAGAGAATCATCAAGGGTTTTGCGTCCCTAGTTTTGAAGGTTCTCATTATCCATCCTATCATTTTTCTAGCAGATGTGTTAGATACATTGTTGTGTTCTTTGAAGGTGAGATCCTCTGACATTATCACTCCCAGGTTCTTCACATTACTTTTTCACTCTATTGTATGGTTAGAATTTGTTGTATACCCTGATATAGATGATAAATTAGACGCATATGCAACTCTTGGGTATCTTTATTAAGGAAACGTTTCGCCACACAGTGGCTTCATCAGTCCATACACAGGAGAAACTTGAAGAACAGGAGGAGAATGAGGTAATCAGTCCCTCAACCTTGAGTCGATGTGGTCAGTCCATCAATCTTGAATAGAATACGGCATATGAGCGGAGAAGCAGCTTATAAACCGTATGGCAGGAGAGGTGCAGCAGTCGTAGGTGGTGTCACATTTGTCCAATGTGGAAGTAGGTCGTGCCCAAGGTCGTGCCCAAGGGTTAGGCAAGCGAAGAATTCCCAAGTATTAAGATCCCAAGAAGTTGCAGTGTCTGACAGAATTGTAGATGAATGCCGTATTCTATTCAAGATTGATGGACTAACCACATCGACTCAAGGTTGAGGGACTGATTACCTCATTCTCCTCCTGTTCTTCAAGTTTCTCCTGTGTATGGACTGATGAAGCCACTGTGTGGCGAAACGTTTCCTTAATAAAGATGCCCAAGAGTTGCACATGTGTCTAATTTATCAACATGTCGGTTCTGTGAACCATTCATCTACATACCCTGATATAGTTTTAATTTCCTCAAATTTTCCGTATCTGAGTAGTTGAAATTTCTCTTCATTGAACTTAATATTGTTTTGAGTGGTCCATCTGAAAATTTGGTTGATGTCCACTTGGAGTCTCGCGGTGTCTTCGATGGAGGTCACTGTAATGGCAATTCGGATGTCATCCGCAAAGGAAGACACGGAGCTAAGACCATCATCTCTATGTCAGATATGAGGATGAGGAATAGGATGGGAGCGAGTACTGTGCCTTGTGGAATAGAGCTTTTCACAGTAGCCGCCTCAGACTTTACTCTGTTTACTAGTACTCTTTGTATTCTGTTTGTTAGGAAGTTATAGATACGTCGACCAACTTGAACTGTTATTCCTTTATCACTCACTCTGTGTGCTATTACACTATGGTCGCACTTGTTGAAGGCTTTTGCAAAGTCTGTGTATACATCTGCATTTTGTTTATCCTCTATAGCATCCAGGACCTTGTCATAGTGGTTCAGTAGCTGGGACAAGCAGGAGCGACCTGCTCTAAACCCATGTTGCCCTGGGTTGTGTAACTGATGGGTATGTAGGTGGTTGGCGATCTTGCTTCTTAGGACCCTTTCAAAGATTTTTATGATATGGGATGTTAGTGCTATCGGTCTGTAGTTCTTTGCCTTTGCTTTACTGTACCCTTTGTGGAGTGGGGCTATGTCTGTTGTTTTTAATGAGTGTGGGATGACCCCTGTGTCCATGCTCCCTCTACACAGAGTGCTGAAGGCACGTGAGTCGAACTAGAGTCCTGCAGCAAATTGGTAGATAAATTATCGTTACACTTCGTTTGTAGATGAATGGTTCAGAGAACCGACATGTTGATAAATTAGACACATGTGCAACTCTTGGGTATCTTTATTGCGGAAACGTTTCGCCACACAGTGGCTTCATCAGTCCATACAATGGAGAATCTTGAAGAACAGGAGGAGAATGAGGTAATCAGTCCCTCAACCTTGAATCGATGTGGTCAGTCCATCAATCTTGAATAGAATACGGCATACGTGCGGAGAAGGAGCTTATAAACCGTATGGCAGGAGAGGTGCAACAGTCATAGGTGGTTCCAGGCTCACCATGTTCCAGTAGACCAGGTGGTCCCTCTCATCATGTTCCAGTTAGACCAGGTGGACCCCTCTCCAGCAACTATGTCCAGTAGACCTGGTGGTCCCCCTCACCAAGTTCCAGTAGACCAGGTGGGTCCCTCACTCCAAGCTCCAGTAGACCAGGTGGTCTCCTCGAACCATGTTCCAGTAGACAGGTGGTCCCTATCACCATGTTTCCAGTAGACTAGGTGGACCCCTCACCAAGTTGCCAGTGAGAGCTGAGTGAGTGGTCCCCTCCACCATGTGCCAGTAGGACCAGGTGGACTGCCTGTAGCTCACCATGTTCAGTAGACCAGGTGGTCCCCCTCGACCATCTCCAGTAGGTACCAGTGTTGGGTCCCCTCACCATGTTGTCCAGTAACGCAGGTGGGACCGTCCTCTGCCTTGTTCCAGTTGACCAGGTTGGACCCTTCAGCCATGTTCTGCAGTAGACCATGGCGGTCCCTCTCATCAATGTTCAGTAGACCAGGTGGACCCTCACTATGTGTGCCAGTTAGAGCGGTGGACCCTTCACCATGTTCCAGTAGACCAGGTGGTCCTAGATACTCACGCCATGTTCACAGTTATACCAGGTGGCACCCAGCACTGTCCTAAGTTCCAGTGAGCAGGTGAGAGTCCGCCTGTCACCAAGCTCAGTATAGACCAGGTGGTCCCTCCTCACAAGCTCCAGTTGACCTGGTGGACCCATCACCAAGATGCAGTGTATAGAGACCAGGTGGACCCATCACCAAGATTCCAGTGAGACCAGGTGGACATCTCGCACCAAGTTCCCGTAGACCAGGTAGGTCATCACCAAGAGCCATAGTTTGTCCAGGTGGTCCCCTCGTACAAGTTCCAGTAGACAGGTGGCCCTCACCAAGTTCCAGTAGACAGGTGGACATACTCGCACCAATTCCTTTGAGAACCCAGGTGGAGCATATTACCAAGTTGTCCAGTAGACAGGTGGACCCCCTCACGCCAGTAGTTCAGTTAGGTCCGAGTGTGGACGCATCTCAACATAGTTCCAGTAGTCCAGGTGGACATTCATCACCAGTTCCAGTATAGACCAGGTGGAATATCACCATTGTTCCAGATACGACCAGGGGACCCTGTAACATGTTTCAGTAGAGAGGTTGGAACCTCGCCATGTGTTTCAAGTAGAGACAGGTGGACGCCTCACCCAGGCCGCCGGATTACCGCATAGCAACTAGGCATTTGCCTTGGGGCCTCCGCTGCATTTGGTAGGGCCCGGCGGTCCAGGGGTTCAGGGGCTCATCCAAGACTGCACACATGGTGCAAGTGGCAAAGGGGTCTCCCTTACCTAAAAAAGTTCAAGTGTTTGGACCAGGTAAAATTGATTTTTTAAAATTAAATCAAAACAAAAATTATATGAAGATAAAATAATATATAATTAAATAAAACCGAACTCATAGATTGGCAAAGAAGAAGGATCATCTACACTGTCTTTTGTGCTACATCAGAAAACAGCTGTGTGTTTTCCCGCTAATAGGGTTGAGTATGGGAGAATTCCTCTCCAATTTTCTGAGTAGTTATGTGATGATTTTGATGTCTTGATGCATGATGCCATTGATAACAAGAAAATGGTCAGTGATTTATAACGGGAAATAATAGTGCTGTAGTGTTATGCTGAATAGTAATAGGGTACATGATGGTCCTACTTTGTATAGCCTAATCTTAGTAATTCTATCTGTTCTTGAGTTTATTCTCATTTTAAAAAATGGCATGATTTAACAAGATAGTTATAAATGGTGCTAGTTGGTAAATGGTTTTGGTTGTCTTGAGTGTAGCCTTGTACCTATTAATTTAATCGAAATATCCAGAATGTATTAATTTGACCTTTAACAGGCTCACACCGACCCCCCTCCCAACCCCACAGATGGAAGTATGGTTCGCTTCGCTTACCGTAACCACAAGGGGGCACCCACCGAATTGAATAGCCTAGGGCGGAGACTTCTAATACGGCCCTGCACCTGCCTGTTCAGTAGAACCAGGGTGTTCCCTCACCATTGTTCCATGTAGAACCAGGTGGACCCCTGCACCAAGATCCAGTAGACCAGGTGGTCCCCTCGCACCAAGTTCACAGTAGACCAGGTGGTCCCCTCACCAAGTTCCAGTAGACCAGTAGTGGACATATGCTCACACGAAGCTACGTAAGCCAGTTGGACCCCTCACCGAAGTTCCAGTAGACCCAGTTAGTCCTCTCACAGTTCCCTAGGAGACCAGGTGGGCCTCAGGCAAGGCTCTTCCAGTATAGACAGGTTGGACCTTCAGGCAAGCGCTACCAGTAGACCAGGTGGACTACACGCAAGCTGTGGGTAGACTAGGGATGGACCTTCAGCTTAGCTACAGTAGACAAGGTGGACCTCCAGGCAAAGCTCCAGTAGGGACTAGGGTGGACCTGTAGGCTAGAGTTCCAGTAGACCAGATTGGGCTCCAGCACGCTCCAGTTGATCCAGAGTGAGGACTCCAGACGCAAGCGCCAGTAGGACCAAGGTGGACGCCTTCAGGTTAGCTGCCAGCAGAGTGGGAAGCCCCACATTATTGTGGTAATGACAGTCAAGAGGACATCGAAAAGGCGATAAATGACATGGCCATGCACTCTGCCCCCAGGGCGACTCATTGAACTCTGTGCTTATTCAAGAACTGCAAGATAGCCCTCTATCATAAGGTTTTAACATCCGTGAGAAAGAGGGTAGCGGTAAGAACATGGACACGGGGGTCGTCCCACAGCTAGCGTAAAAAAGAACTCAGTCGTAGTCCCCACTATCCACAAAGGTGGCAGTATAATGCAATATCAAAGAACTACAGACCGATAGCGCTAACGTACAATCATAAAAATCTTTGAAAGGGTTTAATGAAGCTAAGATCGCGAGCCACATCGTAGATACCCATCAAGTTACACAACCCAGGTGCGCTGTGGCGTTTAGGTGTTGAGCAGGTCGTTCTCCTGCTCGGCCAACTACTGGATCACTATGACAAGTCCTGGGATGGCTCTAGAAGACAAACAGTATTCAGTAATTGTAACACAAGACAGACTTTGCAATAGAAGCTTTCGACAAGTGTGACCATGGCCGTAAGTAGACGCACAGAAGGCGTGATAAAGGAATAAAGAAAAGTTGGTAGATGGATGCAATAATTTCCTAAACATATAGGAACACAAAGGAGTGTGTTGTAAGTAACAGAGATATAGTTGAGGGCTGCTACCGTGTGAACAGCTCTGGTGTAACAAGACACGTACAGTTCCCTCGTCGTTGATGTTCCTCATCCTCATATCTGCATAGACAGGATTTGTCAGCCACAGCATCGATGTCTTCCTTGCGTAGTGACACCACGGAATTTGCATGACAGGTATTCTCTCCATGTGCAGAGGTCAACTGCAAGGCTCCAGAGTGGGACATGTCAGAACCAAATATTTAAATGGGGCTGTCTCGAAAACAAATATGAAGTCAGTGATGAGAAGATTTCGCAATTACTCGATATGTGGAAAATGGATGGGAGAAAATTAAACTTCATCGAAGTTTAAAACAAATGTCCAACCACAAAATAGAGCGGAACTGAAACACCAAACGTCAAAAGGACGTGTTGGAGTGATCATGTCGGAGGGGATCTGTCACCTTCAAGGACCATGAACATTGTAATATCAATGCGCGCATCGTATCTGCCTAGAAAAATGGTCAGGTATGGATAATGAGAACCTTCAAAACTTGGGATGACCAAGGCCCTGTGAGTAGACACTGTCTTCAGGTCGCTTGTCTATCTAGGCGGAATGATGTGCTTGCACACTATACACCACCTTTTCCAAGGCAGCGTGAAAAATTTCTGACCTAGAAAAATGTAGCAGAGAACCTTCACGGCGCGCATAACGGAGATAAAAAACACGTCAATTACTGGGGATGCACTTTGAAGTGTCCTGAACTCTGTATCCTGGAATGCATGGGCGTGAAGATGATACATGATTATATAGCATTGGGAAATAAAAAAAAAAATCTCTAGAGGGAATAGTACCGAGACAGTGTGACCACACGAAAATCAACTCACAACAGAAAGCAAAAAGTCTCTGCAGAGACGATGCCACCATCCCCTCAATGAAAGCGTCAGGGGTGGTCAATAACACGTTAAGAGACAAACACAATAATGTCAGAGTGATCCGAGACTGATCTGTTCTGACCTCGCCAGCATAGCATAAGGGGGGTGTGTTACAATAGACCCATGGTGTCGCTGTCAAGAAGTCACTGGGACCAAGCACCTAAAGTCGGGTACCATTGACAGCAGGGATGTTGTTCGTACGTCGGGGTTGGCGCTGCGGCCAGCATTAACTAGACCTGTTTAATGCAGAGCCCTGATCCAGCCATGAGGCCTGGTCACAGACTGGGCCGCAGGAGCGTTGACCCCGAAACTCTTGTCCAGGTATCATCAGGGTCCAATCATAGACTATCAGTCATGGGGTCCAACTATAGACTATCATCATGGTCCAACATAGACTTCATGTTCCAACATAGGGTTTCATCATTGGTCCACATTAGACTTATCCTCATAAGTGGTCCAACATAGTAGGACTGTCATCATGGTCCAACATAGGCTATCATCATGGGCCAACAAGGGATATCATCATGGTTCCAAGACATTGATTATCTCATGGTGCAACTAGACTAAAAATCATGGTCCGCATCCAACATAGTAGATTTTCATCTGGTCCAACATGTAAACTATTCATCATAGAGTGCAACATAGTCTATCATCATGGTTCAACATAGAGACTATCTATCATATGAAGACTGATCATCATTCATGGAGACCAACATAGTATATCATGGTTCCAACATAGGACTATCATCATGGTCCAAAACAGTAGACTATCAATCATAGTCATAGTATCATCATGGTCCAAACATAGACTATCATTCATGGTCCTAACATAGGACTATATCATGGTTGCAAACATAGGCTACATATGGTCAACATAGACTATTCATCATGGTCAACATAGAATATCTGGTACCAAGACATAGACTATCATCAAGGTCCATCTTAGTTATCATCGGTTCCAAAGTTAACTATCATCATGGTGTCACATAGGACTATCTGGTCCAGACATTAGGACTATCGCATTCATGGGTTCTCCACAGATAGTGTAGTTCATTGGTCCAACATAAACTATCATCGCATGGTCCAAACCATAGACTGTATCATGGGACGAACATAGATATCATATGGTCCAAACATAGGCTAATGTGTCTAACATAGACCATCATCCTTTGGTCGCCAACATTAGGACTATCATCAGCGTCCAACATAGGCTATCATCATGGTCAAACATGTTACACTATCATAGCATGTGGTCCATGTACATAGACTATAATCGGTCCAACATAGGACTTTCATCCTGGATCCACATGAGTAAGCTATCTTCATTGGTCCAACATAGACTATCATTCATGGTCCTAACATAGGTCTATGATCATGGTGCCACATAGACTTATCAACATGGTCCAACATAGAATATCAGTGGTTCCAACATAGGACTATCATCATGGTCCAACACATAGATTTATATCTTGGTCCTAACAGGAAACTATACATCATGGTCCAACATAGTCTATCGTGGTACCCAACATAGACTATCGATGTCCATGTCATCGACTGATTAGCGTGGTCCAACTTAGACTGATCATGGTCCAACATAGACTATCATCATGGAACCCAACATAGGCTATCATGGTCCAACATAGAGCCATCATCATGGTCCAACATAGAACCATCGTCATGGGTCCACATCAGACTTTCATCATGGGACCAAACATAGGCTCATATCTGTTGGTATTCTACGCAACATCCACTATCATGGTCCAACATTAACTATGCAATCATGGCTCCAAGAATAGACTATGCACATGGTCTCCAACTAGACTATCATATGGTTCCAAGTCATAGACTATCCAAGGTCCAACTTAGTGGTATTATGCATGGTATCCAGACATAGACTTATCATCCATGGTCCAACATAGACTATCAGATGGTGCTCCAACATAGGCTATCGTCATGGTCCAACTAGACTATCATCAATGGTCGACAAGACTATCATGGTCCATGACATAGACTATCATCTGGGTCCAACATAGATTATCAATCTGGTTAACATAAACTATTATCTGATAGGTACAACATAGACTTCATGGTCCAAAATAGACTATTCATGGTCCAACATAGGCTATGCATCTGTTGGTCGCCTAACATAGATTGATTCATCACTCGGTTCCAATGTGGAAGGAAAAAGTCATCAGTTGGATAGGCAGAGAAATATAGGAAGCAATAGTTTCATTGCGGGCTAAATAGCTCAAGGGTAGGTAAGTCACTCTCCCGTTTTTCCCACCTTTTCTCCCCACCCTGCCTAAGGTGATAGTTTGATTGCCAGCGGCTTGTTAATCGATAGGGTGCAGTCTAGTACACCGCGCCTATCCTGTTCACCCCGGCCCTCCCCCCCACTCCCCGACAGGTAGACGTTGAGAGGGGCTAGCTGGGTCAGAAACCAGTAAATACTCTCGAATCGCAGCTCCCTTCACTACTGGTAATGTACAATGCACTGCTTGGTATTTTAGTGGATTTTATTGGTTAATAGCTTTCACGTTTGACCGCAATAATAATAACTTAGTCTTTCAGGTCTTGCGCTCAAGGTTTGACTGTTGTAATAATCCCACGAGACTTTTGAGATGATGTTACACGTGCCTGGCAGAGTGATTATGTTAAGCAGTGGGTTAACCTGTCTATCTTTCAGCTTGGATTGACGGTGAGGGTTCACCTGTCAATCAATGAGGAGAAGACCTCTTTGTGTCCAATAATAAAGCTTTAGTCCTTCAGTCTTGCTCTAAGTTGGAGGATCTGTTGAATAATCAGACCACGTCGTTTTAGGTTGTGTACTTACCATAGAGAGTTTATTTCTCTTAATGGCAGTGGTAACCTGTCAATCAACGAGAAGAACAGGGAGACGGACTGAATATGTCTTGGATGAGACGTACCCCTAGTTTGCATTTAAGTTACCTGTGCACCTGTATGAAATTGCAGGGAAGTAACCCCACGCAGCATTGCAGCGGTAAAGGAAGACCTGCTGTACTGTCATCGGGATACAACTCGGGCTCTATCTTCTGTGAAGAACTAGCCAGTGAGGTCGTAGCACAACACTGCGACCCCCCCGCCCCATCATCAGCAACGCTAACGATTTCAACAACAGTGTAGACAACTCCAGTATCAATATACATAGTAGAGTTGAATTCAGTTTTGCAGTGATAATTTAACTTTTTCATTTTCTTTAATGTAGGATTAATATTTCATATTTAAGTGTTTTACTTATTTAGATTTTCTACAGAATAAAGTGTTTATGTTTTGTCTGTTATTATTTCTTTTTCTATCATTAATTTTCCTGAGGAGGGGCCAGCCTTGGTTTAACTGTCTGAAGTTATTACAGGGCTGAGTAAGCTCTTCACAAGTGGCGACCGTTCCTCTGCCAGGTTACAAACTTTACTGAATCAAGATTCAACCCTGTGTCTCGAATCTACCATTGGAACTTTAAACGCGCATACCACAGACGGTTACCAGCCAGCCATGAGCAATCGATTCTGCTATGGATAGGGCTACGGTACAGGTATTTAAAAGATTGGTGATTGTTATAGTCTCTATTGTGAGTCGAAGTCGCAGGAGAGATATAATAGTTAATTCGTGCACTTTTTCATGTGCGTATGAAACACTTTGTGAGGATTAGGACTGCTAGGGACCCTGTCATTGATTCCGAGTTGACAATTGTTTATTGAGCTCCTTTTATGTTTATCAATGGGAACCTTCATAGGGACACTTCTCATGAGTTTGGTGTAGTGAGGAGATTGGAGATGGTCGAAGGATGACCCATATTCTACTTACTGTTTGCTCGGAGCAGCCGGCATAGAACCCTGCGTTGTTCCGTTAGATACTTATTGTTTAAGATTGAAGCAGGATCGAGCCCTGTCTGGTTTATTTATAGTTTGAGCGGATTAGAGCAGGAATTGAACCCTCCGTTTTTACTATTTGAATACCTTTTCATTTCCCCTGATAGTTTAAGTTTTATTCTCGTACGAAGTATGGATGAATACCAAGTTTTTGGGATGAACGTCTGGGAAGTAGTTGGAGTAACAAGGGGAAAATATTTAGAATCTTTATTTGTGCTAAGATCCGGAAGAGACTTGAAGGTTGAAGGGATAATTGAGAGAGAAGGAAAGACATCTCGAAAGGGAAAGAGAAGAGAATAAGGAGATGAGGGAGATATCGTCGAAGAGAAGAAGATCTAGGAGATGAGAAAGAATCGAAAGAGAAGAGAAAATGGAGAAAGAGCAACCTTGACAAGACAGGAGTAAAAAGGAGAGAGGAGAATTGTGGAGAAATCACAGAAAGTCAGAATAGAAGAGCGAGAAGACCCAAAAAGAGCTGTGATAGGATTGGATCGTGAGGAAAAAGAAGAGCTAAGGTGAGACATGGGAAGGAACAAGCTAAGATACGTGAGGAACAGGTAGTTTAGAAATTAAAGAGAACTTGATGGAAAGAGCAAAGGATAGAAGAGATAGTTGAGGAAAAAGCTAGAGAACGTTGAGGAAGGGAAAGAAGCTAGAGAGCATGACGTTAATAGAGACGACGAAAAGGATCGCGCAGGGAGCTCGAACAAATCTCGCTTGAATTGTGAGAATAAAAAGTTAACTCTTACAAAACAATTATTAAAGGAAGGAGTAATGGGAACCAAACGTGGCGCAGTCAGTGCACATATTCCAACACCTAAATTTACCCTCCCTTCACAGGGGGTGGAAGACATAATTCTTACAGTTATCAGGTTTGAAAATACCGTAACCTCTGTGATGGCCTGCTGACATCCTGGGCTATCCAGGTTTAGGAATGTTATTTTCTGGTACAGCCTTGAATATGCTATGCTCAACGTTATGTCACAGGAGAATCATTGTAATTTTTAACCTACTGAAAAGGCATCCTTAAAGCATATCAAAAAACCATAATGTTCTTACAGGAAGATTTCGGTATTGCAACCTTAACAGCCTGGCCAGAAGCTTTCTGCAGTTGACATGGGAAGAACACTCTTTCGTGTTGGTTCAGACTTTTGGATAGAGAGTTCAAGGATATTTTGATCAATCTGTTATGATTCTCTTAGGACTTCATGGAGAGAGCCTAGTTGCTGACCAGTTTCCTGACTGGCTCTTCCCCATCAGATTAAGCGAAAATTCATCAGGAACGTAATGATTAAAGCTGAGGAGTTGCTGAGGCTGCTGACCTGTATGCTGAGGTCACAATTGTCCTATAAAACCTAAAGGATCGAACCCTTAAGGGTCTATAAGGGTTCGTCAGTCCTTGAGAAATCAAAGGCTCTAGGTGGAAAGTAAAATGACGTTCTGTTTATCTCCTGTTGTGCATTTATGTGGGGTTTGTTTATGGACATTAGAACGGTCAGATTTGTCCTTACTAAGAAGGTCGTAAAGTTGGGAAGATGAGTTGTTAAAGGAATGTAATGACCATGCACCCTTCTGTTCAGGAACAGTTAATGGACTTAATGTATCTACCATTTTTACGAGCACTGATGCACATTAGAGTATAGATAATCTTTCTGATAAGCTGTTGTCCCTTATCTTAAAGAGTAATCTCATTCCTCTGGCTATACGTTTCCGACTACTTGGGCCGCGTCAGGACACTTTTCTACCATCCGTTGTTACATTAGGTTCTAAATGAGTTCGACAGGTTTTGGTCTTGAAGCCGTACGAGCTCCATCACGATCTTGCTCCGTACTAATAGGTAGAATGTAAAGGTGCCATTGCTTCCTTCTGAGGTTGACCTTTCAGTCACCAAAGATGGATATAAGCTGTTTCAGATTCCTCTTCATGTTAGAAGTCGGAGAAGCCCCTCGAAAGTTCAGATAGAGACAATGTCTCGCGAGATTCATGTGGATTAAATGTAAACCAGTGATGCTACTCTCGAGCGATGTTGTAGGATCACCGGTTGTCAGCGTGTTAGATGATAGTGAAGATATGCGCCTCCATACCTAGAATGTCTTGACTGTGGCTCAGACGCTCAAAGCCAGGGATTTCTCCTACTGTCACCATCCTTTGATTTTCCATGATCTTTAGCCTTTAGAATATCCAAAGGACTCCTTTGTCAATTTACAACGTAATTGCCCTTCTCTTCAGATATGCCATAATGCTGCTAGAAACCAAAATCAAGTTATCCAAGAAGAAAGAGATAAAACTTTTCATATAAAGTTTGCTCTCTATGTAAAAGCGTTATCTTCTGTACATGTCAGTATTCAAATTAAATTCAGATGAGATAGGGTCTATTCCATACTTAGGTGTTCCAAGTCAATGCAGAGAGACTGTTCTTAAATGGCTCATTGACTGCAGTGGCCGCGACAGTTTCTAGCGCAATGCGGTTAAAAACCTTAAAATAAAAATTAAGGGAAACTATTTTGGGGGGGCCCTAAATGAAAAAATGTCCTCAGATATCACTAGTATTGTACATGGTGTAAAGTTTTGCCAACTGTCAATTCTCGCTCCGAGGTTACCAGGCGGGTACCTATGGTCAATAATGCCTATCTTTCGCTACCGTTTGAAAGGAGTAGTATTTGACGCTTCGTTGGTTCTTTATCTCCACCATTCTGGGTGGATCAAGATGATATATATTAACATTAGTTGATTATGCTTCGGTTTCCCTGAAGCCGTTTACCTTTATGTGATTAACTACTACAGGAGGTGGCTGTGAAGCCCTTTATGTCCATACTTCTCTAGGAGGTGGGATCTAGAGAAAATTTTGTCATTCTGACCGTGGGACACAATTGCCACATCTGACTTATGGGAACATTTTATTACCACTTATATGGGAGTTAAGCCTTCTCTTCACCACACCCTATCATTCCAGCTGGTTAATGGGAGGAGTTGAGCCGTCCAGCATTCGAGTTCTCAAAGTCCGATTTGTAATGGAAAAGACGTTATGCTCCCTTTAAACCTAAGGAGTAGGCATCGGGTTACCTCCCTGATGCTTTGTTTGCCATGAGGGAAGTTCCAGTGACTCTTTGGGTTTCACTTTGAACTTTCTCCTATGGTAGACCAGGCGCAGAGGCTCCATGTATGTCGCCATCCTTCATGACTTATGGAATAATGAGGAGGTAAATGCTGAGGTTCAGTCTTCTTACCAGTTTCTCCTTGAATCCTTAGATGTCCAAACTTGAGGAGACCTCTGACAGTGTGTTTTCGCGAAAAAGACCTTATGGATTTGTTCAAATAGGACCTAGTACGCAAAACCTATTTTGATTCCAAAAGTGTCAGAGGAGGAAGTTTTTAAGTAGAGAGATGAAGTTCTTGTACTTTTGCCTTTGCAAGTCAAATAAAGTATTAGTAGCCATGGCACAAGGATCGTATATAAAGTATTAAAGTAAGTTTGTGGGAAAGTTGACTAGCTCATAGAAGTCAAGGGGAAAGCTTAAGCTTTATCATATCACATCGTAAGAAATATTACCGAAGAAATTCCGTTAACTGCCTTATTAACTTATTGGCTTAGTCTTTTTCCACAACGACTTTGATAAGACAACTGAAGAATGATAAAGTGTGGTTTTTGACACTCCTCTAACTAAGACTTTGATGATGAACTAGCATGTGGACTTGTGACTCTTGACCATCTCGGACGCCACCAACATTATATTTAATGTGAGTAACTTTTCAGTACGTCTTTACTTATTATTCCGCAGAGGATATAGGTTACCTCCACGCAGAGCTGTCCATAAGGATTGACTTAATGGACGACAATCCTATCATTACGAAAATGTATACCCAGTGTCTCATGTTCACCTTAGGGATGCATTTGGACCTCGGAGGTAGACAATTTATTAAAATAAAGTGTCATTGTACCTTCAGTATCTTCATATTGTTCACAGTAGTCAGTTGGTTTAGGAAGGAGGATATATTCCATTATAGATTGCTATTGACTTCAGAGGCCGTTAAGGCTGTAACTCGGTGGGATACTGTGGCTATGCCTGTTAACAATAAGATAGTTGATCTACACTAATTTTTATGGACGCGCTTCCTTCTTTTCATGAGTATTAGGATATGGCACAGGGATATGCGCATCAAGTGAAGTGTTTTAGATACATTCTTCTAAAGCAGTAACGCTTTTTCCTACACACCACAGGACTGGATGCATGTATAGAACTATGCCCTTCGAGTTTGGTAACTGCCAGGTGCTTAATCCTAGTGAGACTGATGAGAAGAAGGTCTAGGGTTAATATGCCAAATGTTTTCAGTTTATTTTGATAATCATTGAAGCGTAATGACATCTAAGTGGGGCGAAAATATCCAAACATTAACATTAGTTTTGCGTAGGTTATGCCTCACATGAGATACTCGATGCCAAGCCGAAGAAATCCATTCGCTTGGGTATAAGCAACGATTAGATCATCTTGGAGACCTGATACTTTTAATAACACTCGCGAGCCCTCTCCCAGTAGATCAAAGCTTTGATTAGAATTTAAATTCCCCAAAAATCCAAGATGCTCATGCGAAGCATTCTTGGTTCTCTGGTAAATTTTTATGCGACGGTTTATCCCGATCTTACTGGTCTTACAGGCAATCTTATGGAACTGCCTTTGAAAAGTCTTGTGAAGGAGACCCCTTGGACTTTCCGGAGTCGTAGATCGCGGCGAAAAGGTTTAATGAGATTAAAAGTATCTTCGGAAGTACCATGTACTTAAGATTCCAGATATTTATAAAACATTTTGTTATTGAAAACTGTGCCTCACAATTACTGGCTTAGGTGCAGGTATTACTTACAAATACCATGATGGTACTCCTTCCCTGTATGTGCTTTCCTAGCTGAGAAACTGCCTTCCGCAGAAACAAGGAACTCCACAATAGAAAAGGAAATGTTTAGCCCTGTGGTGGGGTATCTCTCAAATACGTATAGGAATGCTTATTTCCTGGGAAAGATTCATTTATGAAACGGTACACAAACCTTTGAATACTAGATGAAACTTTTAAGGGAAACTCCAAACAGTCGGCCTCTTGATGCGTGGAACATTGGCACTCCAGGCTTGTTTAAGGTTCCATTATTGTGTGTATCAATGGTTCTCATCCATTTATTTCTCTGACTGGTTAAGTCGTGACAGTCAGTAGAAGATTTGTTTGCCTTGTAACGTCGAACTTCCACATGGTTGTAGAACTTTTTCCTCGCCCTATTCTTCTTATACTCTCCTTCTTGACTATAAAGTCTTGGTATGGCGGGTAGTCATAGTGTGAAGGGTGTAAAGTTCAATAGATAGGAGAGCGCCAATTATAGTAACAATAGTTTCATTGCCGGCTACTAGTTAAAGGAGTAGGTATCCCAGGTAGAGTCACTGCTCACGTTTTTCCGCCTTTTCTCTCCCACCCCTAAAAGTGCTAGTTTGATTGACGGCTGCATGTTAAGTAGGTGTCCAGTCCAGACTCGCGCTATCCCTACCCTCCTCTTCCCCCCCCCGGAAAGAGTGACGTGTGGGGCTCTGGTCAAACAGTAAATCACTCGTATCGAGCGTCCCAAAACTTACTGTAAGTTACATGTCCTTGCCTTGTATTTAGTGGATTTATGTTAAAAGCTTCACTTGTTGACGCAATAATAAATTTGTCCTTTCAGTCTTGCTCGTAGGTTGACTGTTGTAATAAATCACCACGTCTTCTTTTGTGTAGAAATATACACTCGCCATGGAAGTAGTGATATTGAAGCAGTGGGTACCTGTCTATTCTATTCAGCGTTGGATGACAGTGAGGGTCACTGTCCAATCAGACTCGAGCAGAGAACAGGAGAAGAAGTGACTGAACGATCCAGAGACTTCTCCATTTTGTATTGAAGTAAGCTGCTGTCACACTGTATGATGAATTGCAGGACGTAACCCCACATCATTTCAGCGGTAATGAACTGCTTTCCTGGCATCGGGATATTATACTCACGCGGCAATAATCTGTGAAGAGACTAGCCATTGGTTGGTAACAAACACCTGCGAGCCCCACCCCCCCCCCCAATGCCCTATACAGCAAGGGCAACGATTTCCACAGTTGTCATCCAACACCAGACACCCACGTTTTTTATAACATTACAGGGTATGAGTAAGCATCTTCACCAGGGATACTCCCAGGTATATCAGGGATCTCCAGGGATACACCACGTATACTCCAGGTATACTCCGGGGATAGTCTCCCTGGGAAACTACAGGTATACTCCAGGGATACTCCAGTTATACTCCAGGTATATCCAGGGAATACTCCTGGTATACTGTCCAGGGGATATAGACAGGGGTTTACTCAAGGGATACTCCAGGATAGTATACTTCCAGGGATACTCCAGGGATACTACAGGGAATACTCCAGGGATACTCCTGGTATCCTCAGTGTTACTTCTCAGGGATACTCCAGGTATCCTACAGGGGATATTCCAGAGATACTCCAGGTATATCCAGGATACTCCAGGTATACTCCAGGGTATACTCCAGGGTAACTCAGGGATTCTCCAGTGGTATACTCCAGGGATAACTTTACAGGGTATCTCCAGGGTACTCCTGGGATTCTCCAGGTATACTTCAGGTTTACTTTCCAGGTATAATCCAGGTAGTACGTGCCAGGGATTTGACTCCAATATAACTCCAGGGGTAATAACTCGCAGGTATACTCCGGTATACTTCAGGAGTATATCTAAGGTGATCCTCTGTGGTGAGATATACTCCCAGAGGTTACTACAGGGCTACTCCAGGGGATACTCCAGGATGTACCCCAGGGGGATACTCGGGTATACTCAAGGGATACTCGCATGGGTATACTCCGGGACAACTTCCAGGTATCTCCATGGATATCCACGGTATACTCAAGGTATACTCCAGGTTACTCCAGGTATGACCTCCCGGGATACTCCAGGGTTACTCGCAGGTATACTCCAGGTATACTGTCCAGGGAGAGCTCAAGGTATACTCCAGGGATACGTTCAGAGATACTCACGTATCTCAGGTATAATTTCCAGTGGGATATGTCCCAGCGGATAGATACGACAGCGCTATAATCCAGGGATTAGACTCCAGTCTATACTCCATGCGTATACTCCAGGGATACTCCAAGGCTAGTTACTCCAAGGGATATTACCAGGGGATACTCCAGGTATACTCCAGTATTCTCCAGGGATAATCCAGGGGATACTCCAGGGATACTCCAGGGATTACTCCAGTTATCCTCAGGTATACTTACTCAGGGATCCTCAGGTATTCCCTCCAGGGATATTTCAGAGTACTCCAGGTATACTCCAGGGATTAACTCGCCGGTATACTCCTGTTACTCCAGGTATACTCCAGGTATACTCCCCAGGTGATACTCCTGGTATACTCCCAGGGATACTCCAGGTATGCCTCCAGGGATCCTCCAGGGATACTCGCAGGTGTATACTTCAGGTATACTCCGGGTATACTCCCAGGATGACTCCAGGGTATTAATCCAGGTATACTCCAGGGATACTCCAGGTATACTCCAGGTGATAGATTCAGGTGTTATACTACAGGTATCCTCAGGTATTCTCCAGAGATGCTCCAGGGATACTCCAGGGATACTTTGTTGTTTGGCCAGGTATTACATCCAGGGATACTCCAAGGATTACTCAGGGATAGACTCCCAGGTATAGCTCCATGCGGAGCACTCCGGATAATCAGGGAATCTCCAGGTATACCTCAAGGTATAATATACTCCAGGGATACTCCAGTATACTACAGGGTTACTCCAGGGTTACTCCAGAGGTGATACTCAGGTACCTTGACTCCAGGGATGCTCCAGGTATAATCAGGGATTCTCAAGGTATACTCCAGGATACTCCAGGTATACTCCAGGATAACTCCAGGTATACTCAGGGATAACCTCCAGTTATACTCCAGGTATACTCCGGGATTTTCCGAGGTATTACTCCAGGGATTTCAGGATACTCCAGGTATACTCCAGGTATACTCCTGGGGATACTCCAGGGATACTCCTGTGGGAGGTTATCCAGGGTTACTCCAGGTATACTACAGGGGGATACTCCATGGTATCTTCTCCAGGGATTACTCCGGAGATAGCTCCAGTATACTCCAGGGATTACTTCGCAGGTATAACTCCAGGTATACTCCAGGTATACTCCAGGGATACTCCAGGTATACTCCAGGGATATCCAGGGATACTCCAGGGATACTCCAGGTATACTTCAGGGTGAGTTTCTCCAGTATACTCCAGGTGAATACTCCAGGTATAGCTCCAGGGATACTCTCCAGAGTATACTCCAGGTATACTTCAGGTTATGGTGGTTCCAGGCTCACCATGTTCCAGTAGACCAGGTGGTCCCTCTCATCATGTTCCAGTTAGACCAGGTGGACCCCTCTCCAGCAACTATGTCCAGTAGACCTGGTGGTCCCCCTCACCAAGTTCCAGTAGACCAGGTGGGTCCCTCACTCCAAGCTCCAGTAGACCAGGTGGTCTCCTCGAACCATGTTCCAGTAGACAGGTGGTCCCTATCACCATGTTTCCAGTAGACTAGGTGGACCCCTCACCAAGTTGCCAGTGAGAGCTGAGTGAGTGGTCCCCTCCACCATGTGCCAGTAGGACCAGGTGGACTGCCTGTAGCTCACCATGTTCAGTAGACCAGGTGGTCCCCCTCGACCATCTCCAGTAGGTACCAGTGTTGGGTCCCCTCACCATGTTGTCCAGTAACGCAGGTGGGACCGTCCTCTGCCTTGTTCCAGTTGACCAGGTTGGACCCTTCAGCCATGTTCTGCAGTAGACCATGGCGGTCCCTCTCATCAATGTTCAGTAGACCAGGTGGACCCTCACTATGTGTGCCAGTTAGAGCGGTGGACCCTTCACCATGTTCCAGTAGACCAGGTGGTCCTAGATACTCACGCCATGTTCACAGTTATACCAGGTGGCACCCAGCACTGTCCTAAGTTCCAGTGAGCAGGTGAGAGTCCGCCTGTCACCAAGCTCAGTATAGACCAGGTGGTCCCTCCTCACAAGCTCCAGTTGACCTGGTGGACCCATCACCAAGATGCAGTGTATAGAGACCAGGTGGACCCATCACCAAGATTCCAGTGAGACCAGGTGGACATCTCGCACCAAGTTCCCGTAGACCAGGTAGGTCATCACCAAGAGCCATAGTTTGTCCAGGTGGTCCCCTCGTACAAGTTCCAGTAGACAGGTGGCCCTCACCAAGTTCCAGTAGACAGGTGGACATACTCGCACCAATTCCTTTGAGAACCCAGGTGGAGCATATTACCAAGTTGTCCAGTAGACAGGTGGACCCCCTCACGCCAGTAGTTCAGTTAGGTCCGAGTGTGGACGCATCTCAACATAGTTCCAGTAGTCCAGGTGGACATTCATCACCAGTTCCAGTATAGACCAGGTGGAATATCACCATTGTTCCAGATACGACCAGGGGACCCTGTAACATGTTTCAGTAGAGAGGTTGGAACCTCGCCATGTGTTTCAAGTAGAGACAGGTGGACGCCTCACCCAGGCCGCCGGATTACCGCATAGCAACTAGGCATTTGCCTTGGGGCCTCCGCTGCATTTGGTAGGGCCCGGCGGTCCAGGGGTTCAGGGGCTCATCCAAGACTGCACACATGGTGCAAGTGGCAAAGGGGTCTCCCTTACCTAAAAAAGTTCAAGTGTTTGGACCAGGTAAAATTGATTTTTTAAAATTAAATCAAAACAAAAATTATATGAAGATAAAATAATATATAATTAAATAAAACCGAACTCATAGATTGGCAAAGAAGAAGGATCATCTACACTGTCTTTTGTGCTACATCAGAAAACAGCTGTGTGTTTTCCCGCTAATAGGGTTGAGTATGGGAGAATTCCTCTCCAATTTTCTGAGTAGTTATGTGATGATTTTGATGTCTTGATGCATGATGCCATTGATAACAAGAAAATGGTCAGTGATTTATAACGGGAAATAATAGTGCTGTAGTGTTATGCTGAATAGTAATAGGGTACATGATGGTCCTACTTTGTATAGCCTAATCTTAGTAATTCTATCTGTTCTTGAGTTTATTCTCATTTTAAAAAATGGCATGATTTAACAAGATAGTTATAAATGGTGCTAGTTGGTAAATGGTTTTGGTTGTCTTGAGTGTAGCCTTGTACCTATTAATTTAATCGAAATATCCAGAATGTATTAATTTGACCTTTAACAGGCTCACACCGACCCCCCTCCCAACCCCACAGATGGAAGTATGGTTCGCTTCGCTTACCGTAACCACAAGGGGGCACCCACCGAATTGAATAGCCTAGGGCGGAGACTTCTAATACGGCCCTGCACCTGCCTGTTCAGTAGAACCAGGGTGTTCCCTCACCATTGTTCCATGTAGAACCAGGTGGACCCCTGCACCAAGATCCAGTAGACCAGGTGGTCCCCTCGCACCAAGTTCACAGTAGACCAGGTGGTCCCCTCACCAAGTTCCAGTAGACCAGTAGTGGACATATGCTCACACGAAGCTACGTAAGCCAGTTGGACCCCTCACCGAAGTTCCAGTAGACCCAGTTAGTCCTCTCACAGTTCCCTAGGAGACCAGGTGGGCCTCAGGCAAGGCTCTTCCAGTATAGACAGGTTGGACCTTCAGGCAAGCGCTACCAGTAGACCAGGTGGACTACACGCAAGCTGTGGGTAGACTAGGGATGGACCTTCAGCTTAGCTACAGTAGACAAGGTGGACCTCCAGGCAAAGCTCCAGTAGGGACTAGGGTGGACCTGTAGGCTAGAGTTCCAGTAGACCAGATTGGGCTCCAGCACGCTCCAGTTGATCCAGAGTGAGGACTCCAGACGCAAGCGCCAGTAGGACCAAGGTGGACGCCTTCAGGTTAGCTGCCAGCAGAGTGGGAAGCCCCACATTATTGTGGTAATGACAGTCAAGAGGACATCGAAAAGGCGATAAATGACATGGCCATGCACTCTGCCCCCAGGGCGACTCATTGAACTCTGTGCTTATTCAAGAACTGCAAGATAGCCCTCTATCATAAGGTTTTAACATCCGTGAGAAAGAGGGTAGCGGTAAGAACATGGACACGGGGGTCGTCCCACAGCTAGCGTAAAAAAGAACTCAGTCGTAGTCCCCACTATCCACAAAGGTGGCAGTATAATGCAATATCAAAGAACTACAGACCGATAGCGCTAACGTACAATCATAAAAATCTTTGAAAGGGTTTAATGAAGCTAAGATCGCGAGCCACATCGTAGATACCCATCAAGTTACACAACCCAGGTGCGCTGTGGCGTTTAGGTGTTGAGCAGGTCGTTCTCCTGCTCGGCCAACTACTGGATCACTATGACAAGTCCTGGGATGGCTCTAGAAGACAAACAGTATTCAGTAATTGTAACACAAGACAGACTTTGCAATAGAAGCTTTCGACAAGTGTGACCATGGCCGTAAGTAGACGCACAGAAGGCGTGATAAAGGAATAAAGAAAAGTTGGTAGATGGATGCAATAATTTCCTAAACATATAGGAACACAAAGGAGTGTGTTGTAAGTAACAGAGATATAGTTGAGGGCTGCTACCGTGTGAACAGCTCTGGTGTAACAAGACACGTACAGTTCCCTCGTCGTTGATGTTCCTCATCCTCATATCTGCATAGACAGGATTTGTCAGCCACAGCATCGATGTCTTCCTTGCGTAGTGACACCACGGAATTTGCATGACAGGTATTCTCTCCATGTGCAGAGGTCAACTGCAAGGCTCCAGAGTGGGACATGTCAGAACCAAATATTTAAATGGGGCTGTCTCGAAAACAAATATGAAGTCAGTGATGAGAAGATTTCGCAATTACTCGATATGTGGAAAATGGATGGGAGAAAATTAAACTTCATCGAAGTTTAAAACAAATGTCCAACCACAAAATAGAGCGGAACTGAAACACCAAACGTCAAAAGGACGTGTTGGAGTGATCATGTCGGAGGGGATCTGTCACCTTCAAGGACCATGAACATTGTAATATCAATGCGCGCATCGTATCTGCCTAGAAAAATGGTCAGGTATGGATAATGAGAACCTTCAAAACTTGGGATGACCAAGGCCCTGTGAGTAGACACTGTCTTCAGGTCGCTTGTCTATCTAGGCGGAATGATGTGCTTGCACACTATACACCACCTTTTCCAAGGCAGCGTGAAAAATTTCTGACCTAGAAAAATGTAGCAGAGAACCTTCACGGCGCGCATAACGGAGATAAAAAACACGTCAATTACTGGGGATGCACTTTGAAGTGTCCTGAACTCTGTATCCTGGAATGCATGGGCGTGAAGATGATACATGATTATATAGCATTGGGAAATAAAAAAAAAAATCTCTAGAGGGAATAGTACCGAGACAGTGTGACCACACGAAAATCAACTCACAACAGAAAGCAAAAAGTCTCTGCAGAGACGATGCCACCATCCCCTCAATGAAAGCGTCAGGGGTGGTCAATAACACGTTAAGAGACAAACACAATAATGTCAGAGTGATCCGAGACTGATCTGTTCTGACCTCGCCAGCATAGCATAAGGGGGGTGTGTTACAATAGACCCATGGTGTCGCTGTCAAGAAGTCACTGGGACCAAGCACCTAAAGTCGGGTACCATTGACAGCAGGGATGTTGTTCGTACGTCGGGGTTGGCGCTGCGGCCAGCATTAACTAGACCTGTTTAATGCAGAGCCCTGATCCAGCCATGAGGCCTGGTCACAGACTGGGCCGCAGGAGCGTTGACCCCGAAACTCTTGTCCAGGTATCATCAGGGTCCAATCATAGACTATCAGTCATGGGGTCCAACTATAGACTATCATCATGGTCCAACATAGACTTCATGTTCCAACATAGGGTTTCATCATTGGTCCACATTAGACTTATCCTCATAAGTGGTCCAACATAGTAGGACTGTCATCATGGTCCAACATAGGCTATCATCATGGGCCAACAAGGGATATCATCATGGTTCCAAGACATTGATTATCTCATGGTGCAACTAGACTAAAAATCATGGTCCGCATCCAACATAGTAGATTTTCATCTGGTCCAACATGTAAACTATTCATCATAGAGTGCAACATAGTCTATCATCATGGTTCAACATAGAGACTATCTATCATATGAAGACTGATCATCATTCATGGAGACCAACATAGTATATCATGGTTCCAACATAGGACTATCATCATGGTCCAAAACAGTAGACTATCAATCATAGTCATAGTATCATCATGGTCCAAACATAGACTATCATTCATGGTCCTAACATAGGACTATATCATGGTTGCAAACATAGGCTACATATGGTCAACATAGACTATTCATCATGGTCAACATAGAATATCTGGTACCAAGACATAGACTATCATCAAGGTCCATCTTAGTTATCATCGGTTCCAAAGTTAACTATCATCATGGTGTCACATAGGACTATCTGGTCCAGACATTAGGACTATCGCATTCATGGGTTCTCCACAGATAGTGTAGTTCATTGGTCCAACATAAACTATCATCGCATGGTCCAAACCATAGACTGTATCATGGGACGAACATAGATATCATATGGTCCAAACATAGGCTAATGTGTCTAACATAGACCATCATCCTTTGGTCGCCAACATTAGGACTATCATCAGCGTCCAACATAGGCTATCATCATGGTCAAACATGTTACACTATCATAGCATGTGGTCCATGTACATAGACTATAATCGGTCCAACATAGGACTTTCATCCTGGATCCACATGAGTAAGCTATCTTCATTGGTCCAACATAGACTATCATTCATGGTCCTAACATAGGTCTATGATCATGGTGCCACATAGACTTATCAACATGGTCCAACATAGAATATCAGTGGTTCCAACATAGGACTATCATCATGGTCCAACACATAGATTTATATCTTGGTCCTAACAGGAAACTATACATCATGGTCCAACATAGTCTATCGTGGTACCCAACATAGACTATCGATGTCCATGTCATCGACTGATTAGCGTGGTCCAACTTAGACTGATCATGGTCCAACATAGACTATCATCATGGAACCCAACATAGGCTATCATGGTCCAACATAGAGCCATCATCATGGTCCAACATAGAACCATCGTCATGGGTCCACATCAGACTTTCATCATGGGACCAAACATAGGCTCATATCTGTTGGTATTCTACGCAACATCCACTATCATGGTCCAACATTAACTATGCAATCATGGCTCCAAGAATAGACTATGCACATGGTCTCCAACTAGACTATCATATGGTTCCAAGTCATAGACTATCCAAGGTCCAACTTAGTGGTATTATGCATGGTATCCAGACATAGACTTATCATCCATGGTCCAACATAGACTATCAGATGGTGCTCCAACATAGGCTATCGTCATGGTCCAACTAGACTATCATCAATGGTCGACAAGACTATCATGGTCCATGACATAGACTATCATCTGGGTCCAACATAGATTATCAATCTGGTTAACATAAACTATTATCTGATAGGTACAACATAGACTTCATGGTCCAAAATAGACTATTCATGGTCCAACATAGGCTATGCATCTGTTGGTCGCCTAACATAGATTGATTCATCACTCGGTTCCAATGTGGAAGGAAAAAGTCATCAGTTGGATAGGCAGAGAAATATAGGAAGCAATAGTTTCATTGCGGGCTAAATAGCTCAAGGGTAGGTAAGTCACTCTCCCGTTTTTCCCACCTTTTCTCCCCACCCTGCCTAAGGTGATAGTTTGATTGCCAGCGGCTTGTTAATCGATAGGGTGCAGTCTAGTACACCGCGCCTATCCTGTTCACCCCGGCCCTCCCCCCCACTCCCCGACAGGTAGACGTTGAGAGGGGCTAGCTGGGTCAGAAACCAGTAAATACTCTCGAATCGCAGCTCCCTTCACTACTGGTAATGTACAATGCACTGCTTGGTATTTTAGTGGATTTTATTGGTTAATAGCTTTCACGTTTGACCGCAATAATAATAACTTAGTCTTTCAGGTCTTGCGCTCAAGGTTTGACTGTTGTAATAATCCCACGAGACTTTTGAGATGATGTTACACGTGCCTGGCAGAGTGATTATGTTAAGCAGTGGGTTAACCTGTCTATCTTTCAGCTTGGATTGACGGTGAGGGTTCACCTGTCAATCAATGAGGAGAAGACCTCTTTGTGTCCAATAATAAAGCTTTAGTCCTTCAGTCTTGCTCTAAGTTGGAGGATCTGTTGAATAATCAGACCACGTCGTTTTAGGTTGTGTACTTACCATAGAGAGTTTATTTCTCTTAATGGCAGTGGTAACCTGTCAATCAACGAGAAGAACAGGGAGACGGACTGAATATGTCTTGGATGAGACGTACCCCTAGTTTGCATTTAAGTTACCTGTGCACCTGTATGAAATTGCAGGGAAGTAACCCCACGCAGCATTGCAGCGGTAAAGGAAGACCTGCTGTACTGTCATCGGGATACAACTCGGGCTCTATCTTCTGTGAAGAACTAGCCAGTGAGGTCGTAGCACAACACTGCGACCCCCCCGCCCCATCATCAGCAACGCTAACGATTTCAACAACAGTGTAGACAACTCCAGTATCAATATACATAGTAGAGTTGAATTCAGTTTTGCAGTGATAATTTAACTTTTTCATTTTCTTTAATGTAGGATTAATATTTCATATTTAAGTGTTTTACTTATTTAGATTTTCTACAGAATAAAGTGTTTATGTTTTGTCTGTTATTATTTCTTTTTCTATCATTAATTTTCCTGAGGAGGGGCCAGCCTTGGTTTAACTGTCTGAAGTTATTACAGGGCTGAGTAAGCTCTTCACAAGTGGCGACCGTTCCTCTGCCAGGTTACAAACTTTACTGAATCAAGATTCAACCCTGTGTCTCGAATCTACCATTGGAACTTTAAACGCGCATACCACAGACGGTTACCAGCCAGCCATGAGCAATCGATTCTGCTATGGATAGGGCTACGGTACAGGTATTTAAAAGATTGGTGATTGTTATAGTCTCTATTGTGAGTCGAAGTCGCAGGAGAGATATAATAGTTAATTCGTGCACTTTTTCATGTGCGTATGAAACACTTTGTGAGGATTAGGACTGCTAGGGACCCTGTCATTGATTCCGAGTTGACAATTGTTTATTGAGCTCCTTTTATGTTTATCAATGGGAACCTTCATAGGGACACTTCTCATGAGTTTGGTGTAGTGAGGAGATTGGAGATGGTCGAAGGATGACCCATATTCTACTTACTGTTTGCTCGGAGCAGCCGGCATAGAACCCTGCGTTGTTCCGTTAGATACTTATTGTTTAAGATTGAAGCAGGATCGAGCCCTGTCTGGTTTATTTATAGTTTGAGCGGATTAGAGCAGGAATTGAACCCTCCGTTTTTACTATTTGAATACCTTTTCATTTCCCCTGATAGTTTAAGTTTTATTCTCGTACGAAGTATGGATGAATACCAAGTTTTTGGGATGAACGTCTGGGAAGTAGTTGGAGTAACAAGGGGAAAATATTTAGAATCTTTATTTGTGCTAAGATCCGGAAGAGACTTGAAGGTTGAAGGGATAATTGAGAGAGAAGGAAAGACATCTCGAAAGGGAAAGAGAAGAGAATAAGGAGATGAGGGAGATATCGTCGAAGAGAAGAAGATCTAGGAGATGAGAAAGAATCGAAAGAGAAGAGAAAATGGAGAAAGAGCAACCTTGACAAGACAGGAGTAAAAAGGAGAGAGGAGAATTGTGGAGAAATCACAGAAAGTCAGAATAGAAGAGCGAGAAGACCCAAAAAGAGCTGTGATAGGATTGGATCGTGAGGAAAAAGAAGAGCTAAGGTGAGACATGGGAAGGAACAAGCTAAGATACGTGAGGAACAGGTAGTTTAGAAATTAAAGAGAACTTGATGGAAAGAGCAAAGGATAGAAGAGATAGTTGAGGAAAAAGCTAGAGAACGTTGAGGAAGGGAAAGAAGCTAGAGAGCATGACGTTAATAGAGACGACGAAAAGGATCGCGCAGGGAGCTCGAACAAATCTCGCTTGAATTGTGAGAATAAAAAGTTAACTCTTACAAAACAATTATTAAAGGAAGGAGTAATGGGAACCAAACGTGGCGCAGTCAGTGCACATATTCCAACACCTAAATTTACCCTCCCTTCACAGGGGGTGGAAGACATAATTCTTACAGTTATCAGGTTTGAAAATACCGTAACCTCTGTGATGGCCTGCTGACATCCTGGGCTATCCAGGTTTAGGAATGTTATTTTCTGGTACAGCCTTGAATATGCTATGCTCAACGTTATGTCACAGGAGAATCATTGTAATTTTTAACCTACTGAAAAGGCATCCTTAAAGCATATCAAAAAACCATAATGTTCTTACAGGAAGATTTCGGTATTGCAACCTTAACAGCCTGGCCAGAAGCTTTCTGCAGTTGACATGGGAAGAACACTCTTTCGTGTTGGTTCAGACTTTTGGATAGAGAGTTCAAGGATATTTTACGCAATAGGAATGAAAAAACTTGCATTTGGGGTCCAGGGGGCCTGTACTAACCTTCCTATGGAGTATAAAATATACCTAGTTGGAGGAATCTTATTGTAGCCATCTGGCCCAGTGGCATATATGCTTGTCTGGAGTTTTACGACTCACTCGCCACGAGTTCAATCCCTGCTCATGGTTTGGTTTGCAATCGTGTCATTATGATTTCGTGAGTCATAATTTAAATTCAAAATATACAGAAAAACCAACAAATAATTGTTCTAATATGAACTATTATTCTTCACATCAAGATAGATTTAAACTCTCTGTATTTTTGTCCATGTATATTTACAGCCCAGAATTAATAGATGAAATTTTGAAGATTTATGAAACAGAGAATGATCGAAAATTATATTTTTTGGCAGTTTTCGACGATTCGAAGCTTTTTCATGCATTTTCTGAGAAACCTCAATTTTTTTTCGTTAAAATATGTAATAACAAGATTTATAAAACAGAGATTGATCTAAAATATCCCCAAAAATTAATTTATAAATCTTTTAGAATTGGTAGAAATACATTTTACAGGTCGAAAATCTGGTTTATATTTGATATTCGGTCGAATTTTTAAATTTATTTAAAAATCTTGATACAGTAAAAAAAAATTGATTAAGAATTTCTAAGAGCTAAACCCATAAGGGTCATACAGCACTGGAGGGAATTTTATGAAGTTTATTAAGGTCAAACTGGAAAAAAAATCTTGAGCTAAGATTACAACAGCTGGACAAGAGTGTAATGTTCTGTTTATTCATGTGAGATATTTTAACAATTCAATTGATTTTCAAAAAGTCGAGAAAGTTGTATGAGGCTGGTCTATGGTCGAGAGAAATATAATTTTGATAAATATAGTATTGATTTTAATATGAATATTAGTTCAGGGTTATATAAACTAGATTATAATTAATAAAATTTGTGAGGAATTTAAGCTATGCACTGACATGTCACATGTTTCTTATAAATTTCACTGACATGTGACCTGCAAAATTTTAACTTTAACCCATGCTTAGCGCGTTGCGTCAGTGTAAAGGTCATATGTGATGATATCTTCAGTTTTATAAGAAGCCTTCTGTTGTCCTTTTATTTTACACAGGTCTTTGATAAGTGAGAAATCACGAAAGTGCTTTGGAATTTCACATTAATTTTATAGTGATTATTTGCATAGTGTGACATCACCTGTTTTACTGGACCTCGTGTTCGAACATACCGGACCTCAAACAAACAAGTCTAAACACATTTTGTTCGGAAAAAAAAAAAAATGACTAGGTCTTTAGATTGTGTTTTCTGGGAGTCTGAAACTCGCTGACTTGTTTAAAATCTCGTTGTAAAATGACTTTAATAAATGAACAGCCCTGTTTCAAAATAGTGTTTTTGAAGTGACCTCTGACACTGACCTCACTCTCAGAGACTCCAGGAGTCCAGAGTGGTGTTGATTTTTAAAGATTGGAAAAATACTGTTTTTCGGATATCGAACTTTTCGCAGTTCAAACACCACCTACAGCAAAAAGTTCAAACAAAACACCGAGGTTTTCCACTGTAATTCAACACATCTGGCTGGGCCATCTCCACCGAGGCAAGGTGACCTAAAGAGAAAAACTTTCCTTTTTCTTCGTTACATTTAGCAGTTTATAACAGGAGAGGGGTTTACTAGCTCCTTGGTCCCAGCATGTTAGTCCGCCTCTTACACACGTAGGCTAACAGAGAAGGATTCTTTTTCCACACCCACACATACTAGTTTAGAGATGTAATCGGATGTGAGAATTAGATATTCGTGGATGTGATGTGTATGAGGATGTTATTTTGTGGATGCGGATGTAAGAATTTGTGCAGATGTTCCGCGAGTCAGATGCAGTTTATCTGTTCACAGTAAAATCAGATGTGGATGCTGATGCGGATGTTCCGCGGATGTGGATGCGGATGCGGATATCCCAATTAAGCATCCCTTTTTTGTAGAGAGTAACGACTGTGTTGCATATGTCATAACACTAAACACATAATAATCGTGTTTTTTCTTGTTTTATTATCAATAACTAAAGAAAACACACGTCGCAAGAAACGATTGGCCCAAATCACAACTCCATAGGAGTCCAAATGACGGGGGCAAATATCAGCAGCGCAACAAAACTGCACCCCACACGCTAAAATTAGAAGAGCCCCTTTCCATCCACCATGCAACTACAATAATTCCCTATAACCAATCCCGCTAAGACAACCCCCCGCATACACTCCTACAAATCAAATACATACCCTCTGGGTGCCAAACCTGAGTTCATTGGTGCCTGCCAAAAACCCCCAATCTATTACTCAAGTCGGACTAGCTGATATTGGACTGCTTGACAATCATGTTCTCTAGTTTTATTCATTTAAGTATTACCATGCTGTTGCTTCTAGATTACTCCTATATAGCATACTACCTTTATCTTCATCCTACCCTATTCTTACTCCTCCTTTATCTTCATTCATAATATAATTCTATCTTTTCGTTATCCGTTCTCTTCACGCTTCCTTCTCAGATTACCGCTTTTCACTTCTATACATACACATCCATATTCTCATCCCCAATCTCTCTTCAACTACAAAACACGTTCCAACTTACTTTTACGATATCACACAACAAAAACACAACACAACCAGTCACGCTCTATACACCTACACAATCTCATGCCAATCGACACGATTCTAAAGATCACTCATACACACAACCACATACTAACAATCAATCAAGACACACAACAAATACCTACAAACCATACATCACCACTATACTCCCAGACATCAAAACCTAACAATCACACATCACCCCAAAACCCACAACCATAACACCACACAAGCAACCAAGACACTAACCATAACACACACACCAACATCGCAAGTGAACTTCAAATACTCGCTAACTAACACACATTGTTAACACCTTTATACCTAAGTTCCTATATTATGTTGATAGCCTTATATTTAATTCTGAGTATATTCGTACTTGATATTAATTGCTATATCGTCCTACTTATAATATTGAATTCATATTATTTATACTTTATATTAATTCTATTATATTATACTATATTGAATTCGTATATATTATACTTATATTAATTCTATATATTATACTTACTTAATTCTATATATTCTACTTATATTAATTCTTATATTATTCTACTTATATTATCCTATATATATGACCTCATATTAAGTCTATATATTATACTTATATGAATTCATATATATACTATATTAATCCGATATATTGAAAACCTGATATTAATCTATATATATACTTATATATTCTATATTATTCTACTTATTATTAAATTCTATATATTATACTTATAGTAAGTTCTATATATCCACTTATATTAAAATCTATATATTATACTTATTAAATCTATATAATTATACTTTATATTAATCGCAATATATTATACTTAAATTAATTCTATAATATACTTATATTAAGTTCTAATATATTATACTTATATTAATTCTATATATTCTACCTTATATAATCCTATATTATACTTAGATTATCTAATATTATACATTATAATTAATCCTATATATTATACTTATATTTAATTCTATATATTATACCTATATTACTTCTATAATATTAGTACCTTATATTAATTCTATATATATACTTATATTAAAGCCTATATATTATACTATATTATTTATCCTAAAGACAAATACACATTTTAGTGAGACTCCCCCCATATAACCTCATATTCGAACTTCCTTCACAGAGAGAAGCGTCATCTTGCGAAAGAGGTGGCCGAAGATCTGATACACCAAAGCAGATGAGACCACCATACCATGCCAACAGAAGCTGACAGACTAGGAGCTCCACAACACAGAGCAAAATTTAAAAGTTTCCTAGTGCCTAATTCAGAAATTTTTGTACATACCTGCCGTAACTTTATTGTGAGATCTGTCCATATGTGTAGTTATGAAAACTGAACACCGAAGATGAGAAAGATTGGAGATGGATGTTGTGTGATGGTGTAGGTGATGGTGTGGGTGATGTTGTGATGATGTTGGGAAGGGTGGGTGGGTTTGAGAAGGTGTGGTGATTGAGTTGGATAAGAGTTATGGATGGTGATTGTGAGCGAGTAATTGTGAAGGTGTGTGACGGGATATGTTAAGTTTATGCTGAGGTTAAAGTGTGATTGTAGAATGAGTGCAGCTGATGGAATATGGTTTGGGAGTAGTGAGCAGGTGTGGTGATGGTGTGGTAGAAGATTCCTTGGAGAGGAGCAGTGTGTGAGGGATTAGAGTGCTGGTGGTGACGAGTGGGTGAGGGAGCTGATTTGGTGATCTGAGAGGTGTTGTGAGAAGAGTGGTGAAGGTGTGGGAAGTTGTGTGATGGTGAGGTGATGGGAGTGTGTTGGGATTAATGATGGTGGATGAAGAGGAGGGTGAAGGGTGATGGTGTGGTTCAGGAGAGGTGTTGTGTGATGATGTAGGTGATAGGTGTGGGTGGTTGAGTGATGGTGTTGGAGATGGTGTGTGTGTTGTGTGATGGAGGGTGAATGGGTGAGGTGATGATTGTGGCTGGAGTGGTGATGGTGTGGAGTAGTTGAGATGCAGCTTTGTATGACAGGTGATTTATAGTTGAGCTGTGGAGAATGTTGGGGTGAAAGTGGTGATGATTGATTTGACGTGAGAGGAGTAGTGAGCATTGAGGAGCAGTTGAGAGGAAAGTAGAGAGCAGGAGGAGTATGACTGGTGAGGTGTTAAGAGATAAGGAGATTTGCTGGAGGGTGAATGGAGCAGACTGTGGAGCAGGAGAGGTTTTTTGTAGAGCTGTGAGAGGTGAAGGTGAGGGTGTCAAGAGAAATCTTAGGAGATGGTGTGGGTGAAGTAGTGATGGGAGATGGTAGTTTGGTGATGTGAGATGATGAGGAGATGGAATGGAGTGATGTGTGATGGAGTGAGAGGTGAGGGAGTTGTGTGCTGGTGAGGTGCAGGAGTGGGAGTTGTGTGATGAGTGTATGTATCAGGAGTGGGTGGTATGTGTGGAAGATTAGGAGATGGATATGGTTGTATGTGAGATGAAGAGGAGCAGTGATTAGTTATAATATAGCAGGTGAGGAGTCAGGTGAAATTATAATATATCATAGATGAGCAGTATTGTATAGAGAGCATGAGAGGAGCAGTTGGAAAAAGTATAATATATGCATCATATTATCAGTTATGATTGATAAGATAGCAGCAGTATTATCAGGTATATGGATAAAGTATATCATATATTATCATTATAATTATAATATATCAGCTGATGATCAGGAGATGTAATATGAACATGTAGAGTTATCATTAGAGTTAGAATAGACCATTAGATATCATTATATTTATAATATTATCATCATATTATCATAATAGTTATAAATATATCATCATTATATCATTAGTATGTGATAATATATCATTATATTAGCATTATTTAAGTTTATAAGTTATATCATTTATTTATCATGATATTTATAATATATCATCATTATTAATCATTTATATTATAATATATCATTTTATCATTATTATTTATAATATATCATCATATTGATCATATATTTATAATATATCACTATATTATCATTATATTATAATATATCATGTATAGTTATCATTATATTTATAATAATCGATTATATTATCATTTATATTTATGAATAGATCATTATATTATTCATGATATGTAGGTAATATATCATCCATATTATCATTTATATTTATAATATATCATTATATTATACATATATTTATAAATATATCATTATATTATCATTATATTTATAATATATCATTATATTATCATTATATTATAAAATATATCATAATTTATCATTATAGTTTATAATATATCATCATATTATCAATTATATTTATAATATATCATTATATTATCATTATATTTATAATATAGCATTATAGTATCATGTAGAATTAGAAATATAGCATCAGAGTATCATTATATTTATTAATATATCATTAATATAATCATTATATTTTATAATAATATCATCCTATTATCATTATTATTATAATATATCCATATATTTATCATTATATTTATAATATATCATCCATATTATAATATATTTATAATATATCATTAGATTATGCATGTATAATTTATATAATATATCATTATATTATAATTATAATTATAATATATCATCATATTATCATTATATTTATAATATACATTATATTATCATTATATTTATAATATATCACAGATTATCAAATGATATGTTATAATATATCATTATATTATCATTATATTTATACTATATAATTATATTACATTATATTTATAATATATCATTATGAAAATTATCACTCCCATTTTACAACCCATACGTACCCCTGATCATATGAGCTCCACCTCCCCCGAGTAGAAGAGGGCCCCACCCCCGAGGAGTAAAGTTCCCCACCCCATATGATTAAGAGACCCCTACCCAGAGGTGTTGAGACCCTACACAGTGGAGTGGTGATACAAGCTGTGAACCAACTTGCTGTAACACAGACAGTCTGCTGTAACACAGACTGCAGCTGTAACACAGACGCAGTGTAACCCAGACTGCTGCTGTAACACAGACTGCTGCTTACTGTTGTCTTTTTCTGTCTTTCACAGAATGTTGACTGTTTGTCCTGTTGAATACCGTTGCGTAAAGGGACAACAGTCCCTTGGGACTGATAGTACATCTAGAGTACTTACTGTTGAGTGTCTGTTGTGTACTGGTTGTACTCTGTTGTGAGTGTGGTGTCAGAGAGTCTTCAACAGAGTACTTACTGTTGAGTGTCTGTTGTGTACTGGTTGTACTCTGTTGTGAGCGTGGTGTCAGTGCATCATCAACAGACATAAGGCGCACATCGCCTCTGTTATTCTCGTTAATTTGAACCTTAATGGACTGTGAGTTGTGACTTGATGCCCACTTGTTAGGCTGCAGACGCTGGTTGGGTACTGGGTCAGGTTTTGGGCACTGGCTGGGTATCCTGGAGGGTAGGAGACGAGTCCTTCTGAAGAGTACGTCACGCAGAATCATCAATAAGAATGAGGATGTCATCAACGGAGTTCCTGCGGGTGGTAGTGGTGGTTGTGGTGGTGGTAGTGGTGGTGGTAGAGGTGGTGGTAGTGGTGGTGGTGGGGTGGTTGGTGAAGGTGGAGGTGGAGAGGGTGCTGGTGGTGGGGGTGGAGGTGGTGGTGGGGGACACACCAACAGCCAGAATTAGTTCATCATCCGTACCTCCAACATCATCATTATCATCATATCCATAATTATCACCTGAAATATTATTTATTCTTAATGTCATTAATTAAATTAATATCAGAATAATAATAATAATAATTTATTATTATTATTATTATTATTATTATTATTATTATTATTATATTATTATTTCATCGTCTGTAAATAGGGAAAGTCCCGGTACGGTCGGTCCATTATGGTCGGGATTGAGCTCTAGCTCTGGGTCCTAATAAGATGCATCCTGCTATGGTCTCTGCCTATATGGTCTCGTTTAGCTACAATTTTCTTTTCCGAGACTCAGTGGTGGGAACAGTTCCGCTAATCCGCTAACCGCTGATTAGCGAAACTAATTTTTTGTTTAGCGAATTAGAATTTCCGCTAACTTTGGAAACTGTTAGCGGACCAATTAACTCCTGCTAAATAAAGTTCCGCTAACTATGAGCCCACTAAAAAAAATTCATACGTTGTTGGTAGTCGGAAAGCATTGTCTTTAGCGGATAGCGTTCCGTATTCGGAAACCATAACCAACAACCCCTAAATAAGTTTCGCAATAGAGTTCCGCTAATTGAATTCATACATTGTGACAGTCAAACATAAGTTTTCAATAGGCACACCTTTTATCCTTCTGTACGTGGTGTTTCTCCAAGCATAGTCTTTAGCGCTTATTGGCTGACTAGGTAAACGAGACCTCAGGACTGCGCACACATTGTTATAGTCTTAAGTCTCAAACTTGGTAGTTGTTGATATGAAAACTGCTTTTCAACAGGAGCGTTTAGTTCCCTGAGTTGTTGGGGTCTGCAGCTTCGGTTAAGTCAGAGACTTGGCGACTGAGTAAGAACTGATCGTGGCCCCACCTCGATGACTATTTTGTCCTAAGTCTTAAGGAAGAGACACAGTTTTGACTCTTTGTCGACTGGAGTCCATCATCCGGGCAGGGCGAGCCTAAACTTGAGCGCTGTTAAGAGGAACACCTCATCAAGGGAAGCGGGACCCCTAACTGGGTCACATGTAAGATGGACTATTCACCATCAAGGCAGGTGCGACCTAACTCAACTTGACATGTTAAGAGAAACACCCCATCTCAAGGCAGTGGCGAGCCCATACAACTTGAATCAATGTTAAGGAACCACTCATCTCAGGGACAGTGGCGAGCCCCTACAACTTGAATCATGTTTAAGAGGAAACCCCTATCAAGGGACAGGTGGCGAGCCCTACAACTTGAGTCACATGTTAAGAGAAACGCCCCCCATGTTCACAAGTTTGAGGAGAAATCATTAAGCTTTGTGTACACTTGGTTAACTTAAAATTCACCACCGTCTCGTACTGAATAAACAACCTCTCTCCTCCGCATGACCATTTAGCCTGATGACAAATAAAACGGTCTCTTTCAGGAAATAATACACGTCCACTTTCCACGTACTAATACCCGAAAATGAACATACTGGCATTATCTTCTTATACAATTTGTACAATTCTTAAATGCTGACAGGGACTAAAAGCGTGGCTTTACGCATCTCATCCACGGCGAGGCCGGGTTCGATTCCCAGCAAAGAAAAATGGGCATGTTTCTATCACTTTTGTCTATGTTTCCCCATATTTAAATGCGACGGGTTAGTGACTGGTGTGGGTCCGATCTTTAAGCTCGACTAAGGAGGCCTGGTCCGAGCCGGCGCGGGGCAGTTGACCCCCGTATCATCCAGCTTACTCCGTTCACACTCATAATTAACCTTTTATGTCGATCCGTGGCACGCGATCACATTGGCCTCAAACTAACGAGCTGACAAGACTAGTGGGCTTAAACCTCAACTTTAAGCAAGACTTTAATTGCTCAAACTTAACTTTAAGCAGACTTTAAGTTGGCCTCAAAACTTCAACTTTAAGCAAGACTTTCAACTACTTTGTAGATTATTAGGCTCCAAATCTTAGGCTAAATGTAAACATGAACAGAAATATGATATTTTGGCACTAGTGGCACTTGATCAGCATATGACCTTGGTATTTTGTATCTTATTAGGGAGCTCTCCAGGTCTGTACTGAAAGTCTTATAAGTAAAACGCCAAAAGTCTAAACTGAATCTGAATTCATGTGGAAAAGTTAGCGGTTTAGCTTCCGCTAATTTTCTCGGCCGTTTAGCGGTTTAGCGGAGCTAATTTAGTTAGCGGATTAGCGGTTACCAAAGCTAACTTTTCGGTTAGCTGCGCCCACAACTTCAGAAGATGAAATTTCAGCTTCACTATGAGATTATCTTCACTCACTTCCCTTGGATCAAAATTTTTTTCTGAGTTCTTCATAGAAATTTAATTTTTTTATATATATTTTACATATTAATGGACTCTGGAGAAGAAAATTCTGGGTAAGGGAAGCCATATAGACGGAGACCATGGCGGGATGTTTCTGATTAGTACCCAGAGCTAGAGCTCCACCACGACCATGGCGGGATGTATCTTATTAGTACCCAGAGCTAGAGCTCCACCACGACCATGGCGGGATGTATCTGATTAGTACCCAGAGCTAGAGCTCCACCACGACCATGGCGGGATGTTTCTGATTAGTACCCAGAGCTAGAGCACCACCACGACCATGGCGGGATGTATCTGATTAGTACCCAGAGCTAGAGCTCCACCACGACCATGGCGGGATGTATCTTATTAGTACCCAGAGCTAGAGCTCCACCACGACCATAACGGGATGTATCTTATTAGTACCCAGAGCTAGAGCTCCACCACGACCATAGCGGGATGTATCTTATTAGTACCCAGAGCTAGAGCTCCACCACGACCATGGCGGGATGTATCTCATTAGTACCCAGAGCTAGAGCACCACCACGACCATAGCGGGATGTATCTTATTAGTACCCAGAGCTAGAGCTCCACCACGACCATAGCGGGATGTATCTTATTAGTACCCAGAGCTAGAGCTCCACCACGACCATGGCGGGATGTATTATTAGTACCCAGAGCTAGAGCCCACCACGACCATAGCGGGATGTATCTTATTAGTACCCAGAGCTAGAGCACCACCACGACCATAGCGGGATGTATCTCATTAGTACCCAGAGCTAGAGCTCCACCACGACCATGGCGGGATGTATCTCATTAGTACCCAGAGCTAGAGCTCCACCACGACCATGGCGGGATGTATCTCATTAGTACCCAGAGCTAGAGCTCCACCACGACCATGGCGGGATGTATCTCATTAGTACCCAGAGCTAGAGCACCACCACGACCATAGCGGGATGTATCTCATTAGTACCCAGAGCTAGAGCACCACCACGACCATAGCGGGATGTATCTCATTAGTACCCAGAGCTAAGCTCCACCACGACCATGGGGATGTATCTTATTAGTACCCAGAGCTAGAGCTCCACCACGACCATAGCGGGATGTATCTCATTAGTACCCAGAGCTAGAGCTCCACCACGACCATGGCGGGATGTATCTCATTAGTACCCAGAGCTAGAGCTCCACCACGACCATGGCGGGATGTATCTTATTAGTACCCAGAGCTAGAGCCCACCACGACCATAGCGGGATGTTCTCATTAGTACCCAGAGCTAGAGCTCCACCACGACCATGCGGGATGTATCTATTAGTACCCAGAGCTAGAAGCTCCACCACGACCATAGCGGGATGTATCTATTAGTACCCAGAGCTAGAGCTCCACCACGACCATAGCGGGATGTATCTCATTAGTACCCAGAGCTAGAGCTCCACCACGACCATAGCGGGATGTATCTCATTAGTACCCAGAGCTAGAGCACCACCACGACCATGGCGGGATGTATCTTATTAGTACCCAGAGCTAGAGCACCACCACGACCATAGCGGGATGTATCTTATTAGTACCCAGAGCTAGAGCTCCACCACGACCATAGCGGGATGTATCTTATTAGTACCCAGAGCTAGAGCACCACCACGACCATGGCGGGATGTATCTTATTAGTACCCAGAGCTAGAGCTCTACCACGACCATGGCGGGATGTATCTTATTAGTACCCAGAGCTAGAGCTCCACCACGACCATAGCGGGATGTATCTTATTAGTACCCAGAGCTAGAGCTCCACCACGACCATGGCGGGATGTATCTCATTAGTACCCAGAGCTAGAGCTCCACCACGACCATGGCGGGATGTATCTTATTAGTACCCAGAGCTAGAGCACCACCACGACCATAGCGGGATGTATCTCATTAGTACCCAGAGCTAGAGCACCACCACGACCATACGGGATGTATCTATTAGTACCCAGAGCTAGAGCACCACCACGACCATAACGGGATGTATCTTATTAGTACCCAGAGCTAGAGCACCACCACGACCATAACGGGATGTATCTCATTAGTACCCAGAGCTAGAGCTCCATCACGACCATAACGGGATGTATCTCATTAGTACCCAGAGCTAGAGCTCCACCACGACCATAACGGGATGTATCTCATTAGTACCCAGAGCTAGAGCTCCACCACGACCATGGCGGGTAGGTATCTTCATTATACCCAGACTAGAGCTCCAACCTATCATATGGCGATTATCTTATTAGTACAGACTTGAGTAACACACACATAGATGTATCTCATTATACCAATAATCACACCTACGACATAGATGTATATCATTATAATACCAGTTAACACTCACTAGACATGGATTGTAATCTCATTATACATATTATATACACCAATCCATACATTATCTCATTAGTACAAGCATAGACTCACACACCATGCGGGATTATCTCATTATACACCTCCATGACTAGTACACCACACACCATGCGATTATCTCAGTAGTACCCACAGAAGAACCACCCATCGGATGTACATTATTCATACCAGAGCTAGAGCACCTCTACGCCGTACTGTACTCCTCACTCATCCTTCAGAGCTACAGTACTGTACTTCCCACCTCAGACATGAATATCCTTCAGAGTCAGGCACTGTACTTCCCACCTCCAGGACGGTAAATCCTTCAGAGTACAGTACTGACTTCCACCATCCAGGACGATGTATCATCTTAGAGTACCCGAGCTGTACTTCCCACCTCCATGGCATGTAACATCTCATAGTACCCAGAGCAGATGTCTCCCCACCCAGGGATGTAACATCTTCAGAGTACAGGCTACTGACTCCACCCAGACCTGGATACATCTCACTATACCTTCAGAGTACAGGCATTTACTTCACGACCTACAGGACTGTAATCTCATAGTACCTCAACTAGAGCATCCACCACGAGTACAGGCATTGTACTTCACCACCTCCAGGACAGTAACATCCCTTCAGAAGTACAGGTACTGTATTCACCACCCCAGACTGTACCATCCTCACATCATTCTTCAGAGTACAGGCTGACTTCCACCGACCAGGGATGTACATCTCATTCAGAGTTACACGACTGACCACCCACCTCAGGACTGTAACATCCTCATAGTACCCAGGTACTAGCAGCTTCACCACACCAGGACATGTAATCATCATTCAGAGTAACAGGATACGTTATCCATCTACCAGGACTAGTAACACCTCGACATGCATGTACTTATCAGAGTACCCAGAGTAGACACTCCCACTCCAGGACTGTACATCCTCATCATACCTTCAGAGTACAGGATGTACTTCCCACGACTCATGGCAGGACTGTAACATCCTTAGAGTACCAGTACTAGCTCCATCCCACCTCGGGACTGTAACATCCTTAGTACCCGGTACGTACTCCCCACTCCAGGACAGTACATCCTTTCATTATACAGTAATGTACTTCACCAAACTCCAGGACTGTTAAATCATTCAAGTACAGGTACTGTACTTCCATCCAGGACTGTAACATCCTCATCATCCTTCAGAGTACAGGTACTGTATTCAATCTCCAGGTATTTATACATCCTATCATAATTACAGGTACATAATGTCTTATATTTAACCACATCCAGGATATGTAACAATCATCATCACCTGAGTAAGGAAAAACTGTTACTTTCCCACCTCCAGGACTGTAACATCCTCACTCATCCTTCAGAGTACAGGTACTGTACTTCCCACCTCCAGGACTGTAACATCCTTCAGAGTACAGGCACTGTACTTCCCACCTCCAGGACTGTAACATCCTCACTCATCCTTCAGAGTACAGGTACTGTACTTCCCACCTCCAGGACTGTAACATCCTCATCACCTGAGTACAGGCACTGTACTTCCCACCTCCAGACTGTAACATCCTCACTCATCCTTCAGAGTCAGGTACTGTACTTCCCACCTCCAGAACTGTAACATCCTCACTCATCCTTCAGAGTACAGGTACTGTACTTCCCACCTCCAGGACTGTAACATCCTCACTCATCCTTCAGAGTACAGGCACTGTACTTCCCACCTCCAGGACTGTAACATCCTCACTCATCCTTCAGAGTACAGGTACTGTACTTCCCACCTCCAGAACTGTAACATCCTCACTCATCCTTCAGAGTACAGGTACTGTACTTCCCACCTCCAGACTGTAACATCCTCACTCATCCTTCAGAGTACAGGCACTGTACTTCCCACCTCCAGGACTGTAACATCCTTCAGAGTACAGGCACTGTACTTCCCACCTCCAGGACTGTAACATCCTTCAGAGTACAGGCACTGTACTTCCCACCTCCAGAACTGTAACATCCTCACTCATCCTTCAGAGTACAGGTACTGTACTTCCCACCTCCAGAACTGTAACATCCTCACTCATCCTTCAGAGTACAGGCACTGTACTTCCCACCTCCAGGACTGTAACATCCTCACTCATCCTTCAGAGTACAGGTACTGTACTTCCCACCTCCAGGACTGTAACATCCTTCAGAGTACAGGTACTGTACTTCCCACCTCCAGGACTGTAACATCCTTCAGAGTACAGGCACTGTACTTCCCACCTCCAGGACTGTAACATCCTTCAGAGTACAGGCACTGTACTTCCCACCTCCAGGACTGTAACATCTCACTATCCTTAGAGTACAGGTACTGTACTTCCCACCTCCAGGACTGTAACATCCTTCAGAGTACAGGCACTGTACTTCCCACCTCCAGAACTGTAACATCCTCACTCATCCTTCAGAGTACAGGCACTGTACTTCCCACCTCCAGGACTGTAACATCCTTCAGAGTACAGGCACTGTACTTCCCACCTCCAGGACTGTAACATCCTTCAGAGTACAGGCACTGTACTTCCCACCTCCAGGACTGTAACATCCTTCAGAGTACAGGTACTGTACTTCCCACCTCCAGGACTGTAACATCCTCACTCATCCTTCAGAGTACAGGTACTGTACTTCCCACCTCCAGGACTGTAACATCCCATCATCCTTCAGAGTACAGCACTGTACTTCCCACCTCCAGGACTGTAACATCCTTCTAGAGTACAGGTACTGTACTTCCCACCTCCAGAACTGTAACATCCTTCTGAGTACAGGCACTGTACTTCCCACCTCCAGAACTGTAACATCCTTCAGAGTACAGGCACTGTACTTCCCACCTCCAGGACTGTAACATCCTTCAGAGTACAGGCACTGTACTTCCCACCTCCAGGACTGTAACATCCTCACTCCATTTCCTTCAAGTACAGGACTGTCTTCCCACCTCCCAGAACTGTAAACATCCTTCAGAGTACAGGCACTGTACTTCCCACCTCCAAGGACTGTATACATCATCTTCAGATACAGGCACTGTACTTCCCACCTCAGGACTGTAACATCCTCACTCATCCTTCAGGTAAGTACTGTACTTCCCACCTCCAGAACTGTAACATATCCTTCAGAGTACAGGTACTGTACTTCCCACCTCCAGGACTGTAAACATCCTTCAGAGTACAGGCACTGTACTTCCCACCTCTCAGACTGTAACTATCCTTCAGAGTACAGGTACTGTACTTCCACCTCCAGAACGGTGAATATCCTTCAAGTACAGGACTGTACTTCCCACTCAGATATGTCCAACATCCTTAAGTACAGGTATGTCCCCCTGCAGGATGTAAATCCTCATATCCTTCAGATAAGGCACTGTACTTTCCCACCTCCAAACTTCAAGTCCTTCAGAGTAGGCACGACTTCACCTACAACTTAATATCCTCAGAGTACAAGGTCAGACCTGTATTCACTCATCCAGTCTGTAAATCCACTGCAACCTTCGAGACATGGCACTGTACTTCCCATAGAACTGTAAACCCTTCAGAGTACAATATGTACTCCCAGTCAATTTTGTCTACTCAAGCACTATGCTGATGTCAAACCCACAAAAACTCTTCAGGCCTCTCTCCACCCTCGAAACAGGTCAGTACAGATTTGCACTCCAAGTGTGACTACACGATGCACTAAATGCCTGAACCTGCATCCCATTTTTTAGAATCTAACTCCTCAGGTCATAAGTACTGCAGGTCAAGACTAGACCGTGTGTCTGTGAACAGGAGCTTCATCTGAGAGGTAGTGAGGCGTCAACGGTACTCCAGAGATAAACCGCCTCATGAGTGAGACAGTTCTGTCCAGTATAGGCAGACGTGACTGGCTACAATTCTCACTGAGTGTAGTGTTCTCTCCATGACAGTACTACCTCAGATGAACATGTGTGTCATATGAAGGCTGGAGAGTGTAGTGTCCCCCAGGACATGTCCAATATGAAGACTGGAGAGTGTAGTGTCCCAGACAGCAATATGAAGGCTGGAGAGATGAGTGTCCCACAGCAATATGAAGGCTGGAGAGTGTAGTGTCCCAGACAGCCAATAATGATAGGCTGGAGAGTGTAGTGTCCCAGACACGACATGATCACACAACTATAAGGTTTGACTCAGATATGATAGACTCAACTCGAGTCCAACGTGTTACCAGCAGTGCAGTTGTGTTAGGACTACTGCAAAGTAGTCTGGGAATGGACTAGCCCCTATGAAATGAGTCGAGAACATGGCTGCATATGACTGGAGAGTATGTCCCAGAGTACCCAGAAACATGTATTTCCAACTGACCAAGACATGTATGTCCCGACATTAGTCCCAACATTATGTCCCCGGACATACACTGCACCATCAGAATCTTAATAGGTTTTGACTCAAATAATTTATGACAACCAAAGTTGTGTACCAGGCATTGCCAAGTTGTTTAAGACCACTGCAAAGTATCTGGAATGAACTTACCCCTATATAAATGAGTTCAGAACCTGCTCGTTGCTCTGTACTGCATACCAGAGACCCGCGTGAATATCTAGTTTTTCCAAAAGTTTGTCAACAAGTTCGTACATGGATGCAATATGTATAACTCCAGGGAGTACTGCATCAACTTTCTCATTCCTATTTCAGGTTTATTCACGCTCCAGTGGACAGGTGTTATCGTTTTTGGTCTGTAGACAGGTACTCTCAGGCAGTGAAAGGTTCTCTCAGGCAGTACACAGGTACTCTCAGGCAGTACACAGGTTCTCTCAGGCAGTGGACAGGTACTCTCCTACCTCAGGCAATTAAGAGAAATGATAGGCCTAGAGATTTTCCAGTAACTCTGTCATTCAGATCTACAATCTTCTAGGTAGGAGAAGTGCGAGAATAATATTGATATCACTTTCTACACCTGATGTCGATTAGCTGAACAGACAGAGCTAGACCAAAGTTGGTCAGCTTGACCACTAAGTTCGTGGTATCAACACAGTGACCCTCTCACAGCACAAGACAAGTTTCACTTCCACTAATGCTGTATGAACAGCCCTGCAGAGCACTTCACCAGAATCTACAACTTAGAATGATAGTGCGAATTGAAAATATTGATTTTGGCCCATAGACTATATGGGCAATACCCCGTAGACTATGTAGGTAATACCCTGTGTATTATGTGGGGAAATACCATGTAGACTACGTGGGCAATACTCCTTGTAACTCAAGTCCTGACCTGCCTCACCCCCTTACTTCCTCCAGTCACCCATCTCTCTCTCTCTCTCTCTCTCTCTCTCTCTCTCTCTCTCTCTCTCTCTCTCTCTCTCTCTCTCTCTCTCTCTCTCTCTCTCGCTCGCTCTCTCTCACCTGCAACTTGAAGGTTGTCGTTGGACGTCACACTGGTGGTGTGAGTGGGCGTGGTGGGTGAGCTGGTGGGCGTGGAAGTGTGGGTGGGCGAGGCCAAGGTGGGCTGGGTGTCTGACAGCTGGGCATTCACGGTCTTGTGTAGTTCGGTCTTGGCACGTCTAACCACCCACGTCATCAGACCAATGCTGATAGCGATCTGTTGACAGATAATGGATGCTGAGAGACGCCAGATGGAGCGATCCTCCACTTGGATAATATCCAGTTGTCTCCCATAATGTGCAAGAAAGGTATAAAATACCGACAATATGAAAGTTAAGATACATGTGCAACATCTGGAAATCTTTATTGTAGACGTTTCGCCATCCAGTGGCTTTATCAATACAGATTCTAGGACATAATAGGAAGACAGTAAACTATAAACAAAAGATGAGTAATCAGTCCCTCAGCCTTGGAGTTAGTGCTCACAGCATCGTGGTGGAGGAGAATCTGGAGCAAAGACAAGAAGACTGGCGGTTTTATAGGCGTCAGTGGATAAGGACGGGCAGCAGATGAGGGCATAGTCACTGGTAGGCGGGATTCCCCAGTGGAAGTAGGTCCTTCCCAAAGAGATGGGTTAGTTGTAGCAGCCGTGAAGAAGGTCTTGTAGATGTTCTCTGAACCAAGATTCCATGATGTTGCAGTGTCTGACAAGTTGTGCAAGAAAGGTATAAAATACCGACAATATGAAAGTTAAGACACATGTACAACATCTGGATGGCGAAACGTCTACAATAAAGATATCCAGATGTTGCACATGTGTCTTAACTTTCATATTGTCGGTATTTTATACCTTTCTTGTCTCAGTAGTAGTAACCAGTTACCAGTAACCACTGTGCCAGTTGACTCACGACCAACCGTCTCTGCCTGAGTCACTATCTGAACTCATATTGCGCTGACCTGGCATTATTCAAAGACCCTCTATGGGTACAGGCGGCCAGTCAGTCAGTCAGTCATACGAGAGTGAGCAAGGAGGCAGGTCACGGCTGTAAGGGGGTTATCCACCTTATCTGTAATTATACGTAATACCAGCCTACGTGAGTATTTCTTACCTAATCCACGTGTCGAACTCCCACATGATACTTGCACAACTTGTCAGACACTGCAACATCGTGGAATCTTGGTTCAGAGGACATCTACAAGACCTTCTTCACGGCTGCTGCAACTAACCCATCTCTTTGGGAAGGACCAACTTCCACTGGGGAATCCCGCCTACCAGTGACTATGCCCTCATCTGCTGCCCGTCCTTATCCACTGACGCCTATATAACCGCCAGTCTTCTTGTCTTTGCTCCAGATTCTCCTCCACCACGATGCTGTGAACACTAACTCCAAGGCCGAGGGACTGATTACCTCATCTTTTGTATATAGTTCTACTGTCTTCCTATTATGTCCTAGAATCTGTATTGATAAAGCCACTGGATGGCGAAACGTCTACAATAAAGATATCCAGATGTTGCACATGTGTCTTAACTTTCATGTCTCCCATAATGAAGAGGTTCTCAAAGTGGGGGTCGCGGCCCCCTACGGCCCCCCACTTTAATTTAGTTTATTATATCAAGTTGTGTAGGCCGTCCAAAATATTTCGAAATTAAAAAAAATGTGCCTCATAGATTCAGTTGTTGCAACGTTATATGAGATTTTGTTGGGATTTTTAACCCGGAGGATTAGCCACTGAGGATTACCCGGGGTGTGTGTCTCGCAGTGTATATACACTGACAGGTGTGTATCTCTCAGTGTATATACACTGACAGGTGTGTGTCTCTCAGTGTATATACACTGGCAGGTGTGTATCTCTCAGTGTATATACACTGACAGGTGTGTGTCTCTCAGTGTATATACACGTGGCCCGGTTTGCGGTGTGTCTCTCAGTGTATATACACTGACAGGTGTGTGTCTCTCAGTGTATATACACTGGCAGGTGTGTATCTCTCAGTGTATATACACTGACAGGTGTGTGTCTCTCAGTGTATATACACTGGCAGGTGTGTGTCTCTCAGTGTATATACACTGACAGGTGTGTGTCTCTCAGTTTATATACACTGACAGGTGTGTGTCTCTCAGTGTATATACACTGCAGGTGTGTGTCTCTCAGTGTATATACACTGACAGGTGTGTGTCTCTCAGTGTATATACACTGCAGGTGTGTATCTCTCAGTGTATATACACTGACAGGTGTGTGTCTCTCAGTGTATATACACTGGCAGGTGTGTGTCTCTCAGTGTATATACACTGGCAGGTGTGTCTCTCAGTGTATATACACTGGCAGGTGTGCATCTCTCAGTGTATATACACTGGCAGGTGTGTATCTCTCAGTGTATATACACTGGCAAGTGTGTGTCTCTCAGTGTATATACACTGGCAGGTGTGTCTCTCAGTGAATATACACTGGCAGGTGTGTATCTCTCAGTGTATATACACTGGCAGGTGTGTATCTCTCAGTGTATATACACTGGCAGGTGTGTATCTCTCAGTGTATATACACTGGCAGGTGTATCTCTCAGTGTATATACACTGGCAGGTGTGTATCTCTCAGTGTATATACACTGGCAGGTGTGTATCTCTCAGTGTATATACACTGGCAGGTGTGTATCTCTCAGTGTATATACACTGGCAGGTGTGTATCTCTGTGTATATACACTGGCAGGTGTGTATCTCTGTGTATATACACTGGCAGGTGTGTCTCTCAGTGAATATACAGAGGCAGGTGTGTATCTCTCAGTGTATATACACTGGCAGGTGTGTATTCTCAGTTATATATACACTGGCAGGTGTGCATCTCTCAGTGTATATACACTGGCAGGTGTGTATCTCTCAGTTTATATACACTGGCAGGTGTGTATCTCTCAGTGTATATACACTGACAGGTGTGTATCTCTCAGTGTATATACACTGGCAGGTGTGTATCTCTCAGTGTATATACACTGGCAGGTGTGTCTCTCAGTGAATATACACTGGCAGGTGTGTGTCTCTCAGTGTATATACACTGGCAGGTGTGTCTCTCAGTGAATATACAGAGGCAGGTGTGTATCTCTCAGTGTATATACACTGACAGGTGTGTATCTCTCAGTGTATATACACTGGCAGGTGTGTATCTCTCAGTGTATATACACTGGCAGGTGTGTTCTCTCAGTGATATACAGGCAGGTGTGTATCTCTCAGTGTATATACACTGGCAGGTGTGTTCTCAGTGAATATACACTGGCAGGTGTGTATCTCTCAGTGTATATACACTGGCAGGTGTGTATCTCTCAGTTTATATACACTGGCAGGTGTGTATCTCTCAGTGTATATACACTGACAGGTGTGTATCTCTCAGTGTATATACACTGGCAGGTGTGTATCTCTCAGTGTATATACACTGGCAGGTGTGTATCTCTCAGTGTATATACACTGGCAGGTGTGTATCTCTCAGTGTATATACACTGGCAGGTGTGTATCTCTCAGTGTATATACACTGGCAGGTGTATCTCTCAGTGTATATACACTGGCAGGTGTGTATCTCTGTGTATATACACTGGCAGGTGTGTATCTCTGTGTATATACACTGGCAGGTGTGTATCAGTGTATCGACGCATATAAACGTATGTCTTTAAGTATATAATAGCACTAACTGTATACAAAAATTAGTGAACATCCCTCAAAATACATAAACAACGAGAACTCTTTATATCTCCCTATATTGTATATACACAGATGTGTATGACTCGGTGTAAATATACAGGAATATCTCACCACATAACCAGCAGTTTAATCCTTTGTATATATTAATGTATTGACTGGTGGTATACAGGTAACATGCAGTTTTAATAACGATCGTGTGGTAGACAGTCTTCAAACCGTATATACTAAAGAATTCCCAGCACCGGGGATTTGTGAAATATTTAGAGATCTATAGATGGAGGTGGGCAGCGGAGGGCAGGTGCGAGAAGCAGTGTGTCGAGGTATGGCAGTTGTGTGTTAGTTATGAGGCAGTGACCAACCACACCACAACACCTCCACACTGATGGTGTAGCAGCGTGTGTGTGTGTGTGTGTGTGTGTGTGTGTGTGTGTGTGTGTGTGTGTGTGTGTGTGTGTGTGTGTGTGTGTGTGTGTGTGTGTGTGTGTGTGTATACTTACCTATTTGTGGTTGCAGGGGTCGATTCACAGCTCCTGCCCCGCCTCTTCGCTGGTCGCTACTAGGTCCACTCTCTCCTTACTCCATGAGCTTTATCATATCTCTTCTTAAAGCTATGTATGGATCCTGCCTCCACTACATCACTCTCCAGATTATTCCACTTTCTGACAACTCTATGACAAAAGAAATACTTCCTGACATCCCTGTGACTCATCTGAGTCTTCAACTTCCAATTGCGTCCCCTTGTTTCTGTGTCCCATCTCTGGAACATCCTGTCTTTGTCCACCTTGCCAATTCCTCGCAGTATTTTATATGTCGTTATCATGTCTCCTCTAACCCTCTTGCCTTCCAGTGTCGTGAGGTCGATTTCCCTTTACCTTTCTTCATAGGACAATCCCCTTAGCTCTGGGACTAGTCTTGTTGCAGACCTTTGCACTTTCTCTAATTTCTTGACGTTCTTGACCAGACGTGGGTTCCAAACTGGTGCTGCATACTCCAGTATGGGCCTGACGTACACGGTGTACACCCATGAGCGATTCCTTACTGAGGTGCCGGAACACTGTTCTTAGGTTTAACAGGCGCCTATATGCTGCAGCAGTTATCTGGTTGATGTGCGCCTCAGGAGATGTGCTCGGTATTATACTCACCCCAAGATCCTTTTCCTTGAGTGAGGTTTGCAGTCTTTGGCCAAATATACTCTGTCTGCAGTCTCGTTTGCCCTTCCCCGATCTTCATGACTTTGCATTTGGCGGGGTTAAATTCGAGGAGCCAGTTAGACCAGGCTTGCAGCCTGTCCAGGTCTCCTTCTAGCTCTGCCTGATCCTCATCTGATTTAATTCTCCTCATTAACTTCACATCATCTGCAAACATGGACACTTCTGAGTCTATCCCTTCCATCATGTCATTGACATATACCAGAAACGGCACTGGTCCTAGGACTGACCCTTGTGGAACCCTGCTCTTCACAGGCTCCCATTCTAACACCTCTTCACATACCATGACTCGTTGATGCCTCCCTGTCAGGTATTCTCTGATCAACTGTAGTGCCTTTCCTGTTATGCATGCCTGATCCTCTGGCTTTTGCACTAATCTCTTGTGAGGAACCGTGTCGAAGGCCTTATAGCAGTCCAAGAAAATGCAATCTACCTACCCTTCTCTCGTGTCTTACTTCTGTTACCTTGTCATAAAACTCCAGTAGGTTTGGTTGTCGTTTATAAGCTTGTTCCTTTCCAGGTGTTCCACCACTTTCCTCTTGATAATCTTCTCCATGACTTTGCATATTATAAACTTCAGTGACACAAGTCTGTAGTTTAGTGGCTCGTATTTGCCTCCTTAAAAATGGGAACTACATTTGCCATCTTCCATACCTCAGGTAGTTGCCCAGTTTCAGCGGATGTGTTGAAGATTGTTAGTGGCACACACAGCGTCTCTGCTCCTCTATGGACTCGCGGAGAAATGTCCGTCCCACCGCATTTGAGGTATCAGGTTCACTTAACTTCTTCACCTCCTCCTCCTCCTCGGCTGTGTATTTTATCCAGCACTTGTCTGATTTTGCAGGGTCCTTTCTGTCTGCACTGTAAATACAACTTTAAATATCATGCTGAGCTCCACAGATGGCAGACCAGAGGCCTAGTTTCTCCCTACGAGCCCCGTGAGGGCGGGGACTGTGGCTAGGCCTAGGAAAGGTTGGAGGGAGGGGGTAAAGGAGGTTTTGTGTGCGAGGGCTTGGACTTCCAGCAGGCATGCGTGAGCGTGTTTGATAGGAGTGAATGGAGACATATTTCTTAGTTATTTCTTGTGAGCTCCCCACCTTCCTCCTCAATGTGATTACCTGGTCCTTGACTATTGTTTTCCTCCTGATGTGGCTATACAACAGCTTCGGGTCAGACATGACTTTTGATGCTATGTTGTTCTTGTATTGCCACTAAGCCTCCCTCTTTATCTGTGCTTATTACTTTCTGGCTCTTCAACTAATCTCTTTATTTTCCTGGGTCCTTTGTTTTCTGTACTTTTTCCATTCTCTAGTACACTTAGTTTTTGTCTCTCTACACTTTTTGGGTGAACCAAGAGCTCATTCTGGTCTTCCCATTATTTATGTTGCTCTTGGGAGCATACCTTTTCTCTGCCTCCTTGCATTTTGTTGGCATGTAGTCCATTTTGTTGGCATGTAGTCCATTTTGTTTACTGATTTTGCTACTAATTCTCTTTGCCACTGAACCTCTTGCTTGTGTAGTCCCCTCTTTTGTAGACTGCCTTTTCCCTTCCTACTTCTGTTACCCTCTCCATATGTAACTTTAATATGTATTCAGAGCTTAGAACCACATGATCACTAGCTCCAAGGGGCCTTTTGTATGTGATCTCAATGTTTGAACTACTCAAATGAATATGAGGGTCAGTCTTGCTGGTTCATCCTCACCTCTCTCTCTCGCAGTTTCCTTAACATGTTGATGCATGAGGTTTTCCAGTACCACATCCATCATCTTGGCTCTCCATTTTTCAGGACCCCTATGTGGCTTCAGGTTTTCCCAGTCTCTGTGTGACTGAAATCACCCATAACTTGTAACTATGCTCTACTTGTGTGAGCTCTTCTGGCTACCTCAGCTACTGTGTCTACCATTGCTCTGATCATATTCCTCTCTTGGCCTTCTGCAGTTCTGTGGTGGGTTGTACATCACTGCAATTACCACCTTAGAGCCCCCAGACTAAATTATTCCTACTACGTAGTCCCCTTTCACCTATTCAATCCATTTCTTCCATTCCCTCAAATCCCCATCGATTTTTAATGAGCAGTGCAACTCCTTGTCCCCTTCTGCTCCCTCTGTCTTTCCTTAGGATCTGATATCTGGGTGGGAAGATTGTATCTGTTATCATCCTAACGAGTTTCCTTTCTGTGAGTGTTATGATGTCTGGGGATGTCTCCTTGATTCTTTCATGCCACTCCTCACATTTATTTGTTATTCCATCTACATTCATATACCAAACCTTCAACTTCCTTTCTACAACTGTGGTCTGGGGAGCACACTGGGGATGGGGCAGCAAGAGATGTGGTGAGGAACTATTTGGGGTTGCTGTAAAGGTGGAGTTTGTGATGAGGGGGTAGGGGCAGTGGGTATGGTGTGTTGGTTTTGGGTTAGATTCTTTGGTTGCATTGGAGAAGTCATGGTTGAGGTCCTTCTGTAGATCGTTCTGAGGAAAGTTGTATTTGCTCTACCTCCCGAGTCTGGGTTCTCCCGCTCATCTTCGTCTTTGTCTCTCTTTATACCTTCATCTTTGTACCTTCTCTTTCAGAGTGTGCCTTTTTGTGTTCTGTCATGGTCGAGGTACACCCTCTGGTATGCTGATATGTCCCTTAGTCGTGCTTTCTCTTGCAGGATCCTGTTTTGAGCCGATTCTGCCTTGAAAATGCTTTGACTGGCTTTTATTTTTTCTCTTGAAACCCCCCTGTTCTCAGAAATTTGTCAGTTGGGTCATGTCATCCTCTCCTATTGCTTTCATGATACTTTCAATTGTTTTTTTCTCCTCCTGTCTTCTTACCTCATAAGTTTTCCCTTCAACTTCTGGAGCCCATAAACAAAGACTTTACTCGCCTAACTGTACTCACCTAATTGTGGTTGTAGGGGTCGAGACTCTGGCCCTGCCTCTTCACTGATCGCTGCTAGGTCCTCTATCTGCTCAGGTCATACCTCGTCTTAAAGATTGTGTGTGTGTGTGTGTGTGTGTGTGTGTGTGTGTGTGTGTGTGTGTGTGTGTGTGTGTGTGTGTGTGTGTGTGTGTGTGTGTGTGTGGTGGTTGTGTTTAAGTATATCAACTTCATACAATACCAAGAAAATAATGAACCATACATATGTGCAACTTCTGGGTATCTTTACTTGAAGACGTTTCGCCCACCACTATCAATACATGGATATAATCTGAAGACTGTAGAAGTATATACAATAGAGTGTTAGAGGAGATCATCAGTTCCTTAGCCTAGAAGCAGACGAGGGACTGATTACCTCTTCTTCTGTGTTTCTATAGTCTTCAATCACTGGTGGGCGAAACGTCTACAAAGGTAACCAGATGTAGCACATGTGTATATTTCATCACCTTCACCCTAGCCTACCTGTTTCCCCTCTCTCACCTATTCTCTACCCATCCCTCTCGCTCTCCTTTCTCACCCATTCTCTTCCCATCCCTCTCTCCTCTCTCACCCATTCTCTACCCATCCCTCTCACTCTCCTCTCTCACCCGTTCTCTTCCCATCCATCTCTCCTCTCTCACCCATTCTCTACCCATCCCTCTCACTCTCCTCTCTCACCCATTCTCTTCCCATCTATCTCTCCTCTCTCACCCATTCTCTACCCATCCCTCTCACTCTCCTCTCTCACCCATTCTCTTCCCATCCCTCTTTCCTCTCTCACCCATTCTACCCATCCCTCTCACTCTCCTCTCTCACCCATTCTCTACCCATCCCTCTCTCCTCTCTCACCTATTCTCTTCCCATCCTTCTCTCTTCATTAGCCCACTCTCGGCCACTACCACCCCATCACTCTCGGCCACTACCACCCCATCACTTCTCATCCCTCTCTCCTCTCTCACCATTCTCTACCATCCCTCTCACTCTCCTCTCTCACCCATTCTCTTCCCATCCATCTCTCCTCTCTCACCCATTCTCTACCCATCCCTCTCACTCTCCTCTCTACCCATTCTCTTCCCATCCCTCTTTCCTCTCTCACCCATTCTCTACCCATCCCTCTCACTCTCCTCTCTCACCCATTCTCTACCCATCCCTCTCTCCTCTCTCACCTATTCTCTTCCCATCCTTCTCTCTTCATTAGCCCACTCTCGGCCACTACCACCCCACACTCCCGGCACTAAACCCCCCCATCACTCTCGGCCACTACCACCCCAACACTCTCGGCCACTACCACCCCTCACTCTCAGCCATACCACCCCATCACTCTCGGCCACTACCACCCCATCACTCTCGGCCACTACCACCCCATCACTCTCACCACTACCCCCCCCATCACTCTCGGCCACTACCACCCCATCACTCTCGGCCACTACCACCCCATCACTCTCGGCCACTACCACCCCATCACTCTCAGCCACTACCACCCCATCACTCTCGGGCCCCTACCACCCCATCACTCTCGGCTAAATACCCCCCATCACTCTCGGCCACTACCACCCCATCACTCTCGGCCACTACCACCCCATCACTCTCGGCCACTACCACCCCATCACTCTCGGCCACTACCACCCCATCACTCTCGGCCACTACCACCCCATCACTCTCGGCCACTACCACCCCATCACTCTCGGCCACTTACCACCCCCATCACTCTCGCCACTACCACCCCATCACTCTCGGCCACTACCACCCCATCACTCTCGGCCACTACCACCCCATCACTCTCGGCCACTACCACCCCATCACTCTCGGCCCCCTACCACCCCATCACTCTCTGCCACTAAACCCCCCCATCACTCTCACCACTACCACCCCATCCCCTCTCTGCCACTACCAACCCATCAACTCTCAGCCACTACCACCCCCCCTCACTCCGGCCCCCTACCACCCCATCACTCTCGGCCACTACCACCCCATCACTCTCTGCCACTACCACCCCCCCATCACTCCCACACCCCCACTACCCACCCCATCACTCTCGGCCACTACCAAACCCCCTCACTCTCCCGGGCCCCTACCACCCCCACACTCTCTGCCCCCAAACCCCCCCATCACCTCTCACCACTACCACCCCATCACTTTTTCGGCCACTACCACCACCAACACTCCCCCGGCCACTACCACCCCATCACTCCCCAGCCACTACCACCCCATCACTCTCGCCACTTACCACCCCATCACTCTCGCCATACCACCACCATCACTCTCAGCCACTACCAAACCCCCATCACTCTCGGCCACTACCACCCCCTCACTCTCAGCCACTACCACCCCATCACCCCTCGCCAACCTACCACCCCATCACTCTCAGCCCCTACACCCCATTCACTCTCAGCCCCTACCACCCCATCACTCTCAGCCACTACCACCCCATCACTCTCGGCCACTACCACCCCCATCACTCTCAGCCACTACCACCCCATCACTCTCGGCCACTACCACCCCATCACTCCCTCGCCCACTACCACCCCAAACACTCCCCGGCCACTACCACCCCATCACTCTCGGCCACTACCACCCCATCACTCTCAGCCACTACCACCCCATCAAATCTCGGCCCCCCTACCACCCCATCACTCTCGGCCACTACCACCCCCATCACTCTCAGCCACTACCACCCCATCACTCTCGGCCACTAAACCCCCCCATCACTCTCTGCCACTACCACCCCATCACTCTCAGCCACTACCACCCCATCACTCTCAGCCACTACCACCCATCACTCTCGGGCCCCTACCACCCCATCACTCTCCGCCACTAACCACCCCATCACTCTCAGCCCTACCCCACCCCATCACCTCGGCCACCACCACCCCACACTCTCGGCCACTACCACCCCTCACTCTCAGCCACTACCACCCCATCACTCTCGGCCACACCACCCCAACACTCTCGGCCACTACCACCCCATCACTCTCAGCCACTACCCCCCCATCACTCTCGGCCCCCTACCACCCCATCACTCTTCGCCACTACCACCCCATCACTCTCTGCCACTACCACCCCATCACTCTCGCCCCTACCACCCATCACTCTCGGGCCACTACCACACCCCATCACTCCGGGCCCCTACCACCCCATCACTCTCGGCCCCTACCACCCCCATCACTCTCGGCCACTACCCCACCCCATCACTCTCGGCCACTACCAACCCCATCACTCCGGCCCACTACCACCCCCCTCACTCTCGGCCACTAACCCCCACCCCATCACTCTCGGCCACTAAACCCCCCATCACTCTCTGCCACTACCACCCCATCACTCTCAGGGCCACTACACCACCCCATCACTCTCAGCCACTACCACCCCATCCTCTCGCCACTACCACCCCCTCCTCTCGGCCACTACCCACCCCATCACTCTCAGCCACACCACCCCATCACTCTCGGGCCACTAAACCCACCCCATCACTCTCGGCCCACTACCACCCCCATCACTCTCGGCCACTACCACCCCCTCACTTTTCGGCCACTACCAAACCCCCTCACTCTCGCCACTACCACCCCATCACTCTCTGCCACTACCACCCCAAACACTCTCAGCCACTACCACCCCATCACTCTCTGCCACTACCACCCCATCACTCCCCGGCCCACTACCACCCCATCACTCTCGGGCCCCTAAACCCCCCCATCACTCTCTGCCACTACCACCCCATCACTCTCACCACTACCACCCCATCACTCTCTGCCACTACCACCCCATCACTCTCAGCCACTACCACCCCATCACTCTCGCCACTTACCACCCCCATCACTCTCGGGCCCCTACCACCCCATCACTCTCACCACTACCACCCCATCACTCTCGGCCACTACCACCCCCATCACCTCAGCCCACTACCACCCCATCACGCTCCGCCACTTACCACCCCATCACTTCAGCCACTACCACCCCCATCACTCCGGGCCCCTACCACCCCATCACTCTCAGCCACTACCACCCCATCACTCTCAGCCACTACCACCCCATCACTCTCAGCCCCCTACCACCCCATCACTCTCTGCCACTACCCCCCATCACTCTCGGCCACTACCACCCCATCACTCTCGGCCACTACCACCCCATCACTCTCGGCCACTACCACCCCATCACTCTCGGCCACTACCACCCCATCCTCTGGGCCCCTACCACCTCCAAAACCCCCGGCCACTACCACCCCCATCACTCTCGGCCACTACCACCCCATACTCCGGCCACTACCACCCATCACATACAATACGCTGTATTTTCATATTATATTTATACAAGAATCTGTCATTAAAATCTATTAAAAGAAACAAATACAATAGAAAAAATAGGTTATTGGAAGATTTATGTACGATAGATTATGGTGATAGATAGTCATGCTTGAGTAGTAGAAGTACTGCTGGTCACATGGCTGGTCACATGACAGGTCACATGGCTGGTCACATGGCTGGTCACATGGCTGGTCACATGGCTGGTCACATGGCTGGTCACATGGCTGGTCACATGGCTGGTCACATGGCTGGTCACATAACAGGTCACATGGCTGGTCACATGGCTGGTCACATGGCTGGTCACATGGCTGGTCACATGACAGGTCACATGGCTGGTCACATGGCTGGTCACATGACAGGTCACATGACAGGTCACGTGACAGGTCACATGGCAAGTCACATGACAGGTCACATGACAGGTCACATGACAGGTCACATGACATGTCACATGAGAGGTCACGTGAGAGGCCACGTGACAGGTCACGTGACAGGTCACATGACAGGTCACATGACAGGTCACATGACAGGTCACATGACAGGTCACACGACAGGTCACATGACAGGTCACATGACAGGTCACATGACAGGTCACGTGACAGGTCACATGACAGGTCACGTGACAGGTCACATGACAGGTCACATGACAGGTCACATTCTAATTTTTTTCTGTCGAACAAATTACTCTTACGTTTTGAAGGGAGTAATATTCTTATTGAATTAGGAACTCATCAGTCATCAGCCATCAGTCCCCAGTCATCAGTCATCAGTCATCAGTCCCCAGTCATCAGTCATCAGTCATCAGTCATCAGTCCCCAGTCATCAGTCATCAGTCATCAGTCCCCAGTCATCAGTCATCAGTCATCAGTCCCCAGTCATCAGTCATCAGTCATCAGTCATCAGTCCCCAGTCATCAGTCATCAGTCATCAGTCATCAGTCCCCAGTCATCAGTCATCAGTCCTCAGTCCCCAGTCATCAGTCATCAGTCCCCAGTCCCCAGTCATCAGTCATCAGTCCCCAGTCCCCAGTCATCAGTCATCAGTCCCCAGTCCCCAGTCATCAGTCATCAATCATCAGTCCCCAGTCATCAGTCATCAGTCCCCAGTCCCCAGTCATCAGTCATCAGTCCCCAGTCCCCAGTCCCCAGTCATCAGTCATCAGTCATCAGTCATCAGTCCCCAGTCATCAGTCATCAGCCATCAGTCCTCAGTCCCCAGTCATCAGTCATCAGTCCTCAGTCATCAGTCATCAGTCATCAGTCATCAGTCATCAATCATCAGTCCTCAGTCATCAGTCCTCAGTCATCAGTCATCAGTCATCAGTCCTCAGTCATCAGTCCTCAGTCATCAGTCATCAGCCATCAGTCCTCAGTCATCAGTTATCAGTCCTCAGTCATCAGTCATCAGTCATCAGTCATCAGTCCTCAGTCATCAGTCATCAGTCATCAGTCATTAGTTATCAGTCCTCAGTCATCAGTCCTCAGTCATCAGTCATCAGTCCTCAGTCATCAGTCATCAGTCATCAGTCCTCAGTCATCAGTCATCAGTCCTCAGTCATCAGTCATCAGTCATCAGTCATCAGCCATCAGTCCTCAGTCATCAGTCATCAGTCATCAGTCCTCGGTCATCAGTCATCAGTCATCAGTCATCAGTCATCAGTCATCAGTCCTCAGTCCTCAGTCATCAGTCATCAGTCATCAGTCATCAGTCCTCAGTCATCAGTCATCAGTCATCAGTCATCAGTCCTCAGTCATCAGTCATCAGTCATCAGTCCTCAGTCATCAGTCATCAGTCCTCAGTCATCAGTCATCAGCCTTCAGTCATCAGTCATCAGTCATCAGTCCTCAGTCATCAGTCATCAGTCCTCAGTCATCAGTCATCAGTCATCAGTCCTCAGTCATCAGTCATCAGTCCTAAGCCGTCAGTCCTCAGTCATCAATCAGTCCTCAGTTATCAGTCCTCAGTCATCAGTCCTCAGTTACCAGTTCAATCACCAGTCAACAGTCATCAGTCATCAGTCCTTAGTCATCAGTCATCAATCATCAGTCCTCAGTTATCAGACATCAGTCCTCAGTCTTTAGTCCTCACTCATTGGTTATCAGTCCTCAGATATCAGTCATCAGTCCTAAGTCATCAGTCCTCAGTCATCAGTCCTCAGTCATCATTTTTCAGTTATCAGTCCTCAATCATCAGTTATCAGTCCTCAGTCATCAGTTAACAGTTCTCAGTCATCAATCATCAGTCCTCAGTCATCATCATCAGTCATCAGTATTCAATCATCAATCATCAGTTATCAGTCCTCAGTCATCAGTCCTCAGTTATCAGTCATCAGTCCTCAGTCATCAGTCATCAGTCCTCAGTTATCAGTCATCAGTCAGTCAGTCCTCATTTATCAGTCCTCAGTCATCAGTACTCATCAGTCCTCAGGGTCATCAGTCATCAGTCCTAAGTCATCAGTCCTCAGCCATCAATCAGTTCTCAGTTATCAGTCCTCAATCATCAATCTCAGTTACCAGTTCAATCATCAGTCAACAGTCATCAGTCATCAGTCCTTAGTCATCAATCATCAGTCATCAGCCATCAGTCGTCAGTTATCAGTCATCAGACCTCAGCCATCAGTCATCAGTCCTCAGTTATCAGACATCAGTCCTCAGTCTTCAGTCCTCACTCATTGGTCATCAGTCCTCAGTTATCAGTCATCAGTCAGTCAGTCCTCATTTATCAGTCCTCAGTCATCAGTACTCATCAGTCCTCAGGGTCATCAGTCATCAGTCCTAAGTCATCAGTCCTCAGCCATCAATCAGTTCTCAGTTATCAGTCCTCAATCATCAATCTCAGTTACCAGTTCAATCATCAGTCAACAGTCATCAGTCATCAGTCCTTAGTCATCAATCATCAGTCATCAGCCATCAGTCGTCAGTTATCAGTCATCAGACCTCAGCCATCAGTCATCAGTCCTCAGTTATCAGACATCAGTCCTCAGTCTTCAGTCCTCACTCATTGGTCATCAGTCCTCAGTTATCAGTCATCAGTCCTAAGTCATCAGTTATCAGGCCTCAGTCATCAGTCCTCAGTCATTAGTCTTCAGCCATCATTTTTTCAGTTATCAGTCCTCAGTCATCATTTATCAGTCCTCAGTCATCAATTATCAGTCCTCAGTCATCAATCATCAGTTCTCAGTCATCATCATCAGTCATCAGTATTCAATCATCAATCCTCAGTTATCTGTCCTCAGTCATCAGTCCTCAGTTAACAGTCATCAGTCCTCAGTCATCAGTCATCAGTCATCAGTTCTCAGTTATCAGTCATCAGTCAGTCAGTCCTCATTTATCAGTCCTCAGTCATCACTACTACTCAGTTATCAGTCCTCAGGGTCATCAGTCATCAGCCCTAAGTCATCAGTCCTCAGTCATCAATCAGTCCTCAGTTACCAGTTCAATCATCAGTCATCAGTCATCAGTCCTTAGTCATCAGTCATCAGCCATCAGTCCTCAGTTATCAATCATCAGACCTCAGTCATCAGTCAGCGCTACACTGACTATTGTCATGTCCTCAGTCATCAGTCAGCGCTACACTGACTATTGTCATGTCCTCAGTCATCAGTCAGCGCTACACTGACTATTGTCATGTCCTCAGTCATCAGTCAGCGCTACACTGACTATTGTCATGTCCTCAGTCATCAGTCAGCGCTACACTGACTATTGTTCATGTCCTCAGTCACATCAGCGCTACACTGACTATTGTCATGTCCTCAGTCATCAGTCAGCGCTACACTGACTATTGTCATGTCCTCAGTCATCAGTCAGCGCTACACTGACTATTGTCATGTCCTCAGTCATCAGTCAGCGCTACACTGACTATTGTCATGTCCTCAGTCATCAGTCAGCGCTACACTGACTATTGTCATGTCCTCAGTCATCAGTCAGCGCTACACTGACTATTGTCATGTCCTCAGTCATCAGTCAGTGCTACACTGACTACTGTCATGTCCTCAGTCATCAGTCAGTGCTACACTGACTACTGTCATGTCCTCAGTCATCAGTCAGTGCTACACTGACTACTGTCATGTCTTCAGTCATCAGTCAGTGCTACACTGACTACTGTCATGTCTTCAGTCATCAGTCAGTGCTACACTGACTACTGTCAAGTCTTCAGTCATCAGTCAGTGCTACACTGACTACTGTCATGTCTTCAGTCATCAGTCAGTGCTACACTGACTACTGTCATGTCTTCAGTCATCAGTCAGTGCTACACTGACTAAATGTCATGTCTTCAGTCATCAGTCAGTGCTACACTGACTACTGTCAAGTCTTCAGTCATCAGTCAGTGCTACACTGACTACTGTCATGTCTTCAGTCATCAGTCAGTGCTACACTGACTACTGTCATGTCCTCAGTCATCAGTCAGTGCTACACTGACTACTGTCATGTCTTCAGTCATCAGTCAGTGCTACACTGACTACTGTCAAGTCTTCAGTCATCAGTCAGTGCTACACTGACTACTGTCATGTCTTCAGTCATCAGTCAGTGCTACACTGTCTACTGTCATGTCCTCAGTCATCAGTCAGCGCTACACTGTCTACTGTCATGTCCTCAGTCATCAGTCAGCGCTACACTGACTACTGTCATGTCCTCAGTCATCAGTCAGTGCTACACTGACTACTGTCATATCCTCCTGACACTTCAGGAAACACACTCACCTGGACAACAAACACTCTCACCTCGACAACAAACACACTCACCTGGACAATGAACACACTCTCCTGGACAACAAACACACTCCCCTGGACAAAAAGCACACTCGCATGGACAACAAACACTCACCTGGACAACAAACACACTCACCTGGACAACAAACACACTCACACCTGGACAACAAACACACTCACTTGGGCAACAAACACACTCACCTGGACAACAAACACTCACCTGGACAACAAACACACTCACCTGGACAACAAACACACTCACCTGGACAACAAACACACTCACCTGGACAACAAACACACTCACCTGGGCAACAAACACTCACCTGGACAACAAACACTCACCTGGACAACAAATACACTCACCTGGACAACAAACACACTCACCTGGGCAACAAACACACTCACCTGGACAACAAACACACTCACCTGGACAACAAACACACTCACCTGGACAACAAACACACTCACCTGGACAACAAACACACTCACACCTGGACAACAAACCACACTCAACTGGACAACAAACACTCACCTGGACAACAAACACACTCATCTGGACAACAAACACACTCATCTGGACAACAAACACACTCACCTGGACAACAAACACTCACCTGGACAACAAACACACTCACCTGGACAACAAACACTCACCTGGACAACAAACACACTCACCTGGACAACAAACACTCACCTGGACAACAAACACACTCACCTGGGCAACCAAACACTCACCTGGACAGCAAACACTACCTGGACAACAAACACCCACCTGGACAACAAACACACTCACTGGAAACAACCACTCACCTGGACAACAAACCACCACCTGGACAACAAACAACACTCACACTGACAACAAACACACTCACACCTGTGACAACAAAAAACACTCACCTGGACAACAAACACTCACCTGGACAACAAACACACTCACCTGGGCAACAAACACTCACCTGGCAACAAACACTCACCTGGACAACAAATACACTCACCTGGACAACAAACACACTCACCTGGACAACAAACACACTCACCTGGACAACAAACACACTCACCTGGACAACAAATACACTCACCTGGACAACAAACCACACTCACCAGGACAACAAACACTCACCTGCAAACACTCACCGGACAACAAAAACACTCACCTGGACAACAAAACACTCACCTGGACAACAAACACACTCACCTGGACAACAAACACACCTGGAACAAAACACTCACCTGGACAACAAACACACTCACATGGACAACAAACACACTCACCTGGCAAAAACACCAACTGGCAAACACTCACCTGGACAACAAAACACTCACCTGGGACAACAAACACACTCACCTGGACAACAACACACTCACCTGGACAACAAACACAATCACCTGGCAACAAACACACTCACCTGGACAACAACACATCACCTGGCAACAACAAACCCACTGACAACAAACTCATCCCGGACAACAAACACACTCACCTGGACAACAAACACACTCACCTGGCAACAAAAACATTCACATGGGACAACAACACACTCACCTGGACAACAAACACACTCACCTGGCAACAAACACACCACCTGGACAAAAAAACACTCACCCGGACAACAAACACACTCCACTGGGCAACACAACCCCGGACAAAAAACAACCTCACCTGGGGCAACAAACACACTCACCTGGCAACAAACACTCACCTGGACAACAACACACTCACCTGGACAAAAACACACTCACCTGGACAACAAACACACTCACCTGGACAAAAAACACACTCACACTGGACAACAAACACACTCACCTGGACAACAACACACTCATCTGGGACAACAAACACGCTCACCTGGACAACAAACACTCACCTGGACAACAAAAACACTCATCCTGGACAACAAACACACTCACCTGGACGAAAACACACACACCTGGACAAAAACACTCACCTGGCACAAACACACTCAAGGACAACAAAACACTCACCTGGACAACAAACACACTCACCTGGACAACAAACACTCTACCTGGACAAAAAACACACTCACCTGGGCAACAAAACACTCACCTGGACAACAAACACACTCACATGGCAACAAACACCCACACCTGGACAACAAACACACTCACCTGGACAACAAACACACTCACCTGGACAACAAACACTCACCTGGACAACAAACACACTCACCTGGACAACAAACACTCACCTGGACAACAAAACACTCACTGGGCAACAAACCTCACCTGGGCAACAAACACTAACCTGGACAACAACACACTCACCTGAACAACAAACACAACACCTGGACAGCAAACACATCCTGGACAACAAACACACTCACCTGGACAACAAACACACACTCACCTGGCAACAAACACTCACCTGGACAAAACACTGGACAACAAACACACTCACCTGGACAACAAACACCCCACCTGACAACAAACACACTCACCTGGACAACAAACACACTCACCTGGGCAACAAACACTAACCTGGACAACAAACACACTCACCTGGACAACAAACACACTCACCTGGACAACAACACATCACCTGGACCCAAAAAACACACTCACCTGGACAACAAACACACTCACCTGGGCAACAAACACACTCACCTGGACAACAAACACACTCACCTGGGCAACAAACACACTCACCTGGACAACAAACACACTCACCTGAACAACAAACACACTCATCTGGACAACAAACACTCACCTGGACAACAAACACTCACCTGGACAACAAACACACTCACCTGGACAACGAACACACTCACCTGGACAACAAACACACTCACCTGGGCAACAAACACTTACCTGGACAACAAACACACTCACCTGGGCAACAAACACTCACCTGGACCCAACAAACACACTCCCTGGACAACACAAACACACTCACCCTGGACAACAAACAGACACTCACCTGGACAACAAACACTCACTGGACAACAAACACACTCACCTGGGCAACAAACACTCACCTGGGCAACAAACACTAACCTGGACAACAAACACACTCACCTGAACAACAAACACACTCACCTGGACAGCAAACACACTCACCTGGACAACAAACACACTCACCTGGACAACAAACACACTCACCTGGGCAACAAACACCACTGGACAAAATCACCTGGACAACAAACACACCCCACCTGGACAACAAATACGCACAAACCCGACAACAAACCACCTCACCTGGACAACAAACACACTCACCTGGGCAACAACACACTCACCTGGACAACAAACACTCACCTGGACACAAACACACTCACCTGGACACAGACACTCATCTGGACAACAAACACACTCACCTGGACAACAAACACACTCACCTGGGCAACAAACACACTCACCTGGACAACAAAACACTCACCTGGACAACAAACACACTCACCTGGACAACAAACACACTCACCTGGACAACAAACACACTCACCTGGACAACAAACACACTCACCATGAAAAACAAACACACTCATCCTGGACAACAAACCACTCACCTGGACAACAACACTCACCTGGACAACAAACACACTCACCTGGACAACAACACCTCAACCTGGGCAACAAACACACCCACCTGGACAACAAACCCCACTCACCTGGACAACAACCACACTCACCTGGAAAACAAAACACTCACCTGGACAACAAACCACTCATCTGGACAACAAACACACTCACCTGGACAACAAACACACTCACCTGGACAACAAACACACTCACCTGAACAACAAACACACCATGGACAACGAACAAAACTCACCTGGACAACAAACACACCCCCTGGACAACAAACACACTCAACCTGGACAAAAACACACTCACCTGGACACAACACACACATGGACAACAACACTCACCTTGGCAACAAACACTCACATGGACAACAAACACACTCACCTGGACAACAAACACACTCACCTGACAACAAAAACAAAACACTGGACAACAAACACACTCACCTGGACAACAAACACACTCACCTGGACAAACAAACACACCACCTGGCAACAAACACATCGCCTGGCAACAAACACACTCACCTGGGCAACAAACACCTCACCTGGACAACAAACACACTCACCTGGACAACAAACACACTCACCTGGACAACAAACCACACCTCACAACAAACATTCACCGGACAACAACACACTCACCTTGACAACAAACACACTCACCTGGACAACAAACACACTCACCTGGACAACAAACACACTCACCTGGACAACAAACACAAATCACCTGGACATCAAACACCCCACCTGGACAACAAACACACTCACTGGGCATCAAACACTCACCTGACAACAAACACACTCACCTGGACATCAAACACTCTCCTGGGGCAACAAACACACTCACCCGGGCAACAAACACTCACCTGGACAACAAACACTCACCTGGACAACAAACACACTCACCTGGACAACAAACACACTAACCTGGACAACAAACACACTCACCTGGACAACAAACACACTCACCTGGACAACAAACACACTCACCTGGACAACAAACACACTCACCTGGGCAACAAAAACACTCACCTGGACAACAAACACACTCACCTGGACAAACACTCACCTGGACAACAAACACACTCACCTGGACAACAAACACTCACCTGGACAACAAACACTCACCTGGACAACAAACACTCACCTGGACAACAAACACTCACCTGGACAACAAACACACACACCTGGACAAAAAACACTCACCTGGACAACAAACACACTCACCTGGCAACAAACACACTCACCTGGAAAAACACACCTGGACAAGAAACACACTCACCTGGGCAACAAACACACTCACCTGGACAACAAACACACTCACCTGGATGACAAACACACTCACCTGGGCAACAAACACGCACCTGACAACAAACACACCTGGACAACAAACGCACTCACCTGGACAACAAACACACTCACCTGGACACAAACACACTCACTGGACAACAAAACACACTCACCTGGACAACAAACACACTCACCTGGACAACAAAACACTCACCTAGACAACAAACAAAACACCTGGACAACAAACAGCTCACCTGGACAACAAACACACACCACCTGGACACAAGCACACTCACCTGGACAACAAACACACTCACCTGGGCAAAAAACACACTCACCTGGACAACAAACACTGACCTGGACAACAAACACACACACCTGGGCAACAAACACACTCACCTGGACAACAAACACACTCACCTGGACAAACACACTCACCTGGACAACAAACACGCTCACCTGGACACAAACACACCTGGACAACAAACTCACTGACAAACACTCACTGGACAACAAACACCCCACACTGGACAACAAACAACACTCACCTGGGACAAAAAACACTCACCTGGACAACAAACACACTCACCGGCAACAAACACACACCTGGACAATAAACACACCCGGACAACAAACACACTCACCTGGACAACAAAAAACACTCACCTGGACAACAAAACACACTCACCTGGAACAAACAACACTCACCTGGACAACAAACACACTCACCTGGACAACAAACACCCCCTGGACAACAAACACACACCACCTGGACAACAAACACACTCACCTGGACAACAAACACACTCACTGGACAACAAACCTACTCACCTGGACACAAACAACTCACCTGGACAACAAACACTCACCTGGACAACAAACACACTCACCTTGACAACAACACACTCACCTGGACAACAACACACTCACTGGACAACAAACACACTAACCTGGACAACAAACACACTCACCTGGACAACAAATACACTCACCTGGACAACAAACACACTCACCTGGCAACAAACACTCACCTGGACAAACACACTCACCTGGACAACAAACACTCCACCTGGACAAAAAAACACTCACCTGGACACACTCACCTGGACAACAAACACTCAACTGGACAACAAACACACTCACCTGGGCAACAAACACACTCACCTGGACAACAAACACACCTGGACAACAAACACACTCACCTGGACAACAAACGCACTCACCCGACACAAACACACCTGGACAACAAACACACTCACCTGGACAACAAACACTCACCTGGACAACAAACACACTCACCTGGGCAACAAACACACTCACCTGGACAACAAACACACTCACCTGGACAACAAACACCTCACCTGGACAACAAACACACCTGACAACAAACACTCACTGGCACAAGCACACACCTGGACAACAAACACACTCACCTGGACAACAAACACACTCACCTGGACAACAAACACACTCACCTGGACAACAAACACACTCACCTGGACAACAAACTCACACACCCTGGACAACAAAACACTCACCTCGGACAACAAACACTCACCTGGACAACAACACTCACCTGGACAACAAACACACTCACCTGGACAACAAACAAATCACCTGGACAACAAACACACTCACCTGGACAACAAACACACACCTCGACAACAAACACTCACCTTGGACAACAAACACACTCACCTGGACAACAAACACTCACCTGGACAACAAAACACTCACCTGGACAGCAAACACCCACCTGGACAGCAAACACTCACCTGGACAGCAAACACTCACCTGGACAACAAACACACTCACCTGGCAGCAAACACTCACCTGGACAACAAACACTCACCTGGACAACAAAACACTCCACCTGACAGCAAGACACTCACCTGGACAACAAACACTCACCTGGACAACAAAACACTCACCTGGATACAAACACTCACTGGACAACACACTCACCTGGACAACAAACACACACTCACCTGGACAACAAACACTCACCTGGACACAAACACACTCACCTGGACAGCAACACTCACATGGACACAAACACTCTCACCTGGACACAAACACTCACCTGGACGCAACACTCACCTCAGAGCACACCTCCCTGGCAACAAACACTCACCTTGACAGCAAACACTCCACCTGAGAGCAAAAACACTCACCTGTCAACAACACTCACCTGGGAAACACACCTGCAAGCACACACTCCCTGGACAACAAACACTCACCTTGACAGCAAACACTCACCTGCAGAGCACACACTCGCCTGGTCAACAAACACTCACCTGGACAGCAAACACTCACCTGCAGAGCACACACTCGCCTGGACAACAAACACTCACCTTGACAACAAACACTCACCTGGACAGCAAACACTCACCTGGACAGCACACTCTCACCTTTTCAACAAACACTCACCTGGACAAGCAAACACACTCACCTGGAGTCAGCAACGAACACTCACCTGGACAACAAACACACTCACCTGGACAGCAAAAACATCTCACCTGGACAACACACTCACCTGGACAGCAAACACACTCACCTGGACAGCACACTCTCACCTTTACAACAAACACTCACCTGGACAGCAAACACTCACCTGGACAGCACACTCTCACCTGGACAACACACACTCACCTGGACAGCAAACACTCACCTGGACAGCAAACACTCACCTGGACAGCAAACACTCACCTGGACAGCAAACACTCACCTGGACAGCACGCTCTCACCTGACCAACGAACACTCACCTGGACAGCAAACACTCACCTGGACAGCACGCTCTCACCTGGACAACACACACTCACCTGGACAGCAAACACTCACCTGGACAGCACACTCTCACCTGGACAACACACACTCACCTGGACAGCAAACACTCACCTGGACAGCAAACACTCACCAGGACAGCAAACACTCACCTGGACAGCACACTCTCCCCTTTACAACAAACACTCACCTGGACAGCAAACACTCACCTGGACAGCACCTCTCACCTTGACCAACGAACACTCCACCTGGACAGCAAACACTCACCTGGACAGCACGCTCTCACCTGGGCCAACAAAACTCACCTGGACAGCAAACACTCACCTGCAGCACACTCTCACCTTTGACAACACACACTCACCTGGACAGCAAACACTCACCTGGACAACACACACTCACCTGGACAGCAAACACTCACCTGGACAGCACACTCTCACCTGGACAACACACTCTCACCTGGACAGCAAACACTCACCTGGACAACCCACACTCACCTGGACAGCAAACACTCACCTGGACAACACACACTCACCTGGACAGCAAACACTCACCTGGACAGCACACTCTCACCTGGACAGCACACTCTCACCTGGACAGCACACTCTCACCTGGACAGCACACTCTCACCTGGACAACACACTCTCACCTGGACAGCACACTCTCACCTGGACAGCACACTCTCACCTGGACAACACACTCTCACCTGGACAGCACACTCTCCCTGGACACAAACACTCACCTGGACAGCACACTCTCACCTGGACAGCACACTCTCACCTGGACAGCACACTCTCACCTGGACAACAAACACTCACCTGGACAGCACGCTCTCACCTGGACAAGAACACTCCACCTGGACAGCACACCCCACCTGGAGCAGCACACTCTCACCTGGGCAGCACACCTCACCTGGAACCCAAAACACCCCACCTGGACAGCACACTCTCACCTGGACAAGCAAAACACTCACCTGGACAGCACACTCTCACCTGGACAGCACACTCTCACCTTTGACAACAAACACTCACCTGGACAGCACGCTCTCACCTGGCCAACGAACACTCACTTGGACAGCAAACACTCACCTGGACAGCAAACACTCACCTGGACAGCACACTCTCACCTTTACAACAAACACTCACCTGGACAGCAAACACTCACCTGGACAGCACGCTCTCACCTGACCAACGAACACTCACCTGGACAGCAAACACTCACCTGGACAGCACGCTCTCACCTGACCAACGAACACTCACCTGGACAGCAAACACTCACCTGGACAGCACACTCTCACCTGGACAACACACACTCACCTGGACAGCAAACACCCCCCAACCGGTAACACTGGCGGAGGCTGACTGGCTGACAACGTCGTCCAGGTTCCTGACAGTGGTACCCAGGTAACAGTTCAGTACCTGGGTGGGCAGCAGACCAAGTACCGTCCACCTGTACAAGCCAGTGGCACTGTGTACCTGCAAGGAAATGTCTTAGTGACCATGTGTGTGACCAGGTGTAAGTCACCACCTGAGTGTGAACAGTGTTTTTGGACCAGGTGTAGTCCCACCTGAGTGTGAACAGGTGTGTGTGTGTGACCAGTGTAAGTCACCACCTGAGTGTAAAACAGTGTGTGTTGACCAGGTAAGTCACCACCTGTGGAACAGGTGTGTGTGTGTGTGGACCAGGTGTAATCACCACCTGAAGTTAAACAGTGTGTGTGTGACCAGGAGTAAGTCACCTCTGAGTGTGAACAGTGTGGTTGTGTGTATGTGACCGGTGGAAAGTCCACACCTGATGTAAGCAGTGAGTGTGTGACAGGTTAAGCACTACCTGAAGTTAAACAGGTGTGTGTCTGACCAGGTAAGTCACTCACCTTGTGAGAACAGATTGACCAGAGTAAGTCACCACCTGAGTGTAAACAGGTGTGGTGTGACCAGGTGTAAGTCACCACCAGGGTAGCAGGTGGCGGTGTGTGTGACCAGGTGTAAGTCACCACCGAGTGTGAACAGGTGAGTTGTACCAGGGTGTAAGTCACACCAATGTTAACGGTGTGTGTGACCAGGTAAGCCAGATGTGAAACATGTGAAGAGACCAGTATGAGAGAAGGTAAGGAATGTGCGTTTTCAGTGGAGAGGCCAGGGTGAGTGACATGTGTGACCAGGTTAAAGTCCATGAGTGATGACCAATTGTGATGGCCAGTGTGATGACCAGTTGTGAGACACCAGATATGAGGAACAGGTGTGAGTGCTAGTGTAGTAACCAGGTGTGAGTCAGACCAGTGTGAGTGACCAGTGTGTATGTGGGGACCAGTGTGAAGTACCAGGTGGTGACAGGTGTGGTCAGGTGTGAGTGACCAGGTGTGAGTGACCAGGTGTGAGTAACAGGTGTGATTGTGACCAGGGTTAGTACCATTTCAGTGAATAATTTCTGAAGTGGGAGCAGTGTACTGGAGGAGAGCAGTATACTGGAAGAGAGGCAGTTACTGGAGAAGCGGCAGTGTATGGATGAGAGGGCAGTACTGGAGGATGGCAGTGTACATGGAGGAGAGCAGTGTACGGATGGAGCAGTGTACGAGGGGTAGGCCCGTAGCTGGAAGAGAGGCAGTGTTTCTGGAGGAGAGGTAAGTATACTGAGGAGAGCAGTGTACTGGGGGAGAAGGTCATGTACTGAGGATGAGGCAGTGTCTGGGGGAGAGGCAGTGTACCGGAGAACAGCAGTGTAAAAGGAGAGGCAGTGTACTGGAGAAAGGCAGTGTACTGGAGAGAGCATATACGAGGATATGCAGTTACGGAGGGTGCTGTTGAAGACAGGTATGGAGAGAGGCAATGCACTGAGGTGAACAGTGTACTGGAGGAGAGGCAGTGTACTGGAGGAGAGGCTATATGGGTAGAGGTTGTACCAGGTGGAGAGGCAGTGTACTGGAGGAGAGGCAGTGTACTGAGGAGAGGCAAGTGTACTGGAGAGAGGCAGTGTACTAGAGGAGAGGTGTATACTGGGAAGAGAGGCAGTGTACAGAGAGAGCAAGTTTTCTGGAGGAGAGGCAGTGTACTGGAGGAGAGGCATGGGTTTGGGGGAGAGGCAGTAACTGGAGGAGAGGGAGTGACTGGAGTAGAGTTTATCTGAGGAGGGCAGTGTACTGGAGGAGCAGTATACTGAGAAGCCGTGTTCTGGCAGTACAGTGTAAGAGAGAGGCAGTGTACTGGAGGAGAGCAGTGTCGAAGGAGAGCAGTGTCCTGAAGGAGAGGCAGTGTATGGAGGAAGAGTATACGGAGGAGAGCATGTATACTGGGAAAGAAGGCAGTGTACTGAGGGGGGAGTGTACTGGAGAAGAGGCAGTGTACTGGAGGAGAGGCAGTAAAACTGGAGGAGAGGCAGTGAACTGGGGAGAGGCAGTGTACTGGAGGAGAGGCAGTATACTGGAGGAGAGCTGTAACTGGAGGAGAGGCAGTGTACTGGAGGAGAGGCAGTATACTGGAGGAGAGGCAGTGTCGAGAATCATGTACAGGAGGCGAGGCAGTGTACTGGAGGAGAGGCAGTTACTGGAGGAGAAGCAGTGTCCTGGAGGAGAGGCAGTATACTGGAGGAGAGGCAGTGTACTGGAGGGGGGCAGTTATACTGGAGGAGAGGCAGAGAACTGAGGAGAGGCAGTGTACTGGAGGAAAAGGCAGTATACTGGAGGAGAGGCAGGTATACTGTAGGAGAGGCAGTGTACTGGGGGAGAGGCAGTGTACTGGAGGAGAAGCAGTGTCTGGAGGAGAGGCAGTATACTGGAGGAGGCAGTGTACTGGAGGAGGGCAGTATACTGGAGGAGGCAGTATACTGGAGGAGAGGCAGTTATGGAGAGGGCAGTATACTGGAGGAGAGGCAGTGTTTCTGGAGGAGAGGGATGTACTGGGAGGGGCAGTATACTGGAGGAGAGGCAGTGTACTGGAGGAGAGGCAGTATACTGGAGGAGAGGCAGTATACTGGAGGAGAGGCAGTAAACTGGAGGAGAAGCAGTGTACTGGAGGAGAGGCAGTATACTGGAGGAGAAGCAGTGTACTGGAGGAGAGGCAGTATACTGGAGGAGAGGCAGTATACTGGAGGAGTGGCAGTGTAAATGGAGGGGAGGCAGTACTGGAGAGGCAGTATACTGGAGGAGAGGCAGTGTACTGGAGGAGAGGCAGTATACTGGAGGAGAGGCAGTGTTCTGGACGAGATACAGTGTACAGGAGGAGAGGCAGTGTACTGGAGGAGAGGCAGTGTCCTGAAGGAGAGGCAGTGTCCTGAAGGAGAGGCAGTGTACTGGAGGAGAGGCAGTATACTGGAGGAGAGGCTGTATACTGGAGGAGAGGCAGTGTACTGGAGGAGAGGCAGTGTACTGGAGAAGAGGCAGTGTACTGGAGGAGAGGTAGTATACTGGAGGAGAGGCAGTATACTGGAGGAGAGGCAGTGTACTGGAGGAGGGGCAGTATACTGGAGGAGAGGCAGTATACTGGAGGAGAGGCAGTGTACTGGAGGAGAGGCAGTATACCGGAGGAGAGGCAGTGTTCTGGACGAGATACAGTGTACAGGAGGCGAGGCAGTGTACTGAGGAGAGGCACTGTACTGGAGGAGAAGCAGTGTCCTGGAGGAGAGGCAGTATACTGGAGGAGAGGCAGTGTACTGGAGGAGGGGCAGTATACTGGAGGAGAGGCAGTATACTGGAGGAGAGGCAGTGTACTGGAGGAGAGGCAGTGTACTGGAGGAGAGGCAGTATACTGGAGGAGAGGCAGTGTACTGGAGGAGGGGCAGTATACTGGAGGAGAGGCAGTGTACTGGAGGAGAGGCAGTAAACTGGAGGAGAAGCAGTGTACTGGAGGAGAGGCAGTATACTGGAGGAGAAGCAGTGTACTGGAGGAGAGGCAGTATACTGGAGGAGAGGCAGTATACTGGAGGAGAGGCAGTATACTGGAGGAGAGGCAGTATACTGGAGGAGAGGCAGTATACTGGAGGAGAGGCAGTATACTGGAGGAGAGGCAGTATACTGGAGGAGAAGCAGTGTACTGGGGGAGCAGTATACTGGAGGGAGTGCAGAGTACTGGAGGAGAGGCAGTGTACTGGAGAGAGCAGTATACTGGAGGAGTGGCAGTTACCTGGAGGAGAGGCAGTGTACTGGAGGAGAGGCAGTATACTGGAGAGAGGCAGTATACTGGAGGAGAGCAGTAGTAACTGGAGGATAGGCAGTATACTGGAGGAGTGGCAGTGTCCTGGAGGAGAGGCAGTGTACTGGAGGAGAGGCAGTGTACTGGAGGAGAGGCAGTGTACTGGAGGAAAGGCAGTATACTGGAGGAGAGGTAGTGTACTGGAGGAGAGGCAGTATAATGGAGGAGTGGCAGTGTCCTGGAGGAGAGGCAGTGTACTGGAGGAGAGGTAGTGTACTGGAGGAGAGGTAGTGTACAGGAGGAGAGGCAGTATACTGGAGGAGAGGCAGTATACTGGAGGAGTGGCAGTGTACTGGAGGAGAGACAGTGTAATGGAGGAACAAGTACCACTTATGAACAAGTGGGGGTTTTGACAGTACTCACCTAATTGTGGTTGCAGGTGTCGAGACTCAGCTCCTGGCCCCGCCTCTTCACTCATCGCTACTAGGTCCTCTATCTCTTTGCTCCCTGAGCTTTGTCATGCCTCGTCTTAAAGCTGTGTATGGTTCCTGCCTCCACTACATCACCTCCCTGACTATTCCACTTCCTGACAACTCTATGACTGAAGAAATAACTCCTAACATCCCTTTGACTCATCTGAGTCTTCAACTTCCAATTGTGGCCCTTTGCTTCAGTGTCCCATCTCTGGAACAACCTGTCTCTGTCCACCTAATCTATTCCACGCAGTATTTTGAATGTCGTTATCATGTCTTCCCTGACCCTTCTGTCCACCAGTGTCGTCAGTCCGATTTCCTTCAACCTTTCTTCGTAGGACATTCCCCTGAGCTCCAGAACTAGCCTTGTTGCAAACCTTTGTACTTTCTCTAATTTCTTGACGTGCTTGACTAGGTGTGGGTTCCAAACTGGTGCTGCATACTCCAGTATGGGCCTGACGTACAGGGTGTATAGTGTCTTGAACGATTCCTTACTAAGGTGTCGGAACGCTATTCTCAGTTTTGCCAGGCGCCGCTGCAGCAGTTATCTGGTTAATATGTGCCTCCGGAGACGTGCTCGGTGTTATACTCACCCCAAGATCTTTCTCCTTGACTGAGGTTCGCAGTTTTTGTCCACCTAGCCTATACTCTATCTGCGGTCTTTGCCCTTCTCCAATCTTCATGACTCTGCATTTGGCGGGGTTGAATTCAAGAAGCCAGTTGCTGGCCAGGTGTCCAGCCTGTCCAGGTCTCTTTGAAGTCCTGCTTGAACCTCATCTGATTTAATTTATCTCATTAACTTCACATCATCTGCGAACAGGGACACTTCAGAGTCTATCCCTTCCATCATGTCATTCACATATATCAAAAATAGCACTGGTACTACGACTGACCCCTTTGAGACCCCGCTCGTCACAGGCGCCCACTGTGATACCTCATCACGTACCATGACTCGTTGTTGCCTCCCTGTCAGGTATTCTCTGATCCATTGCAGTGTCCTCACTGTTATACGTGCCTTATCCTCTAGCTTCTGCACTAATCTCTTGTGAGGAACTGTGTGCAAGGCCTTCCTGCAGTCCAGGAAAATGGTCAACCCACCCCTGTCTCTCGTGTCTTACTTCTGTTACCTTGTCATAGAACTCCAGAAGGTTTGTGACACAGGATTTTCCTTCCATGAATCCGTGCTGGTTGTCGTTTATAATCTTGTTCTGTTCCAGGTGCTCCACTAATCTCCTCCTGATAATCTTCTCCACGACTTTGCATACTATACACGTCAGAGACACTTGTCTGTAGTTTAGTGCCTCGTTTCTGTCTCCTTTCTTAAAAATGGGGACTACATTTGCCATCTTCCATACCTCAGGTAGTTGCCCAGTGTCAAGGGATGTATTCAACACTTGTTGGTATATTCCCTGTTGGTGTTCCCCTCTGTGTTGTCTTCCCAGAGTCCTTCCTGTCTCTACTGTAAATACTTCCTTAAATCTCATGTTGAGCTCCTCACATACCTCGTGATCGTTTCTTGTGAGTTCTCCACCTTCTGTCCTCAGTCTGATCACCTGGTCTTTGACTGTTGTCTTCCTTCTGATGTGGCTATACAACAGTTTCGGGTCAGACTTGACTTTTGATGCTATGTTATTTTCATACTGTCACTGGGCCTCCCTCCTTACCTGTGCATACTCGTTCCTGGCTCTTCGACTAATCTCCTTATTTTTCTGTGTTCTTTGCTTTCTGTACTTTTTCCATGCTCTAATGCACCAAGGGCTCGTTCTGGTCTTCCCACTATTTGTGTTGCCCTTGGGAACAAACCTATCCTCTGCCTCCTTACATTTAGTTGTTACGTATTCCATCATCTCTTTCACCGACTTTCTCACCAGTTCTCTGTCCTACTGAACCTCCTGCAGGAAGTTCCTCAAACCTATGTAGTCCCCCTTTTATAATCTGGCTTTTCCCATTCAACTCCTGTTATCCTCTCCACTTGTAACTCTACTGTATTCAAAGTACAGAACTACGTGGTCACTAGCTGCTAGGGGCCTCTCATATGTGATGTCCTCGATGTGTGAACTGCTCAGGGTGAACACAAGGTCCAGTCTTGCTGGTTCATCTTCCTCTCTCTCTCTGGTAGTGTCCTTAACATGTTGGTCCATGAGGTTTTCCAGTACCACATCCATCACTGTGGTGGTTGTGGCATTGATACAGTGATGGTTGTGACAGTGTTACAGTGGTGGTTGTGACGGTGTTACAGCTGTGGTTGTGACAGTGATACAGTGGTGGGTGTGACAGTGTTACAGTGGTGGTTGTGACAGTGTTACAGTGGTGGTTGTGACAGTGTTACAGAGGGGGTTGTGACAGTGTTACATTGGTGGTTGTGACAGTGTTACAGTGATGATTGTGACAGTGTTACAGTGGTGGATGTGACAGTGTTACAGTAGTGGTTGTATCAGTGTTACAGTGGTGGCTATTAAAGTGTTACAGTGGTGGTTGTGACAGTGTTACAGTGGTGGTTGTGACAGTGTTACAGTGGTGGTTGTGACAGTGTTACAGTGGTGGTTGCGACAGTGTTACAGTGGTGGTTGTGACAGTGTTACAGTGGTGGTTGTGACAGTGTTACAATGTGGTTGCGCATGTATACATGTGTTGGACATTTTACAGTGGTGTTGTGCTTTACAGTGGTGATATTTGTACAGTAGTTATAGTAATACAGTAATGGTTGTTTCAGTGTTGGCTGGTAATGAGAGTGGTAGCGCACTCAGCTCACACACTGAGGTCCTTGGCTCGATCCCCGGTACGGGTGGAATTATCAGGACGTGTTCCCTTAAGACACCTGCTGTCCATGTTCACCTAAAAGTAGGTACCTGTGTGTTAGTCACTTTACACCTGCTGTCACTGTTCACCCAGCAGTAAATAGGTGCCGGGCTGTGGCTCGTACGTTGGTTTGCGTGCAGCCAGCAGTAACAGCCTGGTTGATCAGGCTCTGATCCACCAGGAGGCCTGGTCACAGACCGGGCCGCGGGGGCGTTGACCCCCGGAACTCTCTCCAGGTAAACTCCAGGTAAAAGTTGTAACATGTACTTGCAGAAATAAACATTATTATTATTATTATTATTATTATTATTATTATTATTATTATTATTATTATTATTATTATTGTTATTGTTGTTGTAGAGATAGACTGTCTTTAAAGAGCTGCTGGTGTATCGTTCGTTCAATTAGCACTGAATATCCACGTATAATAACAGCTACTCAATTATGTGGGTAAATGCGTATTAAATTAAGCTCCGAATCGTACAGTGTGGCGTTTGAATCTGGTGCTTCAGCTGCACGCCCTGCTTTATCTCCCATGATAATAATAATAATAATAATAATAATAATAATAATAATAATAATAATAATAATAATAATAATAATATCTTTATTTCTAGCAGTACATTGTACAACTTAAACAGACCATAGCTGACACCAATGACATACTATACAGAAAGTTCCTGGTTATGTTGAGCATTTCCCACAACTTGGGTTAATTTTGTCCCCAGGATATCACCCACATCAGTCGACTAACATCCAGGTACCTACTTACTGCTAGGTGAAGTGGCAACAGGTGTCTTAAAGAAACACGCCCAAATGTTTTCGCCGGTACAGGGGATCGAACTCGTGATAGTACGAGCATCTCCCCGATCCTCCTCCTGTCACACAAACTAATGGTGTTCCTGGTCTATCTCAAGGTCAGTCAGCCTGAATAAACTAGGGAAACAAAGTGCTTTTGCAATGGAAGAAATGTGAGGAAAATAATTTCTATGTCTGAAGGTCGGTGTCCTCGGTACGTTGTTTCTCTGTGTAAGTCTGTACAGCTTTTCGAGTCTCTGGAAAAACAGCCTCGAACTGTGCATTGGTCACTCGTTCATTAGGAAGCACTGGTTTATATTTCTGGTTGGTGCTATCTGGATATCGGTGTATACCTGCCAAATACCGACGAAAATTAAAGGTGCAGAAGCGTCAAAATGGACAGTCTTGTGGTGACTTCGTTGAGTTCCAGACCAACAACCTCACCCAGTGATAAAAGGCAGCTGGAGTGTCTAACCTTTGCGAGTTACTGCAACTCTTTACTAATAACAGTTTTCCAGAGTCTGTTGATCAGGTTAGGGTCTAGATAGAGCGTAACCAAGTTAGCAGATACCGTTGGTAGACCAAGAATGGAAGTTGGGACCTCAAGACCACAAAGGTGCACGAGACAAGGTTGTAAGCCCGTCCATATTAAGACCAATTACTTGAAGTTTCAAGAATCTTTCATAAAAGGTGAGGCGAATAATTCGGGTTTTTAGCAACCCAATGGCATTAGTAAATATCATCAGTAACCAGAGTAAAGTAGGTGCTTGCACAGCACCAGATAGCATTAACAGTGCTGGATTCTCCCATACAAGTGACCACCTTCATGGACACTGGTGTTTACTGTCTCTCCTACGAGACTTAAGGAGGGGGACCCTTTTCCGTTCCCCTACATAGAATTTATAGTAGAAGCCAGTACTGCACTGGCTATTTAACTGTAGGTGTATCGAGGGCATGCCCAGTTAAACAATAATAATAATAATAATAATAATAATAATAATAATAATAATCTTTATTTACTACCAGTACATGTACAAGGTATACAGGTCATAGCTGACATCAGTGACATACTACTATATAGAAAGTCACTTGTTATGCTGAGCATTTGTCGCAAATTAGGTCAGTTTTGTCCCAGGATGTGACCCACACCAGTCCACTAACACCCAGGATGTGACCCACACCAGTCCACTAACATCCAGGATTTGACCCACACCGGTCCACTAACACCCAGGATGTGACCCACACCAGTCCACTAACATCCAGGATGTGACCCACACCAGTCCACTAACATCCAGGATGCGATTCACACCAGTCCATTAACACCCAGGATGCGACCCACACCAGTCTACTAACACCCAGGTACCCATATTACTGATGGATGAACATAGACAACCGGTGTTAAGAAACACGCCCAATGTTTCTACCCGCGCTGAGAATCGAACACAGACCCTCGCCGTGTGAAGCGAGAGCTTCAGTAATCAGGCCAGGGGGCACCCTGGCCTGATCGCACACGGGGCACACGGGGCACACGGGGCACACGGGGCACTGTTACTGGATAATGATGTTTTGTGTTTCAGATTGTGTCCCCATCCTATTGTAAACACGGAAGCTCTACCCCTTCTCCAGTTCTGGCCGTAACTCAGGCAATGACCAAAGGAAAGTCTGACAAGAATGTTGGCCACCTTAAAAGTCCTCGTCAGATTCATATCCCAAATGAGAACTCAAAGAAATATTCAAAGTGACAGGGCATTAATTTTAAAACATTTAGAGAAGCAATGAGCTGATTAGGTATTAAATAAAGACTTACCTCAGAGCTTAATCATCAGTTTCAAGGAGCATTGGAAAGTGATGAATGGTTTCGAAAACCGACAAGACTCCCATATGTTGCATAAGTTTCTCAATACATCAGCATTGGAGAAGTTACACCAAAATCTGACAACCAGGATGCGTACTTACTGCCAGCATTTTCCTACAGACTGAGATGAATCTTTGCATCAGATGCTTTATGCCATGAGAGAGATTGTCAGGAGTCTATAGGGTACAGTTGGGTGTCCTGTGGCTTGATCGTTAGCGCACTCACCTCACTGGGGTCCGGAGTTCGAATCCCCGGTACTGCTGGAAAATATTAGGGACGTGTTTCCATAAGACACCTGCTGTCCCTGTTCATCCATCAGTATAAAATGGGTACCTGGGTGTTAGTTGACTGGTGTGGGTAGCATCCTGGGACAAAATTGACCTAGTTAGCCCTAAATGCTCAGCATTACAAGCGGCTTTCTATATAGTAGTATGTCATTGATGTCAACTAGGCCTGTATACCTTGTATATGTACTGGTAGAAATAAAATTATAATTATTATTATTATTATTATTATTATTATTATTATTATTATTATTATTATTATTATTATTATTATTATTATTATTGTACATTAGGTCAGGTTTGTCAGGAAACAAGACAAGTGTTTCCTGACGCGGGTCTTAATCGTATGATGGCCCACAGCTGGAGCTTTTGGTCAACTGACTGAGACCTTCCACGAAGAAGGTTCAGAATCGGTTAGGCTGCCCCTTCCTCCCCCCCCCCCTAATGAGGTGTTAACTGACACAACATTCCCCCAATGAAAACCCAGGGCGCCACGAGTACACTGTGAGACAATACAGTAAGTAAGTGTTAGGGGCCCAAGACTGTTCAACTGCTTCCCAGTATACATAAAGGGAATTATCAATAGACCCCTGGCTGTCTTCAAGACCCCTGGTTGTCTTCAAGACCCCAGGCTGTCTTCAAGACCCATGGGTGTCTTCAAGACCCCAGGCTGTCTTCAAAACCCCTGGCTGATTCAAGCTTTCTGGCTGTCTTCAAGACCCCAGGCTGTCTTCAAGACCCCTGGCTGTCTTCAAGACCCCTGGTTGTCTTCAAGACCCCTGGCTGTCTTCAAGACCCATGGTTGTCTTCAAGACCCCAGGCTGTCTTCAAGACCCCTGGCTGTCTTCAAGACCCCAGGCTGTCTTCAAGATTCCTGGCTGTCTTCAAGACCCCTGGCTGTCTTCAAAACCCCTGGCTGTCTTCAAGATTCCTGGCTGTCTTCAAGACCCCAGCCTGTCTTCAAGACCACAGGCTGTCTTCAAGACCCCTGGCTATCTTCAAGACCCCAGGCTGTCTTCAAGACCCCTGGCTGTCTTCAAGATTCCTGGCTGTCTTCAAGACCCCTGGCTGTCTTCAAGACCCCTGGCTGTCTTCAAGATTCCTGTCTGTCTTCAAGACCCCTGGCTGTCTTCAAGACCCCTGGCTGTCTTCAAGACCCCTGGCTGTCTTCAAGACCCCAGGCTGTCTTCAAGATCCCTGGCTGTCTTCAAGATCCCTGGCTGTCTTCAAGATTCCTGGCTGTCTTCAAGACCCCTGGCTGTTTTCAAGACCCCTGGCTGTCTTCAAGACCCCTGGCTGTCTTCAAGACCCCTGGCTGTCTTCAAGACCCCTGGCTGTCTTCAAGACCCCTGGCTGTCTTCAAGATTCCTGGTTGTCTTCAAGACCCCTGGCTGTCTTCAAGACCCCTGGCTGTCTTCAAGATTCCTGGTTGTCTTCAAGACCCCTGGCTGTCTTCAAGAAGGCACTGGACAGGCACCTAAAGTCAGTACCTGACCAGCCGGGATGTGGTTCGTACGTCAGTTTCCGTGCGGCCAGCAGTAACAGCCTGGTGGATCAGACCTTGATCCACCACAAGGACTGATCTCAGACCGAGCCGCGGGGGCGTTGACCCCCGAAACCCTCTCCAGGTAAACTCCAGGTATACAGGTGTCAGGACAAAATAACCAGAGTCCTTTGTTTCACAAGCAAAGGCGCCTGGGTTCGATACCGAGTCAGTGTGAGACGTGTTACTATCCACCTACTGGTAAATAGTCCTGGAGACGTTAGTAGACTATCCTGGAAGTAGTCTTGACTCCACGGGAATAACTGGGAAAAAAATACTTCAGGGCTAAGGACTGTTTAGGGTACATAGGAAAGTGTACACAGAAACCTGCCTGTAATATTGACCTGTAATATTGACCTGTAATACTGACCTGTAATATTGACCTGCAATAACGATCTGTAATATTGACCTGTAATATTGACCTGTAATATTGACCTGTAATATTGACCTGTAATATTGACCTGTAATATTGACCTGTAATATTGACCTGTAATATTGACCTGTAATAAAGACCTGTAATATTGACCTGAAAGATATTTTTAGTACTGTATTTATAACCTCTCTCAATAATTAACACTGTCAGTTAGACACGTCAATGATCAGCCTTGTCATACCAGGCTACTGGTAGACGTCAGCCTTGTCATACCAGGCTACTGGTAGACGTCAGCCTTGTCATACCAGGCTACTGGTAGACGTCAGCCTTGTCATACCAGGCTACTGGTAGACGTCAACCTTGTCATACCAGGCTACTGGTAGACGTCAGCCTTGTCATACCAGGCTACTGGTAGACGTCAGCCTTGTCATACCAGGCTACTGGTAGACGTCAGCCTTGTCATACCAGGCTACTGGTAGACGTCAGCCTTGTCATACCAGGCTACTGGTAGACGTCAGCCTGTCATACCAGGCTACTGGTAGACGTCAACCTTGTCATACCAGGCTACTGGTAGACGTCAGCCTTGTCATACCAGGCTACTGGTAGACGTCAGCCTTGTCATACAGGCTACTGGTAGACGTCAGCCTTGTCATACCAGGCTACTGGTAGACGTCAGCCTTGTCATACCAGGCTACTGGTAGACGTCAGCCTTGTCATACCAGGCTACTGGTAGACGTCAGCCTTGTCATACCAGGCTACTGGTAGACGTCAGCCTTGTCATACCAGGCTACTGGTAGACGTCAGCCTTGTCATACCAGGCTACTGGTAGACGTCAGCCTTGTCATACCAGGCTACTGGTAGACGTCAGCCTTGTCATACCAGGCTACTGGTAGACGTCAGCCTTGTCATACCAGGCTACTGGTAGACGTCAGCCTTGTCATACCAGGCTACTGGTAGACGTCAGCCTTGTCATACCAGGCTAACTGTGAGACGTCAACCTTGTCATACCAGGCTACTGGTAGACGTCAGCCTTGTCATACCAGGCTACTGGTAGACGTCAGCCTTGTCATACCAGGCTACTGGTAGACGTCAGCCTTGTCATACCAGGCTACTGGTAGACGTCAGCCTTGTCATACCAGGCTACTGGTAGACGTCAACCTTGTCATACCAGGCTACTGGTAGACGTCAGCCTTGTCATACCAGGCTACTGGTAGACGTCAGCCTTGTCATACCAGGCTACTGGTAGACGTCAGCCTTGTCATACCAGGCTACTGGTAGACGTCAGCCTTGTCATACCAGGCTACTGGTAGACGTCAGCCTTGTCATACCAGGCTACTGGTAGACGTCAGCCTTGTCATACCAGGCTACTGGTAGACGTCAGCCTTGTCATACCAGGCTACTGGTAGACGTCAGCCTTGTCATACCAGGCTACTGGTAGACGTCAACTTGTCATACCAGGCTACTGGTAGACGTCAGCCTTGTCATACCAGGCTACTGGTAGACGTCAGCCTTGTCATACCAGGCTACTGGTAGACGTCAGCCTTGTCATACCAGGCTACTGGTAGACGTCAGCCTTGTCATACCAGGCTACTGGTAGACGTCAGCCTTGTCATAACAGGCTGACTGGTAGACGTCAGCCTTGTCATACCAGGCTACTGGTAGACGTCAGCCTTGTCATACCAGGCTACTGGTAGACGTCAGCCTTGTCATACCAGGCTACTGGTAGAAGTCAGCCTTGTCATACCAGGCTACTGGTAGACGTCAGCCTTGTCATACCAGGCTACTGGTAGACGTCAGCCTTGTCATACCAGGCTACTGGTAGACGTCAGCCTTGTCATACCAGGCTACTGGTAGACGTCAGCCTTGTCATACCAGGCTACTGGTAGACGTCAGCCTTGTCATACCAGGCTACTGGTAGACGTCAGCCTTGTCATACCAGACTACTGGTAGACGTCAGCCTTGTCATACCAGGCTACTGGTAGACGTCAGCCTTGTCATACCAGGCTACTGGTAGACGTCAGCCTTGTCATACCAGGCTACTGGTAGACGTCAGCCTTGTCATACCAGGCTACTGGTAGACGTCAGCCTTGTCATACCAGGCTACTGGTAGACGTCAGCCTTGTCATACCAGGCTACTGGTAGACGTCAGCCTTGTCATACCAGGCTACTGGTAGACGTCAGCCTTGTCATACCAGGCTACTGGTAGACGTCAACCTTGTCATACCAGGCTACTGGTAGACGTCAGCCTTGTCGTACCAGGCTACTGGTAGACGTCAAGCCTTGTCATACCAGGCTACTGGTAGACGTCAGCCTTGTCATTACCAGGCTACTGGTAGACGTCAACCTTGTCATACCAGGCTACTGGTAGACGTCAGCCTTGTCGTACCAGGCTACTGGTAGACGTCAGCCTTGTCATACCAGGCTACTGGTAGACGTCAGCCTTGTCATACCAGGCTACTGGTAGACGTCAGCCTTGTCATACCAGGCTACTGGTAGACGTCAGCCTTGTCATACCAGGCTACTTTTAGACGTCAGCCTTGTCATACCAGGCTACTGGTAGACGTCAGCCTTGTCATACCAGGCTACTTTTAGACGTCAGCCTTGTCATACCAGGCTACTGGTAGACGTCAGCCTTGTCATACCAGGCTACTGGTAGACGTCAGCCTTGTCATACCAGGCTACTGGTAGACGTCAGCCTTGTCATACCAGGCTACTGGTAGACGTCAGCCTTGTCATACCAGGCTACTGGTAGACGTCAACCTTGTCATACCAGGCTACTGGTAGACGTCAGCCTTGTCGTACCAGGCTACTGGTAGACGTCAGCCTTGTCATACCAGGCTACTGGTAGACGTCAGCCTTGTCATACCAGGCTACTGGTAGACGTCAGCCTTGTCATACCAGGCTACTGGTAGACGTCAGCCTTGTCATACCAGGCTACTTTTAGACGTCAGCCTTGTCATACCAGGCTACTGGTAGACGTCAGCCTTGTCATACCAGGCTACTTTTAGACGTCAGCCTTGTCATACCAGGCTACTGGTAGACGTCAGCCTTGTCATACCAGGCTACTGGTAGACGTCAGCCTTGTCATACCAGGCTATGGTAGACGTCAGCCTTGTCATACCAGGCTACTGGTAGACGTCAGCCTTGTCATACCATGCTACTGGTAGACGTCAGCCTTGTCATACCAGGTTACTGGTAGACGTCAGCCTTGTCATACCAGACTACTGGTAGACGTCAGCCTTGTCATACCAGGCTACTGGTAGACGTCAGCCTTGTCATACCAGGCTACTGTAGACGTCAGCCTTGTCATACCAGGCTACTGGTAGACGTCAGCCTTGTCATACCAGGCTACTGGTAGACGTCAGCCTTGTCATACCAGGCTACTTTTAGACGTCAGCCTTGTCATACCAGGCTACTGGTAGACGTCAGCCTTGTCATACCAGGCTACTGGTAGACGTCAGCCTTGTCATACCAGGCTACTGGTAGACGTCAGCCTTGTCATACCAGGCTACTGGTAGACGTCAGCCTTGACATACCATGCTACTGGTAGGCGTCAGCCTTGTCGTACCAGGCTACTGGTAGACGTCAGCCTTGTCATACCAGGCTACTGGTAGACGTCAGCCTTGTCATACCAGGCTACTGGTAGACGTCAGCCTTGTCATACCAGGCTACTGGTAGACGTCAGCCTTGTCATACCAGGCTACTGGTAGACGTCAGCCTTGTCATACCAGGCTACTGGTAGACGTCAGCCTTGTCATACCATGCTACTGGTAGACGTCAGCCTTGTCATACCATGCTACTGGTAGACGTCAGCCTTGTCGTACCAGGCTACTGGTAGACGTCAGCCTTGTCATACCAGGCTACTGGTAGACGTCAGCCTTGTCATACCAGGCTACTGGTAGACGTCAGCCTTGTCATACCAGGCTACTGGTAGACGTCAGCCTTGTCATACCAGGCTACTGGTAGACGTTAGCCTTGTCATACCAGGCTACTTTTAGACGTCAGCCTTGTCATACCAGGCTACTGGTAGACGTCAGCCTTGTCATACCAGGCTACTGGTAGACGTCAGCCTTGTCATACCAGGCTACTGGTAGACGTCAGCCTTGTCATACCAGGCTACTGGTAGACGTCAGCCTTGTCATACCATCTACTGGTAGACGTCAGCCTTGTCATACCAGGCTACTGGTAGACGTCAGCCTTGTCATACCAGCTACTGGTAGACGTCAGCCTTGTCATACCAGGCTACTGGTAGACGTCAGCCTTGTAATACCAGGCTACTGGTAGACGTCAACCTTGTCATACCAGGCTACTGGTAGACGTCAACCTTGTAATACCAGGCTACTGGTAGACGTCAGCCTTGTAATACCAGGCTACTGGTAGACGTCAGCCTTGTCATACCGGGCTACTGGTAGACGTCAGCTTTGTCATACCAGGCTACTTTTAGACGTCAGCCTTGTCATACCAGGCTACTGGTAGACGTCAGCCTTGTCATACCAGGCTACTGGTAGACGTCAGCCTTGTCATACCAGGCTACTGGTAGACGTCAGCCTTGTCATACCAGGCTACTGGTAGACGTCAACCTTGTAATACCAGGCTACTGGTAGACGTCAGCCTTGTAATACCAGACTACTGGTAGACGTCAGCCTTGTAATACCAGGCTACTGGTAGACGTCAGCGTTGTCATACCAGGCTACTGGTAGACGTCAGCCTTGTCATACCAGGCTACCAGGCTACTGGTAGACGTCAGCCTTGTCATACCAGACTACTGGTAGACGTCAGCCTTGTAATACCAGGCTACTGGTAGACGTCAACCTTGTAATACCAGGCTACTGGTAGACGTCAGCCTTGTCATACAAGGCTACTGGTAGACGTCAGCCTTGTCATTCCAGGCTACTGGTAGACGTCAGCCTTGTAATACCAGGCTACTGGTAGACGTCAACCTTGTAATACCAGGCTACTGGTAGACGTCAACCTTGTAATACCAGGTTACTGATAGACGTCAACTATGTAATACCAGGCTGCTGGTAGACGTCAACCTTGTAATACCAGGCTACTGGTAAACGTCAACTATGTAATGCCAGGTTACTGGTAGACGTCAACCTTGACATACCAGACTACTGGTAGACATCAACCTTGTAATACCAGGCTACTGGTAGACGTTAACCTTGTAATACCAGGTTACTGATAGACGTCAACTATGTAATGCCAGGCTACTGGTAGACGTCAACCTTGTCATACCAGGCTGCTGGTAGACATCAACCTTGTAATACCAGGCTACTGGTAGACGTCAACCTTGTCATACCAGGCTACTGGTAGACATCAACTATGTAATACCAGGCTACTGGTAGACGTCAACCTTGTAATACCAGGCTACTGGCAGACATCAACCTTGTAATACTAGGCTACTGGTAGACGTCAACCTTGTCATACCAGGCTACTGGTAGACATCAACCATGTAATAGCAGGCTACTGGTAGACATCAACCTTGTAATACCAGGCTACTGGTAGACATCAACGTTGTAATACCAGGCTACTGGTAGACGTCAACCTTGTAATACCAGGCTACTGGTAGACGTCAATTACGTAATACCAGGCTATTGGTAGTGTTCGTCACGCACTGCTATGTTGCACACTTACTGGAGTGCTGGTATTTACGTCAAGACGTGCGTCAACACGACTGCTTCAACAATCTAACCAGACCACCTTCCAGAAAGAGCTTTAATTGGGTCAACATTTCGCCCAGTGTAAACCTGCTTCAAGACATGCCTTTAGTAATCTCCACAGACAAGATTTGTCCATGGCTTTATAAAGCTTTGTCAAGTGCAAAACGTTGTCTCGAAAGGAGCTTTCTCTACGACGTATCTTCCCTTCCCTGATAGATTACCCTAAGGATCCACGCTATGAGGGCACATGGTTGATGTTTCGTCAATCAGTACAGAATGTGGGTGAAACATCAATGAGAAATGATTTAGGAGACTGATTACATCGTCTTCACGTCTCTACTGCTTCTCCCACTTCTCTATTCTCGACTGAAGAAACCTACCGTGTAGGCGAAACGTTTGAGAATAAAGATACCTAAATGTTGACCATCCGTCTTACCAAGATTCATAAACAAACTACAACGAAATCTAGAATTAGACAAGTGTCTAATGCTCTCTTTATTCGTGTGAGGGATTTTAACCAATTGACTTTCAAGAGGATGAGAAAGTTGTATGAGAGAATCAAGAGTCATAGAAAAAATTATTAATGGCTACTAACATAATATAAGTCGAGGATTGTATAAACTTGATTTATTTATGTGTAAAATATCTGGATCACATTGTTGTGAAACGCAGGTTGACAGAACATTGACATGACATGTTACTCTTGACATAACTAAAATGTCTGAGGTGACGACAGCACTTCAATAAATACTATGATTCAATGTATATTGTCTATTATGAAAGATATACATCACTGAGTGTGAATTATGGAAGATATACAGCAGCAACAGGAGTGGTAGTAGTAGCAGTGGTAGTAATAGTAGTAGTAGCAGCAGCAGTAGTAGTAGTAGTAGTAGTAGTAATAGTAGAAGTAGTAACAACGGTAGCAGCAACAACTTGGCTTTATAAACCGACATTAAAACTAGCACAGAGAAAAGTTAGTGAAAGATAAACCTGGTTTAGCAGCCAGCGAGGAGGTATCGATCCTGGACCTTTAAGGTGAGCAAACTGGATAAGAGTTGATTGTACCAGACAGCTGCTGCTTGTGCTCAACTCTTGTAATATTTAAGGAGATGCCATTGTTTTGTGGTCATCAACTCGTAGTCTCGCATCGTGGTGCGTTGACTTCCAGGAAGGAAAACACGTTACCCATCATTCATTCAGTAGCTGTTTTATCAGAAGTGCCTGGATATTAAGGTTTAAATGATATTCTAAACTGTAACATCCTCACTCATCCTTCAGAGTACAGGCACTGTACTTCCCACCTCCAGAACTGTAACATCCTCACTCATCCTTCAGAGTACAGGCACTGTACTTCCCACCTCCAGAACTGTAACATCCTCACTCATCCTTCAGAGTACAGGTACTGTACTTCCCACCTCCAGAACTGTAACATCCTCACTCATCCTTCAGAGTACAGGCACTGTACTTCCCACCTCAAGGACTGTAACATCCTCACTCATCCTTCAGAGTACAGGCACTGTACTTCCCACCTCAAGGACTGTAACATCCTCACTCATCCTTCAGAGTAGAGGCGCTGTACTTCCCACCTCCAGGACTGTAACATCCTCACTCATCCTTCAGAGTAGAGGCGCTGTACTTCCCACCTCCAGGACTGTAACATCCTCACTCATCCTTCAGAGTACAGGCACTGTACTTCCCACTTCAAGGACTGTAACATTCCCACTCATCCTTCAGAGTACAGGCGCTGTACTTCCCACCTCCAGATCTGTAACATCCTCACTTATCCTTCAGAGTAGAGGCACTGTACTTCCCACCTCAAGGACTGTAACATCCTCACTCATCCTTCAGAGTACAGGCACTGTACTTCCCGCCTCCAGAACTGTAACATCCTCACTCATCCTTCAGAGTACAGGCACTGCACTTCCCACTTCCAGAACTGTAACATCCTCACCCATTCTTCAGAGTACAGTCACTGTACTTCCTACCTCCAGGAAAGTAACATCCTCACCCATCCTTCAGAGTACAGGCGCTGTACTTCCCACCTCCAGGACGGGAGCTACGAATCGACCGGTGCAACTACAACTAGGTGAGTACGACTTGGTGAGTACACAACCAGTGTAAATATACGACTTCAACAAGGTGAACGACCCACAGATCAGTATTTAATAACCAAGGCAATAATTTAGACCTTCAGACGTTACACATGTTAGAATTATCAGCGAGTATCTGGGCGCAGCTTCCAGCCAACACGTTGCTAAATACTTGAGTTACACCTCAGATGTTATAAGTATTGCTACCAGAACTGAGAGGATGAACAGTGACGCTGAAGAACTTGACGACCTTGAAGGGTACGACTGTATAGGACCAGGATCAAGAAGACCAGGATCAAGAAGACCAGGATCAAGAAGACCAGGATCAAGAAGACCAGGATCAAGAAGACCAGGATCAAGAAGACCAGGATCAGTAAGACCAGGATCAATAAGACCAGGATCAAGAAGACCAGGATCAATAAGACCAAGATCAAGAAGACCAGGATCAAGAAGACCAGGATCAAGAAGACCAGGATCAAGAAGACCAGGATCAAGAAGACCAGGATCAAGAAGACCAGGATCAAGAAGACCAGGATCAAGACCAGGATCAAGAAGACCAGGATCAAGAAGACCAGGATCAAGAAGACCAGGATCAATAAGACCAGGATCAATAAGACCACGATCAAGAAGACCAGGATCAAGAAGACCACGATCAAGAAGACCACGATCAAGAAGACCACGATCAAGAAGACCACGATCAAGAAGACCAGGATCAAGAAGACAAGGATCAAGAAGATCACGATCAAGATGACCACGATCAAGAAGACCACGATCAAGAAGACCAGGATCAAGAAGACAAGGATCAAGAAGATCACGATCAAGATGACCACGATCAAGAAGACCACGATCAAGAAGACCACGATCAAGAAGACCACGATCAAGAAGACCACGATCAAGAAGACAAGGATCAAGAAGACCAGGATCAAGAAGACCACGATCAAGAAGACCAGGATCAAGAAGACCACGATCAAGAAGACCACGATCAAGAAGACCACGATCAAGAAGACCACGATCAAGAAGACCACGATCAAGAAGACCATGATCAAGAAGACCAGGATCAAGAAGACCAGGATCAAGAAGACCAGGATCAAGAAGACAAGGATCAAGAAGACAAGGATCAAGAAGCCCAGGATCAAGAAGAC
>NC_069486.1:16104655-16114655 GCF_026875155.1 Cherax quadricarinatus | reverse complement strand
CGCCAGCAGTGACCTCACCAGTCTTGACCTCACCACACGCCGCCGCACCACCTGTCAACACCACCAACCTCACTGTACAACACTGTCAACACAGAGGTGGACGGGAGGATCCAACCGTGGTCCTGGGACTGACAGGTCCTGGGACTGACAGGTCCTGGGACTGACAGGTCCTGGGACTGACAGGCCCTGGGACTGACAAGTCCTTTGACTGACAGGTCCTGGGACTGACAGGTCCTGGGACTGACAGGTCCTGGGACTGACAGGCCCTGGGACTGACAAGTCCTGGGACTGACAGCTCCTGGGACTGACAGGTCCTGGGGACTGACAAGTCCTGGGACTGACAGGTCCTGGGACTGACAGGTCCTGGGACTGACAGGTCCTGGGACTGACAGGTCTGGGACTGACAGGTCTGGGACTGACAGGTCCTGGGACTGACAGGTCCTGGGACTGACAGGTCCTGGGACTGACAGGTCCTGGGGCTGACAGGTCTGGGACTGACAAGTCCTGGGACTGACAGGTCTGGGACTGACAGGTCCTGGGACTGACAGGTCCAGGGATCGACACAGCGGTAACGCGCTCAACCTGTCGTTCTCGGCACCACGGTTCGAATCTCACGTTAATCTTCATTACACTCGTTTAGTACGACTTGAAACACATTTATATAACATTATACAAAAATATATATTATTAATGAATATATTAGGGACACAGAAATAATAATAATAATAATAATAATAATAATAATAATAATATATAATAATAATAATAATAATAATAATAATGATAATATTAATAATAATTCGTTCTCATATCTGACATAAACAGAAATTTGGTTATTGTGTGGTTTACATGTAGTAAAAATAATAATTACAGAGTGTACCACTAGAACACCTAGCATGGCTAGGCATTACAGAGTGTACCACTAGAACACCTAGCATGGCTAGGTATTACAGAGTGTACCACTAGAACACCATAGCATGGCTAGGTATTACAGAGTGTACCACTAGAACACCTAGCATGGCTAGGTATTACAGAGTGTACCACTAGAACACCTAGCATGGCTAGGCATTACAGAGTGTACCACTAGAACACCTAGCATGGCTAGGCATTACAGAGTGTACCACTAGAACACCAGCATGGCTAGGCATTACAGAGTGTACCACTAGAACACCTAGCATGGCTAGGCATTACGAGTGTACACTAGAACACCTAGCATGGCTAGGTATTACAGAGTGTACCACTAGAACACCTAGCATGGCTAGGCATTACAGAGTGTACCACTAGAACACCTAGCATGGCTAGGCATTACAGAGTGTACCACTAGAACACCTAGCATGGCTAGGCATTACAGAGTGTACCACTAGAACACCTAGCATGGCTAGGCATTACAGAGTGTACCACTAGAACACCTAGCATGGCTAGGTATTACAGAGTGTACCACTAGAAACACCTAGCGTGGCTAGGCATTACAGAGTGTACCACTAGAACACCTAGCATGGCTAGGCATTACAGAGTGTACCACTAGAACACCTAGCATGGCTAGGCATTACAGAGTGTACCACTAGAACACCTAGCATGGCTAGGTATTACAGAGTGTACCACTAGAACACCTAGCATGGCTAGGTATTTACAGAGTGTACCACTAGAACACCTAGCATGGCTAGGCATTACAGAGTGTACCACTAGAACACCTAGCATGGCTAGGTATTGACAGATGTGTACCACTAGAACACCTAGCATGGCTAGGTATTACAGAGTGTACCACTAGAACACCTAGCATGGCTAGGTATTACAGAGTGTACCACTAGAACACCTAGCATGGCTAGGTATTACAGAGTGTACCACTAGAACACCTAGCATGGCTAGGTATTACAGAGTGTACCACTAGAACACCTAGCATGGCTAGGTATTACAGAGTGTACCACTAGAACACCTAGCATGGCTAGGCATTACAGAGTGTACCACTAGAACACCTAGCATGGCTAGGCATTACAGAGTGTACCACTAGAACACCTAGCATGGCTAGGCATTACAGAGTGTACCACTAGAACACCTAGCATGGCTAGGTATTACAGAGTGTACCACTAGAACACTTAGCATGGCTAGGTATTACAGAGTGTACCACTAGAACACCTAGCATGGCTAGGCATTACAGAGTGTACCACTAGGACGCCTAGCATGGCTAGGTAATACAGAGTGTACCACTAGAACACCTAGCATGGCTAGGCATTACAGAGTGTACCACTAGAACACCTAGCATGGCTAGGCATTACAGAGTGTACCACTAGAACACCTAGCATGGCTAGGTATTACAGAGTGTACCACTAGAACACCTAGCATGGCTAGGCATTACAGAGTGTACCGCTAGAACACCTAGCATGGCTAGGCATTACAGAGTGTACCACTAGAACACCTAGCATGGCTAGGTATTACAGAGTGTACCACTAGAACACCTAGCATGGCTAGGCATTACAGAGTGTACCACTAGAACACCTAGCATGGCTAGGCATTACAGAGTGTACCACTAGAACGCCTAGCATGGCTAGGCATTACAGAGCGTACCACTAGAACACCTCGCATGGCTAGGCATTACAGAGTGTACCACTAGAACACCTAGCATGGCTAGGCATTACAGAGTGTACCACTAGAACACCTAGCATGGCTAGGCATTACAGAGTGTACCACTAGAACACCTAGCATGGCTAGGCATTACAGAGTGTACCACTAGAACACCTAGCATGGCTAGGCATTACAGAGTGTACCACTAGAACACCTAGCATGGCTAGGTATTACAGAGTGTACCACTAGAACACCTAGCATGGCTAGGCATTACAGAGTGTACCACTAGAACACCTAGCATGGCTAGGTATTACAGAGTGTACCACTAGAACACCTAGCATGGCTAGGTATTACAGAGTGTACCACTAGAACACCTAGCATGGCTAGGCATTACAGAGTGTACCACTAGAACACCTAGCATGGCTAGGCATTACAGAGTGTACCACTAGAACACCTAGCATGGCTAGGTATTACAGAGTGTACCACTAGAACACCCAGCATGGCTAGGCATTACAGAGTGTACCACTAGAACACCTAGCATGGCTAGGTATTACAGAGTGTACCACTAGAACACCTAGCATGGCTAGGCATTACAGAGTGTACCACTAGAACACCTAGCATGGCTAGGCATTTCGGGCAGACTTAGATTAAATCTTAAGTTTAAAATATTACAAATTATGAGGTAAGTTGTTATTATGGCTAAGTGACTAAATACTAGTTGTGAGTTTAGCAATGTGAATGCTTTTGTTTTGGCACTATACATAGTTTCAGTATTGGAGTATCACAGGCCAACTTATGACTAGTTAAGATTCATTATTTTAAGATTGAGATTGATATTTCTGTTTATGGTCAAATGGGTGAGTGAGTGTAAGTGTGAACCACCAGGTGGTATTCGTGTAATTAGTTGACGGGGTGTATCAGGCAGATAAGATGTTTTCTGATGGTAGTTTTGAAGGTGATGAATGTGTCTGCAGTTCTAGAGTTCTCAGGTAGTGTGTTCCAGATTTTAGGGCCTTTGACATACATTGAGTTTTTGTAAAGGTTTAGTCGGACACGGGGAATGTCATAGAGATGTTTGTGTCTGGTGTTATGCCTGTGGGTTCTGTCACAACTATCAAGAAAGCATTTTAGGTCAAGGTTAATATTGGAGTTTAAGGTCCTGTAGATGTAGATTGCACAGTAGTAAGTGTGGATGTTCTGAACAGGGAGTAAGTTTAGATCTATGAAGAGGGGGGGGGGTTGCCAGGGATGGGATTTAGTGATTATTCTTACTGCAGCTTTTTGTTGGGTTATTATTGGCTTTAGGTGTGTTGCTGCAGTTGATCCCCAAGCACAGATAGCATAGGTGTGGTATGGATATATAAGTGAGTGGTATAGTGTGAGAAGGGCATTTTGCGGCACGTAGTATCGTATCTTGGAGAGGATCCCCACCGTTTTGGATACTTCTATTGTTATGTGTTGGATATGGGTGCTGAAATTTAGGTTGTTGTCGAGGTATGGGCCCAAAGGGAATTTTGCCCTCATTATGTCTGGTAATTAGAGTGTTGTCGATCTTAATGTTAATTTGTGCATCTCCTGCTCTGCTACCAAACATAATGTAGTAGGTTTTGCCAGTGTTAATTGTAAGTTTATTGGCTGTCATCCAATTCCTCCTTTCCTGACGATACTAGGAATTGCCTGACAGTGTCAGCCAGTGAAGACACTTCATATCTCCAAGCTGACATTATCCAGATCTTCAAATTGGCCACAGAAACAATGTGAAGGTCAGTGAGGAGTGATAATGTTAGAGAATCTCACTTTCGAAGATCATAATTTCATCGCATCTGCTAGGAAAATGATAGGATGGATAATGAGAACCTTCAAAACAGGCGATGCCAAGTCAGTGATGATCCTCTTTAAGTCATTTGTTCTCTCTAGGCTGGAATACTACTGTGCACTAACAGCTCCCCCTCAAGGCAGGCGAAATTCTAGGCCTGGAGAATATACAGAGAACTTTCACTGCAAGTATAAGTACAGCCAAACATCTCAATTACTGGAACCGTTCGAAGTCCACTGACTTGAGGTGGAATGTAGGTGAGAAAAATACATAATTTTACAGTTGGGAACTCCTAGAGAGACTACAACCATATTACACACACAAATCACTCCCTACGTGGCCCGGTGGCCTGGTGGCTAAAGCTCCCGCTTCACACACGGAGGGCCTGGGTTCGATTCCCGGCGGGTGGAAACATTTCGACACGTTTCCTTACACCTGTTGTCCTGATCACCTAGCAGCAAATAGGCACCTGGGTGTTAGTGGACTGGCGTGGGTCGCATCCTGGGGGACAAGATTGAGGACCCCAATGGAAATAAGTTAGACAGTCCTCGATGATGCTCTGACTTTCTTGGGTTATCCTGGGTGGCTAACCCTCCGGGGCTAAAAAAAAAATCTGAACAAAATCTTGTCTTACGTAAGCAAACGACTCGGGAGGCGGCGCAACATCCCCCCAATGAAAAGCAGGTACGCCGTGAGTACACTACGAGACACAGTAAGTGTCAGGGGCCCAAGACTGTTCAACTGCCTCCCAGCATACATAAGGGGGATTACCAGTAAATCTTTGTCTGTCTTAAAACGGATTTGGGACAGATACCTGAAGTCAATACCTGACCAGCAGGGTTGTGGTTTGAAACGTTGGATTATGTGCAGTAGTAACAGCTGGTTGATCAGGACCTGGACCAGGTAGTGGGAGTGTTTTTTGTTGCTGTGATTAATTGGTTGTATCACCCATTTCTTTGCAAGGGTCAAGTCACAGCTCCCCATCCCTCTTTACTTCATCCTCGACTCGGGTGACCCTGCCATACCTGTTCTTAAAGCTAGTATAATCTCCTCTCTCAGTCTCCTCCTCTCTCTTTTCCTCTCTCTCTCTTCTCTCTCTCTTTTCTCTCTCTTCTCTTTTCCCCTTCTCTCTCTCATCTCTCTCTCTCTCTCTCTCTCTCCTTCTCTCTCTCTCCCTTTGGTATTTTCACTTCCTGATGTTACTGATACTGAAGAAATATTTGAGAGAAACGACAGGAAAGGTCAGGGGAGGATAAACAGGAAGAGCAGACAGGAAGGGTAGACAGGTGGGATAGACAGGAGGGGTAGACAGATGGACAGACAGGAGGGGTAGACAGATGGGATAGACAGGAGGGGTTTAGATAGGAGAGTAGGGGTGGGATAGACAGGTGGGATAGACAGGAGGGATAGACAGATGGATAGACAGGAGGGGTAGACAGGTGGGATAGACAGGAGGGATAGACAGATGGATAGACAGGAGGGGTAGACAGGTGGGATAGACAGGTGGAATAGACAGGAGGGGTAGACAGGTGGGATAGACAGGAGGGGTAGACAGATGGATAGACAGGAGGGGTAGACAGGGGGGATAGACAGGTGCAATAGACAAGAGGGGTAGACAAGGTGGGATAGACAGAGGGGTAGATAGGAGGAGTAGAGGTGGGATAGACAGGGGGGGTAGACAGGAAGGGTAGACAGGTGGGAACAGACAGGAAGGGAATTAGGAGTAGAGGTGGATAGACAGGTGGGGTAGACAGGAAGGGTAGACAGGTGGGATAGACAGCAGGGGTAAAATAGGAAGAGTAGAGGTGGGGTAGACAGGAGGGGTAGATAGGAGGAGTAGAGGTGGGATAAACAGATGGGGTAAAACAGGGGGGGTAGACAGGTGGATAGACAGGAGGGTAGATGGGAGTAGAGGTGGGATAGACGGGTGGGGTAGAGAGGAAAAGGTAGACAGGTGGGATAGACAGGGGGGGTAACAGGAATAAGGTGGGATAGACAGGTGGAGTAGACAGGAAGAGTAACAGGTGGGATAGACAGGAGGGGTAGATAGGAAGGGTAGATAGGAGTAGATGTGGGATAGACAGGTGGAGTAGACAGGAGGGGTAGACAGGTGGGGTGGGACAGGAGGGGTAGACAGGAGTAGAGGTGGGATGACAGGTGGGGGTAGAGAGGAGGGGTAGACAGGTGGGGTAGACAGGAGGGGTAAAACAGGAGTAGAGGTGGGATAGCAGGTGGGTAGACAGGAAAAAAAGACAAGTGGGATAGACAGGAGGGGTAGATAGGAGTAAGAAGTGGGATAGACAGGTGGGTAGACAGGAAGGGTAGATAGGAGTAGATGTGGGATAGACAGGTGGAGTAGACAGGAGGGGTAGACGGGTGGGGTGACAGGAGGGTAGACAGGAGTAGAGGTGGGATAGACAGGTGGGTAACAGGAAGGGAAAAGACATAGGGGGATAGACAGGAGGGGTAGATAGGAGTAGAAGTGGGATAGACAGGTGGGGTAGACAGGAGGGGTAGACAGGTGGGATAGACAGGAGGGGTAGATAGGATTTAGAGGTGGGATAGACAGGTGGGGTAGAGAGGGGGGGTTAACGGTGGGATAGACAGGAAATTTAGCCCGGGAAAGGGGTTTAGACAGGAACGGTAGACAGGTGGGATAGAAAGGAGGGGTAGATAGAAGTAGACAGGTAGGATAGACAGAGGGTAGACAGGAGCGGTAAGACAGATGATAAACGGAGAGGTTAGACAGAAGTTAGACAAAGGACAGATAATAGAGAGTAGACAGGAAAGGATAAAAAGAAGGGGTATGCAGTTAAGGTAGACAGTAGATTCAGTAGGTAGACAGGTTTTAGACAGTAGAAGGAATACAGTAGAGGGTAGAGAGTAGACAGGAAAGGATAAACAGAAGGGGTATGCAGTTAAGGTAGACAGTAGATTCAGTAGGTAGACAGAGTTTAGACAGTAGAAGGAATACAGTAGAGGGAAGAAAGTAGACAGTAATAGGTAGGGTAGACAGAAGATTCACTAGAAATTATAGAGTACAGGGTAGAGGGTAGAGTATACAATGGAAGGTAGACGGTAGAGGGTAGAAAGTAGACGGTAAAGGGTGGAGTACCTAACTGTGATAGCAACTAAATAATTCAAGCTGAAATTTGCAGGCGATCAATGACGTCCAATACTCCCACGAGCGGTCCCCAAGCGGTGAGGAGTTTGGTCACAAGCGGTCCCCAAGCGGTGAGGAGTTTGGTCACAAGCGGTCCCCAAGCGGTCAGGAGTTTTTCTAAAAAATGACCACTGCCCACCTCATCTACCACTGGGACTCCACCTACCGCTGCTCCACCTCATCTACCCTTTGGTGAAATCCACCTACCACCCGCTCCACCTCATCTAAACCACTGGTGACTCCACCTACCACTGCTTCCACCTAAACTACCACTTGGACTCCACCTACCACTGCTGCACCTCATCTACCAATGGTGACTCAACCTACCACTGCTGCACCTCATCTACCACTGGTGACTCCACTACCACTGCTCCACCTCATCTACCACTGGTGACTCCACCTACCACGCTCCACCTCATCTACCACTAGTGACTCCACCTACCACTGCGCACCTCATCTACCACTGGTGACTCCACCTACCATGCCAGCACCCCATCTACCACTAGTGACTCCACCTACCATGCTCCACCTCTCTACCACTATGACTCCACCTACCACTGCTCCACCTCATCTACCACTAGTGACTCCACCTACCACTGGGTGCACCTCATCTACCACTGGTGACTCCACCTACCACTGCTGAAACCCCATCTACCACTAGTGACTCCACCTACCACGCTCCCCCCTCATCTACCATAGTGACTCCACCTACCACTGCTCCACCTCATCTACCATGGTTGGACTCCCCTACCACTGCTCCACCTCATCTACCACTGGTGACTCCACCTACCACTGCTCCACCTCATCTACCACTGGTGACTCCACCTACCACTGCTCCAAACCCCATCTACCACTAGTGACTCCACCTACCCCTGCGCACCTCATTACCACTGGTGACTCCACCTACCACTGCTGCAAATCATCTACCCCTGGTGACTCCACCTACACTGCTCCACCTCATCTACCACTGGTGACTCCACCTACCACTGCTCCACCTCATCTACCACTAGTGACTCCACCTACCACTGCTGCACCTCATCTACCACTGGTGACTCCACATACCACTGCTGCACCTCATCTACCACCACTATTAGTTCCATCACCCTGTGCACCTTTACCAAAACTGATGGATGAACACAACACCTCAGTCAGATCGTAATCTTGCACCAGATGATGATGCTGGAAACATTGTTCCAGGAATAAAGAGTCCAAGTCTTAGTAAGTGTCTTATTCATCACAAAAATTTGGCACCAGTAATACAACATTTTGATACAAACCCGTAATACAACATGTCGACCCATTGATAAAAAATGTCGACACACTAGTAACACAACATGTCGACACACCAATAATTCAACATGTCGACCCATTGATAATACATGTCGACACATCAGTAATACATCATCTGACACCAGTAATAATCTTATGTTGACACCTAGTAGTATGTCTTTGACAACGTTTCGCACCACTTGTAACTCAGTTAAATACAGAGGTAATTTGCAGGTGTGGAAGGAGACGAATGAGATTAATGAGTCAGTCCCTGAGCCTGGCAACAGGTGTTCAGAATCTTATTCACAATTTTATGTTATAAACACCTGCCCCGAGGGTGAGGGACTAATAGCGTCATCTCTTACCGTCTCCTCCTTCAACACCTCCAAACATACCCCGCTGTTACACATTTCCACCCCAAGGTCGTTCAAAACAGTGTTTGCTAAGAAATTTACAAGAACAGGACTGCATGCCAAGACAGAATGCAGGTGGGGTTAGAACTCCAGGCCAGCGGTTGAAACCTGATCCGTTCCTTAGCTTGTCTACAACCGTGTTATTATTGTTTCGTGAGTCAACACTTCAAGATATGAAGATTAACTCTAGAAAACATAACATAGCAGATAAATACGCGCACACATGCCAACACACAACACACAACACACACACTAGGTGAGTACACACGCACAAATCCCCAGGTCCTGATGAACTGTGTGCTAGGGTGTTAAAGGAATGTAAAGAGGAACTTAGCATACCTTTGGCTAATCTTTTTAATATATCACTACAAACTGGCATAGTGCCTGATAAGTGGAAAATGGCAAATGTAATACCTATTTATAAGGCAGGTGACAGGTCCTTGGCTTCGAACTATAGACCAATAAGCCTTACCTCCATAGTGGGAAAATTTATGGAATCAATAATTGCCGAAGCAATTCGTAGCCATCTTGACAGGAACAGATTGATTAATGAATCCAACACAGTTTTACAAAGGGGGGTTCCTGTCTTACGAATTTACTAACTTTTTTTTCACTAAGGTGTTTGAGGAGGTAGATCATGGTAATGATAATATTGTGATATGGACTTCATAAGGTTTCGATAGAGTTTTCCCCATCAAGGGTATTGAGGAAACTTAAGCCACGGGTAGGAGGGGAAATTTTTTCCTGGTAAGGGATGGGTGACAAAATAGAACAAAAGGG
>NC_069486.1:16070781-16104155 GCF_026875155.1 Cherax quadricarinatus | reverse complement strand
GGTCCCGGTTCGATTCCAGCGGTAAAATGTTTCGACTCTTTGCTTACACCTGTTTGCTCCTTTCACGCTCAGCAGAAAATAGGTACCGGCGTAGTTATCGACTGGTAGTGGGTGGACGCGATCGCCTGGGGTGACAAGATTGAAGGATCAACAATGGAAATGCATTAAGGATGTTTGTCCCCTGTTCACCAGTAGTAAGTATAGGAACCTGGTGTTAGTCACATCTGCGTCCCTGTTCACACCTGGTGTAAGAGTTCACCTGGGTGTATAGTCACTTTACAGGATTCTGTCCACGTTCACTTCGCGCAAGTAGGTACCTGCATGGTTATCACCTTAAATCTGCTGCCTGTTCACACTAGCAGTAAGTAGGTACTCATGCGGTGTTAATCACCCCCATTACACCTGCTGACACCTTGTTTCAACATTAGGCATAAGTAGTGTACCTGAGTTTTTAATCACCCTTAAACTCTCCTGTCCCTGTTCACCTCGCCGTAAGTAGGTACCCTGGAGTTATACCACTACTGTCCATATTCATGGAGCAGTAAGAGTAAACTGGGTGTTTAGCACACCTGCTGTCCCTGTTACACTTAGCAGTACACGTAGGTACTAGGGTGGGTTTAATCACCTTAAACCTGCTCTGACGCCTGTTCACTTAGCAGTTAATAGGTAACCTGAGTGTTAATCACCTTAAACCTGCTGTCCCCTGTAAGCCTAGCAGTAAGTAGCTACACATCTGAGTGTTAGTTTGACCTTACACCTGCTGACCCTATTCAACCCAGCATAAGTAGGGTTACCTGAGTGTTAATCACCTTACACCATGCTGACCCTGTTCACGTAGCAGTAAGTAGGTACCTGGGTGTTAGTCCCCTTCTATACAACCTTCTGTCCCTGTTCACCTAGCCCGTGAAGTAGGTTACCTGGGAGGTAGCCACACCTAGTTCCAATTCATGGACAGTAATAGGTACCTTGGGTGTTAGTCACACCTGCTGTCTAGTCCTGTTCACTTAAGCAGTAAGTAGGTTACCTGAGGATTAGTCCACATGTGCTGTCCATGTTCACATAGCATAAGTAGGCACCTGGGGAGTTAGTCACATGTGTGCTGTCCAGGTTCACTAGCAGTAAGTTGGCACCTGGTATTAGTCACATCGCTGTTCCATGTTCACCTAGCAGTAAGTAGGCACCTGGGAGTTAGTCACATCGGAGGTCTGTTACACAATGTTGTCTACGTCGCCAGTAAGTAGGTACGCCTGGGAGTTAGTCAAACCTCTGCTTTCCATGTTTCACCTAGCAGTAAAGTAGGCACCTGGGAGTTAGTCACATCGTGCTGTCCATATTCACGCCAGCATAGAGAAGGCGTACCTGGAGTTAGTCACACAAGCTGTCATGTTTACTGACGTCTTCTTGTACGGTCCATCTACAATCCTTACTCTGGCTGTACTACACTAATACTGATTTTGATATACCTATTGCTGCTGAAGCAACATGTACTCTCAGTACACAGGGATCATAACAGTACCTAATCCAAGTATTGTTATACCTATTAGCCTGAGTACTTATCGACTTGTTTCTTAATATGTGTCCACCTATTAACAGACATAATATCAGTAAAGCTCCAACGGAGCCTTCTGTTTGCAGGCTGAGGGATGATCCCTCAGCTTACAAGGAAGCTCTTCTACTCAGTGCTGAGGAGTGATCACGCTCAGCTCCATGAGCTTCTTCTCCAGGCTACGGGAGTGATCACCCAGCTCCATGAGCTCTCCTCCCAGGCTGAGGAGAGTGATTCACCTCAGCTTCCATTGAGCTTCTTTCTCCAGCTGAGGACTGATCAACTCAGCTTCTATTGAGCTCCATGTCTCATCAGGCTGAGGGACTGATCCACCTCAGCTCCATTGAGCTCTTCTCCAGGGTAGGTCTGAACACCTCTCAACTCCATGGAGCTCTTCTCCAGGAGCTTGTCGGGACTGATGACCTCAGCTGCCATAGGAGCTATCTCCAGGCTGAGGGATCAGAATCACCTCAGCTACCATTGAGCTCTTCTCCAGACTGAGGGACCTGATCACCTCAATCTCCTATTGAGCACTTCTCCAAGGCTGAGGGACCTGATCACCTCAGCGCCATGAGCTCTTCTCCAGCCGAGGGACTGATCACCTCACATCCCATTGACTCTTCTCCAGGCTAAGGAACTGATCAGCTCAGCTTTCCATTGAGCCTCTCTTCTCCAGGCTGAGGGATGGGCTGATTCACCTTCAGCTCCCATGGAGTCTTCTCCAGGCGAGGGACTGATCACCTCAGCTCCATGGAGCTCTTCTCCATGCTGAGGACTGATCCCCTCCAAGCTCCTTTTGAGCTCTTCTCCAGGCTGAGGACTGATCACCTCAGCCCAACATGAGCTCCTTCGTCCAGCCTGCGAGGCGAACCTAAGGATCACCTCAGCTCCATTTGAGGCTCTTCTCCAAGCTGAGGGACTGTTCACCTCACCTCACACTGAGCTCTTCTCCCGCTGAGGGACTGAGTCCCTTACGCGGCCCTACACTGAGCACTTTTCCCGCTGAGGATTATTCGCGCCTCACTCCAAAGGCGTGCTCGTTCTCCAGGCTGAGGAACTGATCCACCCACGTACTCCATGGAGCGCTTCTCCAGGCTGCGGAACTGATCACTCTGTCAGCTCCAATGCTACGTGCGTGCTTCTCCAGGCTGAGGAAGCTGATCACCCTCAGTCTCCACGAGCCTTCGCAGGCTGAGGGACTGATCACCTTCAGCTCTCCACTGAGCTCTTCTCTCCAGCTGAGGCGAGATCTGGATCAACCTCAGCTACCACTAGGCAGCTTCTGCCAGGCTGAGGGAACTGATCACCTCAGCTCCACTGAGCTCTTCTCACCCAGGACTGAGGAACTCGATCTCGCCTCAGCGCTCACTGAGCTCTTCTCTTCCTCAGGCTGAGAGGGACGATACACCTCACTCCACTGAGCTCTTCTCCAGGCCTGAGGAACTGAAATGGCACCGTATCAGCTCCACTGACGCTCTTCTCCAGCTTGAGGAGACTGATTCACCTCAGCACTCCATGGAGCTCTTCACCTCCAGGCCAGGCTGAGGGACTGATCACCGAGCTCGGGCTCCATTTGGAGCCTTCATGCTAAGGCTGAGGGTACGATCACCCTCCATGGACTCTTCCTTCCGAGCTAGAGGGACTGATCACCTCAGCTCCATGAAGCTTACTTCTTGCGCAGCAGTACTGAGGGACTGATACACCTAACAGCTCACCGATGGATAGCTCTTAGGCATCTAGGCTCGAGGGACTGAGCACACTGCTCACCTCCATGGGAGCGCTCGTTCTCCAGGCTGAGGGACTGACCCCCTCACCTCCATGGAGCTCTTACTCGCAGGCTGAGGGACTGCTCACCTCCCCCGCCCCAAATACCCTCCCATGGAGCTCTTCTCCCAGGCTGAGGGAGACGGATGCCCTCACCTCCATGTGCCTACCCACTCTCCAGCTGAGGGACTAATCACCTCACCTCCATGGAGCTCTTCACCAGGCTGAGGACTGACAGACCCACCTCCATGGAGCTTCTTCTTCCAGCTTAGGGACTGCACCACCTCAAGCCTCCGATGAGGCTCTTCTCCAGGCTGAGGGACTCTCACGCGATCACCTCCATGGAGCTCTTTCTCCCAGGCTTGAGGGACTGATCACATCACCTCCATGGAGCTCTTCTCCAGGCATTACGGGACTGACCACCTCACCCTCCATGACCAGCTCTTCTCACAGGCTGAGGCGACTGCTCACCTCAGTCTCCAATGGAGCTCTTCTCCAGGCTGAGGGACTGCTCACTCTTCACCTCCATGGAGCTCTTACCAGCTGAGGGACAGCTCGACGGCCTCACCTTCCATGGAGCTCTCCAGGCTGAGGGACTGACCACCTCACCTCCATGGAGCTCTTCTCCAGGCTGAGGGACTAATCACCTCACCTCCATGGAGCTCTTCTCCAGGCTGAGGGACTGACCACCTCACCTCCATGGAGCTCTTCTCCAGGCTGAGGGACTGATCACCTCACCTCCATGGAGCTCTTCTCCAGGCTGAGGGACTGATCACCTCACCTCCATGGAGCTCTTCGCCAGCTAGTCTGGGAATGATCATCCTCACCACGCTGCCATGGAGCTCTTCTGCAGGCTGAGGGGACTGATCACCTCACCTCTCCATTGAGCACTTCTCCAGGCTGAGGGACTGATTCACCTCACCCTCCTATTGAGCTCTTCTCCGGCTGAGGGACTGATCACCTCACCTCCATTGAGCTCTTCTCCAGGCTGAGGGACTGATCACCTCACCTCCATTGAGCTCTTCTCCAGGCTGAGGGACTGATCACCTCACCTCCATTGAGCTCTTTCACCACAGGCTGAGGGACTGATCATACCTCACCTCCATTGCGAGCTCTACTCTCCAGGCTGAGGACTGATCACCCTCACCCCATTGAGCTACTCTCCAGGCTAGGACGATCACCTCACCTCCATGGAGCTCTTATCTCCAGCTGAGGGTCCTGATCACCTCACCTCCATTGATCTCTTCTCCAGGGACTAGGGACTGACACCTCAGCTCCATTTGAGCTCTTCTCGCTAAGCTGAGGACTGATCAACCTCACTCTATGGAGCGCTCTTCTCCAGGCTGAGGGACTGACCACCTCACCTCCATGGAGCTCTTCTCCAGGCTTAGGGACTGATCACCTCACCTCCATGGAGCTCTTCTCAGCTTAGGGTACAGATCATCCTCACCTCATGGAGCTCTTCTCCACCTTAGGGACTAATCACCTCACACTCCATTACAGCTCGTCTTTCCAGGCGAGGACTGATCAACTCACCTCCCATTGAGGCTCTTCTCACACAACTTAGGACTTAATCACCTCACATCCATGGAGCTCTTTCTCCAGCTTAGGGATACTAATCACCTCACCTCCATGAGCTCTTCTCCAGGCTTAGGGACTGACCATCTCACCTACATGGAGCTCTTCTCCAGGCTGAGGGACTAATCACCTCACCTCCATGGAGCTCTCTCACAAGCTGAGGGACCTGATCACCATCACCCCCCATGAGCTCTTCTCCAGGCTGAGGGACTGATCACCTCAGCTCCATTGAGCTCTTCTCCAGGCTGAGGAACTGATCACCTCAGCTCCATGGAGCTCTTCTCCAGGCTGAGGGACTGACCACCTCACCTCCCCTGTAGCTCTTTTTTTTTCTCAGGCTTTAGGGACTGATCACCTCACCTCCATGGAGCTCTTCTCCAGGCTGAGGGACTGATCACCTCACCTCCATGGAGCTCTTCTCCAGGCTGAGGGACTGATCACCTCACCTCCATGGAGCTCTTTCTCCAGGCTTTAGGGACTGACTATCATCTCACCTCATGGAGCTCTTCTCCAGGCTAGGACTGACACCTCACCTCCATGGACTCATCCTCCAGGAGGCTTAGGGACAGACCATCTCACCTTACCTCCATCATGAGCTCTTCTCCAGCTTTGCAGACTGATCACCTCACCTCGAGCTCTTTCTCCACACTTCTTTTCTTTTTCTAGGCCTCCGGGGACTGACCAACTCAAATATTTTTCTCCAAGATTGATGGACTGATTAAATTCATTTTCCCATTACTACTGCTCCCTATTATATTTGATGGCCCATGGTCCGGGGGCGTAAAGCTCCCGCTTCATTCACACACGGAGGGGCCCGGGTTGGGCGATTCCCGGCAGGTGGAAATTCCGACAAACGTTTCCTACAACCTATTGTCCTGTTCACCTAGCAGCACCTAGGTACCGCTGGTGTTTGTCGCGACTGGTGTGCGGTCGCATCCTGGGGGCGGACAAATTAAGGACCCCAATGGAAATAAGTGTAGACATCCTCGGTTGAACGCACTAGGACTTTCTTGGTTATTACCTGGGTGGCTAACCTCTCCGGGTTAAACCCGAACGAAAATCTATCTTAATCTTAAGACACTGCTGTGTAGAGCACGAGTGTCGGGAAATTACACATTGTCAACAAGACGGCTAGTTTGAGGGAGCCTTGATTGTCTTATGCTGTCTTTATACTATGTCCTTGTATTGCACTGCTGAAGCCACTGGAGGGCGAAACGTCTACAAGTAAAGCTAGACAGATGTTGCACATGTGTCTAAGTCTTCATTATGGAAAATTTGCCTACCTGTATTAGGACACCGAGATTATTACCATCCTTACACACTTCTGTAGGTCAAGGAGTACATGTCTAAAGCAGTTAGGTGACCTTTAGTTAGGTTACGTTACCAGGTAACTTCTGGACTGGTACTTCAAGTGCATCGATATTATTAGTGGAACTAAGAATATTGATGTCAACTGTTACCCGACTCGAATCAGATTAGTGGATACTAATTGGATACAGTCGGGTAAACAGTTGACATCAATATTATTAGTTGGAACTAAGAATATTGATGTCAACTGTTACCCCATTTGAATCAGATTATGGAGCTAATTTGATACAAGTCCGGGTAACAGTTGACATCAATATTATTAGTGGAACCTAAGAATATTGAGTCAACTGTTACCCCGATTTGAATCAGATTATGGAACTACTTTGATACAAGTCGGGTAACAGTTGACTCAATATTATTAGTGTCACTAATAATATTGGATGTCAACTGTACCTCGACTTGTATCAAATTAGTGGAACTAATCTGAATCAATTCGTGGGTGATCATATGCACCTCGTCGTTAATAGTAGGTGATTAATACGTGAAAATTACTCCATTTCCAGTATCCAGTGAGCCACAAGTGTCACCAGAAGAATGACACACTCGTTAAGACATCCAGTGGGTTCACAGGTGGCTGGTGAGACATTAGGGTTCTAGCTCCCCACAACAGGGGGTGTGAAGGCCTGGTGTCACCAGACACATTTCCATTAGGAACTGGCCTCCACACTCCAGTGGTTCCACAGTTTATGGCTGAGGTGGCTGGCTGGCTCACACCTAGCTGCCCATAACGGTCTGTATCCGTGATCGAAGGCTGTTTGGGTTTCCATTTGCAGACCTTATGCACGCGCGCTGTAAACTCCAACTGTACAATAAATACATTAAATACTCGCCTTTCCGACTGTGACTGTCAAGCCCCCACTGAGCTGTCCCTAGGTGGAATGTTCCTCAGCACACTAACCACACCAAGAATAAGTATATTATATATAATATAATAATAATAATAAAATAATAATAAATCTTCAATAATAATAATAATAATAATACTATCAGTATTTACTACGAGACGCAATACAAGTATACCACATACATGTACAAGGTATACCATACGCGTATACAAGGTATACCCATACACGTACAAGGTATACCAGTACATGTACAAGGTATAACCCAGTAACATGTACAAGGTATACCAGTACATGTACAAAGGTAAACACCATACATTTACAAGGTATACCAGTACATGTACAAGGTCTAACTTCTAGCTACAGTGTACAAGGTATACCAGTAGAAAGGGGGGGGCAACATACATGTACCAAGCGTACTCCCAGTACATGTACAATGTATAGCAGTACAATGCCAAGGTATAGCCAGCTAACATTTACAAGGTATACCAGTACATGTACAAGCTATGACATTACATTACCATGGTATACAAAACATGTACAAAGGTATACAGTACATGTGCCTAAGGTATACCCAACCACACAGTACAAGAGATACCAGAACATGCCACAAGGTCATACCAGTACATAGCAAGGGTATACCAGACATGTACAAGGTAACAGTCACATATACAAGGTATACTTAATACATGTACAAGGTAATACCCAGCTACATGTACAAGGTACTACCAGTTACAGGTACAAGGTATACCATACACTGTAACAAGGTATTCACCAGATAATGTACAAGGTATACCAGTACATGTTACACAGTAATACCAGTATCATGTACAAGGTATACCAGTGACATGTACCAAAGGATCACCCGTACATTTACAAGGTATACCAGTACATGTACAAAGGTATACCAGTAACATGACAAGGTATACCAGTACATGTACAAGGTATACTAGTACATGTACCAGGTATACCAGGAACATGTACAAGTATACCAGTACATGTACAAGGTATAACCAGTACATGTACAAGAGGTAAACAAGTACAGTACAAGGTATACCAGTACAAATGTACAAGGTATACCAGTACATGTACCCAGGCTTAGTACCAGAACATGTCAAGGTATACCAGTAGCTGAACCAATGTCCCATACATAGTACCAGGTATAACCAGAACACGGTACAAGGTATACCCATACACATGTACAAGTATACCAGCTACATGTACAACGAAACAAAAAAGAAAAAAAAAAATATACAAGAGTACATGTACCAGTATACACCAAGCATGTACAAGGTATACCATACAGGTACAAGGTATACCAGTACATGAACCAGGTAAACCAGTACATTGCCCGAGGTATACCAGAACATGTACAAGGAATAACAGTAACATGTAACAAGGTATACCAGTACATTGTACAAAATAAGCAGAACAGCACAAGGTATAACCATACATGTAAAAAGGGTATACCAGTACATGTACAAGGTATACAGTACAGTATACAAAGGTATACCCATACATGGTACAGAGGTATACCATTACATGTACAAGGGGTATACCATACAATGAACAAGGTATACCATAACATGTACAAGGTATACCGTACATGTACAGAGGAAGCCAGTAATCCATGCGTACAAGGTATACCAATACATGTACTCAGTATACCAGTACATGAAACAAGGTATACCAGTACATGTACAAGGTATCAGTACAGGTACAGTATACCAATACCATGTACCAGGTATACCAGTACAGGTACAAGGTATACCAGTACATTACAAGGTATACAGACAGTACAAGGTATACCAAACATGTAGCAAGGTTATACCACTACATGTACAAGGTATAACCATACATGTACAAGGTATTTTACCATACATGTGACCGAGGTATACCAGTAATGTACCAGGTATACAGTACTGTACAAGGTATTCAGTACATGTACAAGGTAATACCAGTACACTGAGAACAAGACATACCAGTACATGCACAGAGGTATAAACCAGAACATATACAAGGTAGACCAGTACATGTACAGCAGGTATAAGCCAATACATGACAAGTATACCATACATGAACCAGGTAAACCACGAACATGTACATTACGGAGTATACCAGTCAATGACAAGGTATACCAGTGACATTACAAGGTATATCAGTACATTGAACAAGGGATACCAAACTAGTAACAAGAATACCAGTACATGTACAAGGTATACCCGTACATGAACACAGGTATACCAGTACATGTACACGGTTTACCCGTACAGGTACAAGGTATACCCAATACATGTACAAGGTAATACCAGTACATGTCACTATTAGATCTACCAAGAACAATGCCACAAGATACAACAGTCACACCTGTACAAGGTATTCCAGAACATGTACACCAGTATACCGCAGTACATGTACAAGTATACCAGTACATGTAGCAAGTATACCAGTACATATAACAATGTATACCAGTACATGAACAAGGTATACGTCAGTACATGTCCCATGTATACCATACATGTACAATGGCTATCACCAGTACAGTACACGGTATACCACAGTACATAGACAAAGGTATACGATACATGTACAGGTATACTAGTACATGTACAAGGTATACCATAACATGTACAAGGTATAAACCATACATGTACAAGGTATAATCAGTACTCTATATACACAAGACACACACCAGTACAATGTACAAGGTACGAGTCCCCCGTACATGACAAGTATACCATACATCGTACAAGGTATACCACGTACATGAACAACGTATCCAGTACAGCTACAAGGTATACCCGGAACATGTACAAGGGTATACCAGTACATGTACAAGGTATACCAGTACATGTATACGATTATACAAACATGCACAAGATATACCAGTACATGTACAAGTATACCAGAACATATACAAGTCTAGCCCAGTACTGATACAGGCGTATACCAGTACAACTGTACAAGGTTATACAGTACATGTAAAAGGTATACGCTAGTACATGAACAAAGTATAACAGTACATGTGACAGGTACATACCAGCTACATTTACAAGGTATACCATACATGTACAAGTATATACCAGTAACAAAGTGCGCGAAGGTATACTAGTGCGCGATGTACAAAGTTATATGCCAGTACATAGTATCAAGGCATACCAGTACAAGTACAATGAGGATACCAGTACAGTGTACAAGGTATACCAGACATGAGTACAGATTACCAGCTACTTGTAACAAGGTATACAGATCATTAGCTGACATCAGTAACTACTACTATATAGAAAGTTGCTTGTTCCTGAGCATTTCTTCCGCGAATACTAGGCGTTTTTGTCCCAGGATTGTGACCCACGACCATCCACTAACACCCCGACGATGTGACCCACACCACTGCCACTAACACCCAGGAGTGACCGCCACACGCACGCTCCGACTAACACCCAGGATGTGACCCACACAGTCCACTAACCACCCAGGATGTGACCCATCACCAGTCCTTAACACCCAGGATGTGACCACCACACCCGTCACTAACACCAGGATGTGACCCACACCATCCACTATCACACCCGGATGTGAACACCCAGTCCACAAACACCCAGGATGTGACTCGCACACCATCCCACTTACACCCAGCGAACACGACCCGACACCCGTCCCCCACAAACACCCAGGATGCGACCACACCAGTCCACTAACACCCAGATATGACCCACACCAGTCCACTAACTACCCAGGATGTACCTACCGCTCACCAGTCCACCTAACACCAGGAATGCGACAACACCAGCCCACTAACACCCAGGAATGCGACTCACACCAGTCCACTAACACCCAGGATGCGACCCACACCAGTCCACTAACCACCCAGGATGTAACCACACACCATCCTAACACCAAGGATGTACCCCACAACCAGTCCACCTAACACCCAGGATGTGACCGCACACCCATCCACTAACCACACAGGATCGACCCACACTCCATCCACTAAACACCCAGGACGCAACCCACACCATCCAGTCCACTAACACCGCAGGATGCGACCCACACCAGTCCACTAACACAACCCAGGATGCGACCGCACTACCAGGTCCACTAACACCCAGGAATGTGACCTCAGCACTAGTCCACTAATCACCAGGATGTGACCCACTCCATCACTAACACACCAGGATATGACCCACACCAACCACTATCACCCGAGGATGCGACCCCACACCAGTCCACTAACAACTCAGGATGGGGCGACCCACACCAGACCACTAGCATCCCAGGATGTGACCTCACAAGTCCACACCAAGTCCCACTAACACCCAGGATGTGACCCACACCAGTGCCCACTAACACGCCAGGATGTGACCCACACACAGTCCCACTAACACCCAGGATGTGACCCACACCAGTGCACTAACACCCAGGATGTGACCCACACCAGTGCACGTAACCACCCAGATGCGACCCCACACCAGCTCCCACTGAACACCCAGGATGTGAACCACACCAGTCCCACTACACCCAGGATGTGACCCACACCAGTCCAACTAACACCCAGGACGGCGACCCACACCAGTCCACTAACACCCAGGATGCGACCCACACCAGTCCACTAACACCCAGAAGCGACCCACACCAATTCAACTAACCACCCAGGATGCAACCCACAACCAGTCCACTAACACCCAGGATTGACTCCACACCAGTCCTCTAACACACAGATGTGACCCTTGGACCCAGGAGCCACTAACAACCCACAGGATGTACCCAAGCACCTATCCACTAACACCCAGGATGTGACCACTCACCAGTCCACTAACACCCCAGGATGTGACCCACGCCAGCCTACTAACACCCAGGATGTGACCCCACACCAACCACTAACACACCAGGATGTGACCCACACCAGTCCTCTAACACCCATGGAGATCGACCCACACCGTTCCACAAACAACCCAGGATGCGCCCCATCCCAGTCCACTCACACCCAGGATGGCGGGGACCCACACCCGTCCCTAACACCCAGAATGTGACACCCACACCAGCCCACTAACACCCACACCATGACCCACACCATCCACTCACACCCAGGATGCCGACCACACATCCACCTAACTCCCAGGATCGACCCACACCAGTCCCCACTAACATCCAGGATGTGACCCAACACCAGTCCTCAACACCCAGGATGTCTGGACCCACGACCAGTCCACTAACACCGCAGATGTGACCCTCACCATCCACTAACACCCAGGATGTGACCCACACCAGTCCACTAACACCCTAGGATGTGACCCACACCTATCCCTCTAATACCCAGGATGTGACCCACACCAGTCCCCACTAACCCAGGATGTACCCACACCGAGTCCCACTAACACCCAGGATGTGACCCACACCATTCCACAACACCCAGGAGGCGACCCCCCACCAGTCCCCCTAACACCCAGGGATGCGACCCACACGCAGTCACTAAGCACCCAGGATGTGACCCACACCATCCACTAACACCCCAGGAAGTTGACCCACACCAGTCACTAACACCCAGGATGTGACACCATCACCATCCACAAACACCCAGGATGTGACCCACAGCCATCCATCTTACACCCAGGATTGATCCAGACCAGTCCACTAACACCCAGATGCGACCCCACACCCATCCATCTACTCACCCAGATGTGACCCACACCAGTCCACTAACACCCAGCGTGACCCACACCAGTCTCACTAACACCCAGATGTACCCCCCAACCAGTCCACATAACACCCAAATGCGACCCCACACCATCCACTATCACCCAGACACAGCGACCCCACAACACCCACACCCCAGATCCACTATCACCCAGGATGATGATCCTGCCCAAACCATCCACTAGCAACACCCAGGATGTACCCTCACACAGTTCCCACTATCACCCAGGATAATACACCATACCAGTCCACTAACACCCCGGAGCCCAGATGATGACCGCACACCCAGTCCACTAACACCCAGGATGCGACCCACACCAGTCAACTACACCCAGGGATGAGCCGACCCAACACCACTCCACAAGCACACCAGGATGGACAGCTCCACACCATTCACTAACACCCCAGGATGTGATGCACACCAGTCCACTAACAACACAGGATGTGACCCACACCGAGTCCACTAACACCCAATAAGTACAATCACACCACAGCTCCACTAACATCCACAGGATGTGACCCACAACCATCCACGAACACCCATGCTAGTTGACCTCCACAACCCAGTCCACTAACACCCAGGATGCGACCCACACCATCCACTACATCACAGGATGCGCGACAGCACCAGTCTCCACTAACACCCGTGATGCGACCCCCACCGTCCCACTATGCAACACCCCGATGTGACCCCCACCAGTCCTCTAACACCCAGGATGTGTGCCCACACCACTCCCAGTCCACTTAACCCCCAGGATGTGACCCAACACCAGTCGTCCACTAACACACCATTATTCAACTGACGGCAGACCATGGCCAACCGGTTTAAGGAAACACTCCCGATGTTTCCAACCCTTCGCCGGGAATCGAATCCGGACCCTCACCGTGTGAAACGAGAGCTTTTGCCAACAGGCCACGGGCCACAGTCTACTGGATGGTAATAGCATTTAACTACCTCATCGCTGATCGAGGTAACTAATATCCTTCAGTAGGTAGGAAACGTAAGCCAGGCACCCAAATATACCGATGGAGGGGCACAGGACCTGCCCAACTGGCATTCACTTGGGACCATCGTTTACACCTTCTATATCCAGCAACAAATTCACTATGAATTAAATAATCTGGGCCCATGTAGAGAACGTATCCAAAGATAAGATAAGATAAGAGATAAGATTTCGTTCGGATTTTTAACCCCGGAGGGTTAGCCACCCAGGATAACCCAAGAAAGTCAGTGCGTCATCGAGGACTGTCTAACTTATTTCCATTGGGGTCCTTAATCTTGTCCCCCAGGATGCGACCCACACCAGTCGACTAACACCCAGGTACCTATTTGCTGCTAGGTAAACAGGACAACAGGTGTAAGGAAACGTGTCGAAATGTTCCCACCCACCGGGAATCGAACCCGGGCCCTCCGTGTGTGAAGCGGGAGCTTTAGCCACCAGGCCACCGGGTCACCCCACTGACCCCTTTTATTAACGTGCTGTGTTTGTGATGGACGGCGAAGCAGCTTAATGAGGCATGGCAGATGCCCGGTTTTCTAATATATTATTTTTTCCCCTGTGAACTACCTAGTCAATAATTACTAACGAATTTGCTTTGTCTGCTTTCGTAGGGTGAAGTCTAGGATCTTTCTTTAATTCTTGGTATAACTTAACAAATATCTGAGATCAACTGTGTCGCAGAGGTCTGAGCTGTGCCCAGACCTCTGCAACCTCTGTGGTAGTAGGTTGGTAGACAGCAACCACCCAGGGAGGTACTACCATCCTGTGGTAGTAAGTTGGTAGACAGCAACCACCCAGGGAGGTACTACCATCCTGTGGTAGTAGGTTGGTAGACAACAACCACCCAGGGAGGTACTACCATCCTGTGGTAGTAGGTTGGTAGACAACAACCACCCAGGGAGGTACTACCGTCCTGTGGTAGTAGGTTGGTAGACAACAACCACCCAGGGAGGTACTACCATCCTGTGGTAGTAGGTTGGTAGACAACAACCACCCAGGGAGGCACTACCGTCCTGTGGTAGTAGGTTGGTAGACAACAACCACCCAGGGAGGTACTACCATCCTGTGGTAGTAGGTTGGTAGACACAACCACCCAGGGAGGTACTACCATCCTGTGGTAGTAGGTTGGTAGACACCACCCAGGGAGGTACTACCATCCTGTGGTAGTAGGTTGGTAGACAGCAACCACCCAGGGAGGTACTACCATCCTGTGGTAGTAGGTTGGTAGACAACAACCACCCAGGGAGGTACTACCATCCTGTGGTAGTAGGTTGGTAGACAACAACCACCCAGGGAGGTACTACCATCCTGTGGTAGTAGGTTGGTAGACAACAACCACCCAGGGAGGTACTACCATCCTGTGGTAGTAGGTTGGTAGACAACAACCACCCAGGGAGGTACTACCATCCTGTGGTAGTAGGTTGGTAGACAACAACCACCCAGGGAGGTACTACCATCCTGTGGTAGTAGGTTGGTAGACAACAACCACCCAGGGAGGTACTACCATCCTGTGGTAGTAGGTTGGTAGACAACAACCACCCAGGGAGGTACTACCATCCTGTGGTAGTAGGTTGGTAGACAACAACCACCAAATAATATGATTGCTGGTTGTTTCTGTCTCATAATCACTCAAGAAAACAGGTACGTCTTGCTACTTATACTTACACTTAAGTCACACTACATATACATATTCATATATATGCAAAACAACCTCCGGGGAAGTAAGATGGTAGATGTAGGCCTCTCGTGTTGCAATCAACCCAGCATGAGGACCTTGCAATGGTGCAGAAAAAGGGAGATGTCGAAGTAAATACGATCCCAGAGAATGTCTTCACTTAATATTATCCTCTCTGCAGATTGCATGCGCCTGATGATGTGTTGATTGTAACACGAGAGGCCTACATCTATCATTCAACCATCCCCTTCCCCCGTGGTTGTTTTGCATGCTGTGTCGCTTCGTCTGTGATATTTGCGTAATATATATATATAATATATATATATATATATATATATATATATATATATATATATATATATATATATATATATATATATATATATATATATAACACCGATTTGAATTCTGTAAATAGGTCTTGTTCTTATTTATATCCTTTCATCTCCATGGGGAAGTGGAAAAGAATCTTTCCTCCGTAAGCTATGTGTTTCGTAAGAGGCGACTAAAATGCCGGGAGCAAGGGGCTAGTAACCCCTTCTCCTGTATATATTACTAAAAATAATTAGAAAATGTTTATAAAATTGGGATCTTTAAATGTGTGTAGATGTAGTATAGGTAAGGAAGAGATGATTGCTGATGTTATGAAAAGAAGTTGAATGTCGTAGCTCTAAGCGAAACAAAGCTGAAAGGGGTAGGTGAGTTTCAGTGGGAGAAATAAATGGGATTAAGTCAGGAGTATCTGAGAGAGTTAGAGCTAAGGAAGGGGTAGTAATAATTTTGAAGGATCAGTTATGGAAGGAGAAGAGGGAATACAAATGTATAAATTAATGGATTATATGGATTAAAATAAGGATCGGATGCGAAAAGTGGGTCATAATAAGCGTGTATGCACCTGGAGATGAGAGGAGTGTAAAGGAGAGAGAGAGAGAGAGAGAGATTTTGGGAGATATTTAGACAGTGTTTGGAAAGTTTTGAACCAAGTGAGAAAGTAATTGTGGTAGGGGACCTAAATGCTAAAGTAAGAGAAACATTTAGAGAGGGTGTGGTAGGTAAGTTTGGGGTGCCAGGTGTAAATGATAATGGGAGCTCTTAGATTGAACTTTGTATGGAAAGGGGTTTAGTTATAGGTAATACATATTTTAAGAAAAAGCAGATAAGTATACAAGATATGATGTAGGGCGAAATGACAGTAGTTTGTTGGACTACATATTGGTAGATAAAAGACTAATTGGTAGAACTCAAGATGTTTGTAGATGAATGGTTCAGAGAACCGACATGTTGATAAATTAGACACATGTGCAACTCTTGGGTATCTTTATTGAGGAAACGTTTCGCCACACAGTGGCTTCATCAGTCCATACAAAGGAGAATCTTGAAGAATAGGAGGAGAATGAGGTAATCAGTCCCTCAACCTTGAGTCGATGTGGTCAGTCCATCAATCTCCTTTGTATGGACTGATGAAGCCACTGTGTGGCGAAACGTTTCCTCAATAAAGATACTCAAGAGTTGCACATGTGTCTAATTTATCAACTCAAGATGTACATATTTATAGAGAGGCCACAGATATATCAGATCACTTTTTAGTTGCAGCTACAGTGAGAGTAAAAGGTAAATGGGATACAAGGAAAATGGAAGCAGCAAGTAAGAGAGACGTGAAGATTTATAAACTAAAGGGTGAGGTAGTTAGGATAAGATATAAACAACTACTGGAGGATAGATGGGTTAGTGAGAGTATAGGTAATGGGGTTGAAGATGTATGGGGTAGGTTTAAGGAATGTATAGTTAGAGTGTTCAGCAGGAAGTTTGTGGTTACTGGAAAGTGGGTGCGGGAGGGAAGAAGAGCAATTGGTGGAAGATGATGTAAAGAGTAGTAAGAGGAAAAAAGTTTTTACAAAGTAGAAGTGATGCAAGGAGGGAGAAATATATGGAGAGAAAAAGAGAGGTTAAGAGAGTGGTGAAGCAATGTAAAAAGAAAGCAAATGAGAGAGTTGGTGAAATGCTGTTAACAAATTTTGCTGAGACGAAGAAAAAGTTTTGGAGTGAGATTAATAAGTTGAGAAAGTCTAGGGAACAAATGGATTTGATAGTTAAAAATAGGAGAGAAGAGTTATTAGATGGAGAGTTAGAGGTATTGGGAAGATGGAGGGAATATTTTGAGGAATTGTTAAATGTTGATGAAGATAGGGAAGCTGTGATTTTGTACATTGGCCAGGGAGGAATAACATCTTGTAGGAGTGAGGAAGAGCCAGATTTAAGTGTGAGGGAGGTGCATGAGGCAGCAAGTCGAATGAAAGGAGGTAAAACAGCTGGGATTGATGGGATAAAGATAGAAATGTTAAAAGCAGGTGAGGATATAGTTTAGGAGTGGTTGGTGTTTTTATTTAATAAATATATGGAAGAGGGTAAGGTACCTAGGGACTGGCAGAGAGCATACCTGGAGTTTACCTGGAGAGGGTTTCGGGGGCCAATACCCCAGCGACCCGGTCTGAGACCAGGCCTCATGGTGGATCAGGGTTTGATCAACCAGGCTGTTACTGCTGGCCACATGCAAGCTGATGTACGAACCACAGCCCGGTTGGTCAGGTACTGACTTTAGGTGCCTGTCCAGTGCCTTCTTGAAGACAGCCAGGGGACTATTGGTAATCCTCCTTATGTATGCTGGGAGGCAGTTGAACAGTCTTGGGCCCCTGACACTTAATGTGTTCTCTCTCATTGTACCCGCCACGAGTACAATGAGAAATGTTGCATCTCCTGCCTAGTCTTTTCCTTTCATATGGAGTGATTTTCGTGAGCAGGTTTGGTACCAATCCCTCCAGGACCTTCCAAGTGTATATTATTATGTATCTCTCTCTCCTGCATTCGAGGGAATACAGAGCAAGGACCATCAACCGTTCCCAGTAGTTTAGGTGCCTTATCGCACTTATGTGTGCCGTGAAAGTTCTTTGTACACTCTCCAGGTCTGCAATGTCGCCAGCCTTGAAAGAGGCCGTTTGTGTACAGCAGTATTCCAGCCTAGAGAGAACAAGTGATATGGAGAGCATCACCATGGGCTTGGCATCCCTAGTTTTGAAGGTTCTCATTATCCACTCTATTATTTTCCTAGCTGATGAGGTAGATACATTGTTGTGGTCTTTGAAGGTGAGATCCTCTGACATTATCACTCCCAGGTCCTTCACATTACTTTTCCGCTCTATTGTATGGCTAGAATTTGTGGTATACCCTGACACAGTTTTAATTTCTTCAAGTTTTCCATATCTGAGTAGTTGAAATTTCTCCTCGTTGAACTTCATATTGTTTTGAGTGGCCCATTCCAAGATTTGGTTGATGTCCGCTTGGAGTCTCACGGTGTCTTCGATGGAGGTCACTGCCATGGTGATCCAGGTGCCATCCGCAAAGGAAGACATGGAGCTATGGCTTACATCTCTGTCTATGTCAGAAATGAGGATGAGGGACAGAATGGGACCGAGTACTGTACCTTGTGGAACAGAGCTTTTTACCATGGCTATCTGGGACTTTACTCTGTTTACTATTACTCTTTATGTTCTATTTGTCAGGAAAATTGTAGATCCATCTACCAACTTTTCCCGTTTTTCTTTTTTCCCGCATTTTGTGTGCTATTACACCGGTCACACTTGTCGAAAGCTTTTGCAAAGTCTAGTATACTACATCTAAAATTTTATCCTCTACAGCATCCAGAACCTTGTCATAGTGGTCCAGTAGCTGGGACAGACAGGAGTGACCTGTTCTAAACCGTTTTGCCCTGGACTGTTAACTGATGGGTATCTAGGTGGTTGGTGATCTTGCTTCTTAGAACCCTCTCAAAGATTTTTATGTTTATGGGATGTTAGTGCTATCAATCTGTAGTTCTTTGCAATTGCTTTACTGCCACCTTTGTGGAGTGGGGCTATGTCTGTTGTTTTTAGTGGGGGTGGAAGACCCCTGTGTCATGCTCCCTCTCCATAAAATGTTGAAGGCACACGATAGGGATTTCTTGGCAGCTCTTGATGAACACGGAGTTCCCACGAGTCTGGGCCTGGGGGAGAGTGCACGGCCAAGTCATTAATTGCCTCTTCAAAATCTTGTGAAGTTATAATAATTCCGAGGGGTTTCGGGATGACCAAATTTTGGGTTTCGTTCATAAGAAATTCATTTGGAATGTCGAAACCCTTTGAGTGGGGGAGTGGATCGCCCGAACACTGAGTCATTTGGGACTTTAGTGTCTCACTCATTTCTTGGGTGTCCCTTGTGTATGTTTCCCCTCCCGCCTAAGCAGGGCCCCCAAAACTGGATGCTGTTTTTTTCTTAGATTTGGTATAAGAAAAGAAGTATTTTTTTTTCAATTTTCTTTGTGGCTTTTAGTTCTTCCTGTGATTCTTGTCTCCTATAAGATTCCTTCAGCTTAAGTTCGATATTTACAATTTCATTGACTAGAGCTTCCGTTCGTATTTCAGATATATTGACCCCACTCAGCAGCTCTGTGACTCTTCGCCTTCGTCTGTATAGGGAACGTCTCTCTCTTTCTAGTTTACATCTTCTCTTTCTTTTTCTTTATGGAATGTGACTTGAGCAGATTTCAAGAACCACAGAATTCATTTTTTCAAAGCAGATGTTCGGATCCGTGTTGTTTAGGATATCTTCCTATCTTGTTTCATTTAGGACATGGTTTACTTGATCCCATTGTATGTTGTTGTTATTGAAATTGAATTTCGTGAAGAGACCTTCATGACTGCTCACATTTTGCTGGTCCGGTGCCCTGTGCATACATGTCTGTACCTCTATTATGTTGTGATCTGAGTGAATTGTCTTTGATACAGTTATATTACGTATCAGATCATCATTATTAGTGAAGATGAGGTCCAGCATATTTTCTAGTCTTGTAGGCTCTACTATTTGCTGGTTTAAGGTGAATTTGTTGCAGAATTTAATAGTTCGTGTGTGTGTGAATTTTCCTCTGAGCTGCCTCCCGGGGAGATCTCTGCTAACACACTGTTTGCTATACTCCTCCATTTTAGGTGTCTCAGGTTGAAATCTCCTAGTAGTAAGATGTTTGGGGCAGGAGTTGGGAGATTTTCCAGACAGTGGTCAATTTTCTCAAGCTGCTCCTGGAATTGCTGGGAAGTTGCATCTGGAGGCTTGTATACAACCACAATGAGAAGGTTTTGGTTCTCGATCTTTACCACCAAAACTTCAACTACATCATTTGAGGTGTTTAGTAGTTCTGAGCAAATAAGCGACTCTGTGACATACAGGCCAACCCCCCCCCCTTCCCTTGTTGTCTGTTTAATCTGTGGCATCGGAATAGGTTATAGCCTGGGATCCACATTTTGTTATCATAATGGTCCTTTATGTGGGTCTCTGTGAATGCTACAAACATTGCATTTGGCTCCCTGAGCAGTCCCTTGATGTAAGGAATTTTGTTGTTTGTTGATGGCTTTAGACTCCGCATGTTTGCAAAGACAAATGTCGTATTGGTGGAATTTAGGGTGAATAATTCCTTTGTATAAAGGCAAAGGGAACAAAAGAGAGTGCAAAAGTTTATAGGGAGATAAGTCCGTTGATTATACCTGGAAAAAGTGTAGGTAGAGTTATTTTTAAAAAAATAAGTTAAGAGGGAGATTAGGATAGCAATGAACGGAGTTTATACAATGTTGCCGAATAGGTAAAATTGGTCGTTTATAAAGAACTATTTAAAATTAAGCCCCTTTTCTAAAATTTTAAATATACTTTAAAAGGTATATTTTTTTAATTTTTATTAACGTAAAAAAAATTTTTGTACCAAAACCCCTTTAGAAAACTTCCCTGCCCTTAAAGATAACGCTTTTAAATTTAGCCTAACCCAACTAAACATATTTTAGATAAATTTACAAAAAATTTAATAGAAACAAATGAAATAATTTTTGCTTTAGGGGCAAATATTTTTTGCAAAATTTCATAAAGATGAAGTATCAGTCCCTGGGTGTGGAGCTGGACACCAACATGGTCTTGAAACACCCAGGTGTTGCCCAGTCTTTAATTCTTTATTTTTTAATTAATGCATCGGGTCTCCCCCAAGGCAGGGGGCCAGAAAAAAGAAAAACTTTTACCCATTTCACCCATCACTGTCTTGCCAAGGCTCCTTACACTATAGTTTTAAAACTGGAACATTAACACCCGTCCCTTCAAGGGGGAGACACGTTTTTCCCCTCTCCGGGCTCAAGTCCAGCCTGCCAGTTTTCCCTGAAACCCTTTATAAATATTACCTTGCTGCACCCAACAGCACGTCAAATCCTAAAAACCCTTTGTCTCCATTCACTCCTTTACAAACTCTATCAATTTATGAAATATATATCAAGTATAACTACAAGTATAACTTCTATTATGTATTACGTAGAATAAATGAATTACACTACGATCAGTCTTTTGGTGTTTGTAATACAAACAGGGGGATCAGTCCCTTCTTGAAATTCTATGTAAGGTGGGCAGTGACCGTCGAGTTTCTTCATAGCTAAGGTCATTATACATCTGCTAGGCCTAGGAGTGATTAACTAGGCCTAGTAATAATAATAATAATAATAATTATAATAATAATAATTATTTCTATAAACTTAATTAATATATCTTAACATCATCTGCCTAGAATTATTATTGTCATTATTATTATTATTATTATATTATTATTATTATTATTATTATTCATTAATAATATTAGTATTATTATTGTCATTATTATTATTATTATTATTATTATTATTATTATTATTATTATTATTAATTAGTCATTAATAATAATATTATTATTATATTATTATTATTATTATTATTATTATATTATTATATTATTATTATTATTATTATTATTATTATTGTCATTATTATTATTATTATTATTATCGTCAGTATTAACTTGGACAGTATATTCTTGTGGGTGGTAGAGAACTTAGGGATAAATAAGGTTGATCCGAGGAGAGAGAACACCTCCAATTCCTCGGATCAAGATCCCTAAGCTAGGATAAAAATCATTATTAAACTGTGGCTTAGACTGTGGTGTTTGTGTGTACAGGACGCACCTGACCAACGCTGTGGTGACTGCTGTGGGCGTGGCGGTGGTGGGCGTGGGCGCCTTCCTCTCCAGGGACTATGTGAGGCGTGTGCTGTTGTGGGTGGCAGTGCAGGAGGCGTGGCTAGTGGTCGTGGTCTTCCTGGCACTCTTTGCACTCGTCTCTCTGGTGAGTTTATAGCTGTGGGCGAGGCTGTGGGCGTGGCTGTGGGCGAGGCTGTGGGAGTGGATGTTGGCGTGGCTGTGGGCGTGGCTGTGGGAGTGGATGTTGGCGTGGCTGTGGGCGTGGCTGTGGGAGTGGATGTTGGCGTGGCTGTGGGCGTGGCTGTGGGAGTGGATGTTGGCGTGGCTGTGGGCGTGGCTGTGGGCGTGGCTGTGGGAGTGGATGTTTATCTGACTGAACGCTACTGTGGGAGTGATTTAATCTGACTGAACGCTACTGTGGGAGTGGATGTTAATCTGACTGAACGCTACTGTGGGAGTGGATGTTAATCTGACTGAACGCTACTGTGGGAGTGGATGTTAATCTGACTGAACGCTACTGTGGAAGTGGATGTTAATCTGACTGAACGCTACTGTGGGAGTGGATGTTAATCTGACATGAACGCTACTGTGGGAGTGGATGTTAATCTGACTGAACGCTACTGTGGGAGTGGATGTTAATCTGATTCTGAAGGATGAGTGAGGATGTTACAGTCCTGGAGGTGGGAAGTACAGTGTCTGTACTCTGAAGGATGAGTGAGGATGTTACAGTTCTGGAGGTGGGAAGTACAGTGTCTGTACTCTGAAGGATGAGTGAGGCTGTTACAGTTCTGGAGGTGGGAAGTACAGTGTCTGTACTCTGAAGGATGAGTGAGGCTGTTACAGTTCTGGAGGTGGGAAGTACAGTGTCTGTACTCTGAAGGATGAGTGAGGCTGTTACAGTCCTGGAGGTGGGAAGTACAGTGTCTGTACTCTGAAGGATGAGTGAGGCTGTTACAGTTCTGGAGGTGGGAAGTACAGAAGGGTAGATAGGCAAGTAGGTAGGTAGGTAGGTAGGTAGGTAGGTAGGTAGGCAGGCAGGCAGGCAAGCAGGCAGGTAGGTAGGCAGGCAGGCAGGCAGCAGGCAGGTAGGTATGGTAGGTAGGCAGACAGGCAGGCAGGCAGGCAGGCAGGCAGGAGGTAGGCGGCAGGCAGGAAGCAGGCAGGCAGGCAGGTAGGCAAAGGGGAGGCAGATGGTAGGGAAGTAGGGGTATCCACATCAACACCAGCCCGCCGGTACATAAAACCAACACTCCCCATCTCCCAAAACCAGCGTTTTTTAAAACCTTTTTAAAAACTTGGCCACAAACCCAGAGAAAAATAAAACCCAAACCCCCGGGCTGAAGAACAGGCTGGACCCCCGTACCAGCCGTCCACACGACTGACAGATTACCTTTTGACAACCAGATTACAATTAATCTTTACAAAAGGGATTTTTTAAAGAGTGGGGTTTGGTTAGCTGGTGTAGTGTGAGAGGCACTGGGTTAGGTGGTGTATGTGTAGTGGCAGCTGAGGGTTTGGTTTGGGGGTGATGTGTGAGTGGGAGCTGAGGGGTTTGGTTGGGGTGCATGTGTGGGGGCTGAGGTTAGGTTAGGGATTATGTGTGAATGGCAGCTAGGTTGGTTAGGGGTGCCCGTGGATGGCAGCTGAGGGGTTTTGTTGGTGGTGCAAGGGTGGGGGCACTGAGGGGAGGTTTGCTGGTGTATGTGAAGGTGAGGTTTTGGTTAGGGAAAGCATGTGTGATGGCACTGAGGTTTGGGGGTTTGGGGGTGCATGGCGAGTGGCAGCTGAGGTTAGGTTTTGGTGGGCATGGTGGGGGGCAGCGAGGTTAGGTGGTTATGTGTAGGGGGCCCGCGAGTTAGGTTAGGTAGTGTAGGGGTGAGTGGCAGCTGAGGGTTTGGTTTAGGTAGTGGGGGGGGGGGGGGGGGGGGGGGGGGGGGGGGGGGGGGGGGGGGGGGGGGGGGGGGGGGGGGGGGGGGGGGGGGGGGGGGGGGGGGGGGGGGGGGGGTTGTGTGGTGGCAGCTGGGTTAGGTTTGGGTGGGTGTAATGGCGCTGAGGGTTTGGGTTTGGGGGTGTTGTGTGAGTGGCAGGGGGGAGGTTAGTTGTTTTATGTTGGGGCAGGTGAAGTTTTGGGGGGGTGATGTGTGGGTGGCAGCTGAGTTTGGTGTGCAGTGTGGGGGCAGTAGTAGGGTTGGTTGATGTGTGGGTGCAGCTGAGGTTAGGTTAGGTGGGGTTGTGGGGTGGCAGCTGGGGAGGTTGTGGGTGATGTGTGGGTGGAGCTGAGGTTTGGGTTGGGGTTATTGTGGGTGGCGTGAGGGGTTGGTTGTGTGGTGTGGGTGGCAGCTGAGGTTAGGAAGTTGTATGTGGGTGGCAGCTGAGGTTGGGGTGCATGGTGGTGGCAGCTGAGGGGAGGGGAGGGTTTTATGTGTGGTGGCAGCTGAGGTTTGGTTAGGTGTAGTGTGGGTTGCGCTGAGGGTTTGGTTTGGGGGTGTATTGGGGGTGAGCTAGGTTGGTTAGTTTTTGATGTGTGGGTCAGTGAGGTTTGGGTTTGGGGTGTATGTGTGGGTGGCACTGAGGTTTTGGTTGGTGGGATGTGTGGGTGGGAGCGAGGTAGGTTGGTGTGATGTGTGGGCCCCGTGAGGTTAGGTTAGGTTTTATGGTGGGTGGCACTGAGGTTTTGGTAGGTGTTTATGTGTGGGTGGCAGTGAGGTTAGGTTAATTTGGTATGTGGGTGGCAGTGGGTTTTGGGTTGTGTGAATTGTGGGTGCACTGAGGTTGGTTAGTGTGATGTGTGGGGCAGCTGAGGTAGGTTAGGTAGAAAGTGTGGTGGAGCGAGGGTTGGTTAAGTGTGTAGTGTGGTGCAGCTGGGTTTGGTTTTGGTAGTGAATGTGGGTGGCACTGAGGTTTGGTTAATTGAGTGTGGGTGGCACTGGGTTGGTTAGGTAGTGAATGTGTGGGTGGCGCTGAGGGTTTGGTTAAGTGTGATGTGTGGGGGCCTTTAGGTTAGGGGTTTGAGGATGTGGGGTGGCCAGAGGTTTTGGTAGGTAGGGGGGGGCACTGAGGGTTAGGAGGGGGATTTGTGGGGGGCAGCTGAATTGGTTTAGGGGTGTTTTTGTGGGGGCAGCTGAGGGGGTTTGGTTTGATTGTGGTGGCAGCTGGGTTAGGTTGGGAGTGTATGTGTGGGCAGCTGAGGTTAGGAGGGATGTATGTGGGGTGGATGAGGTTTGGTTTGGTATGTTGTGGGTGGCGCTTTTGGTTAAAGGGTGTTGTGTGGGGGGCAGTGAGGTAGGGGTTGGTGGGTTTTGGGTGGAAATGAGGTTAGGTGGTGGAATGGTGGTGGCCCCGAGGTTAGGTTTTGTAGTGTATGTGTGGGTGGCAGGAGGTAAATTTGGGAGTGAAAGTGTGGGTGGAGCTGAGGTTAGGTTGTTGGTTGTGTGGGGGCAGGAGGTTAGGTTAGGTGTGAAAGGGGGGGTGGCACTGAGGTTTTGGGTGTGGGGTTGTGGGGGCAGCAGGGTTTGGTTAGGTATGAATGTGGGGGGGCAGCTGAGGTTAGGTTAAGTATGTATTGTGGGTGGCAGCGGGGTTTGGTTGTAGGATGGTGGGGGGCAGCTGAGGTAGGTTAGGTTTTTTTGGTGGCAGCTGAGGTTGGAGGTGAGGTTTTGGGGGGCGCTGAAATTTTGGGTTGGGGGTTTTTTTGTGGGTCGCTGGGGTTGGTTAGTTAGTGGAATTGTTGGGTGGGAGTGGAGTTGGTAGGGATGTAGTGTGGGGGCAGCTAGTTAGGTTGGGGTTTTGAAAGGGGGGTGGGGCTGAGGTTAGGGTGAAAGTGTGAGTGGCGCTGAGGGTTTGGAGGTTGTTTTGGGGTGGGGCAGCGGGTTTTGGGTTTGTTGTTTGGGTGGAGCTGAGGTTAGGGTTTTGGTGCATGTTGGGGTGGCACTAGGGTTTGGGTTTGGTGGGGGTATTTTGGGGCGTAGGTAGGGGGGGGTTTTTATGTTGGGGGGGCAGCCGGGGTTTGGTTAGGTAGTGAATGTGTGGGTGGCAACTGAGGTTTAGGTTAAGTAGTGTATGTGTGGGTGGCAGCTGAGGTTAGGTTAGGTTAGGCTAGGTGGGATTAGTCAGGAAACTGGACATGTGTTTCCTGACGCGGGTCCCGTAGCTCGATTGTTAGCGCACTCAACTGACACATTGAGGTGCATGGTTCACTCCCCTGTACGGGTGGAAACATTCTGGCGTGTTTCCTTAAAACACCTGCTGTCCCTGTTCGCTTGGCAATAAGTAGGTACCTGGGTGTTAGTCGACAGGTGTGGATCGCAGCCTGGGGACAAAACTGGCCTAATTTGCGGAAAATGCTCAGCATAACAAGCGGCTTTCTATATAGTAGTATGTCACTGATGTCAGCTATGGTCTGTATACCTTGTACTTGTAGAAATAAAGACCCGACACTGGAGTTCCAGTGTCGGGTCATCATGTAACAGCCGAGATTCTTTGTGTGCCACAGCGTCTCTGCTCTGTCTTGATTATAGTACTGAATGGCTCTAGTATCATAAGACATTCACTTCACATAGTAACACTTTGATTGACTCAGTCCCAGTGAGACAGAAAACGTAACAATTCCATAATAATTCACTCTTATTCAACTTTCAAAATACAGTGGACCCCCGGTTAACGATATTTTTTCATTCCAGAAGTATGTTTCAGGTGCCAGTACTGACCGAATTTGTTCCCATAAGGAATATTGTGAAGTAGATTAGTCCATTTCACACCCCCAAACATACACGTACAAACGCACTTACATAAATACACTTACATAATTGGTCACATTGGGAGGTGATCGTTAAGCGGGGGGTCCACTGTATACTAAGTGAGATTAGGAATATTGTACACTTGAAGGGTTTCCAGGCGAGTCTGTCTCCCATGACTTTTTCGCCGTCCTCTTTGAAACCAATACTGCTTAAACCCGCTCCTAGCACAGCTAGGGACAATCACCAGCGTCTCCAGTACAGCAACACACTTAAACCCGCTCCTAGCACAGCTGGGACAATCACCAGCGTCTCCAGTACAGCAACACACTTAAACCCGCTCCTAGCACAGCTAGGGACAATCACCAGCGTCTCCAGTACAGCAACACACTTAAACCCGCTCCTAGCACAGCTAGGGACAATCACCAGCGTCTCCAGTACAGCAAAACACTTTAAACCGCTCCTAGCACAGCTAGGAACAATCACAGCGTCTCAGTACAGCAACACACACTTAAACCCGCTCCTAGCACAGCTAGGGACAATCACCAGCGTCTCCAGTACAGCAACACACTTAAACCCGCTCCTAGCACAGCTAGGGACAATCACCAGCGTTCCAGTACAGCAACACACTTAAACCCGCTCTTAGCACAGCTAGGGACAATCACCAGCGTCTCCAGTACAGCAACACACTTAAACCCGCTCCTAGCACAGCTAGGGACAATCACCAGCGTCTCCAGTACAGCAACACACACTTAAACCCGCTCCTAGCACAGCTAGGGACAATCACCAGCGTCTCCAGTACAGCAACACACACTTAAACCCGCTCCTAGCACAGCTAGGGACAATCACCAGCGTCTCCAGTACAGCAACACACTTAAACCCGCTCCTAGCACAGCTAGGGACAATCACCAGCGTCTCCAGTACAGCAACACACACTTAAACCCGCTCCTAGCACAGCTAGGGACAATCACCAGCGTCTCCAGTACAGCAACACACTTAAACCCGCTCCTAGCACAGCTAGGGACAATCACCAGCGTCTCCAGTACAGCAACACACTTAAACCCGCTCCTAGCACAGCTAGGACAATCACCAGCGTCCTCCAGTACAGCAACACACTTAAACCCGCTCCTATGCACAGCTAGGACAATCACCAGCGTCTCCAGTACAGCAACACACTTAAACCCGTCACTAGCACAGCTAGGAACAATCACCAGCGTCTCCAGTACAGCAACACACACTTAAACCCGCTCCTAGCACAGCTAGGGACAATCACCAGCGTCTCCAGTACAGCAACACACTTAAACCCGCTCCTAGCACAGCTAGGGACAATCACCAGCGTCTCCAGTACAGCAACACACTTAAACCCGCTCTTAGCACAGCTAGGGACAATCACCAGCGTCTCCAGTACAGCAACACACTTAAACCCGCTCCTAGCACAGCTAGGGACAATCAACAGCGTCTCCAGTACAGCAACACACACTAAACCCGCTCCTAGCACAGCTAGGGACAATCACCAGCGTCTCCAGTACAGCAACACCACACTTAAACCACGCTCCTAGCACAGCTAGGGACAATCACCAGCGTCTCCAGTACAGCAACACACTTAAACCCGCTCCTAGCACAGCTAGGGACAATCACCAGCGTCTCCAGTACAGCAACACACACTTAAACCCGCTCCTAGCACAGCTAGGGACAATCACCACGTCTCCAAGTACAGCAACACACTTAAACCCGCTCCTAGCACAGCTAGGGACAATCACCAGCGTCTCCAGTACAGCAACCACTTAAACCCGCTCCTAGCACAGCTAGGGACAATCACCAGCGTCTCCAGTACAGCAACACACTTAAACCCGCTCCTAGCACAGCTAGGGACAATCACCAGCGTCTCCAGTACAGCAACACACTTAAACCCGCTCCTAGCACAGCTAGGGACAATCACCAGCGTCTCCAGTACAGCAACCACACTTAAACCCGCTCCTAGCACAGCTAGGGACAATCACCAGCGTCTCCAGTACAGCAACACACACTTAAACCGCTCCTAGCACAGCTAGGGACAATCACCAGCGTCTCCAGTAACGCACTACACACTTAAACTCGCTCCTAGCACAGCTAGGGACAATCACCAGCGTCTCCAGTACAGCAACACACACTTAAACCCGCTCCTAGCACAGCTAGGGACAATCACCAGCGTCTCCAGTACAGCACTACACACTTAAACTCGCTCCTAGCACAGCTAGGGACAATCACCAGCGTCTCCAGTACAGCAACACACAAACTTAAACCCGCTTCTAGCACAGCTAGGGACAATCACCAGCGTCTCCAGTACAGCAACACACTTAAACCCGCTCCTACCACAGCTAGGGACAATCACCAGCGTCTCCAGTACAGCAACACACACTTAAACCCGCTCCTAGCACAGCTAGGGACAATCACCAGCGTCTCCAGTACAGCACTACACACTTAAAGTCGCTCCTAGCACAGCTAGGGACAATCACCAGCGTCTCCAGTACAGCAACACACACTTAAACCCGCTCCTAGCACAGCTAGGGACAATCACCAGCGTCTCCAGTACAGCACTACACACTTAAACTCGCTCCTAGCACAGCTAGGGACAATCACCAGCGTCTCCAGTACAGCAACACACACTTAAACCCGCTCCTAGCACAGCTAGGGACAATCACCAGCGTCTCCAGTACAGCACTACACACTTAAAGTCGCTCCTAGCACAGCTAGGGACAATCACCAGCGTCTCCAGTACAGCAACACACACTTAAAACCCGCTCCTAGCACAGCTAGGGACAATCACCAGCGTCTCCATACAGCACTACACACTTAAACTCGCTCCTAGCACAGCTAGGGACAATCACCAGCGTCTCCAGTACAGCAACACACACTTAAACCCGCTCTAGCACAGCTAGGGACAATCACCAGCGTCTCCAGTACAGCAACACACTTAAACCCGCTCCTAGCACAGCTAGGGACAATCACCAGCGTCTCCAGTACAGCAACACACTTAAAGTCGCTCCTAGCACAGCTAGGGACAATCACCAGCGTCTCCAGTACAGCAACACACACCTTAACCCCGCTCCTAGCACAGCTAGGGACAATCACCAGCGTCTCCAGTACAGCACTACACACTTAAATACTCGCTCCTAGCACAGCTAGGGACAATCACCAGCGTCTCCCAGTACAGCACTACACACTTAAACCCGCTCCTAGCACAGCTAGGGACAATCACCAGCGTCTCCAGTACAGCACTACACACTTTAAACCCGCTCCTAGCACAGCTAGGGACAATCACCAGCGTCCTCCAGTACAGCACTACACACTTAAACTCGCTCCTAGCACAGCTAGGGACAATCACCAGCGTCTCCAGTACAGCAACACACACTTAAACCCGCTCCTAGCACAGCTAGGGACAATCACCAGCGTCTCCAGTACAGCACTACACACTTAAACTCGCTCCTAGCACAGCTTAGGGACAATCACCACGTCTCCAGTACAGCAACACACACTTAAACCCGCTCCTAGCACAGCTAGGGACAATCACCAGCGTCTCCAGTACAGCCACTACACACTTAAACTCGCTCCTAGCACAGCTAGGGACAATCACCAGCGTCTCCAGTACAGCAAACACACACTTAAACCCGCTCCTAGCACAGCTAGGGACAATCACCAGCGTCTCCAGTACAGCAACTACACACTTAAACTCGCTCCTAGCACAGCTAGGGACAATCACCAGCGTCTCCAGTACAGCAACACACACTTAAACCCGTCCTACCACAACTAGGGACAATCACCAGCGTCTCCAGTACAGCAACACACACACTTAAACCCGCTCCTAGCACAGCTAGGGACAATCACCAGCGTCTCCAGTACCAATACTAATATCCTCATTTTACCCTACTAATAAAGAAGCCAGTTACACATACATCACACTTCAACTAGAAGGTTCACAAACGAGGGGCCGTAACAGTGTGTGTGTGTGTGTGTGTGTGTGTGTGTGTTGTGTGTGTGTGTGTGTGTGTGTGTGTGTGTGTGTGTGTGCACGAGTACGGTCATTGTTGTACCCATCTATTGTATAAAATATAAAACAATACATTCCACCATGTATTGAATGTTTAGTTTAATTGAACTTTCTCTCTGATCCTGACCTCTGTTCACGACTTTAATGGGAACATTTCATGTGGAAGGCCTCCTACTGTGTGTGTTATGATACGTGGATACATCTACCCTGGCATGATTATTAATGTACTCTGATATGAGATACATATACTTGAAGATGATGACACATATTCCCTGACATGAGGACACATATTCACTGTCATGAGGACACATTCTCTGACATGAGTACACATTTCTCTGACATGAGGACACTTTCACTGACATGAGGTCACATATTCCCTGACATGAGGACACATATTCACTGTCCATGAGGACACATTCTCTGACTGAGTACACATATTCTCTGACATGAGTTACACATATTCCCTGACTGAGGACACATATTCCCTGACATGAGGACACATATTCACTGTCACGAGGACACATTCTCTGACATGAGTACACATATTCTCTGACATGAGGACACTTTCACTGACATGAGGTCACATATTCAATGATATGAGGTTACATATTCTCTGACATGACACATATTTACTGACATGAGGATATACTCTGACATGAGGACACATATCTTTGAGAGGGTTCTAAGAAGCAAGATCGCTAAACATCTAGAAACCCATCAGTTACACAACCCAGGGCAACATGGGTTTAGAACAGGTCGCTCCTGTCTGTCTCAACTAGTGGACCACTGTGACAAGGTCCTAGATGCACTAGAAGACAAAGAAAATGCAGATGTAATATATACAGACTTTGCAAAAGCCTTCGACAAGTGTGACCATGGCGTAATAGCGCACAAAATGCGTGATAAAGGAATAACAGGAAAAGTTGTTAGATGGATCTACAATTTCCTCACAAATACTACACAAAGAGTAGTAGTCAGCAGAGTAAAGTCCGAGGCAGCTACGGTGAAAAGCTCTGTTCCACAAGGCACAGTACTAGCTCCCATCTTGTTCCTCATCCTCATATCTGACATAGACAAGGATGTCAGCCACAGCACCGTGTCTTCCTTTGCAGATGACACCCGAATCTGCATGACAGTGTCTTCCATTGCAGACACTGCAAGGCTCCAGGCAGACATCAACCAAATATTTAAAAGGGACACAGAAAACAATATGAAGTTCAGTGATGAGAAATTTTAATTACTCTGATATGGAAAACGTTAGGAAATTAAAACTATATCTGAGTATAAAACAAATTCCAGCCACACAATAGAGTGAAAAACTAACGTCAAAGACCTGGGAGTGATCATGTCGGAGGATCTCACCTTCAAGGACCATAACATTGTATCAATCGCATCTGCTAGGAAAATGACAGGATGGATAATGAGAACCTTCAAAACTAGGGAGGCCAAGCCCATGATGACACTCTTCAGGTCACTTGTTCTATCTAGGCTGGAATATTGCTGCACACTAACACCACCTTTCAAGGCAGGTGAAATTGCTGACCTAGAAAATGTACAGAGAACCTTCACGGCGCGCATAACGGAGATAAAACACCTCAATTACTGGGAGCGCTTAAAGTTCCTGAACCTGTACTCCCTGGAATGCAGGCGGGAGAGATACATGATTATATATACATGGAAAATCCTAGAGGGGCTAGTACCGAACTTACACACGAAAATCACTCCACATGAAAGCAAAAGACTCGGCAGACGATGCAACATCCCCCCAATGAAAAGCAGGGGTGTCACTAGCACGTTAAGAGACAACACAATAAGTGCCAGGGGCCCAAGACTGTTCAACTGCCTCCTAGCATACATAAGGGGGTTACCAATAGACCCCTGGCTGTCTTCAAGACCCCTGACTGTCTTCAAGACCCCTGACTGTCTTCAAGACCCCTGGCTGTCTTCAAGCAGGCACTGGACAGGCACCTAGAGTCAGTACCTGACCAGCTGGGCTGTGGTTCATACGTAGGGTTGCGTGCGGCAACATAACAGCCTGGTGATCGTCCTGTCCACCAAAAGGGGGTGGTCTCAGACCATTCCC
>NC_069486.1:16051015-16070281 GCF_026875155.1 Cherax quadricarinatus | reverse complement strand
ACATCGTTCATTGGAAACTGGTTTATTTTCTGGTTGGTGCTCCCTGATATCGTGTATACCTCCCCAAAATACCGACGAAAATTAAAAGGGTTGCAGAAGCGTCAAAATGGCAGTCTTGTGGTGACCTCGTTGAGTTCCAGACCAACAACCTCACCCAGTGATAAAAGGCAGCTGGAGTGTCTAACCTTTGCGAGTTACTGCAACTCTTTACTAATAACAGTTTTCCAGAGTCTGTTGATCAGGTTAGGGTCTAGATAGAGCGTAACCAAGTTAGCAGATACCGTTGGTAGACCAAGAATGGAAGTTGGGACCTCAAGACCACAAAGGTGCACGAGACAAGGTTCCAGAACATATATAACCTGTCACTACTGTTGTAAGCCCGTCCATATTAAGACCAATTACTTGAAGTTTCAAGAATCTTTCATAAAAGGTGAGGCGAATAATTCGGGTTTTTAGCAACCCAATGGCATTTATTTATTTATTTATTTATTTATTATAAATTTGTGCACACATACAGAGGTACAAAAAAATACAGATAAGAGCAGTATCCCAAAAAGCCACTTATACTATGCATAGAAATTAAACGGGCTGGTTTAAAAATTTAAAACTTAAGATTAACTAAGCAATGATGAAGTCAGTGATAAAACATTAATGTAAACAGATTACTATAAAGCACAAGTGAGTATTACAAAGACAGGTCATATGAAGGATTCTGTTAGGTAGTGTATTTAAAAAATAAAAAAGGGTTAGATTGGGTTTTAGGTTTAACATTTATGTGATATAATTGTGAGAAACATTTAAGATATACAATTTATAAGGTTCAGTTATTCAGTATTTATTTGGTTTTGGGTGAGAAAGTGATCTTTGAGTAGAGACTTGAATTTATAAACAGGTAGTGTTTCTTTTATATTTACAGGTAATGAATTCCAGATTTTAGGGCCTTTTATGTGCATTGAGTTTTTGCATAGCGTGAGATGGACACGAGGAACATCAAAGAGTGACTGTGCCTTGTGTTATGGTCATGTGTTCTGTTGAGGTTGGCAAGGAGATGTTTTAGGGGAGGGTTAATATCAAGTTTTAAATGTTCTATGTATGTAATAGGTGCAGTAATAAGTATGGATGTTTTGTATGGTGATAGGTTTAGTGTATTGAATATTGGTGGAGTGTGCTGCCTGTAGTGAGAATTTGTTATCATTCTAACTGCAGCCTTTTGTTGGGTAATTAGTGGTCTGAGATGGTTAATTGTTTTTGAGCCCCATGCACAAATTCCTTTAGGTGAGATAGGGGTAAAAAAGAGAGTGATATAGGGCCAGGAGGGCTGACTGTGGAACATAGTACCGTATCTTCGATAGTATGCCACAGTCTTGGAATTTTCTTAGAAATTTGTTGTTATGTGTTTTTGAAATTTGAGTCTATTATCAAGGTGGATTCCTAAGAATTTTTCCCTCTGTTAGCTTTGTGATAGGTGATCCGTTTATCATTATGTTAAGAGGGACATCTGTAGCTCTGTTACCAAACTGAATGAAGTAGGTTTTGTCAATGTTTAGTGTAAGATTGTTAGTCCTCATCCAGGTAGATATTTTCTGTAATTCCGGTATTTCAGTATTGGCTAGTGTGACTGGGCTCGGGGAGAGAAGACGTATGTAGTGTCATCTGCAAATAGTGTGGGTTTGAGTAATTGCGAAAAGCTTTTTGGTAGGTCATTTATGTATAGGAAAAGAGAAGGGGCCAAGGACACTTCCCTGTGGGACACCAAAACTGTAATTGGTTGCGCAGAAGAGTTTGCCCCATTTGCGTACACATATTGGCTTCTGTTGCGAGGGAATGACTTGAGGTAATTGAGGGAGCCCTCTTATACCATAGTGTGACAATTTTACGGGGAGCAAGTCATGGTCAACTGTATCAAAAGCTTTACGTAAGTCAATGAAGATCCCCAGTGGGACTTCTTTTTTCTCTATTGCAGTGATATATGTTCTAGCATGTGTATAATAGCATCATTAGTATTTTTATTAGGCCTGAATCCAAATTGGCAGGGGGTTGAGTATGTTTTGGGAGATAAGGTAGGAGTAGATTCGTTTTATGAATTATTTTTTCCCAAAAGATTTTTGAGAGAGGGTGTAAGTTGGATATTGGCCTATAGTTATTCAACTCTGTTTGGTCTCCTCCTTTGGTGGATCGGGGTGACCCTTGCTATTTTGAGTACTGTAGGGAAGGTGGAGGAATCAATGGATTTTTAAAGAGTGTTGCAAAAGATTGGAGATAGCACTTGTGACACTTTTTTTATATATAAAAGGGTGGTAAGGTTACTTAAATCTCCTGCCTTGTTTTTTAGTGCATTGATAATAAGGGAGACTTCGTATGGGTTAAATCGGGGCTAGGAACAGTGTGTTCGGGTAGTTGCCGGTGAGTAGCATTTGGTGGGGTATCTGAGCTTGGGATTTTATGGCAAGGGTTTTTTCCTATAGTGGAGAAGAAATCATTGGGGTCTGTTTGCTGTTTCTGTTGGTGGGAGTTGGGTTCATCTGATTTTGCTAATTTTATTTCGCTATTTCGTGATATCTTTTTTGTTCCCAGAATTTCAGATAGTGTTTTCCAGGTCTTTTTTATATCACCTCGTAAGTTGGATAATCTGTTCTCATAATACAATTTTTTTGCCCTTCTTATCAGGCTGGTTAGGATTGACGAGTAACGTTTTGTTTGGTCCTCTGGTTATGTGACCCATTCTGTACTGTTTTTCATATTGGTGTTTTGTATTTATGGATTTGAGAATGCTGGGTGTTAGCCAGGGACTGTTCAGTCTCTTTGCTGTCATCTGTTTAGTTTTTTTAGGGCAGTGCTTGTTATAGAGGTATTGGGTCTTTTTTAGAAAATTATTATACATTCGTCAATATCTGTACAGATTTCTAGCTCAGTGTGCCATCAATGTTTGCTAATGCTGTTGTGAAGTTATTAATGGCTGCCTCATTGTGAAGTCTGAAGGTGACTTTAGTAGTGTCTTGGGGTAGTTTACCAAGAGTTGTTATGAGGAAAGTAGGGTAGTGGTCTGTGGTATTATCTGTAATTATGCCTGATTTTAAAGGGGATATGGTATTGGTCCAGATGTGGTCAAGTAGGGAAACTAGTCTCTGTAACTCTTGTAGGTTTTGTTACTGTTGGTAGTAACATACAGTTACTCATTGTGTTTGTGAATTCAGTAACGTGTGGGTCCTGGTCTTGCAGGAGATTTATATTGAAGTCACCTGAGAGTAGTAAGTGATCTTTGTTCATGCGTGCATCAGTTATCATACTTCCTAGATTTTGACTAAATTGGCTAATGTTTGACTGTGGAACTCTGTAGATGTTTATCAATGTGAGAGGTTTTTGTAGGTATTTGGATTTGAATTTAGCTATTATATATTCCCCATTAGTAAATATCATCAGTAACCAGAGTAAAGTAAGTGCATGCACAGCACCAGATAGCATTAACAGTGCTGGATTCTCCCATACAAGTGACCACCTTCATGGACACTGGTGTTTACTGTCTCTCCTACGAGACTTAAGGAGGGGGACCCTTTTCCGTTCCCTTACATAGAATTTATAGTAGAAGCCAGTACTGCACTGGCTATTTAACTGTAGGTGTATCGAGGGCATGCCCAGTTAAACAATAATAATAATAATAATAATAATAATCTTTATTTACTACCAGTACATGTACAAGGTATACAGGTCATAGCTGACATCAGTGACATACTACTATATAGAAAGTCACTTGTTATGCTGAGCATTTGTCGCAAATTAGGTCAGTTTTGTCCCAGGATGTGACCCACACCAGTCCACTAACACCCAGGATGTGACCCACACCAGTCCACTAACATCCAGGATGTGACCCACACCAGTCCACTAACACCCAGGATGTGACCCACACCAGTCCACTAACATCCAGGATGTGACCCACACCAGTCCACTAACATCCAGGATGCGACTCACACCAGTCCACTAACACCCAGGATGCGACCCACACCAGTCCACTAACACCCAGGATGCGACCCACACCAGTCCACTAACACCCAGGATGCGACCCACACCAGTCCACTAACATCCAGGATGCGACTCACACCAGTCCACTAACACCCAGGATGCGACCCACACCAGTCTACTAACACCCAGGTACCCATATTACTGATGGATGAACATAGACAACCGGTGTTAAGAAACACGCCCAATGTTTCTACCCGCGCTGGGAATCGAACACAGACCCTCGCCGTGTGAAGCGAGAGCTTCAGTAATCAGGCCAGGGGGCACCCTGGCCTGATCGCACACGGGGCACACGGGGCACACGGGACACACGGGGCACTGTTACTGGATAATGATGTTTTGTGTTTCAGATTGTGTCCCCATCCTATTGTAAACACGGAAGCTCTACCCCTTCTCCAGTTCTGGCCGTAACTCAGGCGATAACCAAAGGAAAGTCTGACAAGAATGTTGGCCACCTTAAAAGTCATCGTCAGATTCATATCCCAAATGGGAACTCAAAGAAATATTCAAAGTGACAGAGCATTAATTTTAAAACATTTAGAGAAGCAATGAGCTGATTAGGTATTAAATAAAGACTTACCTCAGAGCTTAATCATCAGTTTCAAGGAGCATTGGAAAGTGATGAATGGTTTCGAAAACCGACAAGATTCCCATATGTTGCATAAGTTTCTCAATACATCAGCATTGGAGAAGTTACACCAAAATCTGACAACCAGGATGCGTACTTACTGCCAGCATTTTCCCACAGACTGAGATGAATCTTTGCAATCAGATGCTTTATGCCTTAGAGAGATTGTCAGGAGCTGATAGGGTTACAGTTGGGTGTCCTGTGGCTTGATCGTTAGCGCACTCTCACCTCACTGGGTCCGGAGTTTTCGAATCCCCGGTACTGCCTGGAAAATATTAGGGACGTGTTTTTTCATAAAGACACCTGCTGTCCCTGTTTCATCCATCAGTATAAAATGGGTACCTGGGTGTTATTGACTGGTGTGGGTAACATCCTGGGACAAAATTGACTAGTTAGCCCTAAATCTCAGCATTACAAGCGGCTTTCTATATATATATGTCATTGATGTCTCCAGCTAGGCCTGTATACCTTGTATATGTACTGTCAGAAATAAAAATATAATTATAATTATTATTATTATTATTATATTATTATTATTTTATTATTACTATATTATTATTATTATATATTGTACTTAGGTCAGGTTTTGGTCCGAAACAAGACAAGTGTTTCCCTGACTCGGTCTTAATCGTATGATGGCCCACAGCTGGAGCTTTTGGTCAACTTACTGAGACCTTCCACGAAGAAGGTTCAGAAATCGTTTAGCTGGCCCCTTTCCTCCCCCCCCCCCTAATGAGGTGTTAACTGACACAACATTCCCCCATGAAAACCCAGGGCGCCACGAGTACACTGTGAGACAATACAGTAAGTAAGTTGTTAGGGGCCAAGACTGTTCAAACTCTTTTCCCAGTATACATAAAGGGAATTATCAATAACCCTGCTGTCTTCAAGACCCCTGGTGTCTTCAAGACCCCAGGCTGTCTTCCAAGACCCATGGGTGTCTTCAAGACCCCAGGCTGTCCTTTCAAAACCCCTGCTGATTCAAGCTTTCTGGCCGTCTTCAATTCAGACCCCTAGGCGGTCCTTCCAGAACCCTGGCTGTCCTTCAAGAACCCCTGGTTGTCTTCAAGACGCCCTGGCATGTCTTCAAGACCCATTGGTTGTCTTCAAACCCCAGGCTGTCTTCAGGAAGTACCCCTGGCTGCTTCAAGACTCCCCAGGCTGTCCTTCAAGATTCCTGGCTGTCTTCAAGACCCCTGGCGTCTCAAAACCCCTGGCTGTCTCAAGAGTCCTGGCTGTCTCAAGCACCCCACCTGTCCTTCAAGACCACAGGCTGTTCTTCAAGACCCCTGGCTACTTCAAGACCCCAGGCTGTCTTCAGACCCCTGGCTGTCTTCAAGATTTCCTGGCTGTCTTCAAGACCCTGGCTGTCTTCAAGACCCCTGGCTGTCTTCAAGATTCCTGTCTGTCTTCAAGACGCCCTGGCTGTCTTCAAGAACCCCTGGCTGTCTTCAGACCCCTTGGCTGCTTCAAGAACCCCAGGCTGTCTTCAAGATCCCTGGCTGTCCTTCAAGATCCTCGCTGCTTCAATATTCCTGGCTGTCTTCAAGACCCACTGGCTGTTTTCAAGACCCCTGGCTGTCTTCAAGACCCATGGCTGTCTTCAAGACCCTGCTGTCTTCAAGACCCCTGGCTGTCTTCAAGACCCCTGGCTGTCTTCAAGAATTCCTGATGTCTTCAAGAACCCCTGCTGTCTTCAAGACCCCCTGGCTGTCTTCAAGATTCTGGTATGTCTTCAAGACCCACTGGCTGTCCTTCACTTCAAGACGGCACTGGACAGCACCTAAAGTTCAGTACCTGAACCACCGGATGTGTTCGTACGGTCAGTTTCCGTGCGGCCAGCAGGTAACTCCATGTGGATCAGGACCTTGATCCACCACAAGACTGATCTCATGACCGAGCCGCGGGGGCGTTGACCCCCGAAACCTCTCCAGGTAAACTCCAGGTATACAGGTTTCAGGACAAAATAACTCAGAGTCCTTTGTTTCACAATCAAAGGCGCCTGGGTTCGATACCGTGAGTCAGTGTGAGACGTGTTACTATCCACCTACTGTAAATAGTCCTGGAGACGTAGTAGACTATCCTGGAAGCTAGTCTTACTCCACGGGAATAACTGGGAAAAAAATACTTCAGGGCTAAGACTGTATAGGGTACATAGGAAAGTGTACAACAGAAACCTGCCTGTTAATATTGACCTGTTAATATTGACACTGTAATACTGACCTGTAATATTGACCTGGCAAAGGATTAACGATGCTGTAGGGATATTGGCGCGGCTGTAAGTATTGACCTGTAATATTGACGCTGTAAAAAATTGACCTGTAATTTGACACTGTAATATTGACGTCATGAACCAAAAGCCCATATACACCATATCCTCAGACAACCATCCCATTCCACAAGCGCCATCCCTGTGCTCAAAAACTGGACCCATGAGACAAACACGGTCTAGGTCCCGTCCCACACCACGTTAGTACCCACCAACCCCCGAATCCAGTACACGTAACTCGCCGGGCCTGGTTAAGGTAGGTTTTGAGAGTGGTTTTTTAGCTGGTTGGTGTTCACCCATTTCACCTGCGCAATTATACCACCGTAGCCCTGTCACCATTACTCTCCTACCTATGCGTCTTCCAAAATACCACGTGGCACCCCCTTTCACCATTACGGCTCCTAACCTGTCCGATATACCATGCCGCACTTTCACCATTTAGCTCGCCTTTACCTCCAATACCAGGACGCCACCTTCCGACCCATTACTTCTCTACCCCCGGAAGGACTATCCAACTTTTTCCCTTTCACACCCTAGTAACTCGCTATCTGGCTCCAATACCTATTGGTGTGTTGGGTATAGATTGTGATCCCATTGCCTTCAACCGATTACTCTGCCTACCTCCAAATTACCAACGCCTTTTCTTCACGCATTGGTAACTCGCTACCTGGCCAATACCACGGGAGTGACCGGAGAGCCCCCTTCAGCGGGCATTAGCTCCGACCTACTCGCCAATACCACGGCGCCCGCTTCGACCATTAATCCTACCTCCACTTATAACCATCGCCCTTCACGCACATTACTTCTCTACCCGGCTCCGAATTTGTTACCAGGACGATCGGTGGCGCATTCAACCGCTGGCTGGCAACTTCTGTCCCCGTATCTGGCACCATTCCAAACATTACGTCCTACCTCACAAATACCACGGACGTTTCCCCTCTTCACACATTACTCCCTTTTACTCTTGGCCCTCAATACACATTGCGCCGCGCGTCACGTCATTAGCCTGCCTACCCTCCGAATACCTACTCACTCACCCCCCGTCGAGGCCATTACTTCCGTAGCCTCCTTAATACCACTTCTGCCAGCCTCGCCCTCACCGATTACGCGTTCCTCCGTTACCGTGCTCAATACCCAGGTCCCCTTCACCTTTACTCCTACCTCCAAATACGCAGTCGCCCTGTCAGCCATTTAACTCCCTAACCTTCCTAATTACCCAGCGAACGTTAAGGTACGTCTCCCTTCCCATTACTCCTACCTTGCCAATACCAGTCGCTCCTACTTCCAACGCAATTACTCGCTACCCCAAATACCTTGGCCCCTTGCAGCCCTATTACTTACCTGTGACCATACTCCTCATACCATTTCGGTTTTCCGCCCTTCACCGTAATACTCACTGTTACCTTTATATCCACTTACCAGTAACTTCCCCTTCACCATTACTCGCTACCCCCGCTCAGTAGTACCGGCTCGCCTGGAACGCAGGCATACAAGGGATAGAACTTCAACCTTAGTCATAACCCGGCAACGTGTAGACTACAACCTGTCATACCGATGCAACTGGTAGACGTCAGCCTTGTCCCAAAACCAGGCTACTGGAACGTCAGCCTTGTCATACCAGGCTACTGGTAGACGTCAGCCTTGTGCAACCAGGCTACTGGTATGACGTCAGCCTTGTCATACCAGGCAACTGGTAGACGACAACCTTGTCATACAGGCTACTGGTAGACGTCAGCCTTGTCATACCAGGCAAACTGTAGACGTCAGCCTTGTAATACCAGGCTACTGTTATACGTCGCCTTTGTCCCATACCAGGCTACAGGTAACGTCAGCCTTGTCATACCAGGCTACTGGAGAGACTTCAGCCTTGTCATACCAGGCTACTGGTAGACGTCAGCCTTGTCATACCAGGCTACTGGTAGACACGTCAGCCTTGTCATACCAGGCTACTGGTAGAAACGTCAGCCTTGTCATACCATGCCTACTGGTAGACGTCAACCTTGTCTATACCAGGGCTACTGGTAGACGGTCAGCCTGTCATACCAGCTACTGGTGAGACGTCAGCCTTGTCATACCAGGTCTACCTGGTAGACGTCAGCCTTGTCATAACCATGCCTGTTAGACGTCAGCGCTTGTTCATACCAGGCTCTGGTAGACGTCATGCCTTGTCCATACCAGGCTACTGGTAGACGTCAGCCTTGTCATAACCATGCTACCTGGTAGACGTCAGCCTTGTCATACCAGGCTACTGGAGACGTCAGCCTTGTCATACCATGCTACTGTAGAAGTCACCTGTACATACCAGGATACTGTGTAGACTCAGCCTTGTCATACCAGGCTACTGTAGACGTCAGCCTTGTCATACCAGGCTACTGGTAGACGTCAGCCTGTCATACCAGGCTACTGGTAGACGTCAGCCTTGTCATATACCCCAGGCTACTGGTAGACGTCAGCCTTGACATACCATACCAGGCTACTGGTAGACGTCAGCCTTGTCATACCAACTACTGGTAGACGTCAGCCTTGTCATACCAGGCTACTGGTAACGTCAGCCTTGTTCATACCAGCTACTGGTAGACGTCAGCCTTGACATACCAGGCTACTGGTAGACGTCAGCCTTGTCATAGACCAGCTATACTGGTAACGTAAGCCTTGTCATAACAGGCTACTGTAACGTCAGCCTTGACATAAAACCAGGCTACTGGTAGACGTTCACCTTGTCATACCAGATACGGTAGACGTCACAGCCTTGTCATACCAGGCTACTGTAGACGTCAACCTTGTCATACCAGGCTACAGGTAGAACGTCAAGCCTTGTCGTACTCAGGCACTGGTAGACCACAGCCTTGTCATAACCAGGCTACTGGTAAGACGACAGCCTTGTCCATACCAGGCTAGCCTGGTAGAACGTCAACCTTGTCATACAGGCTACTGGTAGACGTCAGCCTTGTCGTACAGGCAACTGGTAGACGTCAGCCTTGTCATACCAGGCTACTGGAAACGTCACCTGACATAGCCAGTCTACTGGTAGACGGTCAGTCCTTGTCCATACAGGCTACTGGTAACGTCAGCCTTGTCATACCAGGCTACTTTTAGGACCGTCAGCCTTGTCATACCAGGCTACTGGTAGACGCAAGCCTTGTCATACCAGGCTACTTTAGACGTCAGCCTTGTCATACCAGGCTCACTGGTAGACGTCACCTGTCATACCAGGCTAACTGTAGAACGTCAGCCTTTCATTACCAGGCTACTGGTAGTACGTCAGCCTTGTCATACCAGCCTACTGTAGACGTCAGTCCTTGTCATACCAGGCTACTGTAGACGACAACCTTGTCATACCAGGCACAGGTAGACAGTCAGCCTTGTCGACCAGCTAACTACTGGTTAGACCGATCCAGCCATGTCATACCAGGCTACTGGTAGACGTCAGCCTTGTCATACCAGGCTACTGGTAGACGTCCAGCCTTGTCATACAAGCTACGGTAGACGTCAGCCTTTTTCATACCAGGCTACTTTTTAGACGTCAGCCTTGTCATACCAGTTCTACTGGTAGACGTCAGCCTTGTCATACCAGGCTAACTATTTAGACGTCAGCCTTGTCATACCAGGCTACTGGTAGACGTCAGCCTGTCATCCAGGCTATGGGTAGACGTCAAGACCTTTCATACCAGCCTACTGGTAGACTTCAGCCTTGTCATACCAGGCTTATACTGGTAGACGTCAGAGCCTTGTCCATAACAATGCCTATACTGTAGAGAACGTCAGCCGGCCTAGTCATAACAAGGTTACTGTAGACGTCAGCCTTGACCATACCAGACTACTGGTAGACGTCAGCCTGTCATACCAGGCAACTGGTAGACGTCAGCCCTTGTCATACCAGGCTACTGGGTAGACGTCAGCCTTGTCATACCAGGCTTACTGGTAGAACGTCAGCCTTGTCATAAAACCAGGCTACTGGTAGACGTCAGCCTTGTCATACCAGGCTACTCTTAAGACGTCAGTCCTTGTCAACCAGGCTACTGGTAGACTCAGCCTTGTCATACCAGGCTACTGGTAGACGTCACCTTGGTCATACCAGGCTACTGGTAGACGGCAGCCTTGTCAATACCCAGGCTACTGTAGACGTCAGACCTTGACATACCATGCTACTGTAGGCGTCAGCCTTGTCGTCCCAGGCTACTGGTAGAACTCAAGCCTTGTCATACCAGGCTACTGGTAACGTCCGCCTTGTCATACCAGCTACTGGTAGACCGTCCAGCCTTGTCAACCAGGCTACTGGTAGACGTCAGCCTTGTCATACCATGGCTACTGGTAGACGTCAGCCTTGGTCATACCAGGCTTCTGTAGACGTCAGCCTTGTCATACCATGCTTAACTGGTGAGACGTCCCAGCCTTTGTCATACCATGCTACTGGGTAGACGTCAGCCTTGTCGTACCAGGCTACTGTAGACGTCAGCCTTGTCCATAACCAGGCTACTGGGAGACGTCAGCCTTGTCATACCAGGGCCTACTGTAGACTCCAGCCTTGTCATACCAGCTACTGGTAGAACGGTCAGCCTTGTCAAACCAGGCTACTGGTAGACGTTAAGCCTTGTCAAACCATGCTACTTTTAGACGTCAGACCTTGTCATACAGGCTACTGGTAGACGTCATCCTTGTCATACCGGCTACTGGTAGAAGCGTCAGCCTTGTCATATACCAGGCTACTGTAGACGTCAGCCCTTGTCATACCAGGCTCCTGTTAGACGTCAGCCGCCTTGTCATACCATGCTACTGGTAGACGTCAGCCTGTCATAACCAGGCTATACTGTAGACGTTCAGCCTTGTCATACCAGTGCTACTGGTAGACGTCACCTTGTCATACCAGGCTACTGGTAGACGTCAGCCCTTGGTAATACCCAAGGGGGCCCCCCTACTGGTAGACGTAAACCTTGTCATACCAGGCTAACTGGTAGACGTCAACCTTGTAATTACCAGGCTACTGGTAGACGTCAGCCTTGAATACCAGGCTAACTGGTAGACGTCAGCCTGTCAAAACCGTGCTACTGGTAGACGTCAGCTTTCGTCATAAGCTACTTTTAGACTCAGCCTTGTCATACCAGGCATACTGGTAGACGGTCAGCCTGTCATAACCAGGCTACTGGTAGACGTCCAGCCTTGTCATACAGGCTACTGGTAGACGTCAGCCTTGTAATAACCCAGGCTACTGGTAGACGTCAACCTTGTAATACCAGGCTACTGGTAACGTCACCTTGTAATACCAGACTACTGTAGACGTCTCCTTGTAAAACCAGCTAAATGGGATAGAACGTCAGCGTTGTCAAATACCAGCTACTGGTAGACGTCAGCCTTGTCCAATACCAGGCTACCAAGGCTACTGGTAGACGTCAGCCTTGCCAATACCAGACTACTGGTAGACGTCAGCCTTGTAATACCATGCTACTGGTAGACGTCAACCTTGTAATACCAGGCTACTTGTAAGACGTCAGCCTTGTCCATACAAGGCTACTGGTAGACGTCATAGCCCTTGTCATTCCAGGCTACTGGTAGACGTCAGCCCTTGTCATACCAGGCTACTGGTAGACCGTCAACCTTGTAATACCAGGCTACTGTAGACGTCAACCTTGTTAATACCAGGTTACTGATGAGACGTCAACTATTAATACCAGGCTGCTGGTAGACGTCAACCTTTAATACCAGGCCTACTGGTAAACGTAACTATGTAATGCCAGTTACTGTAGACGTCAACCTTGACATACCAGACTACTGGTAGACATCAACCTTTGTAATACCCCAGGCTACTGGTAGACGTTAACCTTGTTATACCATTTTACTGATAGACGGTCAACTAGTAATGCCAGGCTACTGTAACGTCAACCTTGTCATACAGGCTGCTGGTAGACATCAACCTTGTAATACCAGGCTACTGGTAGACGTCACCTGTCATACCAGGCTACTGGTAGACATCAAACTATGTAAAAACCAGGCTACTGTAGACGTCAACCTTGTAATACCAGGCTAATGGCAGACCATCAACCTTGTAATAACAGGCTACTGGTAACGTCAACCTTGTCAACCAGGCTACTGTTAGACATCAACCATGTAATAGCAGCACTGGTAGACATCAACCTTGTAATACCCAGCTACTGTAGACATCAAGTTGTAATACCAGCTACGGTAGAAGACGTCCAACCTTGTAATACCAGCTACTGGTAGACGTCAATTACGTAATACCAGCTAATTGGTAGGTGTTCGTCACGCACTGCATGTTGCACACTTACTGGAGTGCTGGTATTTACGTCTAGACGTGCGTCAACACGACTGCTTCAACAATCTAACAGACCACCTTCCAGAAAGAGCTTTAAATTGGGTCAACATTTCGCCCAGTGTAAACCTGCTTCAAGACATGCCTTTAGTAATCTCCACAGACAAGATTTGTCCTTGCATTCATAAAGCTTTGTCAAGAGTGCAAAACGTTGTCCTCGAAAGGAGCTTTCTCTACGAACGTTATCTTCCCTTCCCTGATAGATTACCCTAAGGATCCACGCTATGAGGGCACATGGTTGATGTGTCGTCATCATACAGAATGTGGTGAAACATCAATGTGAAATGATTTAGAGACTGATTACATCGTCTTCACGTCTCTACTGCTTCTCCCACTCTCTATTCTCGACTGAAGAAACCTATCCGTGTAGCGAAACGTTTGAGAATAAAGATACCTAAATGTTGACCATCCGTCTTAACAAGATCATAACAAACTACAACGAAATCTAGAATTAGACAAGTGTCTAATGCTCTCTTAATACGTGTGAGGGATTTGAACCCATTGACTTTCCAAGAGGATGAGAAAGTTGTATGAGAGAATCAAGAGTCATAAGAAAAAAAAATTATTATGGCTACTAACTTATATAAGTCGAGGATTGTATAAACTATTTATTTATGTGTAAAAATATCTGGATCACATTGTTGTAAACGCAGGTTGACAGACATTGACATACATGTTACTCTTGACATAACTAAAATGTCTGAGGTGACGACAGCACTTCAATAAATACTATGATTACCATGTATTTGTCTATTATGAAAGATATACTCACTTGAGTGTGAGATTATGGAAGATATACAGCAGCAACAGGAGTGGTAGTAGTAGCAGTGGTAGTAATAGTAGTAGTTAGCAGCAGCAGTAAAGTAGAGTAGTAGTAGTAGTAATAGTAGAATTAGTAACAAACGGTAGGCAGCAACAACTTGGCTTATAAACCGACATTAAAACTAGCACAGAGAAAAGTTAGTGAAAGATAAACCTTGTTAGCAGCCAGCGAGGAGGTATCGATCCTGGACCTTTAAGGTGTGCAAACTGGAATAAGAGTATTGTACCAGACAGCTTGCTGCTTGTGGCTCAACTCTTGTAATATTTAAGGAGATGCCATTGTTTTGTGGTCATCAACGTTCGTAGTCTCGCATCGTGGTGCGTTGACTTCCAGGAAGGAAAACAACGTTACCCATCATTTCATTCAGTAGCTGTTTTATCAAAAAGTGCCTGGATAATTAAGGTTTAAATGATATTCTAAACTGTAACATCCTCCTCACTTCATCCTTCAGATACAGGCACTGTACTTCCCACCTCCAGAACTGTAAACATCCTCACTCATCCTACAAGTACAGCACTGTACTCCACCTCCAGAAAACTTTAACATCCTCACTCATCCTTCAGAGTAACAGGTACTGTACTGTCCCACCTCCAGAACTGTAACATCCTCACTCAACCTTCAGAGTACAGCAACTGTACTTCCCCCTCAAGGACTGTAACATCCCTCACCTCATCCTTCAGAGTACAGGCACTGTACTTCCCACCCAAGGACTTAACATTCCTCACTTCATCCTCCATGAGTAGAGCGCTGTAGCTTCCCACCTCCAGACAGTAACATCCACACTCATCTTCAGAGTAGAGGCCGCTGTACTTCCCACCTCCAGGACTGTACATCCTCACTCATCCTTCAGAGTACGGCACTGTAACTTCCCACTTCAAGGACAGTAACATTCCCACTCATCCTTCAGAGTACAGGCGCTGTACTTCCCACCTCCAGATCTGTAACATCCCTCACATATCCTTCAGAGTAGAGGCACTGTACTTCCCACCTCAAGGACTGTAACAATCCCTCACACATCCCTTCAGAGTACACAGGCACTGTACTTCCCCGCCTCCAGAACTGTACATACCCTCACTCTTCCTTCAAGTACAGGCACTGCACTTCCACTTCCCGAGAACTGTAAACAACCTCCGCCATGTCTCGAGTACAGTCACTGTACTTCCTACCTCCAGGAAAGTAACATCCTCACCCATCCTTCAAGAGTACAGGCGCTGTAAACTTCCCACCTCCAGGACGGGAGCTACGTATCGACCGGTGCCAACTACAACTAGGTGAGTACGACTTGGTGATACACAACCAATGTAAATATAAGACCTTCAACAAGGTGAACGACTCCACAATCAGTATTTAATATCCAAGGCAATAATTTTAGACCTTCAACGTTACACAATGTTAGAATAATTATCAGCGAGTATCTGGCGCAGCCTTCCAGCCAACACGTCGCTAAATACTTTAGTTACAACATCCTCAGATGTTATTAAGTATCGCTACCAGAACTGAAGGATGAACAGTGACGCTGAAGAACTTGACGACCCTTGGAAGGTACGACTGTATAGGACCAGGATCAAGGAAGACCAGGATCAAGAAGACCAGGATCAAGAGACCGGGGGGCAGGATCAAGAAGACCCGGATCAAGAAACCAGATCAAGAAGACCAGGATCATAAGACCCAGGATCAATAAGACCAGGATCAAGAAGACCAGGATCAAAAGACCAAGACAAGAAGACCAGGATCAGAAGACCAGTATCAAGAAGAACCAGGATCAAGAAGACCAGGATCAAGAAGACCAGATCAAGAAGACCAAGGATCAAGAAGACCAGGATCAAGACCAGGATCAAGAAGACAGGATCAAGAAGACCAGGATCAAGAAGACCAGGATCAATAAGACCAGGATCAATAAGACCACGATCAAGAAGACCAGATACAAGAAGACCACGATCAAGAAGACCACGATCAAGAACCACGATCAAGAAGACCACGACAAAGAAGACCAGGATCAAGAAGACAAGGATCAAGAAGAATCACGATCAAGATGACCACGAATCAAGAAGACCACGATCAGAAGACCAGGAATCAAGAGACAAAGAATCAAGAAGATCACGATCAAGATGACCACGAACAAGAAGACCACGATCAAGAAGACCACGGATCAAGAAGACCACGATCAAGAAGACCACGACAGAAGACAAGGATCAAGAAGACCAGGATCAAGAAGAAACCACGATCAAGAAGACCCAGGGATCAAGAAACCACACGATCAAGAAGACCACGATCAAGAAGACCACGATCAAGAAGACACGATCAAGAAGATCACATCAAGAAGACCAAGGATCAAAGAAGACCCAGGATCAGAAGACCAAGGATCAGAAGACCGATCAAGAAGAACAGGGATCAAGAAGACAAGGATCAAGACGCCCAGGATCAAGAAGACAACGACAAGAGACCACGATCAAGAAGACCACGGATCAAGAAGACCACGATCAAGAAGACCAGGATCAGAAGACCAGGATCAAGAAGACCACGAACAAGAAGACCACGATTCAAGAAAGACCACGATCAAGAAGACCACGATCAAGAAGACCACGACAAGAAGACCACGATCAAAGAAGACCACGATCAAGAAAGACCACGATCAAGAAGACCAAGATCAAGAAGACAAGGATCAAGAAGACCCAGGATCAAGAAGACAAAACGGATCAAGAAGACCAGGATCAAAAGACCACATTCAAAGAAGAGCAGGATCAAGAGACCAGGACAAGAAGACCACGATCAAGAAGACAAGAATGCAAGAAGACAAGGATCAAGAAACCAGGATCAAGAAGACAAGGATCAAGAAAGACAAGAATCAAGAGCGACCAGAACAAGAAGCCAGGATCAAGAAGACAAGGTCCAAGAAAACCAGGATCAAGAAGACCACGATCAAGAAGAACAGGATCAAGAAACAAGGATCAAGAAGACCAGGATCAAGAAAGACCACAATCAAGAAGACCAGGATCCAAGAAGACCAAGATCAGAAGTCCATGATCAGAGACCACGACCCAGAAGACCACGATCAAGAAGAACCAGACCAAAAGACCAGGATCAAGAAGACCAGGATCAAGAAAACCAGGATCAAAAAGACCAGGATCAAGAAAGCCCACGATCAAGAGACCAGGGATAAAGATAGACCAGGATCAAGAAGACCATGATCAAGAAGACCACGATCAAGAAGACCAGGATCAAGAAGACCACGATCAAGAAAACCAGATCAAGAAGACAAGGATCAAGAAGACCACGATCAAGAAGACCAGGATCAAGAAGACCACGACCAAGAAGACCACTACCAAGAAGACCAGGATCAAGAAGACCAGATCAAGAAGACCACTACCAAGAAGACCACGAGTCAAGAAGAACCTCTACCAAGAAGAACCACAGGATCAAGAAGTCCACGATCAAGAAGACCAGATAAGAAGACCAGGATCAAGAAGACCAGGATCAACAAAACCAGGATCAAGAAGACAAGGATCAAGAAAACAACGATCAAGAAGACCAGGAATAAAGAAGACCAGGTCAAGAAGACCACGATCAAGAGACCAGGATCAAGAAGACCACGATCAAGAAGACCAGGATAAAGAAGACCACGATCAAGAAGACCACGATCAAGAAGACCAGGATAAGAAGACCAGGGATCAAGAAGACCAGATCAAGAAGAACCACGATCAAGAAGAACAGGATCAAGAAACCACGATCTACGAAGACAACGATCAAGAAGACCACGATCAAGAAGACCAGGATCAAGAAAGACCTAGGATCAAGAAGACCACGATCAAGAAAGACCACGATCAAGAAGACCACGATCAAGAAGACCAGGATCAAGAAGACCCGATCAAGAAGACCACGATCAAGGAAAGAACAGGATCAAGAAGACGCACGATCAAGAAGACCAGGATCAAAAGACCCACGATCAAGAAGACCACGATCAAGAAGATCATGATCAAGAAGACAACGATCCAAGAAGACGCAGGATCAAGAAGACCACGATCCAAGAAGACCACGATAAAGAAGACCACGATCAAGAAGACAAGGATCAAGAAGACCACGATCAAGAAGACCAGGATCATGAAGACCAGGATCAAGAAGACATGATCAAGAAGAACCACTATCAAGAAGACCAAGATCACGAAGAACCACGAATCAAGAAGACCACGATCAAGAAGACCAGATCAAGAAGACCATGATTCAAGAAACCACGATTCAAGAAGACTCGATCAAGAAGACCATGATCAAGAAGACCACGATTCAAGAAGACACGATCAAGAAGACTCACGATCAAGAAGACCAGGATCAAGAAGACCAATCAAGAAACCAGATCAAGAAGACAGGATCAAGAAGACCAGATCAAGAAGACCACGATCAAGAAAACCACGATCAAGAAGACCCAAGATCAAGAAGAGACCAGGATCAAGAAGACCAGGATCAAGAAGACCAGGATCAAGGAAGACCAGGTAAAGAAACAACGATCAAGAAGGACCACGATCAAGAAGACCACGATCAAGAAGACCAAGATCAAGAAGGACCAGGACAAGAAGAACCACGATCAAGAAGGACCACGATCAAAAGACCACGAACAAGAAGAACCACGATCAAGATAGACCAAGATCAAGAAGACCAGGATCAAGAAGACCCGGATCAAGAGACCACGATCAAGAAAAACAAGGATCAAGAAAAAAGTGATCAAGGAGACCAGACAAGACAGACCCAAGGGAACCAAATCAGGGGAAACCAGAATCAAGGTGACCAGAATCAAGGTGATCAAATCAGGTGACCACATCAAGGTGATCAGAATCAAGGTGACCGAATCAGAAGGTGATCAGAATCAATGGACTCAGGAACAGTGACCAAACTGGACACACATGGGCAACATTCAACTAACATTTGGGTGACCTCGTTGTGCCTCCCTGTGTATATATATACACTCTGAAATGTATACTACCCGTGTATATGACCACTATGAGTTGTGTATATACTCTGAGAGGTGTATACCTGAGTATACACACTGACAAGTGTGTAATATACAACTAGAGGTGTACATATATATATATATTATATATATAACATATAATATATAATATATATATATATATATATAATATATTTATATATATAAATATATTCTGAGAGGTGTGTATATACACAAAGATACACACTGATAAATGATATAAACACAG
>NC_069486.1:16016015-16046015 GCF_026875155.1 Cherax quadricarinatus | reverse complement strand
GTGAGGAGAAATTTCTAAAACTCCGGTATGGAAAACTTGAAGAAATGATAGCTAGATCGGAGTATAAAACAAATTCTAACCACATAATTGAGCAGAAAACTAATGTGAAGGACCTGGGAGTGATAATGTTAGAGAATCTCACTTTCAAAGATCATAATGTCATCGCATCTGCTAGGAAAATGATAGGATGGATAATGAGAACCTTCAAAACAGGCGATGCCAAGCCAGTGATGATCCTCTTTAAGTCATTTGTTCTCTCTAGGCTGGAATACTACTGTGCACTAACAGATCCCCTCAAGGCAGGAAATTCTAGGCCTGGAGAATATACAGAGAACTTTCACTGCAAGTATAAGTACAGCCAAACATCTCAATTACTGGAACCGTTCGAAGTCCACTGACTTGAGGTGGAATGTAGGTGAGAAAAATACATAATTTACAGTTGGGAACTCCTAGAGAGACTACAACCATATTACACACACAAATCACTCCCTACGTGGCCCGGTGGCCTGGTGGCTAAAGCTCCCGCTTCACACACGGAGGGCCCGAGTTCGATTCCCGGCGGGTGGAAACATTTCGACACGTTTCCTTACACCTGTTGTCCTGTTCACCTAGCAGCAAATAGGCACCTGGGTGTTAGTGGACTGGCATGGGTCGCATCCTGGGGGACAAGATTGAGGACCCCAATGGAAATAAGTTAGACAGTCCTCGATGACGCACTGACTTTCTTGGGTTATCCTGGGTGGCTAACCCTCCGGGGCTAAAAAAAAAAAATCTGAACAAAATCTTGTCTTACGTAAGCAAACGACTCGGGAGGCGGCGCAACATCCCCCCCCCCCAATGAAAAGCAGGTACGCCGTGAGTACACTAAGAGACACAGTAAGTGTCAGGGGCCCAAGACTGTTCAACAGCTTCCCAGCATACATAAGGGGGATTACCAGTAAATCTTTGGCTGTCTTCAACAGGGAGTTGGACAGATACCTGAAGTCAATACCTGACCAGCAGGGTTGTGGTTTGAACGTTGGATTATGTGCAGTAGTAACAGCCTGGTTGATCAGGACCTGGACCAGGTAGTGGGAGTGCTTTTGTTGCTGTGATTAATCTGGTTGTATCACCCATTTATCTCTGCAAGGGTCAAGTCACAGCTCCCTCCATCCCTCTTTACTTCATCCTCGACTCGGGTGACCCTGCCATACCTGTTCTTAAAGCTATGTATAATCTCCTCTCTCTCTCTCTCTCTCTCTCTCTCTCTCTCTCTCTCTCTCTCTCTCTCTCTCTCTCTCTCTCTCTCTCTCTCTCTCTCTCTCTCTCTCTCTCTCTCTCTCTCTCTCTCTCTCTCTCTCTCTCCCGTTGGTATTTTCACTTCCTGATGTTACTGATACTGAAGAAATACTTTGAGAGAAACGACAGGAAAGGTCAGGGGAGGATAAACAGGAAGAGCAGACAGGAAGGGTAGACAGGTGGGATAGACAGGAGGGGTAGATAGAAAGAGTAGAGGTGGGGTAGACAGGAGGGGTAGATAGGAGGAGTAGAGGTGGGATAGACAGGTGGGATAGACAGGAGGGGTAGACAGATGGATAGACAGGAGGGGTAGAGAGGTGGGATAGACAGGTGGAATAGACAGGAGGGGTAGACAGGTGGGATAGACAGGAGGCGTAGATAGGAGGAGTAGAGGTGGGATAGACAGGTGGGGTAGACAGGAAGGGTAGACAGGTGGGACAGACAGGAAGGGTAGTTAGGAGTAGAGGTGGGATAGACAGGTGCGGTAGACAGGAGGGGCAGATAGGAGGAGAGGTGGGATAGACAGGTGGGGTAGACAGGAAGGGTAGACAGGTGGGATAGACAGCAGGGGTAGATAGGAAGAGTAGAGGTGGGGTAGACAGGAGGGGTAGATAGGAGGAGTAGAGGTGAGATAGACAGGTGGGGTAGACAGGGGGGGTAGACAGGTGGGATAGACAGGAGGGGTAGACAGGTGGGATAGACAGGAGGGGTAGATAGGAGTAGAGGTGGGATAGACAGGTGGGGTAGACAGGAAAGGTAGACAGGTGGGATAGACGGGAGGGGTAGACAGGAGTAGAGGTGGGATAGACAGGTGGGGTAGACAGGAAGAGTAGACAGGTGGGATAGACAGGAGGGGTAGATAGGAGGAGTAGAGTGGGATAGACAGGTGGGGTAGACAGGAAGGGTAGATAAGAGTAGATGTGGGATAGACAGGTGGAGTAGACAGGAGGGGTAGACAGGTGGGGTAGACAGGAGGGGTAGACAGGAGTAGAGGTGGGATAGACAGGTGGGGTAGACAGGAAGAAAAGACAAGTGGGATAGACAGGAGGAGTAGATAGGAGTAGAAGTGGGATAGACAGGTGGGGTACACAGGAGGGATAGACAGGTGGGATAGACAGGAGGGGTAGATAGGAGTAGAGGTGGGATAGACAGGTGGGGTAGAGAGGAGGGGTAAACAGGTGGGATAGACAGGAAAGTTAGACAGGAAAGGTAGACAGGAGCGGTAGACAGGTGGGATAGTAAGGAGGGGTAGATAGAAGTAGACAGGTGGGACAGACAGAGGGGTAGACAGGAGCGGTAGACAGATGATAAACAGGAGAGGTTAGACAGAAGTTAGACAAAGGACAGATAATAGAGAGTAGACAGGAAAGGATAAACAGAAGGGGTATGCAGTTAAGGTAGACAGTAGATTCAGTAGGTAGACAGAGTTTAGACAGTAGAAGGAATACAGTAGAGGGTAGAAAGTAGACGGTAAAGGGTGGAGTACCTAACTGTGATAGCAACTAAATAATTCAAGCTGAAATTTGCAGGCGATCAATGACGTCCAATACTCCCACGAGCGGTCCCCAAGCGGTGAGGAGTTTGGTCACAAGCGGTCCCCAAGCGGTGAGGAGTTTGGTCACAAGCGGTCCCCAAGCGGTGAGGAGTTTGGTCACAAGCGGTCCCCAAGCGGTCAGGAGTTATTCTAACAATGACCACTGCTCCACCTCATCTACCACTGGTGACTCCACCTACCGCTGCTGCACCTCATCTACCACTGGTGACTCCACCTACCACTGCTCCACCTCATCTACCACTAGTGACTCCACCTACCACTGCTGCACCTCATCTACCACTGGTGACTCCACCTACCACTGCTCCACCTCATCTACCACTAGTGACTCCACCTACCACTGCTGCACCTCATCTACCACCACTATTAGTTCCATCACCATGTGCACCTTTACCAACACTGATGGATGGAACACAACACCTCAGTCAGACTCGTCATCTTGCACCAGACTGATGATGCTGGAAACATTGTTCCAGGATAAAGAGTCCCAAGTCTTACGTAAGTGTCTTATTCATCACAAAAATTTGGCACCAGTAATACAACATGTTGATACACCAGTAATACAACATGTCGACCCATTGATAATACATGTCGACACACTAGTAACACAACATGTCGACACACCAATAATTCAACATGTCGACCCATTGATAATACATGTCGACACATCAGTAATACATCATCTTGACACCAGTAATACCTTATGTTGACACCTAGCTAGTATGTCTTTGACAACGTTTCGCCCACTTGTAACTCAGTTAAATACAGAGGTAATTTGCAGGTGTGGAAGGAGACTGAATGAGATTAATGAGTCAGTCCCTGAGCCTGGCAACAGGTGTTCAGAATCTTATTCACAATTCTTATGTTCTAAACACCTGCCTCGAGGCTGAGGGACTAATAGCGTCATCTCTTACCGTCTCCTCCTTCAACACCTCCAAACATACCCTGCTGTTACACATATCCTCCCACAAGGTCGTCCAAACAGTGTTTGCTAAGAAATTTACATGAACAGGACTGCATGCCAAGACAGGATGCAGGTGGGGTTAGAACTCCAGGCCAGCGGTTGAAACCTGATCCGTTCCTTAGCTTGTCTACAACCGTGTTATTACTGTTTCGTGAGTCAACACTTCAAGATATCAAGATTCACTCTAGAAAACATAACATAGCAGATAAATACGCGCACACATGCCAACACACACACACACACACACCGCACACACACACACACACACACACACACACACACACACACACACACACACACACACACACACACACACACACACACAAGTGTACAATTGACAACCAGCATGGTTTCAGGGAGGGAAAATCCTGTGTCACAAACCTACTAGAGTTTTATGACAAGGTGACAGAAGTAAGACAAGAGAGAGAGGGGTGGATCGACTGCATTTTTTTGGACTGCAAGAAGGCCTTCGACACAGTTCCTCACAAGAAGTTACCGCAAAAGCTAGAGGATCAGGCACATATAACAGGAAAGGCACTGCAATGGATCAGAGAATATCTGACAGGGAGGCAACAACGAGTCATGGTACGTGACGAGGTGTCAGAGTAGGCGCCTGTGACAAGCGGGGTTCCACAGGGGTCAGTCCTAGGACCTGTGCTGTTCTTGGTATATGTGAATGACATAACAGAAGGGATAGACTCAGAAGTGTCCTTGTTTGCGGACGATGTGAAGTTAATGAGAAGAATCAAATCGGACGAGGATCAGGCAGGACTACAAAGAGACCTGGACAGGCTACAAGCCTGGTCCAACAACTGGCTCCTTGAGTTTAACCCTGCCAAATGCAAAGTCATGAAGATTGGGGAAGGGCAAAGAAGACCGCAGACACAATATAGTTTAGACGGCCAAAGTCTGCAAACCTCACTCAAGGAAAAAGATCTGGGGTGAGTATAACACCGAGCATATCTCCCGAGGTGCACATCAATCAGATAACTGCTGCAGCATACGGGCGCCTGGCAAACCTACGGATAGCGTTCCGATACCTCAGTAAGGATTCGTTCAAGACTCTGTATACCATTTACGTCAGGCCCATACTGGAGTATGCAGCACCAGTTTGGAATCCACACCTAGTCAAGCACGTCAAGAAATTAGAGAAAGTGCAAAGGTTTGCAACAAGACTAGTCCCAGAGCTACGGGGATTTTCCTACGAAGAAAGGTTGAGGGAAATCGGCCTAACGACACTGGAGGCAAGGAGGGTCAGGGGAGACATGATAACGACATATAAAATACTGCGCGGAATAGACGAGGTGGACAAAGACGGGATGTTCCACAGATGGGACACAGACACAAGAGGTCACAATTGGAAGTTGAAGACTCAGATGAATCAAAGGGATGTTAGGAAGTATTTCTTCAGTCATAGAGTAGTCAAGCCATGGAATAGCCTAGAAAGTGAAGTAGTGAAGGCGGGAACCATACATAGTTTTAAGGCGAGGTATGATAAAGCTCATGGAGCAGGGAGAGAGAGGACCTAGTAGCAATCAGTGAAGAGGCGGGGCCAGGAGCTGTGACTCGACCCCTGCAACCACAAATAGGTGAGTACAAATAGGTGAGTACACACACACACACACCTCCTGGAGTTTTATGACAAGGTAACAGAAGTAAGACACGAGAGAGAGGGGTGGGTAGATTGCGTTTTCCTAGACTGCAGGAAGGCCTTTGACACAGTTCCCCACAAGAGATTAGTGCAGAAGCTGGAGGATCAGGCGCATGTAAAAGGGAGGGCACTGCAATGGATAAGGGAATACCTGAAAGGGAGGCAACAACGAGCCATGGTACGTGAAGAGGTATCACAGTGGGCGCCTGTTACGAGCGGGGCCCCACAGGGGTCAGTTCTAGGACCAGTGCTATTTTTGATATATGTGAACGATATGATGGAAGGAATAGACTCTGAAGTGTCTCTGTTCGCAGATGACGTGAAGTTGATGAGAAGAATTAAATCGGACGAGGATGAGGCAGGACTGCAAAGAGACCTGAACAGGCTGGACATGTGGTCCAGTAACTGGCTTCTCGAATTCAATCCAGCCAAATGCAAAGTCATGAAGATTGGGGAGGGGCAAAGAAGACCGCAGACAGAGTATAGGCTAGGTGGACAAAGACTACAGACTTTCACTCAGGGAGAAAGACCTTGGGGTGACCATAACACCGAGCACATCACCGGAGGCACACATCAACCAAATAACCGCTGCAGCATACGGGCGCCTGGCAAACCTGAGAATAGCGTTCCGATACCTTAATAAGGAATCGTTCAAGACACTGTACACTGTGTATGTTAGGCCCATACTGGAGTATGCAGCACCAATCTGGAACCCACACCTGGTCAAGCACGTCAAGAAGTTAGAGAAAGTACAAAGGTTTGCAACAAGGCTAGTACCAGAGCTCAAGGGAATGTCGTACGAGGAAAGGTTAAGGGAAATCGGACTGACGACACTGGAGGACAGAAGGGTCAGGGGAGACATGATAACGACATACAAGATACTGCGGGGAATAGAGAAGGTGGACAGAGATAGGATGTTCCAGAGGGGACACAGGGACAAGGGGTCACAACTGGAAGCTGAAGACTCAGACGAGTCACAGGGACGTTAGGAAGTATTTCGTCAGTCATAGAGTTGTCAGCAAGTGGAATAGCCTAGCAAGTGAAGTAGTGGAGGCAGGAACCATACATAGTTTTAAGAAGAGGTATGACAAAGCTCAGGAAGCAGAGAGAGAGAGGACCCAGTAGCGATCAGTGAAGAGGCGGGGCCAGGAGCTGAGTCTCGACCCCTTCAACCACAATTAGGTGAGCACAATTAGGTGAGTACACACACCCACACACCCACACACACACAACACACACACACACACACAACACACACACACACACACACACACACACACACACACACACACACACACACACACACACACACACAACACACACACACTAGGTGAGTACACACGCACAAATCCCCAGGTCCTGATGAACTGTTTGCAAGGGTGTTAAAGGAATGTAAAGAGGAGCTTAGCATACCTTTGGTTAATCTTTTTAACATATCACTACAAACTGGCATAGTGCCTGATAAGTGGAAAATGGCAGATGTAATACCTATTTACAAGGCAGGTGACAGGTCCTTGGCTTCGAACTATAGACCAATAAGCCTTACCTCCATAGTGGGAAAATTTATGGAATCAATAATTGCCGAAGCAATTCGTAGCCATCTTGACAGGCACAGATTTATTAATGATTCTCAACACAGTTTTACAAAGGGGCGTTCCTGTCTTACGAATTTACTAACTTTTTTCACTAAGGTGTTTGAGGAGGTAGATCATGGTAATGAATATGATATTGTGTATATGGACTTCAGTAAGGCTTTCGATAGAATTCCACACCAGAGGCTATTGAGGAAACTTAAGGCACACGGAATAGGAGGAGAAATTTTTTCCTGGGTAGAGGCATGACTGACAAATAGACAGCAGAGAGTTTGCTTAAATGGGGAGAAATCAGAATGGGGGCACGTCACAAGCGGTGTTCCTCAGGGGTCAGTGTTGGGCCCGTTGTTGTTCACAATTTACATAAACGACATAGATGAGGGAATAAATAGCGACATAAGCAAATTTGCTGATGACACCAAAATAGACCGACCAATTCATTCTAAGGAGGACATTAGACCACTCCAGGATGATTTGAATAGACTGATGCAATGGTCGGAGAAGTGGCAGATGCAGTTTAATATTGACAAATGCAAAGTTCTAAATGTTGGACAGTTAAATAACCATGCCACATATAAACTAAATAATGTAGATCTTAATACTACTGATTGCGAAAAGGATTTAGGAGTTCTGGTTAGCAGTAATCTAAAACCAAGACAACAGTGCAGTAGTGTTCGCAATAAAGCTAACAGAATTCTTGGCTTCATATCTAGAGTATAAATAATAGAAGTCCTCAGGTTGTTCTTCAACTCTATATATCCTTGGTTAGGCCTCATTTAGACTATGCTGCTCAGTTTTGGTCACCGTATTACAGAATGGATATAAATGCTCTGGAAAACGTACAGAGGAGGATGACAAAGTTGATCCCATGTATCAGAAATCTTCCCTATGAGGATAGACTGAGGCCCTGAATCTGCACTCTCTCGAAAGACGTAAAATTAGGTGGGGATATGATCGAGGTGTATAAATGGAAAATAGGAATAAATAAAGGGGATGTAAATAGAGTGCTGAAAATTTCCAGCCAAGACAGGACTCGCAGCCATGGTTTCAAGTTGGAAAAATTCAGATTCAGGAAGGATATAGGAAAGCACTGGTTTGGTAATAGAGTTGTGGATGAGTGGAACAAACTCTCGAGTACAGTTATTCAGGCCAAAACGTTGTGTAGTTTTAAAAATAGGTTAGATAAATACATGAGTTGGTGTGGGTGGGTGTGAGGTGGACCTGACTAGCATGTGCTGCTGGGTCTGGTGCAGTGCTCCATCCTTGAGTGGAGGTGACCAGACTGGGTGGGTCATTGGTCTAATCCGGGGGAACATGGACCTGCTCTGCATGGGTCAGTAGGCCTGTTGCAGTGTTCCTTCTTTCTTATGTTATGTTCTTATGTTCTTATGACACAGTTCCCCACAAGAGGTAAGTGCAAAAGCTAGAGGATCAGGCACGCATATCAGGCAAGGCACTGCAATGGAAGAGATAATACCTGACAGGGAGGCAACAACGAGTCATGGTACGCGAAGATGTGTCAGAGTGGGCGCCTGTGACGAGTGGGGTTCCACAGGGGTCAGTCCTAGGACCGATGCTGTTTCTGGTATATGTGAATGACGTGACGGAAGTGTCCCTGTTTGTAGATGACGTGAAGTTAATGAGAACAATTTAATCGGATGAGGATCAGACAGAACTACAAAGAGACCTGGACAGGCTCCAAACCTGGTCCAGCAAGTGGTTCCTAGAATTTATCTCCACCAAATGCAAAATCATAAAGATTGGGGAAGGGCAAAGAAGACGGCAGACAGAGTACAGGCTAGGGGGCCAAAGACTGCAAACCTCACTTAAGGAAAAGGAACTTTGGGTGAGTATATTACCGAGCACATCTCCTGAGGTGCACATCGACCAGATTGCTGCAGCATATGGGCGCCTGGCAAACCTAAGAATAGCGTTCCGATACCTTAGTAAGGAATCGTTCAAGGCTCTGTAGACCGTGTACGTCAGGCCCATATTGGGGTATACAACACCAATTTGGAATCCACACCTGATCAAGCACGTCAAGAAATTAGGGAAAGTGTAAAGGTTTGCAACAATACTAGTCCTGGAGCTAAGGGGAATGCCCCTACAAAGAAAGGTTAAGGAAGATCGATCTAACGACACAGGAGGACAAGAAGAATAGGGGGGACATGATAACGACATGTAAAATTCCGCGAGGAATTAACAAGGTGGATAAAGACAAGAATTTCCAGAGATGGGACACAGCAACACAGCTGGAAGTTGAAGACTCAGATGAGTTAGACATGTTAGGAAGTATTTCTTCAGCCAGAGAGTTGTCAGGAAGTGGAATAGTCTGGAAATTGACGTAGTGGAGGCAGGATCCATACATAGTTTCAAGATGAGGTATGATAAAGCTCTAAGAGTAGGGAGACAGCGGACCTTGTAGTGACCAGTGAAGAGGCGGGGCCACGAACTATGAATCGACCCCCGCAACCTCAGTTGAGTACACTGATCACTCAGCAGACAGAGCTGTGTCAGAGGTCACACTTGTTGACAAGAATGCTTTGTCTAGAGTAAACCTCTAAGTTCCTGAGCTTCAATAAGCTGGAAGTGGAGAACTAAGTTTATATTCCTAGCTGACGTGATTTATTATTATTATTATTATTATTATTATTATTATTATTATTATTATTATTATTATTATTATTATTATTATTATTATTATTATTATTATGGGGACGAGGTAAACTCGTACGGTTCGTAAAAGACATATCAGTGGCAGTGGGTAAGTACAAGGTTATCACATGGTCGATACTGTCACCTGGCACTGTGCAGGCGCTCGATGGTGAAGTGCCTGGCACTGTCTGTCTGTCTCTCTCTCTCTCTCTCTCTCTCTCTCTCTCTCTCTCTCTCTCTCTCTCTCTCTCTCTCTCTCTCTCTCTCTCTCTCTCTCTCTCTCTCTCTCTCTCTCTCTCTCTCTCCTCTTTCTTTTTTACACAGGGTTTGACAAAGTCAGGTTAAGGATCCCTAACTTTATTGACAAGCCATTGACAAGTTAAGGATTTCTAACTTTATTGGCAAGCTAAGAGCTGTTACCTACATCAGCTCATTTGAAAGCATTTTTATTGTTATGAGACATACAAGTAGGGAACAGGATGAAGTTGGAGCCATCTGTGGGCCAGTTGAGGGTCATCTGTAGGCCAGCTGAGGGCCATCTGTGGGCCAGCATTTTCATTTGGTCAACTGACTTTATCTCGTTGACATCATGATGCTGTACGAATGTATTCAAGACTTGAGTCATCCTGGGGATAATTGATCTCAAATAAAGTGATGTTCTGGAGAAGGGTACAGCCAGAGTGAAGTTGCTGCTGGCTGCCCGTCTTGTGGTATAGAAGCTTGCTTCTCGCTGTCCTCGAAGTGGAGCCAAGTGTGGTAAGGCCACCCACATCCCTCCTGTGTTGAAGGCACTGCTGGAATGACAGATCTATCCAGGATGGGTCCAGGCGAGAGATGAGACGTCTTGCTCTGTTCTCTACTCTGTCAAGCAGTCGCAGATGAGATAGGGGGACGGGCCATCAAACCGAGTTCTCTTAACCTTTCCTCGTAGAACATGCCCCCTTAGCTCCGGGACTAGTCTTATTGCAAACTTTTGCCCTTTTTCTAATATCTTGACGTGTTTGACAAGGTGTGGGTTCCATATTGGTACTGCATACTCCAGTATTTGCCTGACGTACACGTGTACAGGGTCTTGAATGACTTATTACTCGGGTGCCGAAACGCTGTTCCTAGGTTTGCTTGGCGCCCATATGCTACAGCAGTTGATGTGCTCCTCAGGAGATATGCTCGGTATTATACTCACCCCAATATCCTTTTCTTGAACGAGGTTTGCAGCCTTTTGCCCCCGAGCCTGTACTCCATCAGCTGTCTTTTCTGACCTTCCCAATCCTCATGACTTTGCACTTGGTGGGGTAAAACTCCAGGACCCAAAGTTGGACCAAGCTTTCAGCCTGTCCGGATCTTTCTGTAGTGCTACCTGACCCTCATCCGCTTAAATTTTCCGCATTAGCTTCACATCGTCCGCAAACAAGGGCATCTCTGAATCTATCGCTTACATAATGTCATTCACAATACCAGAGACAGCACCGGCCTTAGCAGTGACCTTCTGGAAACCCGCTTATCACCTTCACCCATTCTGACACCTCGTCACGTACCGTTACTCATCGTTTCCTTCCTGTCAGGTATTCCCTGATACTTTGCAGTGCCTTTCCTGCTATTCCTGCCTGCTCCTCTAGCGGAGCTGTGTCGAAAGCCTTCTTACAGTCCAAGAAAATGCAATCTACCCATCTCTCTCTCTCCTGTCTTACTTCTGTCAAGGATTTCCCTTCCTTGAAACCGTGCTGGTTATCATATATAAGCTCCTGATAATCTACAGACACTGTTCTGTAGTTTAATGCTGCCTATCTACCTCTTTTCTTAAAAAGTGGGACTAATTTTGATGTCTTTCACACCTCAGGTACTTGCCCTGTGTCGATAGATGTATTGAAGATTGGTGTTAGTAGCACACACAGTGCCTCTCCAGATGTAGCGTACAACAGCTCTGGGTCAGACTTGGCATTTGATGCTATGTCATTCTCGCATTGCTGCTGGGCGTCCATTATCTAGGCATATTCTTTTCTGGCTCTTCGATTACTCTCCTTATTTTTGTGGGTCCTTTGTTTTCTCTACTTTTTCCATTCGCTATCGCACTTAGTTTAGGCCTCTCTACACCTGTAATTGAGCCAAAGGCTCGTTCTGGTCTTCCCATTGTTTCTGTTGCCCCTGAGTATGAACTTCTCCTTCCCCTCTCTTCATTTTGTTGTCACATATTCCATCAGTTCATTTGCTGTTTGTTTCATAAGTAATCTTTCCCACTGAACCTCATGCAGGAAATTCGTCATTCCTGTGTAGTCCCCTCTTTTGTAGTTTGGCTTCTCCTGTCCTACTGCTGTTGCTTCATTCTCTACTTCTAACTTTACAATGTATTCAAAGCTCAGGACCACGTGATCACTAGCTCCGAGGGGCCTTTTATATGTGATGTCCTCAATGTCTAAACTACTCAGGGTGAATATGAGGTCAAATCTTGCTGGTTCATCCTCTTTTCTCTCTCTCTGGTAGTGTCCCTAATATGTTGATGTACAAGGTTTTCCAGTACCTCCCCCATCATCTTAGTCCTCCACATTTCTGGTCCCCCATGTGGCTCCAGGTTTCCCAGTCAATCTCTTTGTGATTGAAATTACCCACAAGTAACTTTACTCTACTCATGTGGGCCGTTCTGGCCACCTCAGCTAGTGTGTCCCCCATTGTCTGCTGGTCTCATCATACTTTAGTCTTGGCCTTCTGCTATTCTGTGATAGGTTGTACATCACTGTAATCACTACCTTGGGGCCCCCAGTCTGAAGTGTTCCTACTATGTAGCTCCTTGCTTCTCTTCTATCCATTACTTCCATCTTAAAACTTTAATGGCTTTTGATGAGCAGTGCAACTCCCTCTGCTCCCTACATCTTTCCTTAGGACGTGATATCCAATGGAAAAGATCGCATCTGTTATCATTCCCATGCACTTTGTTTCTGTGAGTGCTATGATGTCTGGGGATGCTTCCATGATTCTTTCATGCCACTCTTCACATTAATTTGTTATACCATCTCTGTTGGTGTACCATACCTTCAGCTTCTTTTCCAGTACCATATTTCTTTGGGGTTTGTGAAGGTGTGTGGCAGGATACTGGGAGGTTGTTGTGTACTCACCTATTTGGGTTGCAGGGGTCGATTCAAAACTCCTGACCCCACCTCTTCACTGATCGTTACTCTCTTCCTGCTCCATGAGCTTTATCAAACCTCGTCTTAAAGCTATGTATTGTTCCTGCCTCCACTACGTCACTTTCTAGGCTATTCCACCTCCTGACAATTCTATGACTGAAGAAATACTTCCTAACATCCCTTTGGCTCATCTGAGTCTTCAACTTCCAATTGTGACCCCTTGCTTCTGTGTCCCATCTCTGGAACATCCTCGCAGCATTTTATATGTCGTTATCCTCTCTCCTCTAGCCCTCCTGTCCTCCAGTGTCGTCAGACCGATTTCCCTTAACCTTTCTTCGTAGGACAATCCCCGTAGCTCTGGGACTAGTTTTGTTGCAAATCTTTGCACTTTCTCTAATTTCTTGTCGTGCTTGACCAGGTGTGGGTTCCAAACTGGTGCTGCATACTCCAATATGGGCCTGACGTACATGGTGTACAGTGTCTTGAACGATTCCCTACTTTATATCGGAACGCTATTCTAAGGTTTGCCTAGTGTGTGTGTGTACTCACCTATTTGTACTCACCTATTTGTGGTTGCAGGGGTCGATTCATAGCTCCTGGCCCTGCCTCTTCACTGATTGCTTCTAGGTCCTCTCTCTCCCTGCTCCATAAGCTTTATCATACCTCGCCTTAAAACTATGTATGGTTCCCGCCTCCACTACGTCACTTTCTAGGCTATTCCACGGCCTGACTACTCTATGACTGAAGAAATACTTCCTAACATCTCTTTGATTCATCTGAGTCTTCAACTTCCAATTGTGACCTCTTGTTTCTGTGTCCCATCTCTGGAACATCCCGTCTTTGTCCACCTTGTCTATTTCACGCAGTATTTTATATGTCGTTATCATGTCTCCCCTGACCCTCCTGTCCTCCAGTGTCGTCAGGCCGATTTCCCTCAACCTTTCTTCGTAGGACAATCCCCTTAGCTCTGGGACTAGTCTTGTTGCAAACCTTTGCACTTTCTCTAATTTCTTGACATGCTTGACCAGGTGTGGATTCCAAACTGGTGCTGCGTACTCCAGTATGGGCCTGACGTAAATGGTATACAGCCTCTTGAACGATTCCTTACTGAGGTATTGGAATACTATCCGTAGGTTTGCCAGAAGCCCGTATGCTGCAGCAGTTATCTGATTGATGTGCGCCTCAGGAGATATGCTCGGTGTTATACTTACTCCCAGATATATGTGTGTGTGTTGGTGTGTGTGTGTGTGCGAGTGTACTAATCTATTTATACTCGCCTATTTGTGTCTCAAGAGATCGATTCACAGCTCCTGGCCCCGCCTCTTCTCTGGTCGCTACTTGGTCCAATCTCTCCCTGCTCCAAGGGCGGTGTATAAGTGTATATTAGTTACCACTCTGTCAGAGGCACTTGTCGTTATGACACTTGACCAGTTCGATGTTTGTATGTGTGTGTGTAGCAGTAATTACCAGTTGTCAAAGGCATTCTATTTGTGGAGGTGTCTAAATATAGTTTTATTAAATATCTAGCATAAACATTAGTAATTGATACCAATAATTTAATATAAAGACACACGCTAGCAAGCACAAGGATTTACCCATCGGGAAACGTGTCGGTCCTGGAACTCGGATCACTTCCAGCACGCTAAGTTTATAAATAACAGCACACACAGTGGAGTGCCAACGACACAGTGACCTGTAAGATGACCTTATCTCAAATGTCATATTTCAGGGCAGCCCTCCACCCCCTAGTCCACATACACAGTTATTTTGAAACTACTGGAAGTGCTCAAGGTTCCAGGACTGAAAAATTGTCCAACCAATATGATCCAGCGTCTGTTTACATATTCTAAACTCGCAACTATCTGAAATTCGACTTAATTTTTATGTTTTTTTATACATAAATGATCTTTCTAGTTACAGAGGTTCGATATATTTTTCAAGAGCTTCGGGTAAAAGGCCTGGTTGGCGGGGGTGGTAAGCTGCAGGTATGGTGTAGTAGTAGCTGAGTAGATGTTGTTAGTGCTGGTGAGGTGGTAAGCTGATGAGGATAGGTTGCTGTAGAGCTGAAGGTTTGAAGTGTGTTTAGTGCTGGTGAGCTGGTAAAGCTGAGAGGATGGTGTTAGTAGAGCTGAGGTGAGATGTGTTAGGTGCTGGTGAGGTGGTAAGCTGAGAGGATGGTGCTAGTAGAGCTGAGGTGAGATGTGTTAGGTGCTGGTGAGGTGGTAAGCTGAGAGGATGGTGTTAGTAGAGCTGAGGTAAGATGTGTTAGGTGCTGGTGAGGTGGTAAGCTGAAGAGGATGGTGTTAGTAGAGCTGAGGTGAAGATGTGTTAGGTGCTGGTGAGGTGGTAAGCTGAGAGGATGGTGTTAGTAGAGCTGAGGTGAGATGTGTTAGGTGCTGGTGAGGTGGTAAGCTGAGAGGATGGTGTTAGTAGAGCTGAGGTGAGATGTGTTAGGTGCTGGTGAGGTGGTAAGCTGAGAGGATGGTGTTAGTAGAGCTGAGGTGAGATGTGTTAGGTGCTGGTGAGGTGGTAAGTGGAGGATGGTGTAGTAGAGCGAGGTAGATGTGTTAGGTGCTGGTGAGGCTGGAGGTGAGAGGATGTGTTAGGTGCTGGTGAGGTGGTAAGCTGAGAGGATGGTGTTAGTAGAGCTGAGGTGAGATGTGTTAGGTGCTGGTGAGGTGGTAAGCTGAGAGGATGGTGTTAGTAGAGCTGAGGTAGAGATGTGTTAGTGTGGAGGTAAGCTGAAGAGGGTTGTAGGTGGTAGTGAAGCTGAGAGGATGGTGTTAGTAGAGCTGAGGTGAGGTGTGTTAGGTGCTGGTGAGGTGGTAAGCTGAGAGGATGGTGTTAGTAGAGCTGAGGTAAGATGTGTTAGGTGCTGGTGAGTGGTAAACTGAGAGGATGGTGTTAGTAGAGCTGAGGTGAGATGTGTTAGGTGCTGGTGAGGTGGTAAGCTGAGAGGATGGTGTTAGTAGAGCTGAGGTGAGATGTGTTAGGTGCTGGTGAGGTGGTAAGCTGAGAGGATTGGTGTTAGTAGAGCTGAGGTGAGATGTGTTAGGTGCTGGTGAGGTGGTAAGCTGAGAGGATGGTGTTAGTAGAGCTGAGGTAGAGATGTGTTAGGTGCTGGTGAGGTGGTAAGCTGAGAGGATGGTGTTAGTAGAGCTGAGGTAGATGTGTTAGGTGCTGGTGAGGTGGTAAGCTGAGAGGATGGTGTTAGTAGAGCTGAGGTAAGATGTGTTAGGTGCTGGTGAGGTGGTAAGCTGAGAGGATGGTGTTAGTAGAGCTGAGGTAAGATGTGTTAGGTGCTGGTGAGGTGGTAAGCTGAGAGGATGGTGTTAGTAGAGCTGAGGTGAGATGTGTTAGGTGCTGGTGAGGTGGTAAGCTGAGAGGATGGTGTTAGTAGAGCTGAGGTAAGATGTGTTAGGTGCTGGTGAGGTGGTAAGCTGAGAGGATGGTGTTAGTAGAGCTGAGGTGAAGATGTGTTAGGTGCTGGTGAGGTGGTAAGCTGAGAGGATGGTGCTAGTAGAGCTGAGGTAAGATGTGTTAGGTGCTGGTGAGGTGGTAAGCTGAGAGGATGGTGTTAGTAGAGCTGAGGTAGATGTGTTAGGTGTGGTGAGGTGGTAAGCTGAGAGGATGGTGTTAGTAGAGCTGAGGTAAGATGTGTTAGGTGCTGGTGAGGTGGTAAGCTGAGAGGATGGTGTTAGTAGAGCTGAGGTAAGATGTGTTAGGTGCTGGTGAGGTGGTAAGCTGAGAGGATGGTGTAGTAGAGCTGAGGTAAGATGTGTTAGGTGCTGGTGAGGTGGTAAGCTGAGAGGATGGTGTAGTAGAGCTGAGGTAAGATGTGTTAGGTGCTGGTGAGGTGGTAAGCTGAGAGGATGGTGTTAGTAGAGCTGAGGTAAGATGTGTTAGGTGCTGGTGAGGTGGTAAGCTGAGAGGATGGTGTTAGTAGAGCTGAGGTAAGATGTGTTAGGTGCTGGTGAGGTGGTAAGCTGAGAGGATGGTGTTAGTAGAGCTGAGGTAAGATGTGTTAGGTGCTGGTGAGGTGGTAAAGCGAGAGGATGGTGTAGTAGAGCTGAGGTAGATGTGTTAGGTGCTGGTGAGGTGGTAAGCTGAGAGGATGGTGCTAGTAGAGCTGAGGTAAGATGTGTTAGGTGCTGGTGAGTGGTAAGCTGAGAGGATGGTTTAGTAGAGCTGAAGGTAGATGTGTTAGGTGGTGTGGTAGCTGAAGGTGTGTTACAAGTGAGTAGTGTGTTACGGGTGGTAGCTGAAGTGTAGTAGAAGGTACAAGTGTTAGTGTTGACTAGTGGAGTATAAGTAAATGGTATAGCTAGACAACAGGAGAGTGTTGTTGGTTGTGATTGTGTGGGTAGTGATATGGTAGTAGAATTACAAGGTTGTTGTTGTGTTGTAGTGGTAGTGATAGTGGTAGTAGAATTACAAGTGTTGTTGTTGTAGTGGGTAGTGATAGTGGTAGTAGAATTGCAAGTGTTGTTGTTGTAGTGGGTATGATAGTGGTGTAGAATTACAAGTGTGTGTGTGTTGTAGCTGGAGTTAGTGAGTGGTGACTGACAGTTAGTAGTCAATACAAGTTGTGGCTTAGATTGTTGTAGTGAGGTAGTGATAGTGGTGAGTAGAGTATTAGCATAGTTGTTGTGTTGTAGTGGTAGTGATAGTGGTAGTAGAATTCAAGTGGAGGAATACGACAAATAACCCCTATCTATAAAAGATTGTATGAAGCTTACGACACGTTTCGGTCCGACTTGGACCATTTACAAAGTCACACTAACAGAAGTGGACAGACGTCTATATATAGGCAGAAGAGGTAAGTGGTAGTGTAGTAGTAGTGAGATAGTGTAGTAGTAGTAGTTATAGTGAGTGTGTTAGACTATGTGTTGTACAATGGTCCAAGTATGGACTCGAAAACGTCGTCGTAAGCTTCTCTCTCTTATGTGCAGGTTATTTGTGTATTGAAGATTGAAGACATTATGCAGCATATAGGGAATCTTTAATTCAGGAAACGTTTCGCCACACAGTGGCTTCATCAGTCCAATACAAAGAGGAAGGCGTAAGGAGAGGAGGAGAATGAGGTAATCAGTCCCTCAACTTGGAGTCGATGTGTTCAGCCCTATGCTGTACATTCTACAAGATTGATGGACTGAACACATCGACTCCAGGTTGAGGGACTGATTACCTCATTCTCCTCCTCTCCTTACGCCTTCCTCTTTGTATTGGACTGATGAAGCCACTGTGTGGCGAAACGTTTTCTGAATAAAGATTCCCATATGCTGCATAAGTGTCTCAATCTTCAACTTGTCGGTTTTTCAAACCATTCATCACACACATATTTGTGTATTGTTCCAGTCACGGTATTGTGACTTTTGTTATTTATAAGTGGTGGAAGACTGTCAACAAGTATAAGAACACTGAGAGTGCTAGTGGGCACTGAAGATGGGCAGACAGCCACGGTGTGTGTACTCACCTATTTGTGGTTGCAGGGGTCGATTCATAGCTCCTGGCCCCGCCTCTTCGCTGATCGCTACTAGGTCCTCTCTCTCCCTGCTCCACGAGCTGTATTATACCTCTACTTAAAACTATGTATGGTTCCTGCCTCCACTACGTCACTTGCCAGACTTTTCCGCTTCCTGACTACTTTATAACTAAGAAATTATTCCTAACATCCCTTTGATTCATCTCAGTTTTCAACTTCCAATTGTGACCCCTTGTTTCTGTGTCCCATCTCTGGAACATTCTGTCTCGTCCACCTTGTCGATTCATCGCAGTATTTTATATGTCGTTATCATGTCTCCCCCTAACCTCCTGTCCTCCAGTGTCGTCAAGGCGATTTCCCTTAACCTTTCATCTTAGAACAACCCTCTTAGCTCTGGAACTAGCCTTGTTGTAAACCTTTGCACTTTCTCTAATTTCTTGTCGTGCTTGACCAGGTGTGGGTTCCAAACTGGTGCTGCATACTCTAATATGGGCATGACGTACATAGTGTACAGAGTCTTGAACGATTCCTTAGTGAGGTATCGGAACCCTATTCTCTAGGTTTGCTAGGCACCTATATGGCTGCAGCAGTTATCTGGTTGATGTGCGCCTCAGGAGATGTGCTCGGTATTATACTCACCCCAAGATCCTTTTCCTTGAGTGAAGTTTGCAGTCATGGCCATCTAGCCTATACTCTGTCTGCGGTCTCTTTCCCCTTCCCCGATCTTCATGTTTTGCATTTGTGGGGTTAAATTCCAGGAGCCAGTTGCTTGACCAGGCTTGCAGCCTGTCCAGGTCCCTTTGTAGTACTGTTTAATCCTCATCTAATCTAATTCTCCTAATTAACTTCACATCATCTGCAAACAGGGACACTTCAGAGTCTATTCTTTCCGTCATGTCATTTACATGTACCAGAAACAGCACCGGACCTAGGACTGACCCCTGTGAAACCCCGCTCATCACAGGTGCCCACTCTGACACCTCATCACGTACCACGACTCGCTGTGCCTCCCTGTCAGGTATTTTCTGATTCATTCCAATTCCTTTCCTATCCTCTAGCATTTGCAGTAATCTCATGTGAGGAACTGTGTCTTACTTTCGTTACCTTGTCATAAAACTCCAATAGGTTTATGATACAGAATTTCCCTTCCCTGAAACCGTGCTGACTGTCGTGTATAAACTTGTTCCTTTCAAGGTGCTCCACATCTCTCCTGATAATCTTCTCTATGATTTTGCATACTTTGTATGTCAGTGATAAAGGTCTGTAGTTTAATGCCTCATGTCTGTCACCTTTCTTAAAAATTTGGACTACATTTGCCGTCTTCTACATCTCAGATATTTGCCCAGTTTCAATGGATGTGTTAAAGATTTTTGTTAGTGGCACACAGAGCGTCTCTGCTCTGTCTCTATGAACCCATGGAGAGATGTCCTGTCCCACTGCCTTTGAGGTATCTAGTTCACTTACAGCGTCTTCACCTCCTCCACGGTTGTGGTATTTCGTCCAGCACTTGATGGTGTACCCCACTATTCCAGCTTTCCAGAGTCCTTGTCTCCACTATAAATACTTCTTTAAATCTCATATTGAGCTCCTCACATACTTCTCTGTCGTTTCTTGTGAACTCCCCTCCTTACTTCCTCAGCCTGATTTCTCAGTAGAGTACCAGTTCCTAGTAACCAGTTACCAGTAACCAGTGTACCAGTAGATGACTCGCTGCCAACCGTCTGCGTGAATCACTGACTGTTATTTAAATTGCTGCTGACCATAGCAGGATTTCAAACACCCCTCACCCTGTAGGCACTTGTGAGTCAGTCTAAGACAGGGAGTAGAGAGAGACAGGTCGGCTGTTGGCGCTTCCCATACTTCCCGTTATATATTATACGTACAAACCAGCCTACGTGAGTATTTTTACCCCATCCACGTTATCGAAACCCACATGACAGATTATCTGGTCTTTGATTGTTATTTTTCTACAAATGTGGCTGTACAACAGCTTCGGGTCAGACTCGACTTTCAATGCTATGTCACTTTCGTATTGCTGCTCAGTCTCCCTCCTTATCTGCTTATATTCGTTTCTGGCTCTTCCACTAATCTCTTTATTTTCCTCGGAAGGAAATGCAACATTCCCCTAATGAAAGGAGGGGCGCCTCACAGCACACATATGGGGGATTACCAATTGACTCCCGGCTATATTCATTAAAGTGCTGGACAGACACCTAAAGTCAGTATGTGATCAGGAGGGTTGTAGTTCTTATATGGTTTTACGTGCGGCCAGCAGTTACAGCCTGGTTGATCAGACCCTGATCCACCACGAGAACTGGTCTCAGACCGATTCGCGGGGGCGTTGACCCCCAAAACCCTCTCCAGGCATACTTTTTCAATTCTCTAGCACACTTACTCTTCGCTTCTCTTCGCCTTTGGGTAAACCCAGGGCGTGTTGTGGTCTTCCCATTATTTCTGTTTCCCTCAGGAGCGAACCTCTCACCTACCTTCTTGCATTTGGTTGTTACATAGTCCATTTCGTTTGCTGATTTTCCCACCAATTCTCTTTCTCACTGAATCTTTTCCAGGAAATTCCTCATGCCTGTGTAGAAAGAGAAAATCGATCGATCTGTATTCATTTGATCTACAGATTCTGAAGAAATATATTTATAAGTCTTTGACTGTTAAATCTCAGCATTGGTGTTTGGCTTCTCCCATCCATCTTCTGCTTATCTCTCCACTTGTAACTCAACTACATATTCGAAGCTCAGAACCACATGATCACTATCTCCGAGGGGCCTTTCCGATGTGATGCTCACGATGTGATGCCCACGATGTGATGCCTACGATGTGATGCCCACGATGTGTTGTGTGTGTGTTTGTTGTGTGCTGTGTGTGTTGCGTCACAAGAGACCACAAGGTAAGACCCCTTGTGGCATCCTACTAAGAATAGAATACCATTTAGATGATCCAGTGCTACAACTAGAAACAACATCACAGACACACTGTTCTAAAGAACAAGTACACAACTCAATTAGAACTTGATATAGAGCTGAACACAAAGCCAGAGAACAAGTACACAACTCAATTAGAACTTGATATAGAGCTGAACACAAAGCCAGAGAACAAGTACACAACTCAATTAGAACTTGATATAGAGCTGAACACAAAGCCAGAGAACAAGTACACAACTCAATTAGAACTTGATATAGAGCTGAACACAAAGCCAGAGAACAAGTACCACAACTCAATTAGAACTTGATATAGAGCTGAACACAAAGCCAGAGAACAAGTGCACAACTCAATTAGAACTTGATACAGAGCTGAACACAAAGCCAGAGAACAAGTACACAACTCAATTAGAACTTGATATAGAGCTTAACACAAAGCCAGAGAACAAGTACACAACTCAATTAGAACTTGTTTATAGAGCTGAACACAAAGCCAGAGAACAAGTACACAACTCAATTAGAACTTGATATAGAGCTGAACACAAAGCCAGAGAACAAGTACACAACTCAATTAGAACTTGATATAGAGCTGAACACAAACCAGAGAACAAGTGCACAACTCAATTAGAACTTGATATAGAGCTGAACACAAAGCCAGAGAACAAGTATACAACTCAATTAGAACTTGATATAGAGCTTAACACAAAGCCAGAGAACAAGTACACAACTCAATTAGAACTTGATATAGAGCTGAACCACAAAGCCAGAGAACAAGTGCACAACTCAATTAGAACTTGATATAGAGCTGAACACAAAGCCAGAGAACAAGTACACAACTCAATTAGAATTTGATATAGAGCTGAACACAAAGCCAGAGAACAAGTGCACAACTCAATTAGAACTTGATATAGAGCTGAACACAAAGCCAGAGAACAAGTACACAACTCAATTAGAACTTGATATAGAGCTGAACACAAAGTCAGAGAACAAGTACACAACTCAATTAGAACTTGATATAGAGCTGAACACAAAGCCAGAGAACAAGTACACAACTCAATTAGAACTTGATATAGAGCTTAACACAAAGCCAGAGAACAAGTGCACAACTCAATTAGAACTTGATATAGAGCTGAACACAAAGCCAGAGAACAAGTACACAACTCAATTAGAACTTGATATAGAGCTGAACACTAAGCCAGAGAAGAAGTGCACAACTCAATTAGAACTTGATATAGAGCTTAACACAAAGCCAGAGAACAAGTGCACAACTCAATTAGAACTTGATATAGAGCTTAACACAAAGCCAGAGAACAAGTCACAACCAATTAGAACTTGAATAGACCCTGAAACCCAAAGCCAGAGAACAAGTGCACAACTCAATTAGAACTTGATATAGAGCTTAACACAAAGCCAGAGAACAAGTGCACAACTCAATTAGAACTTGATATAGAGCTGAACACAAAGCCAGAGAACAAGTACACAACTCAATTAGAACTTGATATAGAGCTGAACACAAAGCCAGAGAACAAGTACACAACTCAATTAGAACTTGATACAGAGCTGAACACAAAGCCAGAGAACAAGTACACAACTCAATTAGAACTTGATATAGAGCTTAACACAAAGCCAGAGAACAAGTAGACAACTTAATTAGAACTTGATATAGAGCTGAACACAAAGCCAGAGAACAAGTACACAACTCAATTAGAACTTGATATAGAGCTGAACACAAAGCCAGAGAACAAGTACACAACTCAATTAGAACTTGAAATAGAGCTTAACACAAAGCCAGAGAACAGTACACAACTCAATTAGAACTTGATATAGAGCTGAACACAAAGCCAGAGAACAAGTGCACAACTCAATTAGAACTTGATATAGAGCTGAACACAAAGCCAGAGAACAAGTACACAACTCAATTAGAACTTGATATAGAGCTTAACACAAAACCAGAGAACAAGTGCACAACTAAATTAGAACTTAATATAGAGCTGAAACACAAAGCCAGAGAACAAGTACACAACTCAATTAGAACTTGATATAGAGCTTAACACAAAACCAGAGAACAAGTGCACAACTAAATTAGAACTTAATATAGAGCTGAACACAAAGCCAGAGAACAAGTACACAACTCAATTAGAACTTGATATAGAGCTGAACACAAAGCCAGAGAACAAGTGCACAACTCAATTAGAACTTGATATAGAGCTGAACACAAAGCCAGGAGAACAAGTACACAACTTAATTAGAACTTGATATAGAGCTGAACACAAAGCCAGAGAACAAGTACACAACTCAATTAGAACTTGATATAGAGCTGAACACAAAGCCAGAGAACAAGTACACAATTTCAATTAGAACTTGATATAGAGCTGAACACAAAGCCAGAGAACAAGTGCACAACTCAATTAGAACTTGATATAGAGCTGAACACAAAGCCAGAGAACAAGTACACAACTCAATTAGAACTTGATATAGAGCTGAACACAAAGCCAGAGAACAAGTACACAACTCAATTAGAATTTTGATATAGAGCTGAACACAAAGCCAGAGAACAAGTGCACAACTCAATTAGAACTTGAAATAGAGCTGAACACAAAGCCAGAGAACAAGTACACAACTCAATTAGAACTTGATATAGAGCTGAACACAAACCCAGAGAACAAGTACACAACTCAATTAGAACTTGATATTAGAGCTGAACACAAAGCCAGAGAACAGTGCACAACTCAATTAGAACTTGATATAGAGCTGAACACAAAGCCAGAGAACAAGTACACAACTCAATTAGAACTTGATATAGAACTGAACACAAAACCAGAGAACAAGTGCACAACTCAATTAGAACTTGATATAGAGCTGAACACAAAGCCAGAGAACAAGTACACAACTCAATTAGAACTTGATATAGAGCTGAACACAAAGCCAGAGAACAAGTGCACAACTCAATTAGAACTTGATATAGAGCTGAACACAAAGCCAGGAACAAGTACACAACTCAATTAGAACTTGATATAGAGCTGAACACAAAGCCAGAGAACAAGTACACAACTCAATTAGAACTTGATATAGAGCTGAACACAAAGCCAGAGAACAAGTACACCAACTCAATTAGAACTTGATATAAAAGCTGAAAACAAAGCCAGAGAACAAGTACACAACTCAATTAGAATTTGATATAGAGCTGAACACAAAGCCAGAGAACAAGTGCACAACTCAATTAGAACTTGATATAGAGCTGAACACAAAGCCAGAGAACAAGTTCACAACTCAATTAGAACTTGATATAGACTGAACACAAAGCCAGAGAACAAGTACACAACTCAATTAGAACTTGATATAGAGCTGAACACAAACGCCAGAGAACAAGTGCACAACTCAAATTAGAACTTGATATAGAGCTGAACACAAAGCCGAGAACAAGTCCCAACAACTCAATTAGACTTGATATAGAGCTGAACACAAAGCCAGGAAAACAAGTGCACAACTCAATTAGAACTTGATATAGAGCTGAACACAAAGCCAGAGAACAAGTGCAACAACTCAATTAGAACTTGATATAGAGCTGAACACAAGCCAGAGAACAAGTACACAACTCAATTAGAACTTGATATAGAGCTGAACACAAAGCCAGAGAACAAGTGCACAACTCAATTAGAACTTGATATAGAGCGGGAACACAAAGCCAAAGAACAAGTTCACAACTCAATTAGACTTGTATAGAGCTGAAACACAAAGCCAGAGAACAAATGCACAACTCAATTAGAACTTGATGTAGAGCTGAACACAAAGCCAGAGAACAAGTACACAACTCAATTAGAACTTGATATAGAGCTGAACACAAAGCCAGAGAACAAGTGCACAACTCAATTAGAACTTGATATAGAGCTGAACACAAAGCCAGAGAACAAGTGCACAACTCAATTAGAACTTGATATAGAGCTGAACACAAAGCCAGAGAACAAGTGCACAACTCAATTAGAACTTGATATAGAGCTGAACACAAAGCCAGAGAACAAGTGCACAACTCAATTAGAACTTGACACAAAAGCAGAACTTTGCATTAACTTTCACTTTAGTAAATCAATATTACCGACACAGAGGGTAAATATTTCTCACATTCCGTACCTCAGTGACTGACCAGTGACTGACCAGTGACTGACCAGTGACTGACCAGTGACTGACCAGTGACTGACCAGTGACTGACCAGTGACTGACCAGTGACTGACCAGTGACTGACCAGTGACTGACCAGTGACTGACCAGTGACTGACCAGTGACTGACCAGTGACTGACCAGTGACTGACTAGTGACTGACCAGTGACTGACTAGTGACTGACCAGTGACTGACCAGTGACTGACTAGTGACTGACCAGTGACTGACCAGTGACTGACCAGTGACTGACCAGTGACTGACCAGTGACTGCCAGTGACTGACCAGTGACTGACCAGTGACTGACCAGTGACTGACCAGTGACTGACTAGTGACTGACCAGTGACTGACCAGTGACTGACTAGTGACTGACCAGTGACTGACCAGTGACTGACTAGTGACTGACCAGTGACTGACCAGTGACTGACCAGTGACTGACCAGTGACTGACCAGTGACTGACCAGTGACTGACCAGTGACTGACTAGTGACTGACCAGTGACTGACCAGTGACTGACTAGTGACTGACCAGTGACTGACCAGTGAATGACCAGTGACATGACCAGTGACTGACCAGTGACTGACCAGTGACTGACTAGTGACTGACAAGTGACTGACCAGTGACTGACCAGTGACTGACCAGTGACTGACCAGTGACTGACCAGTGACTGACTAGTGATGACAAGTGACTGACCAGTGACTGACCAGTGACTGACCAGTGACTGACCAGTGACTGACCAGTGACTGACCAGTGACTGACCAGTGACTGACCAGTGACTGACTAGTGACTGACCAGTGACTGACGAGTGACTGACCATTGACTGACCAGTGACTGACCAGTGACTGACTAGTGACTGACCAGTGACTGACTAGTGACTGACCAGTGACTGACCAGTGACTGACCAGTGACTGACCAGTGACTGACCAGTGACTGACCAGTGACTGACCAGTGACTGACCGGTGACTGACCAGTGACTGACCAGGGGACTGACCAGTGACTGACCAGTGACTGACCAGTGACTGACCAGTGACTGACCAGTGACTGACTAGTGACTGACCAGTGACTGACTAGTGACTGACCAGTGACTGACCAGTGACTGACCAGTGACTGACCAGTGACTGACCAGTGATGACCAGTGACTGACCAGTGACTGACCAGTGGATTTGACCAGTGGACTGACCAGTGACTGACCAGTGACTGACTAGTGACTGACCAGTGACTGACCAGTGACTGACCAGTGACTGACCAGTGACTGACCAGTGACTGACCAGTGACTGACCAGTGACTGACCAGTGACTGACCAGTGACTGACCAGTGACTGACCAGTGACTGACCAGTGACTGACCAGTGACTGACCAGTGACTCACCAGTGACTCACCAGTGACTGTCCAGTGACTCACCAGTGACTGACCAGTGACTGACCAGTGACTGACTAGTGACTGACCAGTGACTGACCAGTGACTGACCAGTGACTGACCAGTGACTGACCAGTGACTGACCAGTGACTGACTAGTGACTGACCAGTGACTGACCAGTGACTGACCAGTGACTGACTAGTGACTGACCAGTGACTGACCAGTGACTGACCAGTGACTGACCAGTGACTGACTAGTGACTGACCAGTGACTGACCAGTGACTGACCAGTGACTGACCAGTGACTGACCAGTGACTGACTAGTGACTGACCAATGACTGACCAGTGACTGACCAGTGACTGACCAGTGACTGACCGTGACTGACCAGTGACTGATTTAGTGACTGACCAGTGACTGACCAGTGACTGACTAGTGACTGATTAGTGACTGACCAGTGACTGACCAGTGACTGATCAGTGACTGGCCAGTGACTGACCAGTGACTGACCAGTGACTGACCAGTGACTGACCAGTGACTGACCAGTGACTGACCAGTGACTGACTAGTGACTGACCAGTGACTGACTAGTGACTGACCAGTGACTAACCAGTGACTGACCAACGACTGACCAGTGACTGACCAGTGACTGACCAGTGACTGACCAGTGACTGACCAGTGACTGACCAGTGACTGACCAGTGACCTAGAACGCCTCCAGATGTGTCAGCTTCACTCTCGTCTCAGACTGGTAACGCACACAGCTCACACACTGAGGTCTGTCGACACATCTGGGAAACAAACACACCAAACCAGAAACACTGAAGCAGGTGTGATTACTCAGATAAACAAACCATTCCACGGGCGGAGATAGAACCCGCGGTCAGAGAGTCGTAAAATACCCGACCGACGCGTTAGCCACTGGGCCAGCTGGTTACAATAAGATTCATCCAATTAGGTTAGCATAGGCACCACTGTGACCACAAATACAAATGTTTTGGTTTGTATGCAATCGTGTCATTAAGACTTCGTGAGTCGTGATTACTCAGGCTGAAGGAGACTGCTCGAGGAAGACTGACGTTCCAACTCTGGGGTGAACAAGTGGCCCGAGACCAGAGGTGACATCGTGGCCACAGTGTCTAGTTTTGAAGTTGAATATGGACCAAAGATGCCTCTGGGGCCTTGCAGTGTGCTGGGACTTACTTGGACGCTGTAAATACCTGGATGTAGTTGATGTAAAGCGATATTCTGGAACTAATTACCCCTTTGGGCGTGTGTCACTTGTTATTCTGCTGGAACAAACTCACTCTCCTTGGTCTTGTATCACCTGTTGTTCTGCTGGAACAAACTCACTCTCCTTGGTCTTGTATCACCTGTTGTTCTGCTGGAACAAACTCACTCTACTTGGTCTTGTATCACCTGTTGTTCTGCTGGAACAAACTCTCTCTGGTCTTGTATCACCTGTTGTTCTGCTGGAACAAACTCCCCTCTACTTGGTCTTGTATCACCTGTGTTCTGCTGGAACAAACTCACTCTACTTGTCTTGTTTTCACCCTGTTGTTCTGCTGGAACAAACTCTCCTTGGTCTTGTATCACCTGTTGTTCTGCTGGAACAAACTCACTCTCCTTGGTCTTGTATCACCTGTTGTTCTGCTGGAACAAACTCACTCTCCTTGGTCTTGTATCACCTGTTGTTCTGCTGGGAAAAAACTCACTCTCCTTGGTCTTGTATCACCTGTTGTTCTGCTGGAACAAACTCACTCTCCTTGGTCTTGTATCACCTGTTGTTCTGCTGGAACAAACTCACTCTCCTTGGTCTTGTATCACCTGTTGTTCTGCTGGAACAAACTCTCCTTGGTCTTGTATCACCTGTTGATGTCCTGGAACGAGCCGTTGTCAACAATTCGTAATGGTGTTATGCAGAGGTAACTGCCATGGAACAATCCACATTCTCCTCGACTGTAGCATTAGAATAGCGAGGTAATAATGTCTTTATTTTATACCAGTACATGTACAAGGTATACCAGTACATGTACAAGGTATACCAGTACATGTACAAGGTATACCAGTACATGTACAAGGTATACCAGTACATGTATAAGGTATACCAGTACATGTACAAGGTATACCAGTACATGTACAAGGTATACCAGTACATGTACAAGGTTATACCAGTACATGTACAAGGTATACCAGTACATGTACAAGGTTATACCAGTACATGTACAGGTATACCGTACATGTATAAAGGTATCACCAGTAACTGTACAAGGTATAACCAGTACATGTATAAGGTATACCACGTACATGTACAAGGTTATACAAGTACATGTACAAGGTATACCAGTACATGTACAAGGTATACCAGTACAGTACCAAGGTATACCAGTACATGTATAAGGTATACCGTAACATGTACAGGTATACCAGTACATGTATAAGGTATACCAGTACATGTACAAGGTATACAAAGTACATGTACAAGGTATCACGTACATGTACAAGGTATACCGTACATGTACAAGGTATACCAGTACATGTATAAGGTATACCAGACATGTACAAGGTATACCAGTACATGTATAAGGTATACCATACATGTACAAGGTATACCAGTACATGTACAAGGTATACCAGTACATGTACAAGGTATACCAGTACATGTACAAGGTATACCAGTACATGTACAAGGTATACCAGTACATGTACAAGGTATACAGATCATAGCTGACATCAGTGACATACTACTATTTAGAAAGCCGTTTGTTATGCTGAGCATTTCCCGCAAATTAGGTCAGTTTTGTCCCAGGATGTGACCCACACCAGTCCACTAACACCCAGGATGTGACCCACACCAGTTCACTAACACCCAGGATGTGACCCTCACCAGTCCACTAACACCCAGGATGTGACCCTCACCAGTCCACTAACACCCAGGATGCGACCCTCACCAGTCCACTAACACCCAGGATGCGACCCTCACCAGTCCACTAACACCCAGGATGCGACCCTCACCAGTCCACTAACACCCAGGATGTGACCCACACCAGTCCACTAACACCCAGGATGCGACCCTCACCAGTCCACTAACACCCAGGATGTGACCCACACCAGTCCACTAACACCCAGGATGCGACCCTCACCAGTCCACTAACACCCAGGTACCCATTTTAAACTGATGGGTAGTGACAAGTAATGCACGAAAGTGTAAACTCAAGTAGACCAGAGCGGTTCAGGTACTGACTTTAGGTGCTTGTCCAGCTCCTTATTGAA
>NC_069486.1:15868515-16011015 GCF_026875155.1 Cherax quadricarinatus | reverse complement strand
CTGGCTTCCCTGCCAGTTCTCTGTCCCACTGAACCTCTTTCAGGAAGTTCCTCATTCCCGTGTAGTCCCCTTTCTTGTAGTTTGGTTTCATTTGTCCTGGCCTTCCTGCATCCCCCTCCACTTGTAGCTCTACTGTGTATTCGAAGCTCAAGACCACATGATCGCTGGCCCCAAGGGGTCTTTCATATGTGATGTCCTCAATATCTTGCACTACTCAAGGTGAATACTAAGTCCAGCCTTGCTGGCTCATCCTCTCCTCTCTCTCTCTTGTAGTGTCCCTTACGTGTTGGTACATGAAGTTTACCAGTACCACCTCCATCATCTTAGCCCTCCATGTATCTTGGCCCCCATGTGGCTCCAAGTTCTCCCAGTCGATCTCCTTGTGGTTAAAGTCGCCCATGATCAGGAGCTTTGCCCTGCATGCATGAGCTCTTCTGGCCACTGCAGCCAGTGTGTCAACCATCGCTCTATTGCTCTCGTCATACTCATGCCCTGGTCTCCTGCTGTTCTGTGGTGCGTTATACATCACTGCTATTACCACCTTGGGACCTCCAGAGTGAAGCGTTCCCGCTATGTAATCACTTTCTTCTCCGCTGTCTCCTCTCTCCAGCTCATCAAAATTCCATCGGTGTTTGATCAGCAGTGCCACTCCTCCACCCCCCCTGTTCCTTCTGTCTTTCCTCAGGATCTGGTATCCCGCTGGAAAGATGGCATTTGTTATCATATCTGTAAGCTTGGTTTCTGTGAGCGCTATGATGTCCGGTGATGTCTCTTTGACTCTTTCGTGCCACTCCTCCCACTTGTTTGTTATTCCATCAGTGTTTGTGTACCATACCTTCAGTTTCCTTTCCAATACTGTGGTTTGGGGGGCCTGGGGGGGTGGGAGACCTGGTAGCATACTGTGGGATTCTATGATTGGGGGTTGGATGGAAGCTCTGGTTATGGATTGTAGTGTGTGTTGGGATGGTGTGATAGGTTGTGGGGTTCTGAGGATAGTTGTGTGTGTGCTTGCCCTTGCTTCTCTGTTCTGCTTTGACTGACCTCTGCTGGTTCCATCCTTGTTTCCTTTCCTATCTCCTTTCGCTTTTTTGTCCTCTCCCTCAGCTGCTGTCTCTCTGTTTGTGTTCTGTCTCTGTCTAGGATCACCTTCTTGTACTCTTCCGAGTTTTTCAACCTTGGTTTCTCTTGGAGGATCCTGTTCCTCACTGTTTCTGTCCTGAGAATCAGCTTGATTGGTCGGTTTCTCCCCTTCACGTACCCCCCTATTCTCTGAAAAATTACAATCTCGTCCATGTCTTCTCCCTTTATTTCCGTGATGATTTTCCCAATCTCCTTTCTTTCTTCCTGCCGTCTTTCAGTGTGTGTCCTTTCCTCTCTCTCCCAAAGCCCATGGATAAACACTGATTTTGCTCTATCCTCCTCCCATTGCCTCTCCCTCTGTGACTGGTTCCTGTCTGTATATGGTCATTTTCTCCCTTGATTTTTCCAGTGGCTCTTGGTAGCATGGTTGTGCCTCACCATTCGACTTATCTCCCTCTCTATCTGTACCCAGCTGCTCTTTCCTTTTACTCCCTGACCCTTCTTTGCAGGCTGATATGACCTTAGCATAATTCATATCTCCTTCCTTCCTGTTCATCCTTTCAGCTTCATATTCTGTGTCTTCTCTGGTCACTGCCCCTGAGACTTGCTTCAGCCTGTTTACCTCAAACTCTAGGACCCTTACCCTGTCTACTGCAGTTTCGACTTGTGCCTCCCATTTCTTCGTCTCCTTCTCCAGCCTGTTTTCCCATTTCGCAGAGAGCTCTTTCTCCATTTTTTCAGAAAGCTCTCCTAATTTTCTCTCCCATTCTTGCTCCATCCTTTTCCACTGCTCCTCCATCCATTCCTCCCTACCAGTACCATTGTCATCTGATCCCTGATTCCTACGAGTCCCAACCATTTTTTTTTTATAGTAAAGAGAGAGAAAGAGAAAGAGAGAGAGAAAGAGAGAGAGAGAGAGAAGAGAGAGAGAGAGAGGAGAGAGAGAGAGAGAGAGAGAGAGAAGGAGAGAGGAGAGAGGGAGAGAGAGAGAGAGAGAGAGAAGGGAAAAGAGAGAGAGAGAGAGAGGGGATGTTGACAACCAAGTGAAAGCCTTCACTGGACACATCCTTAATCTACAACAAGAACACATTCCTCACCGGCAATATGTGACGAAGCCTACAGATCAGCCTTGGTTTGGCTTTCGTTGTAGAGAGGTTGCTACTGCTAAGTACAAAGCATGGCGAAGGTATAAGAGACATCCTACCACCTATAACAGGAACTTGCACACGCATGCCTGTAGGCATATGGGTGATGTTCAAAAGTGGGCCATTGCTAAATGGGAGGTGGACACTAAAAGAAAGCTGGCATCAGGTAGGGTAGGCTCCAAAACCTGGTGGTCCCTGGTCAAGGACAGACAAGGTTATCTGCCTGATGAACTCATTCCACCTCTAAATCGACAGGATGGGACCACCTCTACTAGTAGTCAAGAGAAGGCGGACCTCTTTGCTGAACACTTTGCTACCAAAATGCAAGTTCCTGATCCAGCAAGGGACCCTCCTTGGCTAGCTGCAAGAACTGTGTCAAAACTGTCAGTGGTGACAATAAGGCAGGAGGAGGTGCATTTCCTTCTTAAATCGCTTGACCAAGAAAAGGCTGTGGGCCCAGACAAGTTGAGCCCAAGGTTGCTGAGAAGATGTGCAGACCAGCTAGCAGCACCTCTAACTCGCATCTTTCAGCACTGCCTAGTACAGTGTAAATGGCCCTCTCTATGGAAAGAGGCAAATGTAGTCCCTGTTCACAAAAAGAAGAGCAGAGCAGAAATCAGCAACTACAGACCAGTGTCACTCCTGTCAATCACAGGTAAGATCCTTGAGACAATAATCTCAAGACAAATGATAGAGTTTTTTGACTACCACTCACTACTTTGTGATCGTCAATATGGCTTCAGGAAAGGTTACTCTGCTGCTGATCTGTTGTTAAACCTCTCCACTAAGTGGCACCAGTCACTGGATGAATCCAAAGTCAGCTGTGTGGTAGAAACTGGACATTGCTGGCGCTTTCGACCGGGTGTGGCACCAGGGCCTCTTAGCAAAACTTCAAGCACTGGGAATTGCAGGCTCTATGCTATGTCTCCTCAGCGATTACCTTCATGATAGATCTCTAAGTGTAGTTCTCAATGGAACGGAATCAGCAAGACATCCTATTGGGGCAAGTGTTCCACAAGGAAGCGTGCTGGGTCCATTGTTATGGAATGTCTACTTCAACGACCTTCTTCATCTCATCCCAGAATCACATGCATATGCAGACGACTGTACACTGACATTCACTTATCCAAGAGAAGAAATGCCAGCTGCTCTAAGCTACATCAATCACCAGCTGAGAGCTATATTCAGCTTGGGGAAATAGATGGCAAGTAACATTTGCTCCTGAGAAAATGCAAATGATGATCGTCTCTTTGGCACCATGATGGTAATGCTGGTGCAGTAGTAAGGATGAATGGGAGGATGTTGACACCTGGAGAAGAAGTTGATATCCTTGGGGTGAAATTTGACTCCAAACTAACCATGAAGAACCATGTTGTAAATCTTGCAAACAAGGCAGCCAGGAAGCTTACAGCACTTCGCCGTATCTCCCATCTGCTTGACAGTAGGGGTTGCAAGATCCTGTACGAGGCACAAGTACGCTCGCACCTTGAGTATGCTCCACTTTCTTGGTTTGCCTACCCCCCGTCTCATCTGCGACTGCTTGACAGAGTAGAGAACAGAGCAAGACGTCTCATCTCTTGCCTGGACCCATCCTGGATAGATCTGTCATTTCAGCAGAGCCTTCAACATAGGAGGGATGTGGGTGGCCTTACTGTTATGTACAAGGCCAATATTGTCAAAATACCACACTTGGATCCACTTCGAGGACAGCGTGAAACAAGCTTTTATGCCACAAGACGGGCAGAAAGCAGCAACTTCACTCTGGCTGTACCCTTCTCCAGAACATCACTCCATCTGAGATCATACATACCCAGGATGACTCGAGTATGGAACACATTCGTACAGGATAATGATGTCAACGAGATAAAGTCAGTTGATCAAATGAAAATGCTGGGACACAGATGGCTCCAACTTCATCCTGTTTCCTATTTGTATGTCTCATAACAATAAAAATGCTTTCAAATGAGCTGATGTAGGTAACAGCTCTTAGCTTGCCAATAAAGTTAGGAATCCTTAACCTGTAAATAGCTGTCAATAAAGCTAGGGATCCTTAACCTTGTCAAACCCTGTGTAAAAAAAAAATAAAAAGAGACAGAGAGAGAAGGAAGGGTTAGAGGGTCAATTCACATAAAGGTGTGAAATGCTGTATATGTGTGTGTATGTGTATGTGTGTATGTGTGTGTGTGTGTGTGTGTGTGTGTGTGTGTGTGTGTGTGTGTGTGTGTGTGTGTGTGTGTGTGTGTGTGTGTGTGTGTGTGTGTGTGCTATAGCTACTCAAGTGCCTAACAGCAGATCCTGTTCTTACCTAGTGTATGTGTGTATGCGTGCGTTTATGTAAGCAGTCCTTATTTGCCTCGTATGTACTACATATGTTTTGCATATGTACCCTATCTCTTGGTTCCCACTGTACTGTCTTGTATGCCTAAAATTACGTAAATTCGCATAAAGGTGTGAAATCCTGTATACACGTATATATGTGTGTGTGTGTGTGTGTGTGTACTCAACTATTTGTACTCACCTATTTGTGGTTGCAGGGGTCGAGTCACAGCTCCTGGCCGCGCCTCTTCGCTGATTGCTACTAGGTCCTCTCTCTCCCTGCCCCATGAGCTCTATCATACCTCGCCTTAAAACTATGTATGGTTCCTGCCTCCACCACATCACTTTCTAGACTATTCCATGGCCTGACTACTCTATGACTGAAGAAATACTTCCTAACATCCCTTTGATTCATATGAGTCTTCAACTTCCAATTGTGACCTCTTGTGTCTGTGTCCCATCTCTGTGTGTGTGTGTGTGTGTATGTGTGTGTGTGTGTGTGTGTGTGTGTGTGTGTTTGTGTGTGTTTGTGTGTGTGTGTGTGTATGTGTGTGTGTATGCGTGTGTTTATGTAAGCAGTCCTTATTTCCCTCGTATGTACTACATATGTTTTGCATATGTATCCAATCTCTTGGTTCCCACTGTACTATCTTGTGGCTAAAATTACGTTCAATTCTGTATGCTAGGCTTCGCTAGGCTATCTCTCATACTAGGCTACCTGTTATAAACTGCTTAACTCTCCTACACCTTAATAAATTCTATTAAATACCAGTAAATGCTGCTTATTCTAATTCTGATAGCTCGAGGAGAGTGACCCCCAATTTCCAGCTAGAGACTGTTGCTGACCCCATGCAACTCAAACTAGGTGAATATTACGTGCGGCTGACAGTGGAGCAATGTTGTCGTCCTCCTGGGTCCCAGTAGTTGAAAATGCTTGATGCTTCTCGGTAATTTTTTCCACTAGCTTCCTGTAGGCACTGTAGTCTCTAGCTCCTCTAATTTTTTTTTTTCACTCACTGTATTTACTGATACATCTATACATATCTCTTATCTCCCTGATCTTGAGTCGCACTTATTCTTCAAATACCTCACTGTGTTATTATGCCAACACTATTTAGGGCTGACACAACCGTTCACCTTCCTTCCAACGGCCCCCACAAAGTAACTCGGTATTTACTATGCTTTTCTGTGATCACTTATATTTCCTTTTTTCGGGGCTTAAGTGATTATATTCACTCTTATGAGTGCACACGCCTATATCCCACACTCTATTCCTTATGGTACAGTCATAAATTACCACCAAAACACGAGCTCAAACCGCGTGACTCCTCCACGAGTGTGTGTGTGTGTGTGTACTCACCTATTTGTACTCACCTATTTGTGGTTGCAGGGGTCGAGTCCTAGCTCCTGGCCCCGCCTCTTCACCGGTTGCTACTGGGCCCTCTCTCTCCCCGCTCCATGAGCTTTATCAAACCTCGTCTTAAAACTGTGTATGGTTCCTGCCTCCACTACGTCATTTTCTAGGCTATTCCACTGCCTTACAACTCTATGACTGAAGAAATACTTCCTACTATCTCTCTGACTCATTTGTGTCTTCAACTTCCAATGTGGCCTCTTGTTTCTGTGTCCCCTCCCTGGAACATCCTGTCTTTGTCCACCTTGTCTATTCCACGCAGTATTTTATATGTCGTTATCATGTCTCCCCTGACCCTCCTGTCCTCCAGTGTCGTCAGGCCGATTCCCTTAATCTTTCTTCATAGGACATTCCCCTTAGCTCTGGAACTAACCTTGTCGCAAACCTTTGTACTTTCTCTAATTTCTTGACGTGCTTTATCAAGTGCGGGTTCCAAACAGGTGCTGCATACTCCAGTATGGGCCTGACATACACGGTGTACAGTGTCTTGAATGATTCCTTACTAAGGTATTCGGAATGCTGTTCTCAGGTTTGCCAGGCGCCCATATGCTGCAGCAGTTATCTGATTGATGTGTGCTTCCGGAGACATGCTCGTGTTATACTCACCCCAAGATCTTTCTCCTTGAGTGAGGTTTGCAGTCTTTGGCCACCTAGCCTATACTCTGTCCTGTGGTCTTTCTGTGCCCTTCCCCTATCTTCATGACTTTGCATTTGGCAGGATTAAATTCGAGAAGCCATTTGCTGGACCAGGTGTCCGTCTGTCCAGGTCTCTTTGAAGTCCTGCCTGGTCTTCATCAGATTTAATTCTCCTCATTAACTTCACATCATCTGCAAACAGGGACACTTCTGAATCCAACCCTTCCGTCATGTCGTTCACATATACCAAAAATAGCACTGGTCCTAGGAACCGACCCCTGTGGGACCCCGCTCGTCACAGGTGCCCACTGTGATACATCATTACGTACCATGACTCGTTGTTGCCTCCCTGTCAGGTATTCTCTGATCCATTGCAGTGCCCTTCCTGTTATATGCGCCTGATGCTCTAGCTTCTCTGTGTGTGTGTGTGTGTGTGTGTGTGTGTGTGTGTGTGTGTGTGTGTGTGTGTGTGTGTGTACACTTGAGAGTGTGCGTCTATCGTATGTTTGAATCTTGTCGGAAAACATCAAGAGAGAGACATGTAAATAAAGCAACAGACAGGCTGACAGACAGCCTGACACTCCTGGGCACCACCAACCAAACAGACAGGTAAACAAATGCATAATCAGAGGCATGTACCTGGAAAGTACTCGAGGGTCGGGTGCCAAATCTGCACACTGCCATAACAACATACTGGAGTGAGAGATATGTGAGGAAGTGTAAAATAAACTCAGGGAGGAGCAGGGGTGCGGTGGGCACAATAAGGGAACACTGTATCAACATCCGTGGGGCCAATAAGAGAACACTATATCAACATCCGTGGGGCCAATAAGAGAACACTGTATCAACATCCGTGGGGCCAACAAGAGAACACTATATCAACATCCGTGGGGCCAATAAGAGAACACTGTATCAACATCCGTGGGGCCAATAAGAGAAAACTATATCAACATCCGTGTACACAATAAGGGAACACTATATCAACATCCGGGGCCCCATATTATTCAACATCGTACCAGAAGATATCAGAAACACTGCTGGAACAAGAGAAAATTGGAAAAGTATCTTCACCAGGTGCTTGATCAACCAGGCTGTGATGGATATGTGGGGCGGCAGCCCACCAGCAGCAACAGTCTGGTTGACCAGGCAAGCACCAGACTAGCCTGGCCCCCGGCCCGGCGGGCTCAAGAGTAGTAAACTCAAAGCTCTCAACGTACGGGAATGTGAAAAAGAGGTGAACAGTGAACAAACGTTGAACAGTTGAAAGAACAGGTAAACAAAAAGAACATAGAAAAGGTGCGGAAAATAATTTTCGCTACAGAAACCCAATAGCGACCAGAAAGAGGGGGGCCGGAATGAGCCAAACTTACAAGCAATATAGGCATACAAAACCATGTGAGGGGGGAAAAAGTAGAAAGGGCCCAAAACCAACAGATCTGGGATAAACGTTCCCGAAAATATCACCTAAGGAATAATAGGGGTTTTTACCGACAAATGAAAAATTAAAACATGAACTTGGATCTTTTTTTTAGATTGTCCCCCATCCCTTTTTCATACAAGAATGAGGTAATCAGTCCCTCGCCCTGAAGTTGGTCAAGACCACGTGCTTTAGATAACCTGTGATTTTGGTACACTCGCCTGGTTCGACCACCACCCCTTCCCTGATTTGTTTACAATCACGTTACCACTAGTGAGTGACGTGTTTTTTTCCTCTTCCCCGACAGAGTCTTATAAAGTGGGCGAGGAGGGCACCAGCTGTGCAGTGGAGACAGTGACAGCCGGGGCCTCTCCACGCCCCAAAAATGTACCAGCTACACGTTCCCACTATGTAGCCCCCCATGAACGGCTGTAGAAAGGGATGAGCGAAAATGAAAGAACGAAATTTCAAGGAAGGCAAGCAACGTTAGTTACACACGATACACACCAAAAAAAACCCACACACCACACAAACACACACACACACACACACACACCAAAACACACACCACACACCACACACACACACCACACACACAACACCACACCCCCAAAACGGAAAAAACCTAAATTTTCCCTTTAAAAAAAAGGAAATTTTAGATATAAACCAGATTCTTTTGTTAAAACCTTTAGAGGGGCCTGTTCCTGGCCTATTATGTATCCATATCTCTAAAGTACCATCCCCGGGTATATAGGTACACAAAAACTAGCCACACCCTCCACAGGATGGATATAGGACACAATAAACTACCCCCTACATCCACAGGGTGGATAGAGGTACCAATAAACTAGCCTTCCTCCCCAGGAGGATTAGGGCACAAATAAAGTACTACCTCCACAGGGGGGATTGAGGTACACAAAAAAACTAGCCACTACCATCCACGGATGTATGAGGTACACAATAAAATAGCCCCTACCATCCCCCAGGATGGGTATGGGGACCAATAATGTATACCATCCCCAGGATGGATATGAGGTACCAATAAACTAGCCACTACCCCTACGGATGGATATAGGTATACATAAACTACCACTACCATCCCGGGATGTAAGAGGTACCAAAAAAAACTAGCACTCCGCCCAGGAGGATAGAGGAACACAATAAACGTCATGCCATCCACAGGGGGAATTGAGGTACACAAACTAGCCACTACCCCACAGGATGGATATGAAGTACACAAAAAAAGCCCTAACATCCACAGTGGATATGAGGCACACAATAAACTAGCCCCCTACATCCCAGGATGGTTTTTGAGGGCCAATAAACTAGCACTTCCATCTAAGGAGGTTGGGTAACAATAAACTGACATTTCCTCCACAGGAGGATATGAGGTGCACAATAAACTGCCCCACCACCCCAGGTGGTATGAGGGACACAAACTGCCCTTTCCATCCCCGGTGGATATGAGGTACACAATAAACTAGCACTACCTCAACAAATGTATATAAAAGGGACACAATAAACACCCCTTCCCTCCAAAGGGTGGTATAGGTACCAAAAAATAGCCACTACCCTCCCAGGGTGTATATGGGGGCACAATAAACTAGCAACTACCATCCCAGGATGTATATGGGTCACAATAAACTAGCCACTACCATCCACGGGGGTTATGAGGGCACAATAAATAGCCATACCATCAAAAGGATGTATATGAGGTACACAATAAACTAGCATACCATCCCCCCCGGGTTATAGGGGCACAAAAACTAGCCAAACCATCACGGGTGTAAGAGGTACCAAATAAACTAGCCCCTAAAAAACCACAGGATGTAATATACACAAAAATAGCCCCTACCTCCCGGTGTATATGAGGTAACAAACTAGACCTACCAAACCCAAGGGTGTATATGAGGTACACAAATAAATACAATACCCTCCACGGGTGATATGAGGTGCCAATAAACTAGCCCCTCCTCCCCAGGTGGATAGAGGGGCACTATAAAGTGCCCCAACCCCCACGGATGGTATGAGGGACACAATAAACTAGCCACTCCACCACAGGTTGGTAGGGTACACAATAACTAGCAACTACCATCCCCGGATGGTTCAGGGACACAATAAACTCCATACCATCCCCAGGATGGATAGAGGTACACAATAAAAAAGCCACTACCTCCCCAGGTTTATGAGGTGCACAATAAAAATAGCCATACCTTTCCCCGGATGGGGTTGAGGACACAAAAAACAGCCACTACCTCCCCAGGTTATATGAGGGCACAAAAACTACCAACCATCCAGGGTGATATGAGGTGCACAATAAATAGCCACTCCACCCCAAAGGATGTTAAAGGGTGCCCAATAAAACTAGCCACTACCATCACAGGGGGTATATGAGGTGCACAAATTTTAAAAAGCCCCACACACCACAGGATTATATGGGGCACAAAAACAGCCCCTACCCCCAAGGGTGTAAAGGTGACAATAAAATAGCAACTCCATCCACAGGGTGGTATGAGGACAAAATAAACAGCCCCCCCATCCAAAAGGATGGGTATGGGGGTACACAAAAAATAGCCACTCATCCCCAGGATGGTTGAGGTACAAATAAACTAGCCCCTACCCCCACAGTGGATATGAGGGACACAATAAACGCCCCTACCATACACAGGATGGATATGAGGACACAATAAAAATAGCCATACCCTCCACAGGATGGATATGAGGTAACCCAAAAAACACCACACCATCCACAGGATGGTTGAGGTACACAAAAAATGCAACTTTGACGATAAAATCTAATCTTTGAAATACCCTAGTTTGCTTGCTAGTAGAGGAAAAATAATAATATGTACCTAAATAGCATATATTTACTAGCTAAAGATACTGTCCTGTGACCTTGATGACTGATTAAGTTAAAATATACACGAAGGTGAGTTGTTGATGTCAGAGAATGGAGTCCGTGGTCCCGTTTGTGCGACGGGAGGGGTTTTTGTGGTTTTGTTTTGTGAGGTAGGGGGGGGTTTTTGTGGTTTTGGTTTTGAGGTAGGGGAGGGTTTGTTGTGGTTTATGTTGTGAGGTAGGGGGGGGTTTATTGGTTTTTGGGGGTGAGGTAGGGGGGGGGTTTATTGTGGTTTAGTGTTGTGGGTAGGGGGGGGTTTTTTGTGGTTTAGTTTGGAGGGGAGGGGAGGGTTATTTTGGTTTAGTGTTGTGGGTAGGGGAGGGTTTTTTTTTAGGTTGTGAGGTAGGGAGGGTTTATTGTGGTTTAGGTTGGAGGTAGGGGGGGGTTTTTTGTGGCTAGTGTTGTGACTTTCCCGGGGGTTTATTTTGGTTTAGGTTTGAGGTGGGGGGTTTATTGTGGGGTTTTGTGTTGTGAGGTAGGGGAGGGGTTTTTGGGTTTAGGTTTTTGAGTACCCGGGGTTTATGTGGTTGTGTTTGAGGTAGGGGAGGGTTTTTTTTGGTTTTTGGGTTTTTGGGGGAGGGGAGGGTTTATTGGGCTTTGTGTTGTGAGGTGGGGAGGGTTTTTTGTGGTTTAGTGTTTGAGGGGGGGAGGGTTTTTGTGGTTTAGGTTGTGGGTAGAGGAGGGGTTTTTGTGGTTTTTGTTGTGAGGTGGGGACGTTATTGTGGTTATGTTTTGACGAGGGAGGGTTTTTTTGGGTTTGTGTTGTGAGGAGGGGGGGGGTTTTTTGGTTTGGTTGTGAGGTAGGGGGGGGTTTTTTGTGGTTTTTTTGGAGGTGGGGGGTTTTTGTGGTTTGTGTTGGGGTCGGGAGGGGTTTTTTGTGGTTTTTGTGTTTTTGAGGTAGGGGAGGGTTATTGTGGTTTAGTGTTTTGAGGGAGGGGGGGTTTATTGGGTTTAGTGTTGGCGTCCCCGGGGGTTTATGTGGGTTTTGTGTTTTTGAGGTAGAGGAGGGTTTATTTGGTTTGTGTGTGGGTAGGGGGGGGTTTATTGGTTTGTGTTTTTGGGTAGGGGGGGGTTTTTGTGGTTTAGTGTTTTGGGGTGGGGAGGGTTTTTTTGGGTTTGTGTTTTGGGGGTACGGAGGGTTTATTGGGTTTAGTGTTGTGAGGTAGGGGGGGGTTTATTGGTTTTGTGTTTGGGGGTAGGGGGGGTTTTATTGGGTTTGGTGTGACGACGGGGGGTTTTTGTGGTTTTTTGGGTTTTGAGGTGGGAGGGTTTTTGGGTTTTTTGTTTTTTTAGGGACGGGGGGTTTTTGGGTTTTTTTTTTGAGGTAGGGGAGGGTTTTTGGGTTTAGGTTGGGGGTAGGGGGGGGGTTTTGGGTTTGTGTTTGGCGTCGGGGGGTTTTTGGGGGTTTGGTTTTGGGAGGGGGGGTTTTTTTGGGTTTGTGTTGTGAGGTCGGGGGGGGGTTTGGGGGGGGTGGGGTGGGGAGGGTTTAGTGGGTTTGGGGTTGGAGAGGGGAGGGTTTATTTTGGGGGGGGTGGGAGGTGGGGGGGTTTATTGGGGGTTTTGGGGGGTGGGTGGGGGGGGTTTTTTTTGGGTTTGGTTTGGGGGTTGGGGGGTTTATTTGGTTTAGTGTTTTTGGGAAGGGAGGGGTTTTTTTTGGGTTTTGTGTTGTGAGGTAGGGGGGTTTTTTGTGGTTTATGTTTTCGTTGGGGGGGTTTTGTGGTTTTTGTGTTGGGGGTAGGGGGGGGTTTATTTTGCTTTAGTGTTGTGAGGTAGGAGGGGTTTATTGTGGGGTTAGGTTGTGAGGTAGGGGAGGGGGTTTTTGTGGCTTAGTGTTGTGAGGGAGGGGGGGGTTTATTGTGGGGTTTGGTTGAGGTAGGGGGGGTTTTTGTGGTTTAGTTTTTTGCGTACGGGGGGTTTTTGTGGTTTTTTTGTTGTGGGTAGGGGGGGGGTTATTTTGGCTTAGTGTTGTGACGTCGGGAGGGGTTTTTTGTGGGTTTTGTGTGTGGGTAGGGGGGGTTTTGTGGGGTTTTGTGTTGTGAGGGAGAGGGGGTTTATGGGGTTTAGTGTTGTGGGTGGGGGGTTTTTGTGGTTTAGGTTGAGAGGTAGGGGGGGGTTTATTGTGGTTGTGTTGTGAGGTGAGGGGGTTTATTGTGGTTTTAGTGTTGTCGGTAGGGGAGGGTTTTTGTGGTTTAGGTTTTGAGGGAGGGGGGGGTTTATTGTGGGTTTGTGTTGTGGGTGGGGAGGGTTTTGTGGTTTGGTGTTGTGAGGGAGGGGAGGGGTTTTTTGTGGTTTAGTGTTGTGAGGTGGGGAGGGTTTTTTTGTGGTTTAGTGTTGGGGTAGGGGGGGGTTTATTTGTTTTGGTTGTGCGTTCGGGGGGATTTTTTGTGGTTTATGTTGTGAGGTAGGGGGGGGTTTATTGTAGTTTTGTGTTTTTAGGTAGGGAGGGTTTTTGTGGTTAGTGTTGTGGGTGGGGAGGGTTTTTTTGTTGTTTATGTTGTGAGGGAGGGGAGGGTTTATTGTGGTTTAGTGTTGTGACGTACGGGAGGGTTTATTGTGGTTTAGTGTTGTGACGTACGGGAGGGTTTATTGTGGTTTAGTGTTGTGAGGTGGGGGGGTTTTGGGGTTTGGTTGTGGGGGAGGGGGGTTTTTTTGTGGTTTGTGTTGTTTTAGGTAGGGAGGGGGTTTTTGTGGGGTTTTGTGTTGTGAGTACGGGGGGGTTATTGGGGTTTTAGGGTTTTGGGAGGGGGGGGTTTATTGGGTTTTGTGTTGTGGGAAGAGGGGGTTTATTTGGGTTTTGTGTTGTGGGGTTTGGGGGGGGTTTATTGGGTTTTGTGTTGGAGTACGGGAGGGTTATTTGGTTTAGTGTTTGGGTAGGGGGGTTTATTTGGTTTTGTGTTGTGAGGAAAAGGGGGGGTTTTTTGTGGTTTATGTTGGGGGGGAAAGGGGGGTTTTTTTGGGGGAGGGGGGTTTTTTGGGGTTTGGCGGGGGGTTTTTTTGGGTTTTTTGTGACTACGGGGGGGTTTTTGTGGTTTGTGTTTGACGTACGGGAGGGTTTTTTTTTAATTTTGGGTGGGGGGGTTTTTGTGGTTTGTTTTGGGCCGGGGGTATTTTTTTCCGGGGAGGGTTTTTGGGTTTAGGGGCCGTAGGGAGGGTTTTTTTGTGGGTGGGGGGGGGGGGTTTTGGGTGGGAAAAAAAGGGGGGGGGGGGGGGGGGGACGGGGGGGGGGGGGGGGGGGGGGAAAAAAAAAAACCCCCCCCCCCCCCCCCCCCCCCCCCCCCCCCCCCCCCCAAAAATTTTTTTTTTTTTTTCCAAAACAAAAGGGGGGGTTTTTGTGGTTAGTGTTGGGGTAGGGGGGTTTATTGTGGTTGTGTTGTGAGGGGGGAGGGTTTTGTGGTTTTGTGTTGTGAGGGAGGGGAGGGTTTATTTTGGTTGTGTTGTGAGGGAGGGAGGGTTAATTGTGGGTTTTGTTTGTGAGGGGGGGGGTTTTTGTGTTTGGGGTTGTGAGGGAGGAAAAGGGGTTTTTGTTGTTTGTGTTGTGAGGGAGGGGGGTTTATTGTTTTTTGTGTTGTGAGGTGGAAGGTTTATTGTTTTTAGTGTTGTGGGTGGAGGGTTTATTGTTGTTTGTGTTTTGAGGAGGGGGGGGGGGGGGTTTTTTTTTTGTTTAGGTTGTGAGGGGAGGGGGGTTTATTTGTTGTGTTGTGAGTGGGGAGGGTTTTTTGGCTTGTGTTGTGAGGGGTAGGAAGGGGGTTTTTTGTTGTTTTGTGTTTTTGGGGTAGGGGAGGGTTTATTTTGTTTGTGTTGTGGGTAGGGAGGGTTTATTGGCTTTTGTTTGGGTGGGGGGGGTTTATTGTGGGGTTGTGTTGTGAGGTAGGGGGGGTTATTGTTTTTTAGTGGGGGTGGGGGGGTTTATTGTGTTTTGTGTTGTGGGAAGGGGAGGGTTTTTTGTGCCCAGGTTGGAGGAGGGGGGGTTATTTTTGGTTAGTGTTGTGAGGTTGGGGAGGGTTTATTGGGTTTTGTGTTGTGAGGTAGGGAGGGGGTTTTTTGGGCTTGTTTTTGTGGGGTGGGAGGGTTTATTGTGGCTTTGTTGTGAGGGGGGGGTTTATTGTGTTAGTGTTGTGAGGGAGGGGGGGTTTATTGTGGCTTAGTTTGTGAGGTAGGGGGGGTTATTTTGGCTTAGGTTGTGAGGTAGGGAGGGTTTATTGTGGTTAGTGTTGGAGGTGGGAGGGTTTTTGTGGTTAGTGTTGTGAGGTAGGGGAGGGTTTTTTTGTGGGTTAGTGTTGTGGGTGGGGGGGTTTATTTTGGCTTTGTGTTTTGAGGTAGGGAGGGTTTTTTTGTGTTTAGGTTGTGAGGTGGGGAGGGGTTTTTTGGGCTTAGTGTTGTGAGGGGAGGGGAGGTTTTTTGGCCCTTTGGTTGGAGGTGGGAGGGTTTTTTGTGGTTTTGTGTTTGAGGAGGGGGGGTTATTTTGGTTGTGTTGTGAGGTGGGAGGGTTTATTGTGCCTTTGTGTTGTGGGTAGGGGGGTTTTTTGTGGGTTTTGGTTTTTGAGGTAGGGGGGGTTTTTGTGGTTTTTGTTGTGGGTAGGGAGGGTTATTGTGGTGGGGTTGTGAGTAAGGGGGTTTTTTGTGGTTTTTGTTGTGGGTGGGGAGGTTTATTTTTGGGGTTAGTGTTGTGAGGGGAGGGTTTATTGTGTGGGGTTGTGAGGTAGGGAGGGTTTATTGTGGTTTAGTGTTTTTGAGGGAGAGGGGGGTTTATTGGGTTAGTGTTGTGGGGTAGGGGGGGGTTTATTTTGGGTTGTGTTTTTGAGGTAGGGGGGTTTAGTGTTTTGTGTTGTGGGTAGGGGGGGGGTTTTTGTTTTTTTAGTGTTGTGGGTAGGGGGGGGTTTTTATTTTTGTTTTGTGGTTTTGAGGTAGGGGAGGGGTTTTTTGTGGCTTTGTTGTGAGGTAGGAGGGGTTTTTGGGCTTTGTGTTTGAGGTAGGGGAGGGTTTATTTTGGGGTTTGTGTTGTGAGGGGGGGGGGTTTTTTTTTTTGTTTAGTGTTGTGAGGAGGGGGAGGGTTTATTGTGGTTTTGTGTTGTGAGGTAGGGGGGGTTTATTGTTTTTTGTGTTGTGGGTGGGGGGTTTATTGTGGCTTAGTTTTGAGGTAGGGGGGGGTTTATTGTTGTTTGTGTTGTGGGAGGGGGGGGTTTATTTTGTTTTAGTTTTTGTGAGGTAGGAGAGGGTTTATTGGGCTTTTTGTGTTTTTGAGGTAGGGGAGGGTTTATTGTGGTTTTGTGTGTGAGGTAGGGGAGGGTTTTTGTGGCTTGTGTTTGAGGTAGGGGGGGTTTTTGTGGTTTTTGGTTGGGGTAGGAAGGTTTATTGTGTTAGTGTTGTGAGGGGGGAGGGGTTTATTGTGGCTAGTGTTGTGAGGTAAGGGGGGTTTTTTGTGGTTTTTTTTGTGAGGTGGGGAGGGTTTATTTTGGCCCTTTGTGTTGTGGGAGGGAGGGGTTTTTTTTGGTTTTGGTTGTGAGGTTGGGAGGGTTTATTGTTTTTTGTTTTGGGAGGGGAGGGTTTTTTGGTTTTGTGTTGTGGTAGGGGAGGGTTTTTTTGGTTTAGTGTTGGAGGTAGGGGAGGGTTATTGTGGCTTAGTGTTGTGAGGTAGGGGAGGGGTTTTTGTGGCTTAGTTTGTAGGTAGGAGGGGTTTATTGTGGCTTGTGTTGTGAGGTAGGGGGGGGGTTTATTGTGGCTTGTGTTGTGATGGGAGGGTTTTTTGTTTTGTGTTGTGAGGTGGGGGGTTTATTGTTTTTTTGTGTTGTGAGGTAGGGAGGGTTTTTTGTGGCTTAGTGGGTTTTGAGGTAGGGGGGGGGTTTATTGGGCTTGTGTTGTGAGGTAGGGGAGGGTTTATTTTTTTTTTTTGTGTTTTTGAGGTAGGGGGGGTTTTTTGTGGTTTTGTGTTGTAGGGAGGGGGGGGGGTTTATTGTTGTTGGTTTTGAGGTGGGAGGTTTATGTGGCTTAGTGTTTGGGTAGGGGAGGGTTTATTTTTGCTTGTTTGTGAGGTAGGGAGGGTTTTTTTTGGTTTGTGTTGTGAGGTAGGGGAGGGTTTTATTGTTGTTTTTGTTGTGAGGAGGGGGGGTTTTTGTGCCCTTTGTGTTGTGAGGTAGGAGAGGGGTTTTTTTTTGGGTTTTTGTTGTGAGGTAGGGGGGGGTTTTTGTGGCTTTGTGTTGTGGGTAGGGGGGGTTTTTTGGGCTTAGTGTTGTGGGTAGGGAGGGTTTTTGTGTTTGTGTTGTGAGGTGAGAGGGTTTATTGTGGTTGTTTGTGAGAGGGGGGGGTTTATTGTGGTTAGTGTTGTGAGGTAGAAGGGGGGTTTTTTGTTGTTTAGTGTTGTAGGGGGGGAGGGTTTATTGTGCCCTTTGTGTTTTTAGGTAGAGAGGGTTTATTTTGCTTGTGTGGGGGTAGGGGGGGTTTATTTTTGTTTAGGTTGGAGGTAGGGGAGGGTTTATTTTGTTTAGTTTGTGAGGGAGGGGGGGGGTTTTTGTGGTTAGGTTGGAGGGGAGGGGAGGGGTTTTTGTTTTTTAGTGTTGGAGGGGGGAGGGTTTTTTTGTGGTTTTTTTTGTTGTGAGGTGGGAGGGTTTTTTTTGGTTAGTGTTTTTGAGGTAGGGGAGGGTTTTTTGGGTTTGTGTTGTGGGGGAGGGGGGGGTTTATTTTTGTTTAGGTTGTGAGGTGGAGGTTTATTGGTTAGTGTTTTGAGGTAGGGGGGGGTTTATTTTGGCTTAGTGTTGTGGGTAGGAGGGGTTTTTTGTTTTTAGTGTTGTGAGGGAGGGAGGGTTTATTTTGTTTAGTGTTGGAGGGAGGGGGGGTTTATTGGGGGTTTATGTTTGAGGTAGGGGGGGTTTATTGTGGCTTAGTGTTGTGAGGTAGGGGAGGGGTTTATTTTTTGGGTTTTGGGTAGGGGGGGGTTATTGGCTTGTGTTGTGGAGGGGAGGGTTTATTGGGTTTGTGTTGTGAGGTAAAGGGGGGTTTTTTGTGGCTTGGGGTTGTGGGTAGGGGAGGGGTTTTTGTGGTTTAGTGTTGTGAGGTAGGAAAATTTTTTTGGTTTTTTTTTGTGAGGTAGGGAGGGTTTTTTGTGGCTTAGTGTTGTGAGGTTTGGGGAGGGTTTTTTGTGGGTTATGTTTGAGGTAGGGGGGGGTTTATTTTGGTTGTTGTAGGTAGGGGGGGTTTATTGTTTTTTAGTGTTGTAGGTAGGGGAAGTTTATTGTGGTTTTGTGTTGTGAGGTAAGGGTTATTTGTTTGGTTTTTGTAGGTTGGGATGGTTATTGTGGTTTTTTGGGGGAGGTAGGGGAGGTTAAATTTTTTAGTTTGTGAGGTAGGGAGGGGTTTTAGTTGGTTTTGTTTTGGGGTTTGGGGGGGGTTTATTTTTTAGGTTGTGAGGGAGGGGAGGGGTTTTTTGGTTAGTTTTTGTGGGTAGGGGAGGTTTAGTCGTTTTTTTGGGGGAGGGATGGTTAGTGTTGTGGGGTAGGGGAGGTTTTAAATTTTTTAAATTTTGTGAGGTAGGGGGGGTTTTTGTTGTTATTTGTGGGAGGGGTGGTTTTTTTATTGTGAGGTAGGGGGGGTGGTTTAATTGGTTTTTGTTTTGACTAGGGGAGGTTTTTTGTTTGTTTTGGTGGGGAGGGGAGGTTTGTTGGTTTAGTTTTTGTGAGGTTGGGGAGGTTTATTGGTTTAGTTTTGTGAGGTTGGGGATGGTTTAGTCTGGTTTAGTTTTATGACGTAGGGGATGGTTTAGTCTGGTTTAGTTTTGTGAGGTAGGGGATGGTTTAGTCTGGTTTAGTTTTGTGAGGTTGGGGATGGTTTAGTCGGGTTAGTTTTCTGAGGTAGGGGATGGTTTAGTCTGTTTAGTTTTGTGAGGTTGGGGATGGTTTAGTCTGGTTAGTTTTGTGAGGTTGGGGATGGTTTAGTCTGGTTTAGTTTTATGACGTAGGGGATGGTTTAGTCTGGTTTAGTTTTGTGAGGTAGGGGATGGTTTAGTCTGGTTTAGTTTTGTGAGGTTGGGGATGGTTTAGTCTGGTTTAGTTTTCTGAGGTAGGGGATGGTCTGAACTTTAAGCACTCCCAGTAATTGAGGTGTTTTATCTCCGTTATGCGCGCCGTGAAGGTTCTCTGTACATTTTCTAGGTCAGCAATTTCACCTGCCTTGAAAGGTGCTGTTAGTGTGCAGCAATATTCCAGCCTAGATAGAACAAGCGACCTGAAGACATCATGGGCTTGGCCTCCCTAGTTTTGAAGGTTCTCATTATCCATCCTGTCATTTTCCTAGCAGATGTGATTGATACAATGTTATGGTCCTTGAAGGTGAGATCCTCCGACATGATCACTCCCAGGTCTTTGACGTTAGTTTTTCACTCTATTGTGTGGCTGGAATTTGTTTTATACTCAGATATAGTTTTAATTTCCTAACGTTTTCCATATCAGAGTAATTGAAATTTCTCATCACTGAACTTCATGTTGTTTTCTGTGTCCCTTTTAAATATTTGGTTGATGTCCACCTGGAGTCTTGCAGTGTCTGCAATGGAAGACACTGTCATGCAGATTCGGGTGTCATCTGCAAACAAAGACACGGTGCTGTGGTTTACATCCCTGTCTATGTCAGATATGAGGATGAGAAACAAGATGGGAGCGAGTACTGTGCCTTGTGGAACAGAGCTTTTCACCGTAGCCGCCTCAGACTTTACTCTGTTGACTACTACTCTTTGTGTTCTGTTTGTGAGGAAATTATAGATCCATTTACCAACTTTTCCTGTTATTCCTTTATCACGCATTTTGTGCGCTATTACGCCATGGTCACACTTGTCGAAGGCATTTGCAAAGTCTGTATATATTACATCTGCATTTTCTTTGTCTTCTAGTGCATCTAGGACCTTGTCATAGTGGTCCAGTAGTTGAGACAGACAGGAGCGACCTGCTCTAAACCCATGTTGCCCTGGGTTGTGTAATTGATGGGTTTCTAGATGGGTGGTGATCTTGCTTCTTAGGACCCTTTCAAAGATATGTGTCCTCATGTCAGAGTATATCCTCATGTCAGTAAATATGTGTCATGTCAGAGAATATGTAACCTCATATCATTGAATATGTGACATCATGTCAGTGAAAGTGTCCTCATGTCAGAGAATATGTGTACTCATGTCAGAGAATGTGTACTCGTGACAGTGAATATGTGTCCTCATGTCAGGGAATATGTGTCCTCATGTCAGGGAATATGTGTCCTCATGTCAGAGAATATGTGTACTCATGTCAGAGAATGTGTCCTCATGACAGTGAATATGTGTCCTCATGTCAGGGAATATGTGTCCTCATGTCAGGGAATATGTGTCCTCATGTCAGAGAATATGTGTACTCATGTCAGAGAATGTGTCCTCATGACAGTGAATATGTGTCCTCATGTCAGTGAATATGTGTCCTCATGTCAGAGAATATGTGTCTTCATCTTCAAGTATATGTATCATCATATCAGAGTACATTAATAATCATGCCAGGGTAGATGTATCCACGTATCATAACACACACAGTAGGAGGCTTCCACCATGAAATGTTCCCATTAAAGTCGTGAACAGAGGTCAGGATCAGAGAGAAAGTTCAATTGAACCTAAACATTACAATACATTGGTGGAATGTATTGTTTTATATTTTATACAATAGATGGGTACAACAATGACCGTACCTCGTGCACACACACACACACACACACACACACACACACACACACACACACACACACACACACACGCACACACTGTTACGCCCCTCGTTTGTGAACCTTCTAGTTGAAGTGTGATGTATGTGTAACTGGCTTCTTTATTAGTAACTAAAATGAGGATATTAGTATTGGTACTGGAGACGCTGGTGATTGTCCCTAGCTGTGCTAGGAGCGGGTTTAAGTGTGTGTGTTGCTGTACTGGAGACGCTGGTGATTGTCCCTAGCCTGTGCTAGGAGCGGGTTTAAGTGTGTTGCTGTACTGGAGACGCTGGTGATTGTCCCTAGCTGTGCTAGGAGCGGGTTTAAGTGTTTTGCTGTACTGGAGACGCTGGTGATTGTCCCTAGTTGTGGTAGGAGCGGGTTTAAGTGTGTGTTGCTGTACTGGAACGCTGGTGATTGTCCCTAGCTGTGCTAGGAGGGGGTTTTAAGTGTGTTGCTGTACTGGAGACGCTGGTGATTGTCCCTAGCTGTGGTAGGAGCGGGTTAAGTGTGTGTTGCTGTACTGGAGACGCTGGTGATTGTCCCTAGCTGTGCTAGGAGCGGGTTTAAGTGTGTTGCTGTACTGGAGACGCTGGTGATTGTCCCTAGCTGTGCTAGGAGCGGGTTTAAGTGTGTTGCTGTACTGGAGACGCTGGTGATTGTCCCTAGCTGTGCTGGGAAAGCGGGTTTAAGTGTGTTGCTGTACTGGAGACGCTGGTGATTGTCCCTAGCTGTGCTAGGAGCGGGTTTAAGTGTGTTGCTGTACTGGAGACGCTGGTGATTGTCCCTAGCTGTGCTAGGAGCGGGTTTAAGTGTGTGTTGCTGTACTGGAGACGCTGGTGATTGTCCCTAGCTGTGCTAGGAGCGGGTTTAAGCAGTATTGGTTCAAAGAGGACGGCGAAAAAGTCATGAGAGACAGACTCGCCTGGAAACTCCTTCAAGTGTACAATATTCCTAATCTCACTTAGTATACAGTGGACCCCCGCTTAACGATCACCTCCCAATGTGACCAATTATGTAAGTGTATTTATGTAAGTGCGTTTGTACGTGTATGTTTGGGGGTGTGAAATGGACTAATCTACTTCACAATATTCCTTATGGGAACAAATTCGGTCAGTACTGGCACCTGAACATACTTCTGGAATGAAAAAATATCGTTAACCGGGGGTCCACTGTATTTTGAAAGTTGAATAAGAGTGAATTATTAGGGAAGTGTTACGTTTTCTGTCTCACTGGGACTGAGTCAATCAAAGTGTTACTATGTGAAGTGAAAGTCTTATGATACTAGAGCCATTCAGTACTATAATCAAGACAGAGCAGAGACGCTGTGGCACACAAAGAATCTCGGCTGTTACATGATGACCCGACACTGGAACTCCAGTGTCGGGTCTTTATTTCTATAAGTACAAGGTATACAGACCATAGCTGACATCAGTGACATACTACTATATAGAAAGCCGCTTGTTATGCTGAGCATTTCCCGCAAATTAGGCCAGTTTTGTCCCCAGGCTGCGATCCACACCTGTCGACTAACACACAGGTACCTACTTATTGCCAAGCTAACAGGGACAGCAGGTGTTTTAAGGAAACACGCCAGAATGTTTCCACCCGTACAGGGGAGTGAACCATGCACCTCAATGTGTCAGTTGAGTGCGCTAACAATCGAGCTACGGGACCCGCGTCAGGAAATATATGTCCAGTTTCCTGACTAATCCCACCTAGCCTAACCTAACCTAACCTCAGCTGCCACCCACACATACACTACTTAACCTAACCTCAGCTGCCACCCACACATACACTACTTAACCTAACCTCAGCTGCCACCCACACATACACTACTTAACCTAACCTCAGCTGCCACCCACAACATACACTACTTAACCTAACCTCAGCTGCCACCCACACATTCACTACCTAACCTAACCTCAGCTGCCACCCAACACATACACCACCAACCCTAACCTCAGCTGCCACCCACACATACACTACTTAACCTAACCTCAGCTGCCATCCACACATACACTACTTAACCTAACCTCAGCTGCCACCCACACATACACTACTTAACCTAACCTCAGCTGCCACCCACACATTCACTACCTAACCTAACCTCAGCTGCCACCCACACATACACCACCAACCCTAACCTCAGCTGCCACCCACACATACACTACTTAACCTAACCTCAGCTGCCACCCACACATACACTACTTAACCTAACCTCAGCTGCCACCCACACATACACTACTTAACCTAACCTCAGCTGCCACCCACACATTCACTACCTAACCTAACCTCAGCTGCCACCCACACATACACCACCAACCCTAACCTCAGCTGCCACCCACACATACACCACCTAACCTAACCTCAGCTGCCACCCACACATGCACCACCAAACCTAACCTCAGCTACCACTCACACATACACTACCTAACCTAACCTCAGCTGCCAGTCACACATACACTACCTAACCTAACCTCAGCTGCCACTCACACATACACCATCTAACCTCAGCTGCCACCCACAAATACACAACCTAACCTAACCTTAGCTGCCACCCACACATACATTACCTAGCCCCAGCTGCCACTCATACACCACCTAACCTAACCTCAGCTGCCACTCACACATGCACCACCTAACCTCAGCTGCCACCCACAAAAACACCACCTAACCTAACCTCAGCTGCCCCACACACACACATGCACCTCCTAACCTCAGCTGCCACTCACACATACACTACCTAACCTGACCTCAGCTGCCACTCACACATACACTACCTAACCTAACCTCAGCTGCCACTCACACATACACTACCTAACCTAACCTCAGCTGCCGCTCACACAAAACACTACCTAACCTAACCTCAGCTGCCACTCACACATACACTACCTAACCTAACCTCAGCTGCCACTCACACATACACTACCTAACCTAACCTCAGCTGCCACTCACACATACACCAGCTAACCTAACCTCAGCTGCCACCCACAAATACACAACCTAACCTAACCTCAGCTGCCACTCACACATGCACCACCTAACCTCAGCTGCCTCTCACACATACACCACCTAACCTCAGCTCCCACTCACACATGCACCACCTAACCTCAGCTGCCTCTCACACATACACCACCTAACCTCAGCTGCCACTCACACATGCACCACCTAACCTCAGCTGCCACTCACATGCACCACCTAACCTCAGCTGCCTCTCACACATACACCACCTAACCTCAGCTGCCACTCACACATGCACCACCTAACCTCAGCTGCCACTCACACATGCACCACCTAACCTCAGCTGCCACTCACACATGCACCACCTAACCTCAGCTGCCTCTCACACATACACCAGCTAGCCTAACCTCAGCTGCCACTCACACATGCACCACCTAACCTCAGCTGCCTCTCACACATACACCACCTAACCTCAGCTGCACTCACACATGCACCACCTAACCTCAGCTGCCACTCACACATGCACCACCTAACCTCAGCTGCCACTCACACATGCACCACCTAACCTCAGCTGCCTCTCACACATACACCAGCTAACCTAACCTCAGCTCATTTACAAATACCTTGTAAATGATTAATTGTAAATCTGGCTTGTCAGAAGGTATATCTGTCAGTCGTGATGGACGGCTGGTACGTAGGTCCAGCCTGTCTCTTCAGACAGCGGGTTGGTTTATTGTTCTCTGGGTTTGTTGGCAAGTTTTTATAAAGCGTGTTAAAAACGCTGGTTTTGTGAGATGGGGAGTGTTGAGTTTTATGTACCCTGGCTGGCTGGTGTTGACTGTGAGATACACCTACTTACCTACCTATCTACCTGCCTGCCTGCCTGCCTGCCTGCCTGCCTGCCTGTCTGCCTGCCTACCTACCTGCCTACCTACCTACCTGCCTGCCTGCCTGCCTGCCTGTCTGCCTACCTACCTACCTACCTACCTACCTACCTACCTACCTGACTGCCTGCCTGCATGTCTGCCTGCCTACCTACCTACCTACCTACCTACCTACCTGCCTGCCTGCCTGCCTGCCTGCCTGCCTGCCTGTCTGCCTGCCTACCTACCTACCTACCTACCTACCTACCTACCTACTTGCCTATCTACCCTTCTGTACTTCCCACCTCCAGGACTGTAACATCCTCACTCATCCTTCAGAGTACAGACACTGTACTTCCCACCTCCAGAACTGTAACATCCTCACTCATCCTTCAGAGTACAGACACTGTACTTCCCACCTCCAGAACTGTAACATCCTCACTCATCCTTCAGAGTACAGACACGTACTTCCCACCTCCAGAACTGTAACATCCTCACTCATCCTTCAGAGTACAGACACTGTACTTCCCACCTCCAGGACTGTAACATCCTCACTCATCCTTCAGAGTACAGACACTGTACTTCCCACCTCCAGAACTGTAACATCCTCACTCATCCTTCAGAGTACAGACACTGTACTTCCCACCTCCAGAACTGTAACATCCTCACTCATCCTTCAGAGTACAGGCACTGTACTTCCCACCTCCAGGACTGTAGCATCCTCACTCATCCTTCAGAGAACAGGTACTGTACTTCCCACCTCCAGGACTGTAGCATCCTCACTCATCCTTCAGAGTACAGGCACTGTACTTCCCACCTCCAGAACTGTAACATCCTCCCTCATCCTTCAGAGTACAGACACTGTACTTCCCACCTCCAGGACTGTAACATCTTCACTCATCCTTCAGAGTACAGACACTGTACTTCCCACCTCCAGAACTGTAACATCCTCACTCATCCTTCAGAGTACAGACACTGTACTTCCCACCTCCAGAACTGTAACATCCTCACTCATCCTTCAGAGTACAGGCACTGTACTTCCCACCTCCAGAACTGTAACATCCTCACTCATCCTTCAGAGTACAGGCACTGTACTCCCCACCTCCAGAACTGTAACATCCTCATTCATCCTTCAGAGTACAGACACTGTACTTCCCACCTCCAGAACTGTAACATCCTCATTCATCCTTCAGAGTACAGGCACTGTACTTCCCACCTCCAGATCTGTAACATCCTCACTCATCCTTCAGAGTACAGACACTGTACTTCCCACCTCCAGAACTGTAACATCCTCACTCATCCTTCAGAGTACAGACACTGTACTTCCCACCTCCAGAACTGTAACATCCTCACTCATCCTTCAGAGTACAGGCACTGTACTTCCCACCTCCAGAACTGTAGCATCCTCACTGATCCTTCAGAGTACAGGAACTGTACTTCCCACCTCCAGGACTGTAGCATCCTCACTCATCCTTCAGAGTACAGGCACTGTACTTCCCACCTCCAGAACTGTAACATCCTCCTTCATCCTTCAGAGTACAGACACTGTACTTCCCACCTCCAGGACTGTAACATCCTCACTCATCCTTCAGAGTACAGACACTGTACTTCCCACCTCCAGAACTGTAACATCCTCACTCATCCTTCAGAGTACAGACACTGTACTTCCCACCTCCAGAACTGTAACATCCTCACTCACCTTCAGAGGTACAGACACTGTACTTCCCACCTCCAGAACTGTAAAAATCCTCACTCATCCTTCAGAGTACAGACACTGTACTTCCCACCTCCAGAACTGTAACATCCTCACTCATCCTTCAGAGTACAGACACTGTACTTCCCACCTCCAGAACTGTAACATCCTCACTCATCATTCAGAGTACAGACACTGTACTTCCCACCTCCAGAACTGTAACATCCTCACTCATCCTTCAGAGTACAGACACTGTACTTCCCACCTCCAGAACTGTAACATCCTCACTCAACCTTCAGAGTACAGACACTGTACTTCCCACCTCCAGAACTGTAACATCCTCACTCATCCTTCAGAGTACAGACACTGTACTTCCCACCTCCAGAACTGTAACATCCTCAACTCATCCTTCAGAGTACAGACACTGTACTTCCACCTCCAGAACTGTAACATCCTCACTCAACCTTCAGAGTACAGACACTGTACTTCCCACCTCCAGAACTGTAACATCCTCACTCAACCTTCAGAGTACAGGCACTGTACTTCCCACCTCCAGAACTGTAACATCCTCACTCAACCTTCAGAGTACAGACACTGTACTTCCCACCTCCAGAACTGTAAAAATCCTCACTCATCCTTCAGAGTACAGACACTGTACTTCCCACCTCCAGGACTGTAACATCCTCACTCATCCTTCAGAGTACAGACACTGTACTTCCCACCTCCAGAACTGTAACATCCTTACTCAACCTTCAGAGTACAGACACTGTACTTCCCACCTCCAGAACTGTAACATCCTCACTCAACCTTCAGAGTACAGACACTGTACTTCCCACCTCCAGAACTGTAACATCCTCACTCATCCTTCAGAGTACAGACACTGTACTTCCCACCTCCAGAACTGTAACATCCTTACTCAACCTTCAGAGTACAGGCAACTGTACTTCCCACCTCCAGAACTGTAACATCCTCACTCATCCTTCAGAGTACAGACACTGTACTTCCCACCTCCAGAACTGTAACATCCTTACTCAACCTTCAGAGTACAGACACTGTACTTCCCACCTCCAGAACTGTAACATCCTCACTCATCCTTCAGAGTACAGACACTGTACTTCCCACCTCCAGAACTGTAACATCCTTACTCAACCTTCAGAGTACAGACACTGTACTTCCCACCTCCAGAACTGTAACATCCTCGCTCAACCTTCAGAGTACAGACACTGTACTTCCCACCTCCAGGACTGTAACATCCTCACTCAACCTTCAGAGTACAGACACTGTACTTCCCACCTCCAGGACTGTAACATCCTCACTCATCCTTCAGAGTACAGACCACTGTACTTCCCACCCCAGAACTGTAACATCCTCACTCAACCTTCAGAGTAACAGACACTGTACTTCCCACCTCCAGAACTGTAACATCCTCACTCATCCTTCAGAGTACAGACACTGTACTTCCCACCTCCAGAACTGTAACATCCTCACTCATCCTTCAGAGTACAGACACTGTACTTCCCACCTCCAGGACTGTAACATCCTCACTCATCCTTCAGAGTACAGACACTGTACTTCCCACCTCCAGAACTGTAACATCCTCACTCATCCTTCAGAATCAGATTAACATCCACTCCCACAGTAGCGTTCAGTCAGATTAACATCCACTCCCACAGTAGCGTTCAGTCAGATTAACATCCACTCCCACAGCCACGCCCACAGCCACGCCCACAGCCACGCCCACAGCCACGCCCACAGCCACGCCAACATCCACTCCCACAGCCACGCCCACAGCCACGCCAACATCCACTCCCACAGCCTCGCCCACAGTCACGCCCACAGCCACGCCCACAGCCACGCCCACAGCCACGCCAACATCCACTCCCACAGCCACGCCCACAGTCACGCCCACAGCCACGCCCACAGCCACGCCCACAGCCACGCCAACATCCACTCCCACAGCCACGCCCACAGCCACGCCCACAGCCACGCCCACAGCCACGCCAACATCCACTCCCACAGCCTCGCCCACAGTCACGCCCACAGCCACGCCCACAGCCACGCCCACAGCCTCGCCCACAGCTATAAACTCACCAGAGAGACGAGAGCAAAGAGTGCCAGGAAGACCACGACCACTAGCCACGCCTCCTGCACTGCCACCCACAACAGCACACGCCTCACATAGTCCCTGGAGAGGAAGGCGCCCACGCCCACCACCGCCACGCCCACAGCAGTCACCACAGCGTTGGTCAGGTGCGTCCTGTAGGCACAAACACCACAGTCTAAGCCACAGTTTAATAATGATTTTTATCCTAGCTTAGGGATCTTGATCCGAGGAATTGGCGGTGTTCTCTCTCCTCGGATCAACCTTATTTATCCCTAAGTTCTCTACCACCCACAAGAATATACTGTCTCAAGTTAATACTGACAATAATAATAATACTAATATTAATGACAATAATAATAATAATAATAATAATAATAATAATAATAATAATAATAATAATAATAATAATAATGACAATAATAATAATAATATTATTAATGACTAATAATAATAATAATAATAATAATAATAATATTAATGACTAATAATAATAATAATAATAATAATAATAATAATAATGATAAAATAATAATAATAATAATAATAATAATAATAATAATAATAATAATGACAATAATAATAATAAATATTATTAATGACTAATAATAATAATAATAATAAAAATATTAATGACTAATAATAATAATAATAATAATAATAATAATAATAATAATAATAATAATAATGATAATAATAATAATAATAATAATAATAATAATAATGACAATAATAATAATAATAATAATAAAAAATAATAATAATAATAATAATAATAATAATAATAATAATGATAATAATAATAATAATAATAATAATAATAATGACAATAATAATAATAATAATAATAATAATAATAATAATAATATTTGATAATGACTAATAATAATAATAATAATAATAATAATAATAATAATAATAATAATAATAATAAAAATAATAATAATAATAATAATAATGACAATAATAATAATAAAATAATAATAATAATAATTTAAAAATATAATATTAATGACTAATAAATAATAATAATAATAATAATAATAATAATAAATAATAAAATAATGACAATAATAATAATAATATTATTAATAACATAATAATAATAATAATAATAATAATAATAATAATAATAATAATAATAATAATAATAATAATAATGATAATAATAATAATAATAATAATAATAATAATAATAATAATAATAATAATAATAATAATAATAAAATAATGACAATAATAATACTAATATTATTTAAAGAATAATAATAATAATAATAATAATAATAAAATAATAAAAAATAATAATAATAATAATAATAATAATAATAATAATAATAATGACATAATAATTCTAGGCAGATGATGTTAAGATATATTAATTAAGTTTATAGAAATAATTATTATTATTATAATTATTATTATTATTATTACTAGGCCTAGTTAATCACTCCTAGGCCTAGCAGATGTATAATGACCTTAGCTATGAAGAAACTCGACGGTCACTGCCCACCTTACATAGAATTTCAAGAAGGGACTGATCCCCCTGTTTGTATTACAAACACCAAAAGACTGATCGTAGTGTAATTCATTTATTCTACGTAATACATATATACTTGATATATATTTCATAAATTGATAGAGTTTGTAAAGGAGTGAATGGAGACAAATGGTTTTTAGGATTTGACGTGCTGTTGGAGTGTCAGCAAGGTAATATTTATGAAGGGTTTCAGGGAAACCGGGAGGCTGGACTTGAGTCCTGGAGATGGGAAGTACAGTGTCTGCACTCTGAAGGACGGGTGTTAATGTTCCAGTTTTATAACTATAGTGTAAGTGAGCCTCTGGCAAGACAGTGATGGAGTGAATGATGGTGAAAGATTTTATTTTTTCTGGCCACCCTGACTTGGTGGGAGACGGCCGATGCATTAATTAAAAAATAAAGAATTAAAGACATGGGCAACATCTGGGTGTCTTCAAGACCATGTTGGTGTCCAGCTCCACAGCCCAGGGACTGATTACTTCATCTGTGTATGCAATTTTGCAAAAAATCATTCTGAACCTAAAGACAAAAATATATTTCATTGTGTTTACCTTTAAATTATTGTAAATTTATCTAAAATATGTTTAGTTGGATTAGGCTAAATTAAATTGCGCTTATCATAAGGTCAGGTAAGTTTTCTAAGGTGCTATAGGTACAAAATTATTTTTACGTTAATATAAATTAAAAAAATATACCTTTAAATGTATATTGAAAATTTTAGAAAGGACTTAATTTTAAATGAGTTCTTGATAATCGACCAATTTTACCTATTCGGCACGACATATGTATAAGCATCCTTGTTCATTGCTATCCTATTCTCCGTCTTACTCTTAATTATTTCAATAATAACTCTACCATACACTTTACCAGGTATAATCAACGGACTTATGTCCCTATAATTTTTGCACTCTCTTTTGTTCCCTTTGCCTTTATACAAAGGAATTATTCACCCTAAATTCCACCAATACGACATTTGTCTTTGCAAACATGCGGAGTCTAAAGCCATCAACAAACAACAAAATTCCTTACATCAAGGGACTGCTCAGGGAGCCAAATGCAATGTTTGTAGCATTCACAGAGACCCACATAAAGGACCATTATGATAACAAAATATGGATCCCAGGCTATAACCTATTCCGATGCCACATATTAAACAGACAAGAAGGTGGGGGGGGCGTTGGCCTGTATGTCACAGAGTCGGTCATTTGCACAGAACTACTAAACACCTCAAATGATGTAGTTGAAGTTTTGGTGGGAAAGATCGAGAACCAAAACCTTGTCATTGTGGTAGTATACAAGCTTCCAGATGCAACTTCCCAGCAATTCCAGGAGCAGCTTGAGAAAATTGACCACTGTCTGGAAAATCTCCCAACTCCTGCCCCAAACATCTTACTACTAGGAGAGTTCAACCTGAGACACCTAAAATGGAGGAGTATAGCAAACAGTGTGTTAGAAGAGATCTCCCCGGGAGGCAGCTCAGAGGAAAATTCACACACACACGAACTATTAAATTCTGCAACAAATTCACCTTAAACCAGCAAATAGTAGAGCCTACAAGACTAGAAAATATGCTGGACCTCATCTTCATTAACAATGATGATCTGATACGTAATATAACTGTATCAAAGACAATACACTCAGATCACAACATAACAGAGGTACAGACATGTATGTACAGGGCTTCTGACCAGCAAAATGTGAGCAGTCATGAAGGTCTCTTCACGAAATTCAATTTCAATAACAACAACATACAATGGGATCAAGTAAACCATATCCTAAATGAAGCAAGCTGGGAAGATATCCTAAACAACACGGATCCGAACATCTGCTTTGAAAAAATGAATTCTGTGGTTCTTGAGATCTGCTCAAGACACATTCCATTAAGAAAAAGAAAGAGAAGATGTAAACTAGAAAGAGAGAGACGTTCCCTATACAGACGAAGGCGAAAAGTCACAGAGCTGCTGAGTGGGGTCAATATATCTGAAATACGAACGCAAGCTCTAGTCAATAAAATTGTAAATATCGAATTTAAGCTGAAGGAATCTTATAGGAGACAAGAATCACAGGAAGAACTAAAAGCCACAAAGAAAATTGAAAAAAAAATACTTCTTTTCTTATGCCAAATCTAAGGAAAAAACAGCATCCAGTATTGGGCCTCTGCTTAGGCGGGATGGGATATACACAGATGACAGCCAATTAATGAGTGAGACACTAAAGTCCCAATATGACTCAGTGTTCAGCGATCCACTGCCCACTCTAAGGGTCGACATTCCAAATGAATTCTTTATGAACGAAACCCAAAATTTGGTCATCCCGAAACTCTCGGATATTATTATAACTTCACAAGATTTTGAAGAGGCAATTAATGACATGGCCGTGCACTCTGCCCCAGGCCCAGACTCGTGGAACTCCGTGTTCATCAAGAGCTGCAAGAAATCCCTATCGTGTGCCTTCAACATTTTATGGAGAGGGAGCATGGACACAGGGGTCTTCCCACACACACTAAAAACAACAGACATAGCCCCACTCCACAAAGGTGGCAGTAAAGCAATTGCAAAGAACTACAGACTGATAGCACTAACATCCCATATCATAAAAATCTTTGAGAGGGTTCTAAGAAGCAAGATCACCAACCACCTAGATACCCATCAGTTACACAGTCCAGGGCAACACGGGTTTAGAACAGGTCGCTCCTGCCTGTCCCAGCTACTGGACCACTATGACAAGGTCCTGGATGCTGTAGAGGATAAAATATAGATGTAGTATACATAGACTTTGCAAAAGCTTTCGACAAGTGTGACCATGGTGTAATAGCACACAAAATGCGGGATAAAAGAATAACGGGAAAAGTTGGTAGATGGATCTACAATTTCCTGACAAATAGAACACAAAGAGTAATAGCAAACAGAGCAAAGTCCCAGACAGCCATGGTAAAAAGCTCTGTGCCACAAGGTACAGTACTCGGTCCCATTCTGTCCCTCATCCTCATTTCTGACATAGACAGAGATGTAAGCCATAGCTCCATGTCTTCCTTTGCGGATGGCACCTGGATCACCATGGCAGTGACCTCCATTGAAGACACCGTGAGACTCCAAGCGGACATCAACCAAATCTTGGAATGGGTCACTCAAAACAATATGAAGTTCAACGAGGAGAAATTTCAACTACTCAGATATGGAAAACTTGAAGAAATTAAAACTGTGTCAGGGTATACCACAAATTTTAGCCATACAATAGAGCGGAAAAGTAATGTGAAGGACCTGGGAGTGATAATGTCAGAGGATCTCACCTTCAAAGACCACAAAAATGTATCTACCTCATCAGCTAGGAAAATAAAGAGGGGATAATGAAACCTTCAAAACTAGGGATGCCAAGCCCATGATGATTCTCTCCATATCACTTGTTCTCTCTAGGCTGGAATACTGTTGTACACAAACGGCCTCTTTCAAGGCTGGCGACATTGCAGACCTGAGAGTGTACAAAGAACTTTCACGCACACATAAGTGCGATAAGGCACCTAAACTACTGGGAAACGGTTGAAGGTCCTTGCTCTTATTCCCTCGAATGCAGGAGAAAGAGATACATAATAATAAAACATTTCGGAAGGTCCTGGAGGGATTGGTACCAAACCTGCTCACGAAAATCACTCCATATAAAAAGGAAAAGACTCGGAGGAGATGCACCATTTCTCATTGTACTCGTGGCGGGTACAATGAGAGAGAACACATTAAGTGTCAGGGGCCCAAGACTGTTCAACTGCCTCCCAGCATACATAAGGAGGATTACCATAGCCCCCCTGGCTGTCTTCAAGAAGGCACTGGACAGGCACCTAAAGTCAGTACCTGACCAACCGGGCTGTGGTTCGTACATCAGCTTGCATGTGGCCAGCAGTAACAGCCTGTTTGATCAAACCCTGATCCACCATGAGGCCTGGTCTCAGACCGGGTCCTGGGTATTGGCCCCCGAAACCCTCTCCAGGTAAACTCCGGGTATGCTCTCTGCCCACCCCCTAGGCACCTTACCCTTTTCCCAAATATTTTTTATTAAATAAAAAAAACCAACCACTCCAAAACTATATCCTCACCTGCTTTTAACATTTCTATCTTTATCCCATCAGTCCCAGCTGTTTTACCTCCTTTCATTCGACTTGCTGCCTCATGCACCTCCCTCACACTCAAATCTGGCTCTTCCTCACCCTACAAGAATGTTATTCCTCCCTGGCCAATGTACAAAATCACAGCTTCCCTATCTTCATCAACATTTAACAATTCCTCGAAATATTCCTTCCATCTTCCCAATACCTCTAACTCTCCATCTAATAACTCTCCTCTCCTATTTTTAACTGTCAAATCCATTTGTTCCCTAGGCTTTCTCAACTTATTAATCTCACTCCAAAACTTTTTCTTCGTCTCAGCAAAATTTGTTAACAGCATTTCACCAACTCTCTCATTTGCTTTCTTTTTACATTGCTTCACCACTCTCTTAACCTCTCTTTTTCTCTCCATATATTCCTCCCTCCTTGCATCACTTCTACTTTGTAAAAACTTTTTTCCCCTACTACTCTTTACATCATCATTCCACCAATTGCTCTTCTTCCCTCCCGCACCCACTTTCCAGTAACCACAAACTTCTGCTGAACACTCTAACACTACATTCTTAAACCTACCCCATACATCTTCAACCACATTACCTATACTCTCACTAACCCATCTATCCTCCAGTAGTTGTTTATATCTTACCCTAACTGCCTCCCCCTTTAGTTTATAAATCTTCACGTCTCTCTTACTTGCTGCTTCCATTTTCATTGTATCCCATTTACCTTTTACTCTCACTGTAGCTGCAACTAAAAAGTGATTTGATATATCTGTGGCCTCTTTATAAATATGTACATCTCGAGTTCTACCAATTAGTCTTTTATCTACCAATATGTAGTCCAACAAACTACTGTCATTACGCCCTACATCATATCTTGTATACTTATCTGCTTTTTCTTAAAATATGTATTACCTATAACTAAACCCCTTTCTATACAAAGTTCAATCAAAGGGCTCCCATTATCATTTACACCTGGCACCCCAAACTTACCTACCACACAACCCTCTTAAATGTTTCTCTACTTTACATTTGGTTTCCCCCACCACAATTACTTTCTCACTTTTTCAAAACTTTCAACACTGTCTAAATATCTCCCAAAATCTCTCTCTCTCTCCTCTCTCCTTTACACTCCTCTCATCTTCCCAGGTGCATACACCTTTTTATGACCCACTTTCGCATCTTGATCCTTAATTTAATCCATATAATCCTTTAATTATACATTTAATTCCCTCTTCTCCTTCCATAACTGATCCTTCAAAATTATTACTACCCCTTCCTTAGCTCTAATCCAAAACTCCTATTTAAACTTTATTTCTCCCAAATGAAACTCACTCAACCCCTTTCAGCTTTGTTTCGCTTAGAGCTAAAAACATTCAACTTCTTTTCCCTAACATCACAATTACCTCTTCCTTATCTATACTACATCTACACACATTTAAAGATCCCAATTTTATAACATTTTCCTAATTATTTTTTAGTATATAATACAGGAGAAGGGTTACTAGCCCCCTTTCTCCCGGGATTTTAGTCGCCTCTTACGAAACACATAGCTTACGGAGGAAAGATTCTTTCCACTTCCCCATGGAGATGAAAGGATATAAATAAGAACAAGACCTATTTACAGAATTCAAATCGGTGTATATATATATATATATATTATATATATATATATATATATATATATATATATATATATATATATATATATATAATATATATATAATATATATATATATTACGCAAATATCACAGACGAAGCGACACAGCATGCAAACAACCACGGGGGAAGGGGATGGTTGAATGATAGATGTAGGCCTCTCGTGTTACAATCAACACATCATCAGGCGCATGCAATCTGCAGAGAGGATAATATTAAGTGAAGACATTCTCTGGGATCGTATTTACTTCGACATCTCCCTTTTTCTGCACCATTGCAAGGGTCCTCCTGCTGGGTTGATTGCAACACAGAGGCCTAAAACTACCATCTTACTTCCCCGGAGGTTGTTTTGAAATATATATAATATTATATGTAGTGTGACTTAAGTGTAAGTATAAGTAGCAAGACGTACCTGTTTTCTTGAGGGATTATGAGACAGAAACAACCAGCAATCATATTATTGGGTGGTTGTTGTCTACCAACCTACTACCACAGATGGTAGTACCTCCTGGGTGTTGTTGTCTACCAACCTACTACCACAAGGATGGTATACCTCCTGGGGGTTGTTGTCTACCAACCTACTACCACAGGATGGTAGTACCTCCCTGGGTGGTTGTTGTCTACCAACCTACTACCACAGGATGGTAGTATCACTCCCTGGGTGGTTGTTGTCTACCAACCTACTACCACAGGATGGTAGTACCTCCCTGGGTGGTTGTTGTCTACCAACCTACTACCACAGGATGGTAGTACCTCCCTGGGTGGTTGTTGTCTACCAACCTACTACCACAGGATGGTAGTACCTCCCTGGGTGGTTGTTGTCTACCAACCTACTACCACAGGATGGTAGTACCTCCCTGGGTGGTTGCTGTCTACCAACCTACTACCACAGGATGGTATGTACCTCCCTGGGTGGTTGTTGTCTACCAACCTACTACCACAGGATGGTAGTACCTCCCTGGGTGGTTGTTTGTCTACCAACCTACTACCACAGGATGGTAGTACCTCCCTGGGTGGTTGTTGTCTACCAACCTACTACCACAGGATGGTAGTACCTCCCTGGGTGGTTGTTGTCTACCAACCTACTACCACAGGATGGTAGTACCTCCCTGGGTGGTTGTTGTCTACCAACCTACTACCACAGGAATGGTAGTAACCTCCCTGGGTGGTTGCTGTCTACCAACTTACTACCACAGGATGGTAGTACCTCCCTGGGTGGTTGTTGTCTACCAACCTACTACCACAGGATGGTAGTACCTCCCTGGGTGGTTGCTGTCTACCAACTTACTACCACAGGATGGTAGTACCTCCCTGGGTGGTTGCTGTCTACCAACTACTACCACAGGATGGTAGTAACCTCCCTGGGTGGTTGCTGTCTACCAACCTACTACCACAGGATGGTAGTACCACCCTGGGTTGGTTGTTGTCTACCAACCTACTACCACAGGATGGTAGTACCTCCCTGGGTGGTTGTTGTCTACCAACCTACTACCACAGGATGGTAGTACCTCCCTGGGTGGTTGTTGTCTACCAACCTACTACCACAGGATGGTAGTACCTCCCTGGGTGGTTGCTGTCTACCAACTTACTACACAGGATGGTAGTAATACCTCCCTGGGTGGTTGCTGTCTACCAACTTACTACCACAGGATGGTAGTACCTCCCTGGGTGGTTGCTGTCTACCAACCTACTACCACAGAGGTTGCAGAGGTCTCAGATATTTGTTAAGTTATACCAAGAATAAAAGAAAGATCCTAGACTTCACCTTACGAAAGCAGACAAAGCAAATGCGTTAGTAATTACTGACTAGGTAGTTCACAGGGGAAAATATAATATATTAGAAAACCGGGCATCTGCCATGCCTCATTAAGCTGCTTCGCCGTCCATCACAAACACAGCACGTTAATAAAAGGGGTCAGTGGGGTGGTCCGGTGGCCTGGTGGCTAAAGCTCCCGCTTCACACACGGAGGGCCCGGGTTCGATTCCCGGTGGGTGGGAACATTTCGACACGTTTCCTTACACCTGTTGTCCTGTTTACCTAGCAGCAAATAGGTACCTGGGTGTTAGTCGACTGGTGTGGGTCGCATCCTGGGGACAAGATTAAGGACCCCAATGGAAATAAGTTAGACAGTCCTCGATGACGCACTGACTTTCTTGGGTTATCCTGGGTGGCTAACCCTCCGGGGTTAAAAATCCGAACGAAATCTTATCTCTTATCTTATCTTATCTTTGGACTTAGCGTTTCTCTACATGGGCCAGATTATTTAATTCATAGTGAATTTGTATGCTGATATAGAAGGTGTAGACGATGGTCCCAAGTGAATGCCAGTTCTGGAAGTCCTTTGCCCACCTTGCGGTATGATTTGTGCGTGCCTGGCTTACGTTACCTTCCTAACCTATTGAAGGTATATTATTCCCCTATCGAGTAGAACGGTGTTAACAAATGCTATTACCATCCAGTAGACGTGGCCCGTGCCAGTTGGGACAAAAGCTCTCGTTACACACGGTGAGCCGTGCCGATCTGATCTCCCGTACGAAGTGGTTGGAAAAATTGGGATAAGTATTCACTTACAACCGGTTGGCCATGTTTCTGCCATCAGCATAATGGGTGTTAGTGGACAGGTTGGGTCGCATCCTTCCTGGGTGTTATGTGGAGCTGTTGTGGGGTCACATCCTGGTGTTAGGAGGACTGTGGTGTGGTCACAACCTGGTTTTTTAGAGGTACTGGTGGTCGGCTCGTGCATCCAGGTGGTAGTGGCCTGGTGTGGGTCGCTCCCTGGTGTTAGTGGACTGGTGTGGGTCGGCATCCAGGGTGGTTAAGTGGACAAGGTGGGTTCACACCTTGGTGTTAGTAGGAACTGGTGTTGGGTCACATCCTGGGTTTATAGGTGGACTGGTGTTTGTCTCACATCTTGTTGGTTAGTGGACTGGTGAGGTGTCACATCCTGGTGTTTAGATGGACTGTGTTGCGCATCACACTCTGGGATGTTAGTAAGGACTGGTGTGGTGTCACATCCTTGGGTTGCTAGTGGTACGGTAGTTGTCGCATATCTGGGTGTTTAGTGGACTGGTGTGGGGTCGCATCCTGGGTGTTTAGGGTGGAGCGTGTGGGTCACTCCAGGTGTTAGTAGGACTGGTCTGGGTTCACAACCTGTGTGTTAGTGGACTGGTGTGGGTCACGAATCCTGAGTGTTAGAGAGCAGGTTTTGTTCACATCCTGGGGTGAAGTGGACTGGTGTGGGTCGCATCCATGTGGTTAGTGGACTGGTGTTGGGTCGCAACCTGGGGTGTAGTGACGGTTGAGGGTTCAACATCCCTGGGTGTTAGTGGACTGGTGTGGTCCACAATGTTCCAGGTGTGTTAGTGGACTGTTGTGGGTCACATCTGAGTGTAAGGACTGTTGTGGGTTCGCAGCCAGGAGTTAGTGACTGGTTGTGGATCACAACCTGGGTGTTTAAGACAGGTTGTGGGTCACATCCTGGTGTTAGTGGACTGTGTGGGTCACATCCTGGGTGTTAGTGGACAGGAGTGGGTCACATCCTGGGTCTGTACGTGGACTGGTGTGGGTTCAGCATCCTGGGTGTGTAGTGGGACTGTGTGGGTCGCATCCTGGGTGTTTAGTGTACTGTGTGGTCGCCTCCTGGGTGTTAGTGGACTGTGTGTGTCCACATCCTGGTGTTAGTGCTGTTGGGTGCACATCACTGGGGGTTTTAGTGGACTGGAGTGGTCACATCCAGGGTGTGTAGAGGACTGTGGTGGTGGTCCCAACCTGGGTGTTAGTGGACTGGTGTGGGTCACCATCCTGGGATGTTAGTGACTGGTGATGGTCACATCCTGGGAGTAAGTGGACTGTGTAGGTCACATCCTGGTGATAAGGACTGGTGTTGGTACACATCGCGGATGTTAGTTGGATGGTGTTGGTCGCATCCTGGGTCGTTAGTGACTGGTGTGGGGTACGCAACCTGGTGTGAGTGGACTGGTGTGGGTCACTCCAGGTGTAGAGGGACTGGTGTGGGTCACATCCTGGTGTTTAGAGGACTGGTGTGGGTCACATCCTGGGCGTTAGTGTGACTGGGTTGGTCCGCATCCTGGCGTGTAGTGGAGACTTGTGTGGTCGCATCCTGGTGTTAGTGACTGGGTGTGGGGTCACATCCCGTTGGGGGTTCTAGTGGACCTGGAGTGTGGGTCACATCCTGGTTAGTTAGTGGACTGGCGGGGGTCACGCATCCTGGAGGTGTGATAGTGGCGACTGGTGTGGGTCCACATACCTGGGGGTTAGTGGACTGGTGAGGGTCACATCCTGGTGTTCAGTGGACTGGTTGTGGGTCACATCCTTGTGTTAGAGGACTGGTGAGGGTCACATCCTGGGTGTTTATGTGGATCGGGTGTGGGTCGCAATCCTGTGTGTTAGTGGACTGGTGTGGGTCGCAACCTGGTGTTAGTGACTGGTTGGTTGGGTCGCATCCTGGGTGATAGAGTGTGGACTGGGTGTGGGTCGCATTCCCTGGGGTTAGTGGACTGGTGTGGGTTCACATCCTGGTGTTATTGACTGTTGTGGGGTCCACACCTCCTGTTGTTAGTGGACTGGTGTGGGTCGCATCCGAGGTGTTGTTAGTGCACTGTGTGGGTCACATCCTGGGTGGTTTAAGCAACTGGTGTGGGTCACTCCTGGGTGATTAGTGGACCTGGTGTGGGAGGTCGACATGCCTGGTGTTAGTGGACTGGTGTGGTCACATCCTGTGGGTGTTAGTGGACTGGGTGTGGGTCCACATCCCTGGTTGCTAGAGTTGGACTGGTGTTGGGTCGCATCCTGAGTTTTGAGTGACTGGTTGTGAGGTCGCTCCAGGGTGTTAATTGAGTGGTTGTTGGTCATAACCTGGGTGTTAGTGACTGGTGAGGGTCACATGCCTGGTGTTAGTGGACATAGTGTGGTCACCATTCCTGGGTGTTAGTGTACTGGTTGTGAGGCGCATCCTGGGTGTTAGTGGACCTGTGTGGGTCGCCCATCTGGTTTTGTTAGTGGACTGGTGTGGGTCGCATCCTGCGGGTGTTAGCGGACTGGTTTGGTCGCAATGTCCTGTGTGTTAGTGGACTGGGGGGTGTCACATCCTGGGTGATAGTGGAACTGGTGTGGGTCACATCCTTGGTGTTAGTGGACTGGAGTGGACACAATCCTGGGTGTTAGTTGGACTGTGTGGGGTCGCATCCTGGTGTTAGTGGACTGGTGTGGGCGTCGCATCCTGGGTGTTAGTGGATAGGGCTGGTGTGGGTCGCATCCTGAGGTGTTAGTGTACGGTGGGTCACTTCCTGGTGTTTAGTGGACTGGTGTTGTGTCCTATCCTGGGTGTTAGTGGGACTGGCGAGGGGTCGCATCCTGGTGTTTAGTGGACTGGTGTTGGTTCCGCATCCTGGGAGTTAGTTGACTGGTGTGGGTCAATCCTGGTGTTTAGTATGGATCAGGTTTGGGTCAACATCCTGGGTGTTAGTGACTGGGTGTGGGTCACATCCCAATGGGTGTTTAGTGTACTGTGTGGGTCACATTACCTGGTGTTAGAGGACTGGTGAGGTCACATCCAGGGTGATATGTTGACTGGTGTGTGTCACATCCTTGGGTGTTAGTGGATCTGTTGTTGGGTTCACACCTGGTGTTAGTGGACTGTGTTGTGGGTCACAGTCCTGGGGTTGTAGGTGACAGGTGTGGTCACATCCTGGGACAAAACTGACCTAATTCGCGGAAAATGCTCAGCATATCTAAGCAACTTTCATACTATATAAATATGTTACTGATGTCAGCTATTGAGCTTTAAACCTTGTACAAGGTACTGGTATACCCTTTGTAGCATGTACAGTTATCACCTGTACATGTTCTTTATACCTTGTACAGAGTACGTGTATAACCTTGTACAAAGTTACTAGGTATACTATGTATATGTACAAGTATAACCCTTGTCATGTACTAGGAATAAACCTGTATCAATGAACTGTTAACCTTGTCCATGGTACTGGACAATGACCTATTACAAGTACTGGTATAACTTTGTACAAGAACTAGTATAGACTTGTACATGTACTGGTATACCTTTAACATGAAACTTGTAAACCTTGAGTAACATGTATCTGGAATACCTTGTACATGTTTCTGGTATACCTTCGTACATGTAGCTGGTATAGCACTTGTCAATGGATCTGGTAAATCTTATAACGATGTACTGGTATACCTTGTACATGTACTATGGAATATCCTTTATACATGTACGGGTATACCTTGTACATGAACTGGTATATACTTTGTACAAGTACGGGTATACCTATGTACATGTACGGTATACCATGTCCATGTCAAATCGGGTATACCTTTAACATGCGTAACTGGGAATAGCCTTATGTACAATGTGACTTGATATACCTTTGTACAAGTACTGGTTATACCTTGTACATGAACTGGTATACCGTTACTATGTACTATTATACCCTTGTACAAGTACGTGCCGTATACTAGTACATGATACATTAGTACCTTGTACATGTACTTAAGGTATAACCTGTACATGTACTGGTATACAATGTACATGTAACTGTATACCTTGTACGATGAACCTTAGGTATACCTTGTATATGTCCTGGGAATACCTTGTACATGTAACTGGTATACCTTGTACCATGTACTGGTAAACCATGTACATGTTTCTGGTTATACCTTGATAACAAGAATCTGTATAGTCTTGTGCAAGTTCTGGGCATATCTTATACGAGTATCTGGTATAACCCTTGTACATGTATTGGTATACCTGGTACATGTACGGGTATACCATGTACATGTACTGGGTATACCTTAGTTCCATGTACGGGAATACCTTGTACAGTACTGTATAGCCTTGTACTTGTTCAGGATACCTATGTTTCAAGTGCGCTGATATACCTTGTAACATGTACTGTGATAGCCTTGTACAATGTACTGGTATACCTTGTCCGATGTTCTGGTAAACCTGTTATCATGTACTGGAAAAACCTGTACATGTATTGGAGTACCATGGTAACATGGTATATTTTTCTTTTTTACTGGTATACCTTGTAGTATGTTCTGGTATACCTTGTGCATGTACTGTTATACCTTTTATCATGTACAGGAGAATAGCCTTGACCTTGTACTGGGTATACCTTTGTACATAGTACTGGTATACCTGGTACTTGGTACTGTTAAACCTGGTAAATGTACTTAGGTATGACCTAGTACAATGTACTGGGAGGTATACCATGGGAGCAATGTACGGTATAAACACTTGTACATTGTTCTGGTAATACCTGGTACAGTACTGTATACCGTTGTACATGTACTGTAAACCTAGACCATGTATCTGGGTATACCTGTTACATGTATTGGTATACCTTGGTACATGTACGAGGTATACCTTTTACATTGAACAGTTAAAGACCTTGTCATAGTACTGGATATACCTGTGTACATGTATCTGGTAATCCTAGATCCTGGTACTGGTATACCTTGTACAAGTACTAGGTATACCCTTGTTACATGTCCTGTATAGCCATGTCATGTGATGTATAGGTGCGGGGGCGTGGGGGCCCTTGTACATGTACTGGTATAGGCCTTGTATCATGTTATTGGGTATACCTTTTATATGTACTGGGTATACTTTGTACATGACTGGAATACCTTTTACATGGTACATAGTGTATAACCTTGCATGTTCTTGTATATTTTTGTACATGTACTGTTAAGCCTTGTACATGTACTGTATAACCTTGTAACATGTACTGGTATACCTGGGGTACATGAACTGGTATAGTGTCCTTGTTCATGTACTGGTAACCCTTGTGATCCTGTACGGGTATACCTTGTGACATATGCTGCAGGTATAATACCTGGTACATTACTTGTATACCTTGTAACATGTACTGGTATACCTTGTTCATTTACTGGTTAACCTTGTACATTGTTCTGGTATAACTGTAATTACTGGTATACCTTGTATACCTGTACTGGTTTACCTATGTACAGTACTTGTTTACCTTGTACATGTACTGTACTCTTTTACATGTTACATGGTATACCTTGTATTCAATGTTCTGGTATACCTGGTACATGAACTAGTATAGCCTTGATACATGTACTGGAATATCCCTGTAAATTTACTGGTATATCCTTGTACATGTACTGGTAATATTCCTTGTACATGTACTGTATACCCTTGTACATGACTGGTATACCTTGTACATTGTCGGTAACTTTGTAATGGTAACTGTATAATAGCATTGTACATGTACAGGTAAGCCTTGTAACTTGTACAGGATACCTTGTACCTTTAACTGTATACCTTGTACAGAGCAGGGTATACCATTACCTGTAGTTGAAACTCTTGTGTTATATGTACTGGTATACCTTGTGACATGTCTGGTATACGCCTTTGCACATTGTGACTGGCGTATACCTTGTGCCTTCACTGGTATATGCATTGTACATGTGTTGGTATACCTTGCACATGTACTGTATACCTTGTACATGTCTGGTATACACAGTAATGTACTTATGGTAGATCCTTGTACAAGTACTGGTATAACCTTGTTACATGTACTGGTATACCTTGTACATGTACTTGGTATAGGCCTTGTACATTTGTACTGTTAAACCTTGTCATTGTACTGGTATAACCTCTGTACATGTACTGGTATACCGTTGTACATGTACTGGTAAACAGACCTTGTACAAGTACTTGGTAATACCTGAACATTGTACTGGAATACCTAGTACATGTATTGGGTAAACCTGTATATGTGACTGGTATAACTTGTACATGTATTGGTATAGCCTTGTATATGTACTGGTGAAACACCGCTTGTACATTGTATTGGTTACCTTGTATAGTGTACTGTTAGTCACTACTGTATTGATTATTATTATTATTATTATATATTATTATTATTATATATTATTATTATTATTATTATTATATTCTTATTATACATATTCTTGGTGTGTGAAGTGTGCTGAGTAACATTCCACTAGGGACTGCACAGTGGTGCTTGACAGTCACAGTCGGAAAGGCGGAGCTAATTTAAATGTATTAATTGTACAGTCAGAGTACAGTTGTATGACATAGGTGCTGCAAACATAGTGCACCCAAGAACAGTCCTTCGAGCAAGACTACAGACCGTTAATGGCAGCTAGAGTGAGGCCAGCCAGCCCCCTCAGCCATATCTGAGGCCACCCACTGGAGATGTGGGAGGGCCAGTCCTTACAGGCAAATGTGTCTGTGACACCATCCATCACACACCCCCACTTGTTGGGGGAGCTAGACACCGCCTATGTGGTCATCACCAGCCACACCTTTGACCACACCTGGGATTGTCTTAAACGAATGTGGTCACTCATGCTGAGACACTTGTGGCTCCACTGGGAAACTGAAAATGGATTAATTCACGTAATCACCTACTATTAACGACGATCATCTCTTACCCTACTGGTATCAGATAGTTCCCCACTAATTTGATACAAGTCGGGTAACCGTATATGCACTATCAATATTATTGGTTCCACTAATAATATTGAGACAAAAGTTTTACCCGACTGTAATCAAATTAGTTATCCTAATAATCTGATTCAAATCGGGTACAGTTGACATCAATATTCTTAGATTCCAACTAATAATATTGATGTCAATCTGTTACCCACTTGTATCAAATTAGCATCCACTAATCTGATTCAAATGGTAACAGATGAACATCAATATCTTAGATCCACATAATAATAATTGATGTCAACTGTTACCAACCGCGACTTGAAATCAAGTTAGTTCCACTAAATCTATTCGAGTCGGTAAAGTTGACATCAATATTCTTAGTTCCACTAATACTATCGTATGCACTTGGAAGTACCAGTCCAAAGTTACCTGGTAACGTAAGCCTACTAAGGTCACCTAACTTCTTTAGGACATTGTCCTCCTTGACCTACATATTTGAGTAAGATGTGAATTATCTCGGTTGTCCTAAACATGTAGCAAATTTTCCATAATTGAACGACTAGATCACTATGTGCAACATGTTGCTCTAGCTTTTACTTGTAGACGTTTTCGCCCACCAGTGGCTTTCAGCAGTGGCAATACAAGGACATTAGCTGTGATAGAAAGACACACGTAAGACAACTCAGATCCCTCACCTAGCAGCGGGTGGTGACCACCCTCAGTCATTTTGACAATGCGTGTAAAAGAACCGACAACTCTAGACCTACACGAGCCGGTTTCTTCGGTCAAATATATAGGGAGCAGTAGTTTAAATAACGTTGATTTATTTCAGGTCCAGTCAATCTTGGGAAGAAGTATTTGTGAGGTTGTCAGTCCCCTGATCACCTGGAAGAAGAGCTCCAAGGAGGTGAGGTGGTCATGCCCTCAGAAGCACAGGGAGAAAGAGCTCCAAGGATGTAGGTGGTCAGGTCCCACAGCCTGAAAGAGCTCCTGGAGGTGAGGCTGGACAGATCCCTCAGCCTGGAGAAGAGCTCCATGGGAGGTGAGGTGGTCATCACCTCACCTGTGAGAAAGAGCTCCATGGAGGAGTGAGAGGTATCAGTCCGCTCAGCCAGGAGAAGAGCTCCATGGAGTGATGTAGATCATCCCTTGAGCCTGGAGAAGAGCTCCATGGAGGATGAGGTGATCATTCCCATTAGGCCTGAGAGAGCTCCATGGTGGTGAGGTGTTCGAGCAGAGGTTTCGGCCTCAGCCTGGAAAAGAGCTCCATGTAGTGCGAGTGAGATCTGGTCCGCTCAGCCTGGAGAAGAGCATCCATGGAGGTGAGGTGAACAGTGTCCCTACAGCCCTGAGAAGAGCTCCCTTGAGCTGATGATCAGTCCCCTTCAAGTGTGGTGCCGTGAGGGAGGAAGAGTCTCCATGGAGTGAGGTGATCAGTCCCTCTATCCATTGAGAAGAGCTCCATTGAGGTAGTATGTGAGCAAGATCACTCAGCCTGGAGAAGAGCCCATCGGGAGTTGAGTCAGTCCCCTCAGCCAAGAGAATGAGCTCAATGGAAGCTGAGGTGATCATCCCAGGTTCCATGTAGACGCGCTCCATGGAGGCTGCAGGATGATTTCAGGGTGTCCCACAGCCTGGAGAAGAGGCACATTGGAGCGTTATTTATCAGTCCCTCAACCTGGAGGAAGAGCTTCACTGGAGCGAGTGTGATCAGTTTTGAGTTATTCCCTCACCTGGAGAAGAGCTCAGTGGGAGCTTGAGGTGATCAGTCCCTTCAGCCTGGAAGGAAGAGCTCAGTGGATCTGAGGTGATCTAGTCCCTCGAGCCTGAGAAGTAGCTCAGTGGAGCTGAGGTTATCAGTCCCTCAGCCTGGAGTAAGAGCTCAGTTGAGTCGTTGAGTGAATCAGATTCCTCAGTCCTGTAGAAGAAGCACCGATATGAGCTGAGGGTGATCACTTTTCATTCCCAGACCTGAAAGAGCTCCATGGAGCTGAGGTTGATTTCATTGGGTTGTCCTCCAGCCTGGTAGAAAGAGCTCAATGGATGCAGAGTGATCAATTCCTCAGCCTGTAGGACGAAGAGCTGCAGTGAGCTGAGGTGGAATCAGGTCCCACAGCCCTGGATAAGAGCTCAGGTGGAGCTGAGTATGATCCGTCCCTCAGCCTGGAGAAGAGCTCAAATGAGCTGAGGTGATCAGGTTTTCCAACAGCCTGAGAGAAGAGCTACAAATGAGCTGCGGTGTATCAGTCCCGTCAGCCTGGAGAGAAGAGACTCAAATGAGCTGAGGTGATCAGTTCCTCAGCCACTGGAGAAAGCTCAAAATGAGCTGAGGTAGATCAGGTCCCTCAGCCTGGTAGAATACTCACAAATGAGCTGAGGTGATCATTCCAGCCGGAGAAGATGCTCAATGTGGGAGCGAGGTGATCAGATTCCTCGCCTTGCAGCAGAGACATCCATGGAGCTGAGGTAGATCAGTTCCTCATCCAGAGAGAAGAGCTGCCATGGAGCGCTGAGGTGTGATCAGTTCCTCGCGCCGTGGAGGAAAGAGCTCAATGAGCTAGAAGGTGATCAATCCGCTCAGCCTGGAAAAGAGCTCAGTGGAGCTTAGGTTGAGACAGTCCCTTCAGCCTGGAGAAGAGTCGTTCAGTGCGAGAGCTGGAAGGTGATTCAGTACCCCTCACCTGGAGAGAAGAGCACAAATGGCTGAGGTGAATCAGTCCCTCAGCCTAGGAGATGAGCTCAGTGAGCTGAGGTGATCAGTGCCCCACAGCCAGGATAAGAGCCAAATGTAGCTGAGGTGATCACAGTCCCTCAGGGCCTTGATAAGGAGGCTCCTATGGATGCGTGAGAGGTGATCAGTCCATCCCAGTCAGGCCTGGCAGAAAAGCTCCATGGGCGAGGAGATCAGGTCTCCTCGATCGCTGGAGAAGAGGCATCAAAGAGGCAGAGCTGATCAGTGTCACCTTAGGACCTAGAAATAGCTCACTGATCTGAGGTTATCAAGGGGTCCCTCCGGGCCTGGAGAAGAGCCCATTGGAGCTGGGAGGTGGATTCAAGTCCCTCAGCCTGGAGAAGAGCTCCGAATGGAGCGTGAGGTGGATCATATCCCCTCCAGATCTGGAAGAAGAGCTCCGTGGAGCTTTACTCTCACATATTATCGTCTGATAATAGGTGACACATATTTAAGAAACAAGACGATAAGTACTCAGGATACATAGCGTAATAACAATACTTGGATTATGTACTCTTTATGACCCTGTGTACTGAGAGTACATGTTGCTACAGCAGCAATAGGTATATCAAATCAGTATTTAGGTGTAGCTACAGCCAGAGTAAGATTGTAGATGGAGTACAAGAAGACGTCAGTAACATGACAGCTGGTGTGACTAACTCCCAGGTACCTACTTACTGCTGCGTGAATATGGACAGCAGATGTGACTAACTCCCAGGTGCCTACTTACTGCTAGGTGAACATGGACAGCAGGTGTGACTAACTCCCAGGTACCTACTTACTGCTACGTGAACATGGACAGCAGATGTGACTAACTCCCAGGTGCCTACTTACTGCTAGGTGAACATGGACAGCAGATGTGACTAACTCCCAGGTGCCTACTTACTGCTACGTGAACATGGACAGCACATGTGACTAACTCCCAGGTGCCTACTTACTGCTATGTGAACATGGACAGCACATGTGACTAACTCCCAGGTACCTACTTACTGCTAAGTGAACAGGGACAGCAGGTGTGACTAACACCCAGGTACCTACTTACTGCTCCATGAATATGGACACTAGGTGTGGCTAACTCCCAGGTACCTACTTACGGCTAGGTGAACAGGGACAGAAGGTGTAAGGTGACTAACACCCAGGTACCTACTTACTGCTACGTGAACAGGGTCAGCATGTGTAAGGTGATTAACACTCAGGTACCTACTTACTGCTAGGTGAATAGGGTCAGCAGGTGTAAGGTAACTAACACTCAGGTAGCTACTTACTGCTAGGCTAACAGGGACAGCAGGTTTAAGGTGATTAACACTCAGGTACCTACTTACTGCTAAGTGAACAGGGTCAGCAGGTGTAAGGTGATTAACACCCTGGTACCTACTTACTGCTAAGTGAACAGGGACAGCAGGTGTGACTAACACCCAGGTACCTACTTACTGCTCCATGAATATGGACAGTAGGTGTGACTAACTCCCAGGTACCTACTTACGGCTAGGTGAACAGGGACAGCAGGTTTAAGGTGATTAACACTCAGGTACCTACTTACTGCTAAGTGAACAGGGTCAGCAGGTGTAAGGTGATTAACACCCAGGTACCTACTTACTGCTAGGTGAACAGGGCCAGCAGATGTAAGGTGACTAACATGCAGGTACCTACTTGCTGCTAAGTGAACTGGGACAGCATCTGTAAAGTGACTAACACCCAGGTGAACTAACACCTAGGTGAACAGGGACAGCAGATGTGACTAACAACCAGGTTCCTACTTACTACTAGGTGAACAGGGACAACACATCCTAATGCCATTTCCATTGTGATCTTCAATCTTGTCCCCCAGGATGCCACCCACACCAGTCGACTAACACGCAGGTACCTATTTTCTGCTGGGTGAACAGGACAACAGGTGTAAGCAAAGACGTCGAAACATTTCTACCCCGCTGGGAATCGAACCCGGGCCCTCCGTGTGTGAAGCGAGAGCTGCAACCACCAGACCACCAGGGCGAAACGTTGTGGTAAGTTCCTGTTTCCTATTTCCGGGTTGTGTATTCCTCCGTACGCTGTCTCTTGTTTTCCTATCATTTTTTCCTACTATTTATCATTCCTTGTAACAACAGCGCTGCTGTTGTTAAACTGCTATTTTCCAGACAGACTATTGTTTAATTTACTCGTTCGTACACTGCTCATTGATTTTTGTTTTCTTCTATTGTTTTAACAGATAAATCCTGTTGCTATTTAATATCTTGTATACATAATAGCATTCTCTGTGAATAATAGCATTCTCTGTCAATAATAGCATTCTCTGTGAATAATAGCATTCTCTGTCAATAATAGCATTCTCTGTGAATAATAGCATTCTCTGTCAATAATAGCATTCTTGTGAATAATAGCATTCTCTGTCAATAATAGCATTCTCTGTGAATAATAGCATTCTCTGTCAATAATAGCATTCTCTGTGAATAATAGCATTCTCTGTGAATAATAGCATTCTCTGTCAATAATAGCATTCATCTGTGAATATAGCATTCTCTGTGAATAATAGCATTCTCTGTGAATAATAGCATTCTCTGTCAATAATAGCATTCTCTGTCAGTAATAGCATTCTCTGTCAATAATAGTATTCTCTGTGAATAATAGCATTCTCTGTGAATAATAGCATTCTCTGTGAATAATAGCATTCTCTGTCAATAATAGCATTCTCTGTCAATAATAGCATTCTCTGTGAATAATAGCATTCTCTGTCAATAATAGTATTCTCTGTGAATAATAGCATTCTCTGTGAATAATAGCATTCTCTGTGAATAATAGCATTCTCTGTGAATAATAGCATTCTCTGTGAATAATAGCATTCTCTGTCAATAACAGTATTCTCTGTGAATAATAGCATTCTCTGTGAATAATAGCATTCTCTGTCAATAATAGTATTCTCTGTGAATAATAGCATTCTCTGTGAATAATAGCATTCTCTGTGAATAATAGCATTCTCTGTCAATAATAGCATTCTCTGTCAGTAATAGCATTCTCTGTCAATAACAGTATTCTCTGTGAATAATAGCATTCTCTGTGAATAATAGCATTCTCTGTGATAATAGCATTTCTCTGTGAATAATAGCATTATCTGTCAATAACAGCATTCTCTGTGAATAATAGCATTCTCTGTGAATAATAGCATTCTCTGTGAATAATAGCATTCTCTGTCAATAACAGCATTCTCTGTGATAAAGCATTCTCTGTGAATAATAGATTCTCTGTGAATAATAGCATTCTCTGTGAATAATAGCATTCTCTGTGAATAATAGCATTCTCTGTCAATAATAGCATTCTCTGTGAATAATAGCATTCTCTGTCAATAATAGCATTCTCTGTCAATAATAGCATTCTCTGTGAATAATAGCATTCTCTGTGAATAATAGCATTCTCTGTCAATAATAGCATTCTCTGTGAATAATAGCATTCTCTGTCAATAATAGCATTCTCTGTGAATAATAGCATTCTCTGTGAATAATAGCATTCTCTGTGAATAATAGCATTCTCTGTGAATAATAGCATTCTCTGTCAATAATAGCATTCTCTGTCAATAATAGTATTCTCTGTGAATAATAGCATTCTCTGTGAATAATAGCATTCTCTGTGAATAATAGCATTCTCTGTCAATAATAGCATTCTCTGTCAATAATAGTATTCTCTGTGAATAACAACATTCTCTGTCAATAACAACATTCTCTGTCAATAACAACATTCTCTGTCAATAACAACATTCTCTGTCAATAACAACATTCTCTGTCAATAACAACATTCTCTGTCAATAACAACATTCTCTGTCAATAACAACATTCTCTGTCAATAACAACATTCTCTGTCAATAACAACATTCTCTGTCAATAACAACATTCTCTGTCAATAACAACATTCTCTGTCAATAACAACATTCTCTGTCAATAACAACATTCTCTGTCAATAACAACATTCTCTGTCAATAAAACATTATCTGTCAATAACAACATTATCTGTCAATAACAACATTCTCTGTCAATAACAACATTCTCTGTCAATAACAACATTCTCTGTCAATAACAACATTCTCTGTCAATAACAACATTCTCTGTCAATAACAACATTCTCTGTCAATAACAACATTCTCTGTCAATAACAACATTCTCTGTCAATAACAACATTCTCTGTCAATAACAACATTCTCTGTCAATAACAACATTCTCTGTCAATACAACATTCTCTGTCAATAACAACATTCTCTGTCAATAACAACATTCTCTGTCAATAACAACATTCTCTGTCAATAACAACATTCTCTGTCAATAACAACATTATCTGTCAATAACAACATTCTCTGTCAATAACAACATTCTCTGTCAATAACAACATTCTCTGTCAATAACAACATTCTCTGTCATAACAACATTCTCTGTCAATAACACATTCTCTGTCAATAACAACATTCTCTGTCAATAACAACATTCTCTGTCAATAACAACATTATCTGTCAATAACAAATTCTCTGTCAATAACAACATTCTCTGTCAATAACAACATTCTCTGTCAATAACAACATTATCTGTCAATAACAACATTCTCTGTCAATAACAACATTCTCTGTCAATAACAACATTCTCTGTCAATAACAACATTATCTGTCAATAACAACATTCTCTGTCAATAACAACATTCCTCTGTCAATAACAACATTCTCTGTCAATAACAACATTATCTGTCAATAACAACATTCTCTGTCAATAACAACATTCTCTGTCAATAACAACATTCTCTGTCAATAACAACATTCTCTGTCAATAACAACATTCTCTGTCAATAACAACATTCTCTGTCAATATCTCAAATCCTGTGTCACAAGTCACATTGCCACTGACTAGTCTCATCAATATAAATAATTATATAAACTAAGTACATACCAAGTACGAACTAAGTACGACTAACTGATATCTCTACCTCGTCTACTTCCTTCAAAATCTGCATCACCTGGTTCTTAAATCCTGACATTGACCATGATTTAAATCTCTTTCGTCAGCAATATCCTGGTCAGTACCTCTCTGAGGGTAACTCTCTATACTACATAACTAGCCAAGCAAAAACTGTCCTCAGCAATGCCAGGAATATATTAGTTTTTAACTACAGTATCTGATCTCTGACTCTCCTAGATTTTCTGCCTTGAGATATAACTTAATACACTTACTGGCATAAGCTTGACACAACAGATATCTGTATCCTACCTAGATATAAATAGGGAGTTAGTTTAATATCTTTATTATGCGCCCCATACCCATCCTGTGGGCGGTAGTCAAAAGATTACAAAGGTACATAATGGGTCCAGGGACTGGACCCCAAAGTTATGATAGCTGAACTAGTTACAAAGGTAATGAACTCCAGGTAGATCTGGTCACAGTCATGGTAAGTTACAGAGGTAATGAATCAGCCTCACTCGTATACATGGTTACAGTCACGAACAAATTACAAAGTAATGAACCACTGATACGTCCACACCTGGTCACAATGATACAAGTAGGGACTGGTCCCTAATCTGCACAGATCACTTCCTAAGGAAGCAAAATTCCCCTAGTGAAAAGTGGGGCGCCATTAGTACACTAAGGGAAAACACCATAAGTGTCCGGGGCCCAAGACTGTTCAACAGCCTCCCACCAGCCATTAGAGGAATTACCAATAGACCCCTGGTTGTCTTCAAGAGGGAGATGGATAGATACCTAAAGAATACAGGAAAGAGTAAGGAGACGAGTTCCTATAAATATAGGAGACGATAGACTCTGTATCAGTCACAAAATAGATAATACACTAATGTCTGAAGATTACAGAAAATATACATTATTATTATTATTATAATCAAGGGGGAAGCGCTAAACCCGGAGGATTATACAGCGCCTGGGGGGTTATGTGGAAGGTATTCAGGCTTAATTCGGGGAACTGGAGCACAGATCTAATTCCCTAAATCAAGAGCCCCTCACCAACATCAAGGAACCTTCCTTCAGGGGTCAGAAAACAAACTAGCATCATTGGATTTTTTTCCCAGGAGTGAACCGAATTTGTAGTCGTGAGTTTTTGGACCACGACTGTACTTACTTACACTTAACCTTCACTCGTCTACATTTATGGACCACGACTGTACTTACTTACACTTAACCTTCACTCGTCTACATTTATGGACCACGACTGTACTTACTTACACTTAACCTTCACTCATCTACATTTATGGACCACGACTGTACTTACTTACACTTAACCTTCACTCGTCTACATTTATGGACCACGACTGTACTTACTTACACTTAACCTTCACTCATCTACATTTTCCCTCCTACTTCATCAGACTGAGAAAAGATGTCTTCGTATCAATTCTCCACGCACCAACACCACTTTTTACACACTTATTATCCTTCCTAACAGCCAGGTTGCACTGAACGCTTCTAAGGTGCTCGCACAAGCTGGTGGCCCGTGGCCTGGTGGACAAGCTCTCGCTTCACAAGTTGAGGGTTCGATTCCCAGCGAGGGTAGAAACATTGGGCGTGTTTCCTTACACTGGTTGTCCATGTTCACCCGTCAGTAAAATGGGTACCTGGGTGTTAGTGGACTGGTGTGGGTGGCATCCTGTGACAAAACTGACCTAATCTGCGGGAAATGCTCAGCATAACAAGCGGCTTTCTATATAGTAGTATGTCACTGATGTCAGCTATGGTCTGTATACCAATCAATGCAGGGTTTAACCTATACCCTGTGGAGGTTGTGGACAGAATATACGTGGGTGAGACACGAAGGAACCTCGAAACACGTCTTAATGAACACAATGCATGTAGGCAAGATAACTTGAACAACGCCTGCGTACAACGCAGGAATTCCACCAATCACCTCATGAAATTCAATGATACCCGACAAGTGATCAGAGAACCTAATTTCCGCAGACGTAAATGCCTTGAATCATCATAAATCGCTGTTTCTAACACAAGCAAAATAAAGGCAGCGCCATCATCTCTGAAGTATTGGTAAAAATCCTAATCAAAACAATAAACCTGCCATCACATAGTTTTCTGCTGTTACTACTACTACTACTACTACTACTACTACTACTACTACTACTACTACTACTACTACTACTACTACTACTACTACTACTACTGCTGCTACTACTATGACTGCTGTTACTAGCACAGGAATTCCAACTACTACTACCACAAGTACTACAACTACTACTACTACCACAAGTACTACAACTACTACTACTACTACTACCACAAGTACTACAACTACTACTACTACCACAAGTACTACAACTAATACTACCACAAGTACTACAACTACTACTACTACTACTACTACCACAAGTACTACAACTACTACTACCACAAGTACTACAACTACTACTACTACTACTACCACAAGTACTACAACTACTACTACCACAAGTACTACAACTACTACTACTACTACCACAAGTACTACAACTACTACTACTACTACCGCAAGTACTACAACTACTACCACCACAAGTACTACAACTACTACTACTACTACTACCACAATTACTACAACTACTACTACCACAAGTACTACAACTACTACTACCATAAGTACTACAACTACCACTACTACTACTACCACAAGTACTACAACTACTACTACTACTACCACAAGTACTACAACTACTACTACTACTAACACAAGTACTACAACTACTACTACCACAAGTACTACAACAACTACTACTACTACTACCACAAGTTCTACAACTACTACTACCACAAGTACTACAACTACTACTACCACAAGTACTACAACTACTACTATTACTAACACAAGTACTACAACTACTACTACCACAAGTACTACAACTACTACTACCACAAGTACTACAACTACTACTACCACAAGTACTACAACTACTACTACTACCACAAGTACTACAACTACTACTACCACAAGTACTACAACTACTACTACTACTACTACTACCACAAGTACTACAACTACTACTACTACCACAAGTACTACTACCACTACTACCACAAGTACTACAACTACTACTACTACTACCACACTACAACTACTACTACTACCACAAGTACTACAACTACTATTACTACTACCACAAGTGCTACAACTACTACTACTACTACTACCACAAGTACTACAACTACTACTACTACTACCACAAGTACTATAACTACTACTACTACTACCACAAGTACTACAACTACTACTACTACCACAAGTACTACAACTACTACTACTACTATCACAAGTACTACTACTACTACTACCACAAGTACTACAACTACTACTACTACTACCACAAGTACTACAACTACTACTACCACAAGTACTACAACTACTACTACCACAAGTACTACAACTACTACTACTACTACCACAAGTACTACAACTACTACTACTACTACTACCACAAGTACTACAACTACTACTACTACTACCACACGTACTACAACTACTACTACCACAAGTACTACAACTACTACTACTACCACAAGTACTACAACTACTACTACCACAAGTACTACAACTACTACTACTACTACCACAAGTACTACAACTACTACCACAAGTACTACAACTACTACTACTACCACCACAAGTACCACAACTACTATTACCACAAGTACTACTACTACTACCACAAGTACTACAACTACTACCACAAGTACTACAACTATTACAACTACTACCACAAGTAATACAACTACTACTACCACAAGTACTACAACAACTACTACTACTACTACAAGTACTACAACTACTAATTCTACTGCTACCACAAGTACTACAACTACTTCTACTACTACTACCACCACAAGTACTACAACTACTACTACTACTACCACACGTACTACAACTACTACTACTACTACTACAACACGTACTACAACTACTACTACTATTACCACAAGTATTGCAACTGCTAATACTACTGCTACCACAAGTACTACAACTACTACTACTACAAGTACTACAACTACTACTACTACTACTACAAGTACTACAACTACAACTACTACTACTACTACTACAAGTACTACAACTACTACTACTACAAGTACTACAACTACTACTACTACTACTACAAGTACTACAACTACAACTACTACTACTACTACTACAAGTACTACAACTACTACTACTACAAGTACTACAACTACTACTACTACAAGTACTACAACTACTACTACTACAAGTACTACAACTACTACTACTACAAGTACTACAACTACTACTACTACAAGTACTACAACTACTACTACTACAAGTACTACAACTACTACTACTACAAGTACTACAACTACTACTACTACAAGTACTACAACTACTACTACTACAAGTACTACAACTACTACAACTACCAGTATTACCACAACAATTATATTGTACCATCCTCTACATTTACTCAACATTTTGTATGTAATTCTGCCAACATGTTGTTCCAGTCACAGTATTATAACTCTTCTCTGACAGTATTTAAATAAGAAAAATACGGGATATTCTGACCATTGAATATAAAGTTACTTAGGAAGTTTACCTGGAAATTTAAGATTTTGTGAGAGATTTCTTATTGAGATTTAACGTTAAGATCAAAATAAACTTGAAGAACATGAGAGAGTTAAACCTGTTACAATAATATTATTAAGGTCGAGTTTGAAAACGTTAGAGAACCTGCATTTTTTTTAGGTCGAGTTTGAAAACGTTAGAAAACCTGCATTATTTTTAAGGTCGAGTTTGAAAACGTTAGAAAACCTGCATTATTTTTAAGATCGAGTTTGAAAACGTTAGAAAACCTGCATTATTTTTAAGATTGAGTTTGAAAACGTTAGAAAACCTGCATTACTTTTAAGGTCGAGTTTGAATACGTCAGAAAACCTGCATTATTTTTAAGGTCGAGTTTGAATACGTCAGAAAACCTGCATTATTTTCATAAACAAGTATGAAATTATTCTTGAACCTTGAATGGCCTCGTTTATTGGTGTTGAGGTCGTGGAGAGTTGAAACTAGCACGAGATGCATTAAATATGCATAAAGTCGTCCAGAAAGTGTTTTAGGTCGTGAATCTGAGTTTGTGACGGTGGTGATAACTGGTTTTTCTGTTGTGTGTTTATTGTTTTATTGTGGATAATTGAGGTAGATGCCCAGACACACATACCAGAGAGTTATTACAGGGTATTGATGAGTGTAACTCACCTCTGCTCTGTGATCTTTGATCCACATACCAGAGAGTTATTACAGGGTATTGATGAGTGTAACTCCCTCTGCTCTGTGATCTTTGATCCACATACCAGAGAGTTATCACAGGGTATTGAAGAGTGTAACTCCCTCTGCTCTGTGATCTTTGATCCACATACCAGAGAGTTATTACAGGGTATTGATGAGTGTAATTCACCTCTGCTCTGTGATCTTTGATCCACATACCAGAAAGTTATCACAGGGTATTGAAGAGTGTAACTCCCTCTGCTCTGTGATCTTTGATCCACATACCAGAGAGTTATCACAGGGTATTGATGAGTGTAACTCACCTCTGCTCTGTGATCTTTGATCCACATACCAGAGAGTTATCACAGGGTATTGAAGAGTGTAACTCCCTCTGCTCTGTGATCTTTGATCCACATACCAGAGAGTTATCACAGGGTATTGAAGAGTGTAACTCACCTCTGCTCTGTGATCTGGGATCCACATACCAGAGAGTTATCACAGGGTATTGAAGAGTGTAACTCCCTCTGCTCTGTGATCTGGGATCCTGTGTAGTCTGTGTTCAAATCAGGTGTGTCGTAGCTCGACTGGTTGCGCACTCATTTAATACACTGAGGTCCGGGGTTTGATCCCCGGTACAGGTGGAACATTACGACGTGTTTCCTTAAAATACCTGCTGTTCATGTTCACCTAGCAGTAAAATAGGTGCCTGGTGTTAGGTAAGTGGCATGGGTCGCATCCTGGGGACAAAACTGACCTAATGCGAATAAATGGATGACAAAACCGACAAGTTGATAAATGTCAAGATTAATGGAGAGAATATCTCGACTCAAGGCTCAGGGACTGATAACTTCAAACTCATCTTTCACCATTCTCTGCACTGGACTGAAGAAGACAGTGTATGGCGAAATGTTTCCATAATAAAGGCTCCCAAACACTGCACAAGTGTTTAATTTATCAAATTTGACATAATTTCTGGGAAATGCTGTAAATAACCAGGAACTTTCTACACAGTATGTCATGGGTGTGAGCTATGGTCTGTTTAAGTTGCATCATGTACTGGTAGAAATTATTGATTATTAGTATTACTTATTATTATTATTATTATTGTTATTATAGCCCACATTACTGGAAATTTTCTGGGAAATATGTTGGACATGAAGTTTTAATTCCGGGTTACAGTAGAGATATGTATTTAATTATTTTCACGACATGCTTTTACAACTCTCTGAAGGATTTTAGGATGTAGAATGTTAATGTTGTAATTCCTTGTGGACTGGGGCTACATATATATACATATATATATTATATATATATATATATATATTATATATATATATATATATATTATATATATATATATATATTTATATATATTATATATTATATATATAGTGCCGAATAGGCAGAACTTGCGATCTTGGCTTAAATAGCAACGTTCATCTTGCCATATAGGACAAGGGAAAATTTGTGTATGCAATAATTTCGCCAAAATCATTCTGAAACTAACGAAAAAAATATATTTCGCTGTGTTTGTTTATTATTAAATTACTGTAAACAAATCTAAAATATATTTAGTTGGGTTAGGCTAAAATAAATTGTTCTTGTTATAATAAGGTTAGGTAAGTTTTCTAAGTTTCTTTAGGTGTGAAATTACAAATTTTTACATTAACATTAATGAAAAAAAATATATTTTTAAGGGCATAAGAGAAAAATTCAGAAAAGACTTAATTTTAAATGAGTTCTTGCTAATTGACCAGTTTTACATATTCGGCACGACATATATATATATATAAAGCGGGTTTATTTACAGTTTGTTTTAGTGTTGTAATGTTCTATATACTTCATCACTGTGGTTTATTATTGTTAATCAAAACTAAGTTCTAAACCCACATGGGTCATCCAGCGCTTCAGGGTAAGGTACGTTAAGGGGCAGTCAGTAAGGGAAGTGAGGACTGCTGAAGCAAGTATAATCAAAGTTGGTTTAATAATGTTCACCCATTAGTAATAATGGGTACCTGGTTGTTAGTGGACTGGTGTGGGTCACATCCTGGGTGTTAGTGGACTGGTGTGGGTCACATCCTGGGTGTTAGTGGACTGGTGTGGGTGGCATCCTGGGTGTTAGTGGACTGGTGTGGGTCACATCCTGGGTGTTAGTAGACTGGTGTGGGTCACATCCTGGGTGTTAGTGGACTGGTGTGGGTCGCATCGTGGGTGTTAGTGGACTGGTGTGGGTGGCATCCTGGGTGTTAGTGGACTGGTGTGGGTGGCATCCTGGGTGTTAGTGGACTGGTGTGGGTGGCATCCTGGGTGTTAGTGGACTGGTGTGGGTGGCATCCTGGGTGTTAGTGGACTGGTGTGGGTCACATCCTGGGTGTTAGTGGACTGGTGTGGGTCACATCCTGGGTGTTAGTGGACTGGTGTGGGTCACATCCTGGGTGTTAGTGGACTGGTTGGGTCACATCCTGGGTGTTAGTGGACTGGTGTGGGTCACATCCTGGGTGTTAGTGGACTGGTGTGGGTCACATCCTGGGTGTTAGTGGACTGGTGTGGGTCACATCCTGGGTGTTAGTGGACTGGTGTGGGTCACATCCTGGGTGTTAGTGGACTGGTGTGGGTCACATCCTGGGTGTTAGTGGACTGGTGTGGGTCGCATCCTGGGTGTTAGTGGACTGGTGTGGGTCACATCCTGGGTGTTAGTGGACTGGTGTGGGTCGCATCCTGGGTGTTAGTGGACTGGTGTGGGTCACATCCTGGGTGTTAGTGGACTGGTGTGGGTCACATCCTGGATGTTAGTGGACTGGTGTGGGTCGCATCCTGGGTGTTAGTGGACTGGTGTGGGTCACATCCTGGGTGTTAGTGGACTGGTGTGGATCACATCCTGGGTGTTAGTGGACTGGTGTGGGTCACATCCTGGGTGTTAGTCGACTGGTGTGGGTCACATCCTGGGTGTTAGTGGACTGGTGTGGGTCACATCCTGGGTGTTAGTGGACTGGTGTGGGTCACATCCTGGGTGTTAGTGGACTGGTGTGGGTGACATACTGGATGCTAGTTGACTGTTGTGGGTCACATCCTGGGTGTTAGTGAACTGGAGTGGGTCACATCCTGGGTGTTAGTGGACTGGTGTGGGCCACATCCTGGGTGTTAGTGAACTGGTGTGGATCACAACCTGGATGTTAGTGGACTGGTGTGGGTCACATCCTGGGTGTTAGTGGACTAGTGTGGGTCACATCCTGGGCGTTAGTGGACTGGTGTGGTCACATCCTGGGCGTTAGTGGACTGGTGTGGTCACATCCTGGGTGTTAGTGGACTGGTGTGGGTCACATCCTGTTTGTTAGTGAACTGGTGTGGGTCACATCCTTGGTGTTAGTGGACTGGTGTGGGTCTCATCCTGGGTGTTAGTGGACTGGTGTGGGTCACATCCTGGGTGTTATTGGACTGGTGTGAGTCTCATCCTGGGTGTTAGTGAACTGGTGTGGGTCACATCCTGGGTGTTAGTGGACTGGTGTGGGTCACATCCTGGGTGTTAGTGGACTGGTGTGGGTCACATCCTGGGTGTTAGTGGACTGGTGTGGGTCGCATCCTGGGACAAAACTGACATAATTCGCGGGAAATGCTCAGCATAACAAGCAACTTTCTATATAGTAGTATGTCACTGATGTCAACTATGATCTGTATACCTTGTACATGTACTGGTATACCTTGTACATGTACTGGTATACCTTGTACATGTACTGGTATACCTTGTACATGTACTGGTATACCTTGTACATGTACTGGTATACCTTGTACATGTACTGGTATACCTTGTACATGTACTGGTAGTAAATAAAGATTATTATCATTATATAAGTTTATTCAGGTATACACAGTTACATAGAATAACATATATAGGAGCGCATCTGCAGGAACCTTGGACAACCCAGAACAGTCAGGGTGACATATTTCCACTGTTGACAAAAATCCAAAGAGGAATTCTGTGTCTAAGGTGAGGCCGTCAGCGAGGAGGCCAGGTGAAGTGTGTCCGCTGGTAGACAGGACAGTTTGTTAGTATATGTTAAACTGACGGTTCTCAGAGTGGTGCTGGGAACTTCTCCGTGAGACAGCTATGAGTGAGACGTGTGTGTCCGATGTGAAGGCTGGAGAGTGTAGTGTCCCAGACAGCCATGAGTGAGACATGTGTGTCCAATATGAAGGCTGGAGAGTGTAGTGTCCCAGACAGCCATGAGTGAGACATGTGTGTCCAATATGAAGACTGGAGAGTGTAGTGTCCCAGACAGCCATGAGTGAGACATGTGTGTCCAATATGAAGAATGGAGAGTGTAGTGTCCCAGACAGCCATGAGTGAGACATGTGTGTCCAATATGAAGGCTGGAGAGTGTAGTGTCCCAGACAGCCATGAGTGAGACATGTGTGTCCAATATGAAGACTGGAGAGTGTAGTGTCCCAGACAGCCATGAGTGAGACATGTGTGTCCAATATGAAGGCTGGAGAGTGTAGTGTCCCAGACAGCCATGAGTGAGACATGTGTGTCCAATATGAAGAATGGAGAGTGTAGTGTCCCAGACAGCCATGAGTGAGACATGTGTGTCCAATATGAAGGCTGGAGAGTGTAGTGTCCCAGACAGCCATGAGTGAGACATGTGTGTCCAATATGAAGAATGGAGAGTGTAGTGTCCCAGACAGCCATGAGTGAGACATGTGTGTCCAATATGAAGAATGGAGAGTGTAGTGTCCCAGACAGCCATGAGTGAGACATGTGTGTCCAATATGAAGAATGGAGAAGTGTAGTGTCCCAGACAGCCATGAGTGAGACATGTGTGTCCAATATGAAGGCTGGAGAGTGTAGTGTCCCAGACAGCCATGAGTGAGACATGTGTGTCCAATATGAAGAATGGAGAGTGTAGTGTCCCAGACAGCCATGAGTGAGACATGTGTGTCCAATATGAAGAATGGAGAGTGTAGTGTCCCAGACAGCCATGAGTGAGACATGTGTGTCCAATATGAAGGCTGGAGAGTGTAGTGTCCCAGACAGCCATGAGTGAGACATGTGTGTCCAATATGGAGGCTGGAGAGTGTAGTGTCCCAGACAGCCATGAGTGAGACATGTGTGTCCAATATGGAGGCTGGAGAGTGTAGTGTCCCAGACAGCCATGAGTGAGACATGAGTGTCCAATATGGAGGCTGGAGAGTGTAGTGTCCCAGACAGCCACGAGTGAGACATGAGTGTCCAATATGAAGGCTGGAGAGTGTAGTGTCCCAGACAGCCATGAGTGAGACATGTGTGTCCAATATGAAGGTTGAAGAGTGTAGTGTCCCAGACAGCCATGAGTGAGACATGTGTGTCCAATATGGAGGCTGAAGAGTGTAGTGTCCCAGACAGCCATGAGTGAGACATGAGTGTCCAATATGAAGGCTGGAGAGTGTAGTGTCCCAGACAGCAATATGGAGGCTGGAGAGTGTAGTGTCCCAGACAGCAATATGGAGGCTGGAGAGTGTAGTGTCCCAGACAGCCATGAGTGAGACATGAGTGTCCAATATGGGAGGCTGGGAGAGTGTAGTGTCCCAGACAGCAATATGAAGGCTGGAGAGTGTAGTGTCCCAGACAGCCATGAGTGAGACATGAGTGTCCAATATGGAGGCTGGAGAGTGTAGTGTCCCAGACAGCCATGAGTGAGACATGAGTGTCCAATATGGAGGCTGGAGAGTGTAGTGTCCCAGACAGTTACGAGTGAGACATGAGTGTCCAATATGGAGGCTGGAGAGTGTAGTGTCCCAGACAGCCACGAGTGAGACATGAGTGTCCAATATGAAGGCTGGAGAGTGTAGTGTCCCAGACAGCCATGAGTGAGACATGTGTGTCCAATATGAAGGCTGGAGAGTGTAGTGTCCCAGACAGCAATATGAAGGCTGGAGAGTGTAGTGTCCCAGACAGCAATATGAAGGTTGGAGAGTGTAGTGTCCCAGACAGCAATATGAAGGCTGGAGAGTGTAGTGTCCCAGACAGCAATATGGAGGCTGGAGAGTGTAGTGTCCCAGACAGCCATGAGTGAGACATGAGTGTCCAATATGGAGGCTGGAGAGTCTAGTGTCCCAGACAGCAATATGGAGGCTGGAGAGTGTAGTGTCCCAGACAGCAATATGGAGGCTGGAGAGTGTAGTGTCCCAGACAGCCACGAGTGAGACATGAGTGTCCAATATGGAGGCTGGAGAGTGTAGTGTCCCAGACAGCCATGAGTGAGACATGAGTGTCCAATATGGAGGCTGGAGAGTGTAGTGTCCCAGACAGCCATGAGTGAGACATGAGTGTCCAATATGGAGGCTGGAGAGTGTAGTGTCCCAGACAGCCACGAGTGAGACATGAGTGTCCAATATGAAGGCTGGAGAGTGTAGTGTCCCAGACAGCCATGAGTGAGACATGTGTGTCCAATATGAAGGTTGAAGAGTGTAGTGTCCCAGACAGCAATATGGAGGCTGGAGAGTGTAGTGTCCCAGACAGCAATATGAAGACTGGAGAGTGTAGTGTCCCAGACAGCAATATGAAGGCTGGAGAGTGTAGTGTCCCAGACAACAATATGAAGGCTGGAGAGTGTAGTGTCCCAGACAGCAATATGAAGGCTGGAGAGTGTAGTGTCCCAGACAGCAATATGAAGGCTGGAGAGTGTAGTGTCCCAGACAGCAATATGAAGACTGGAGAGTGTAGTGTCCCAGACAGCAATATGAAGGCTGGAGAGTGTAGTGTCCAGACAGCAATATGAAGACTGGAGAGTGTAGTGTCCCAGACAGCAATATGAAGGCTGGAGAGTGTAGTGTCCCAGACAGCAATATGAAGACTGGAGAGTGTAGTGTCCCAGACAGCAATATGAAGACTGGAGAGTGCAGTGTCCCAGACAGCAATATGAAGGCTGGAGAGTGTAGTGTCCTAGACAGCAATATGAAGACTGGAGAGTGTAGTGTCCCAGACAGCAATATGAAGACTGGAGAGTGTAGTGTCCCAGACAGCAATATGAAGGCTGGAGAGTGTAGTGTCCCAGACAGCAATATGAAGGCTGGAGAGTGTAGTGTCCCAGACAGCAATATGAAGGCTGGAGAGTGTAGTGTCCCAGACAGCAATATGAAGGCTGGAGAGTGTAGTGTCCCAGACAGCAATATGAAGGCTGAGAGTGTAGTGTCCCAGACAGCAATATGAAGGCTGGAGAGTGTAGTGTCCCAGACAGCAATATGAAGGCTGGAGAGTGTAGTGTCCCAGACAGCAATATGAAGGCTGGAGAGTGTAGTGTCCCAGACAGCAATATGAAGGCTGGAGAGTGTAGTGTCCCAGACAGCAATATGAAGACAGGAGAGTGTAGTGTCCCAGACAGCCATGAGTGAGACATGAGTGTCCAATATGAAGGCTGGAGAGTGTAGTGTCCCAGACAGCAATATGAAGGCTGGAGAGTGTAGTGTCCCAGACAGCAATATGGAGGCTGGAGAGTGTAGTGTCCCAGACAGCCATGAGTGAGACATGAGTGTCCAATATGGAGGCTGGAGAGTGTAGTGTCCCAGACAGCCATGAGTGAGACATGAGTGTCCAATATGGAGGCTGGAGAGTGTAGTGTCCCAGACAGCAATATGGAGGCTGGAGAGTGTAGTGTCCCAGACAGCAATATGGAGGCTGGAGAGTGTAGTGTCCCAGACAGCAATATGGAGGCTGGAGAGTGTAGTGTCCCAGACAGCAATATGGAGGCTGGAGAGTGTAGTGTCCCAGACAGCCACGAGTGAGACATGAGTGTCCAATATGGAGGCTGGAGAGTGTAGTGTCCCAGACAGCCATGAGTGAGACATGTGTGTCCAATATGAAGGCTGGAGAGTGTAGTGTCCCAGACAGCAATATGAAGGCTGGAGAGTGTAGTGTCCCAGACAGCAATATGAAGGCTGGAGAGTGTAGTGTCCCAGACAGCAATATGAAGGCTGGAGAGTGTAGTGTCCCAGACAGCAATATGGAGGCTGGAGAGTGTAGTGTCCCAGACAGCAATATGGAGACTGGAGAGTGTAGTGTCCCAGACAGCAATATGAAGGCTGGAGAGTGTAGTGTCCCAGACAGCAATATGAAGGCTGGAGAGTGTAGTGTCCCAGACAGCAATATGGAGGCTTGAGAGTGTAGTGTCCCAGACAGCAATATGAAGGCTGGAGAGTGTAGTGTCCCAGACAGCAATATGAAGGCTGGAGAGTGTAGTGTCCCAGACAGCAATATGAAGACTGGAGAGTGTAGTGTCCCAGACAGCAATATGAAGGCTGGAGAGTGTAGTGTCCCAGACAGCAATATGAAGGCTGGAGAGTGTAGTGTCCCAGACAGCAATATGAAGGCTGGAGAGTGTAGTGTCCCAGACAGCAATATGGAGGCTGGAGAGTGTAGTGTCCCAGACAGCAATATGAAGACTGGAGAGTGTAGTGTCCCAGACAGCAATATGAAGGCTGGAGAGTGTAGTGTCCCAGACAGCAATATGAAGGCTGGAGAGTGTAGTGTCCCAGACAGCAATATGAAGGCTGGAGAGTGTAGTGTCCCAGACAGCCACGAGTGAGACATGAGTGTCCAATATGGAGGCTGGAGAGTGTAGTGTCCCAGACAGCCACGAGTGAGACATGAGTGTCCAATATGAAGGCTGGAGAGTGTAGTGTCCCAGACAGCAATATGAAGGCTGGAGAGTGTAGTGTCCCAGACAGCAATATGAAGGCTGGAGAGTGTAGTGTCCCAGACAGCCACGAGTGAGACATGAGTGTCCAATATGAAGGCTGGAGAGTGTAGTGTCCCAGACAGCCACGAGTGAGACATGAGTGTCCAATATGAAGGTTGGAGAGTGTAGTGTCCCAGACAGCAATATGGAGGCTGGAGAGTGTAGTGTCCCAGACAGCCACGAGTGAGACATGAGTGTCCAATATGAAGACTGGAGAGTGTAGTGTCCCAGACAGCAATATGAAGGATGGAGAGTGTAGTGTCCCAGACAGCAATATGAAGGCTGGAGAGTGTAATGTCCCAGACAGCCATGAGTGAGACATGTGTGTCCAGTATGAAGGCTGGAGAGTGTAGTGTCCCAGACAGCAATATGAAGGCTGGAGAGTGTAGTGTCCCAGACAGCAATATGAAGACTGGAGAGTGTAGTGTCCCAGACAGCAATATGAAGACTGGAGAGTGTAGTGTCCCAGACAGCAATATGAAGGCTGGAGAGTGTAGTGTCCCAGACAGCAATATGAAGGCTGGAGAGTGTAGTGTCCCAGACAGCCATGAGTGAGACATGTGTGTCCAGTATGAAGGCTGGAGAGTGTAGTGTCCCAGACAGCAATATGAAGGCTGGAGAGTGTAGTGTCCCAGACAGCCATGAGTGAGACATGTGTGTCCAGTATGAAGGCTGGAGAGTGTAGTGTCCCAGACAGCAATATGAAGGTTGGAGAGTGTAGTGTCCCAGACAGCAATATGAAGGTTGGAGAGTGTAGTGTCCCAGACAGCAATATGAAGGTTGGAGAGTGTAGTGTCCCAGACAGCAATATGAAGACTGGAGAGTGTAGTGTCCCAGACAACAATATGAAGACTGGAGAGTGTAGTGTCCCAGACAGCAATATGAAGGCTGGAGAGTGTAGTGTCCCAGACAGCAATATGAAGACTGGAGAGTGTAGTGTCCCAGACAGCAATATGAAGGCTGGAGAGTGTAGTGTCCCAGACAGCAATATGAAGGCTGGAGAGTGTAGTGTCCCAGACAGCAATATGAAGGCTGGAGAGTGTAGTGTCCCAGACAGCCATGAGTGAGACATGTGTGTCCAGTATGAAGGCTGGAGAGTGTAGTGTCCCAGACAGCAATATGAAGGCTGGAGAGTGTAGTGTCCCAGACAGCAATATGAAGGCTGGAGAGTGTAGTGTCCCAGACAGCAATATGAAGGCTGGAGAGTGTAGTGTCCCAGACAGCAATATGAAGGCTGGAGAGTGTAGTGTCCCAGACAGCAATATGGAGGCTGGAGAGTGTAGTGTCCCAGACAGCAATATGAAGGCTGGAGAGTGTAGTGTCCCAGACAGCAATATGAAGGCTGGAGAGTGTAGTGTCCCAGACAGCAATATGAAGACTGGAGAGTGCAGTGTCCCAGACACGACACTGATCACCACAAACCTTAATAAGGTTTGACTCAAGATAATTATTATGAATCAACTCAGTGTGTCCCGGTGGCCTGGTGGCTAAAGCTCCCGCTTCACACACGGAGGGCCCGGGTTCGATTCCCGGCGGGTGGAAACATTTCGACACGTTTGTCCTGTTCACCTAGCAGCAAATAGGTACCTGGGTGTTAGTCGACTGGTGTGGGTCGCATCCTGGGGGACAAGATTAAGGACCCCAATGGAAATAAGTTAGACAGTCCTCGATGACGCACTGACTTTCTTGGGTTATCCTGGGTGGCTAACCCTCCGGGGTTAAAAATCCGAACGAAATCTCTCTCTCTCTCTTAACTCAGACCAACGTTGTTACCAGCAGTTGCCAAGTTGTTTAGAGACTACTGCAAAGTAGTCTGGGAATGGACTACCCCTATATGAAATGAGGTCAGAAACACCTGCTCGTTGCTCTGAACATCATGACCAGAGACCCGGCGGGAAATATAATAAATCCAAAGTCATGTGTGAATTATTATTATTATAATCAAGGGGAAGCGCTGAACCCGGAGGATTATACAGCGCCTGGGGGGGGGGGATGTGGAAGGCATTCAGGCTTAATTCGGGGAACTGGAGCACAGATCCAATTCCCTAAATCAAGAGCCCCCTCACCAACATCAAGGAACCTTCCTTGAGGGGAGTCATGTGTGAAGAGTTGAGGGATGAGGAGAATCAAATTTTTGGATATCTTGTAACGCAGTAAAGGAGTCTGAGACTACCACAAACCTTGACGCTATATATATAATTACTATGAGAAATGCATACAAAGAAAATTAAGAAATGGTTATAACTACGACTATCATTTTTAAAGGGATGGACTGGTAAGCCAGCGGAAGGCCTCTGTCAGATGGCCAAAGCCCCAACGGCGGGTCAATATCTGACTAAGACCATCGTCAGGAAACACTTGTCCTGTTTCCTGACGAACCTTACCTAACTTAAATGCATACAGTTTAGCTGAGAAAATGCTGAGCCTAATAAGTGCCCTGGCACAACATTGTCCGGGAACACTGCTGCAAACCTGACACTGTCAAAGGATTTAGAACCATCAGTGTACACTGCAACTACGTGAGAATGAAACCGAAAGTAGTTAAGAAAATCGGGGCGAGAAGCTAGAGTAGATAATTGAGTTTTCTCGCCCAGCAGTGCGGAAGGACACGAACTGTCGGAACTTTCCTATACGGAAAAGAAAAAGTAGGTATTGGATGAACATATAAGAGGAGTAAAGGAAGAAAAGCCGAGAGAAGGTGAATACGAGGAGGAGAAGTACATATGTAAACAATGGCGTCGATTAAATAATGGACCTCTACTAACGTCTGTTACCATCTTGTACGTAGAAGGATCGTCAAGGCCATGAGAACGGATAAAATATCGAAGACAATGAGCTTCACGACGATCGTTCAAGGACGGAACATTCACCTCTGCATTATAGACTCGACCAGGAAGGAATGTCATTGCAGAGCAAAACAAGTATAGGAAGGAGAGAGGTGAGGCAACACTACTGACACACCTGACAAAAACTGGTGTTGCTACCTGTCTGTGTTGCCCGTTAACTGAGTCATGGTGGTAATGAACCACCCAGGAAGCGATCTCTTGTACCTCCATATACATATACAATGCTCACTTTATGGTTGCAGGAGTCGAATCATAGCTGCTGGCTCCGTCTCTTCACTGATCGCTACTAGGTCCATTCTCTCCCTACTCTTTCAGATTTATTATACCTCTTCTTAAAGCTATGTATGGAGCCTGCCTCCACTACCTCACTCTCCAGATTGTTCCACTTCCTGACAACTCTATGACTGAAGAAATACTTCCTAATATCCCTGTGATTCGTCTGAGTCTTAAGCTTCCAGTTGTGACCCCTTGTTTCTGTGTCCCATCTCTGGAACCCTGTCCCGATTCACCTCACCATTTCCTCTCAGTATTATATATGTCGATATCTTGTTGTCCCCCTATCCGTCCTGTCCTCCAATGTCGTCAGGTCGATTTCCCTTAACCTTTGCTCGTAGGACATACCCTGTAGCTCCGGGACTAGTCTTGTTGCAAACCTTGAACTTTCCATTATTTCTCAACGTGTTTGGCTAGATGTGGGTTCCAAACTGGTGCAGCATACTCCAGTATGGGCCTGACGTATACGCTGTACAGAGACTTCAACGATTCCTTAATGAGGTAATGGAACGTTATTCTTAAGTTTGCCAGGCGCCCATATACTGCAGCAGTTATCAGGTTGATGTGCTCCTCAGGAGATGTGCTCGGTATTATGCTCACCTCAAGATCTTTTTCCTTGAGTGAGGTTTGCAGTCTTTGGCCCCCTACACTTCTAGATAATAATAATATCATTATTTCCTACCAGTACATGTACAAGGTATACCAGTACATGTACAAGGTATACCAGTACATGTACAAGGTATACCAGTACATGTACAAGGTATACCAGTACGTGTACAAGGTATACCAGTACATGTACAAGATATACCAGTACATGTACAAGGTATACCAGTACATGTACAAGGTATACCAGTACATGTACAAGGTATACCAGTACATGTACAAGGTATACCAGTACATGTACAAGGTATACCAGTACATGTACAAGGTATACAATACATGTACAAGGTATACCAGTACATGTACAAGGTATACCAGTACATGTACAAGGTATACCAGTACATGTACAAGGTATACCAGTACATGTACAAGGTATACCAGTACATGTTACAAGGTATCCCTTTTGTACATGTACAAGGTATACCAGTACATGTACAAGGTATACCAGTACATGTACAAGGTATACCAGTACATGTACAAGGTATACCAGTACATGTACAAGGTATACCAGTACATGTACAAGGTATACCAGTACATGTACAAGGTATACCAGTACATGTACAAGGTACACACAGATCATAGCTGACATCAGTAACATACTACTATATAGAAAGTTGCTTGTTATGCTGAGCATTTCCCGCAAATTAGGTCAGTTTTGTCCCAGGATGTGTGACCCACACCAGTCCACTAACACCAGGATGTGACCCACACCAGTCCACTAACACCCAGGATGTGACCCACACCAGTCCACTAACACCCAGGATGTGACCCACACCAGTCCACTAACACCCAGGATGTGACCCACACCAGTCCACTAACACCCAGGATGCGACCCACACCAATCCACCAACACCCAGGATGTGACCCACACCAGTCCACCAACACCCAGGATGCGACCCACACCAGTCCACCAACACCTAGGATGTGACCCACACCAGTCCACTAACACCCAGGATGTGACCCACACCAGTCCACTAACACCCAGGATGTGACCCACACCAGTCCACTAACACCCTTTTCCTTGAGTGAGGTTTGTAATCTCTGGCCCCATAGACTACTGTACTCCATGTGCAGTCTTCTTTGCCCTTCCCCAATCTTCATGACTTTGCACTTGGTGGTGCTGAACTCCAGGAGCCAGTGTCTGGACCAGGTCTGCAGCCTGTCCAGATCCCTTTGTAGTTCTGCCTGGTCCTCATCCGATTGGATTCTTCTCATCAACTTCACATCATCTGCAAACAGGGACACTTCGGAGTCTATTCCTTCCGTCATGTCGTTCACAAATACCAGAAACAGCACTGGTCCTAGGACTGACCACTGTGGGACCCCGCTGGTCACAGGCACCCACTCTGACACCTCGCCACGTACTATGACTCACTTTTGTCTTCCTAACAGGTATTCCCTGATCCATTGCAGTGCCTTCCCTGTTATCCCTGCCTGGTCCTCCAGCTTTTGCACTGTGTGGAAATCTGTCAAACGCCTTCTTACAGTCCAAGAAAATGCAGTTTACCCATCCCTCTCTCTCTCTTGTCTTACTGCTGTCACCCTGTCATAGAACTCCAGTAGGTTTGTGACACAGGATTTCTCATCCCTGAAACTGTGCTGGCTGTCGTTGATAAACTCATTCTTTTTTAGGTGCTCCGCCACTCTTCTCCTGATAATCTTCTCCATGACTTCGCATATTTTACATGTCAGTGACACTGGTCTGTAGTTTAGTGCTTCGTGTCTGTCTCAGGTAGTCACCCTGTTTCGATAAATGTCTTGAAGATTGCTGTTAGTGGCACACATAGCACCTCTGCTCCCTCTCTCAGGACCCATGGAGAGATGTTATCCGGCCCCATCACCTTTGAGGTATCTAGCTCGCCTAGCAGTCTCTTCATTTTTTCCTGGGTTGTATGTATTGTGTCCAACACTTGATGGTGAACCCTGCCTCTCCGTCTTTCTGGAGTCCCTTCTGTCTTCTCTGTGAACACTTCTTTTGTACTGCCATATAACCTCAAGTATAACTACCAGTGCAATATTGAATGAAATAAACATTACTTTTTCACTTTTTTGTAATCATTATTACTTACTAAAATTTTATTAAACACCATATTTACTACCAGTCAATTTTAATTTTGTACATTAAACATTATTTTATACTTCTCATAACATTTTGTAGCCAAATTTTCAAGTTTTTATATTCAACCCCAACCTTTATATTATCCCTTGTACCTGTGTACCTGTCTACCCTCTTACTATCATATTATAATCAAGACATTACCATTGTTATTTTTTTACTATTATTCTTTTGGTACTTTAATTGTGAATTTTATTTTGTCAATTTAAATCTAGGTATAATCTTGATCTTGTCAACAACCTATACCAGACTCTAGTGCAATTGCAAGTACCATTTCAAATTGTATTTTTATATTATAAGTTTATATTATAATTCCTACCATCTGCCCATTTAACTTTGCTTACCATTACTTAATTTTAGTCCCTTATATGTTTTCTCCTTTATTTTAGCTTTATATAACTATCCTAGTTTATATATTCACAATTGTTAAAATAATCAAGGTGCTATTCTTAGGTGCTAAAGTAGAATAAATTCACAATTTTGCCATTATATTCCAAAGCTCATTTATTTGATTACCACTTTATTGGTCACCACAACCTATATTAGTCCCTTTTATATTATAATTTTATACTATAATTCTAACTTTAAAAAATTACCTTTATAGTACTACCTACTATCATGTTCCCAAGCTCCACTATTTGATCATCACTTTATTTGTATTAGTCCCTTAGCTCATTATTTTACATTTGTTAAATAATCCAGGTGCTATTTTTTAGCTTAAGACTATTTACTTTGTTTTATACTTAATTCAAACTATAGATTCACTACAAATCTTATGATTACAAGCATTGATCCTGATACCAACCTCTTATTTAATGACTTAAATGAATCAAACAGTAACTGTAATTACTACACTGCAGAACAATCAAAGGCACTTCTCAGTGCCAACAACAACATAACTATCTTTAACTACAATATCAGATCTTTAAGCAAGCATTACGATGACCTCATAGCATTACTAAATTCCTTACATGCCAATATGTCCATCATTACACTAACTGAAACCTGGCTAAAGCCTGATAGTACAGATGTCTATGCCATTCCTGGTTACACAGCCATACACAACTGTAGGCCAGATCAACAAGGGGTGGCACAGCCATATACTACTCAGACCAACTAGAATGTATCACTAATACTTGCACAAGGGATGAACATGGGAATATATAATAGCTAAATTCAAATCAAAGTACCTACAAAAACCTCTCACAGTGATAAACATCTACAGAGTTCCACAGTCAAACATTAGCCAATTTAGTCAAAATCTAGGAAGTATGATAACTGATGCACGCATGAACAAAGATCACTTACTACTCTCAGGTGACTTCAATATAAATCACCTGCAAGACAGGACCCACACGTTACTGAATTCACAAACACAATGAGTAACTGTATGTTACTACCAACAGTAACAAAACCTACAAGAGTTACAGAGACTAGTGTTTCCCTACTTGACCACATCTGGACCAACACCATATCCCCTTTAAAATCAGGCATAATTACAGATAATACCACAGACCACTACCCTACATTTCCTCATAACAACTCTTGGTAAACTACCCCAAGACACTACTAAAGTCACCTTCAGACTTCACAATGAGGCAGCCATTAATAACTTCACAACAGCAATAGCAAACATTGATTGGCACACTGAGCTAGAAACCTATACAGATATTGACGAATGTATTAATAATTTTCTAAAAAAAAAACCAATACCTCTATAACAAGCACTGCCCTAAAAAAACTAAAACAGATGACAGCAAGAGACTGAACAGTCCCTGGCTAACACCCAGCATTCTCAAATCCATAAATACAAAACACCAATATGAAAAACAGTACAGAATGGGTCACATAACCAGAGACCAAACAAAACGTTTACTCGTCAATCCTAACCAGCCTGATAAGAAGGGCAAAAAAAATTGTATTATGAGAACAGATTATCCAACTTACGAGGTGATATAAAAAAGACCTGGAAAACCCTATCAGAAATTCTGGGAACAAAAAAGATATCACGAAATAGCGAAATAAAATTAGCAAAATCAGATGAACCCCAACTCCCATCAACAGAAACAGCAAACAGACTCAATGATTTCTTCTCCACTATAGGTCAAAACCTTGCCAATAAAATCCCAAGCTCAGATACCCCACCAAATGACTACCTCACCGGCAACTACCGAACACACTGTTCCTAGCTCCGACTAACCCATACGAAGTCTCCCTTATTATCAACGCACTAAAAACAAGGCAGGAGATTTAAATACCTTACCACCCCTTATATACAAAAAAGTGTCACAAGTGCTATCACCAATCATTGCAACACTCTTTAACAAATCCATTGAATCCTCCACCTTCCCTACAGTACTCAAAATAGCAAGGGTCACCCCGATCCACAAAGGAGGAGACCAAACAGAGTTGAATAACTATAGGCCAATATCCAACTTACACCCTCTCCTCAAAAATCTCGAAAAATTAATTCATAAACGAATCTACTCCTACCTTATCTCCCAAAACATACTCAACCCCTGCCAATTTGGATTCAGGCCTAATAAAATACTAATGATGCTATTAACACATGCTAGAACATATATACACTGCAATAGAGAAAAAAGAAGTCCCACTGGGGATCTTCATTGACTTACGTGAAGCTTTTGATACAGTTGAAACCCTGACTTGCTCCACGTAAAATTGTCACACATGGTATAAGAGGGCACTCCCTCAACTACCTCAAGTCTTACCTCAGCAACAGAAGCCAATATGTGTACGCAAATGGGGCAAACTCTTCTGCACAACCAATTACAGTTGGTGTCCCACAGGGAAGTGTCCTTGGCCCTCTTCTCTTTCTCCTATACATAATGACCTTCCAAATGCTTCGCAATTACTCAACCCACACTATTTGCAGATGACACTACATACGTTCTCTCTCACCCGAGCCCAGTCACGCTAGCCAATACTGTAAATACCGAATTACAGAAAATATCTACCTGGATGAGGACTAACAAACTTACACTAAACATTGACAAAACCTACTCATTCAGTTTGGTAACAGAGCTACAGATGTCCCTCTTAACATAATGATAAATGGATCACCTATCACAAAACTAACAGAGGAAAATTCTTAGGAATCCACCTTGATAATAGACTCAAATTTCATACACATATACATCAAATTTCTAAGAAAATTTCCAAGACTGTGGGCATACTATCGAAGATACGGTACTATGTTCCACAGTCAGCCCTCCTGGCCCTATATCACTCTCTTATTTACCCCTATCTCACCTATGGAATTTGTGCATGGGGCTCAACAACAATTAACCATCTCAGACCACTAATTACCCAACAAAAGGCTGCTGTTAGAATGATAACAAATTCTCACTACAGGCAGCACACTCCACCAATATTCAATACACTAAACCTACTCACCATACAAAACATCCATACTTATTACTGCACCTATTACATACATAGAACACTTAACTCTGATATTAACCCTCCCCTCAAACATCTCCTTGCCAACCTCAACAGAACACATGACCATAACACAAGGCACAGATCACTCTTTGATGTTCCTCGTGTCCATCTCACACTATGCAAAAACTCAATGCACATAAAAGGCCCTAAAATCTGGAATTCATTACCTGTAAATATAAAAGAAACACAACCTGTTTATAAATTCAAGTCTCTTCTCAAAGATTACTCACCCAAAACCAAATAAATACTGAATAACTGAACATTATAAATTGTATATCTTAAATGTTTCTCACAATTATATCACATAAATGTTAAACCTAAAACCCAATCTAACTTTATTATTTTTTAAATACACTACCTAACAGAATCACTACCTAACTGAATGCAACCATATGACCTGTCTTTGTAATACTCACTTGTGCTTTATAGTTATCTGTTTACATTAATGTTTTATCACTGATTTCATCATTGCTTAGTAGCAGCGCTGTATAGTCCTTGTGGCTTAGCGCTTCTTTTTGATTATAATAATAATAATAATCATTGCTTAGTTAATCTTAAGTTAATTTTAAGCCAGCCCGTAATGCTATGCATAGTATAAGTGGCTTTGGCATACTGCTCTTATCTGTATTTTTTTTGTACCTCTGTATGTGTGCACAAATTGGAAATAAATAAATAATAAATAAATAAATATCACGTTGAGCTCCTCGCATACTTCACTGTCGTTTCCTGTGACTTTCCCTCCTTCCTTCCTCATCCTGATTACCTGGTCCTTGACTGTTGTTTTCCTCCTGATGTGGCTGTACAACAGCTTTGGGTCAGATTTAGCTTTCGCTTCTATGGCTTTTCGTATTGTCATTGGATCCCCCATCTTACCTGTGCATATTCATTTCGAGCTCTACGACTGCACTCTTTATTCTCCTGGGTCCTTTGCATTTTATACTTCTTCCATTCTCTAGCACAGTTGGTTTTGGCCTCTCTACACCTCTGGGTGAACCAAGGGCTCATCTTGGCTTTCTTGTTATTTCTGTTACCCTTGGGTACAAACCTCTACTCAGCTTCCTTGCATATTGTTGTCACATATTCCATCCCTTCGTTTGCTGACTTCCCTGCCAGTTCTCTATCCCACTGAACTCCGTGCAGGAAATTCTTCATGCCTGTGTAGTCCCCTCTCTTGTAGTTTGGCTTCATTCGTCCTGCCCTTCCTGCTTCCCTCTCCACTTGTAGCTCTATTATGTATTCTAAGCTCAGAACCACATGATCGCTGGCTCCGAGGGGTCTTTCATATGTGATGTCCTCAATATCTGCACTACTCAAGGTGAATATTAGGTCCAGTCTTGCTGGTTCATCCTTTCCTCTCTCTCTCTGATAGTGTCCCTTACGTGTTGGTAGATAAGGTTTTCCAGTACCACCTCTATCATCTTAGCCCTCCACGCTTCTGGGCCCCCCCCTGTGGCTCCAAGTTCTCCCAGTCGATTTTCTTGTGGTTGAAGTCACCCATAATCAACAACTTTGCCCTGCTCGCATGAGCCCTTCTGGCCACTTCAGCCAGTGTGTCGATCATCGCTCTATTACTCTCATCATACTCTTGCCTTTGTCTCCTTCTGTTCTGTGGTGGGTTATACATCACTTTAATTACCACCTTGGGACCTCCAGACTGAAGTGTTAGTATTATGTAGCCTCTTGCTTCTCTGTTTCCTCTCTCCAGCTCATCAAAATCCCATAGGATTTTGATGACCAGTGGAACTCCTCCACCCCCTCAATTCCCTCTGTCTTTCCTCAGGATCTGATATCTCTTTCATGCCAATCCTCCCATTTATTCATTATTCCATCAGTGCTGGTGTACCATACCTTCAATTTTCTCTCCAACACTGTGTTCTGGGGGGTCTGTGAGGTGGGCGACCTGGCAGTGTGGGGTGGGGGCTGTATGTATTGTGGTTTGTGTTGGGATAGTGTGTCTGTGGGATTCTGAGGGTGGTTCTGTGTGTGCTTATGCTTCTTACTCTGCTCTGGTTGTTATCTGCTGACTCTGTCCTTGTTTCTCTTCCTATCCCCTTTCGCTTCACTGTCCTCTATCTCAGCTGCTGTTATTCTGTTTTTGTTCTGTCTCGGTCTAGGAACACCCTCTTATATGTTCACAATTCCTTCAGCCGTGTTTTTTCTCCAGGATCCTGTTTTGCACCATATCTGTCTTGAAAACCAGCTTCATGGGCCAATGTCTCCCCTTTCGAGTACCCGCTTATTCTCTGAAAATTTACCATCTCAGTACACAAATAACCCACACATAAAAGAGAGAAGCTTACGACGACGTTTCGGTCCGACTTAGACTTTGTAAATTGTTCAAGTCGAACCGAAACGTCGTCGTAAGCTTCTCTCTTTTATGTGCGGGTTATTTGTGCATCGTTCCAGTCACGGTATTGTGCCTTATTTTGTTATTTACTATCTCAGTCATGTCCTCCTCGCCTATTTTTTGATGATGTTTTCAATCTCCTGTTTTTCTTCCTGCCATCTTTCATTGTGTGTCCTCCTCTCGCTCTCCTGAAGCCCATGTGTGTGTGTGTGTGTGTTTGACATACGTACACATGAATACAATATACAGTGGTAACTACTTTCTCATTTTTTTATAATACTAGTTGAGAAGTATAGGCCTACTGGAAGATTAGAAAAAACTCACCTCGTACTCTTAGACGTCGTGAAGTTAGTAAGAGCTTCTAGTTTAGATGTGGGGCATTGGAAGACTCCTCCTGTTGTTCCTGTTACTCCTGCTGTTGCTGTAGCTGTTGCAGCTCCTACTCCTACTCCACCTCCTCCAACTACTCCATTTTCCGTGGAGGGAGTTACTGTGGAGTTTTTCAGACACCAGTGTGGTAGGAGACGCATTGTGTGTCTGTAAAGTTAACACGTAACTCTTGTGCTAGCAGCTAGTTAACATTATCTGTACTACCAGCTAGTTAACATTACTCGTGCTAGCAGCTAGTTAACATTATCTGTACTACCACCTAGTTAACATTACTCGTGCTAGCAGCTAGTTAACATTACTCCTGCTACCTGGTAGTTAACATTATTTGTACCACCAGCTAGTTAACATTATTTATACCACCAGCTAGTTAACATTACTCGTATTAGCAACTAGTTAACATTACTTTCATTTTCTTCTCACTGGAAAAAAAGAAATTGTAATAAATTATATATATGTGGTCAAATTTAGTCACTCAAAGTCTTCGATTTTTTTTTTTTTTTTAAGGGACCGGGATGATTTTCTTTTATCAGTTTTCAATTATCTCGTGTACACAATTTTTCAGGTATATTCACTCAATAAATTTTCTTTGGGAATATTGTGCTAACACTGTATTACATCTGAACGTTTTGCTTTATAATTGAGGACGTGAACGAAATTCGTGGTTTATCATACCGGAAGATTGAAAAAAATCTCATTTTTGAGTGATTTAAAAAATGAAGGTCCTCATGCAGGGAATTACCTATTGGCTGCATTCTATAATTTCTGAGTATTACACTGATGACTGTCTCTTCCGACCACTGGAACACTGTAGTATCTACACCAGTATACTGTAGTATCTACACCAGTACACTGTAGTATCTACACCAGTACACTGTAGTATCTACACCAGTACACTGTAGTATCTACACCAGTATACTGAAATAAACTACACCAATACACTGTAGTACTACATCATACACTGTAGTACTACACCAGTATACTGTAGTATCTACACCAGTACACTGTAGTACTACACCAATACACTATAGTAAACTACACCAGTACACTGTAGATCTACACCAATACACTGTAGTATCTACACCAGTACACTGTAGATCTACACCAGTACACTGTAAATATCTACACCAGTACACTGTAGTACTACACCATACACTGTAAATATCTACATCAGTACACTGTAGTATCTACACCAATACACTGTAGTATCTACACCAGTACACTGTAGTATCTACACAAGTACACTGTAGTATCTACACCAATACACTGTAGTATCTACATCAGAACACGGTAGTATCTACACCAGTATACTGTAGTATCTACACCAGTACACTGTAGTATCTACACCCCAAAACACTGTAGTATCTACACCAGTACACTGAGATCTACACAAGTACACTGTAGTATCTACACCCGTACACTGTAGTATTCTACACCAGTACACTGTATATCAAAACCAATACACTATAGTAACACACCAGTACACTGTAGTATCTACACCAGTACACTGTAGTATCTACACCAGTATACTGTAGTATCTACACCAGTACACTGTAGTATCTACACCAATACACTGTAGTATCTACACCAGTATACTGTAGTATCTACACCAGTACACTGTAGTATCTACACCAATACACTGTAGTATCTACATCAGTACACTGTAGTATCTACACCAATATACTGTATCTACACCAGTACACTGTAGTATCTACACCAGTACACTGTAGTATCTACACCAATACACTGTAGTATCTACATCAGTACACTGTAGTATCTACACCAATATACTGTATCTACACCAGTACACTGTAGTATCTACACCAGTACACTGTAGTATCTACACCAGTATACTGTAGTATCTACACCAGTACACTGTAGTATCTACAACAGTACACTGTAGTATCAATACCAGTACACTGTAGTATCTACAACATAAAAACTGTAGTATCTACAACAGTACACGTAAATATCTACAAACCCGTACACTGTAGTATCTACAACAGTACACTGTAGTATCTACACCAGCACACTGCAGTATCAATACCAGTACACTGTAGTATCTACACCAGTATACTGTAGTATCTTCACCAGTATTCTGTAGTATCTACACCAGTACACTGTAGTATCTACACCAGTACACTGTAGTATCTATACCAGTACACTGTAGTATCTACACCAGTACACTGTAGTATCTACACCAGTATACTGTAGTATCTACACCAGTACACTGTAGTATCTACAACAGTACACTGTAGTATCTACACCAGTACACTGTAGCATCTATACCAGTACACTGTAGTATCTACACCAGTATACTGTGCTATCTACACCAGTATACTGTAGTATCTACACCAATACACTGTAGTATCTCCACCAGTATACTGATGTATCTACACCAGTATACTGTAGTATCTACCCATAACTGTAGTAAACTACACCAAACTGAAGTATATACACCAGTACACTGTAGTATCTACACCAGTATACTGTAGTATCTACACCAGTACACTATAGTATCTACACCAGTATACTGAAGTATCTACACCAGTACACTGTAGTATCTACACCAGTACACTGTAGTATCTACACCAGTATACTGTAGTATCTACACCAGTACACTATAGTATCTACACCACTATACTGAAGTATCTACACCAGTACACTGTAGTATCTACACCAGTATACTGTGGAATCTACACCAGTATACTGTAGTATCTACACCAGTATACTGTAAATAAACTACACCAGTATACTGTGGAAAACTACACCAGTATACTGAAGTATCTACACCAGTATACATAAATAATCAACACCAGTATACTGTGGAATCTACACCAGTATACTGAAGTATCTACACCAGTATACTGTAGTATCTACACCAGTATACTGAAGTATCTACACCAGTATACTGTACTATCTACACCAGTATACTGTAGTATCTACACCAGTATACTGTGGTATCTACACCAGTATACTGTATTATCTACACAGTATACTGTAGTATATACACCAGTATACTGTAGTATCTACACCAGTATACTGTGGTATCTACACCAGTATAGTGTAGTATCTACACCAGTATACTGTAGTATCTACACCAGTATACTGTAGTATCTACACCAGTATACTGTAGTATCTACACCAGTACACTGTATTATCTATACCAGTGCACTGTAGTATCTACAAAGAGTAAAACTGTAGTACCTACACCATATACTGTAGTATCTACACCAGTATACGTATATCTACAAACCCGTACACTGTATTATCTATACCAGTGCAATGTAGTATCTACACCAGTATACTGTAGTACCTACACCAGTAAATTGTAGTATCTACACCAGTATACTGTAGTATCTACACCAGTATCCTGTAGTATCTACACCAGTATACTGTAGTATCTACACCAGTACACTGTATTATCTATACCAGTGCACTGTAGTATCTACACCAGTATACTGTAGTACCTACACCATTATATTGTAGTATCTACACCAGTATACTGTAGTATCTACACCAGTACACTGTATTATCTATACCAGTGCAATGTAGTATCTACACCAGTATACTGTAGTTCCTACACCAGTATATTGTAGTATCTACACCAGTATACTGTAGTATCTACACTAGTATACTGTAGTATCTACACCAGTATACTGTAGTATCTACACCAATATACTGTATCTACACCAGTATACTGTGGTATCACACCATATAGTGTAGTAACTACACCAGTATACTGTAGTATCTACACCAGTATCCTGTAGTATGTACACCAGTATACTGTAGTATCTACACCAGTACACTGTATTATCTATACCAGTGCACTGTAGTATCTACACCAGTACACTGTAGTACCTTCACCAGTATACTGTAGTATCTACACCAATATACTGTAGTATCTACACCAGTACACTGTATTATCTATACCAGTGCAATGTAGTATCTACACCAGTATACTGTAGTAAACCCACAAACCAGTATATTGTAGTATCTACACCAGTATACTGAGTATCTACACCAGAAACCTTAGTATCTACACCAGTATACTGTAGTATCTACACCAGTATCCTGTAGTATCTACACCAGTATACTGTAGTATCTACACCAGTACACTGTATTATCTATACCAGTGCACTGTAGTATCTACACCAGTATACTGTAGTACCTACACCATTATACTGTATATCTACACCAGTATACTGTAAATAATCTACACCAGTACACTGTTTATCTATACCAGTGCAATGTAGTATCTACACCATTTTACTGTAGTTTCCTCACACCAGTATATTGTAGTATCTACACCAGTATAAATGTAGTAAACACACTAGTATACGTAGTATCTACACCAGTATACTGTAGTATCTACACCAATATACTGTATCTACACCAGTATACTGTGGTATCTACACCAGTATAGTGTAGTATCTACACCAGTATACTGTAGTATCTACACCAGTATCCTGTAGTATGTACACCAGTATACTGTAGTATCTACACCAGTACACTGTATTATCTATACCAGTGCACTGTAGTATCTACACCAGTACACTGTAGTACCTTCACCAGTATACTGTAGTATCTACACCAATATACTGTAGTATCTACACCAGTACACTGTATTATCTATACCAGTGCAATGTAGTATCTACACCAGTATACTGTAGTACCTACACCAGTATATTGTAGTAAACTACACCAGTATACTGTATATCTACACCAGTACCTGTAAATAATCTACACCATATACTGTAGTATCTACACCAGTACACTGTATTTTCTATACCAGTGCAATGTTATCTACACCATTAAAACTGTAGTACCTACAACCCCGTATATTTTAGTATCTACACCAGTATACTGTAGTATCAACACCAGTATCCTGTATATCTACACCAGTAAAACTGTATATCTACACCAGTACACTGTATTATCTATACCATGCACTGTAGTATCTACACCAGTAAACTGTAGTACCTACACCAGTATACTGGTAAATCTACACCAGTATACTGAGTATCTCACACCAATACACTGTATTATCAATACCAGTGCACTGTAGTACCTACACCAGTATATTGGGAGTAAACTACACCAGTATACTGAGTATCTACACCCGTATATTGTAGTATCTACACCAGTATACTGTATAAACTACATCAGTATACAGTAAATCTACACCAGTATACTGTAGTATCTACACCAGTATACTGTAGTATCTACACCAGTATACTGTAGTATCTACACCAGTATACTGTAGTATCTACACCAGTATACTGTAGTAATTCAAAAACCATATACTGTAGTATCTACCCATATACTGTAGTAACTACACAAGTATACTGAAGTACTACAAACCAGTATACGTAGTAATCTAACAAACCCGTATACTGTATATCTACACCAGTATACTGTAGTATCTACACCAGTATACTGTAGTATCTACACCAGTATACTGTAGTATCTACACCAGTACACTGTATTATCTATACCAGTGCAATGTAGTATCTACACCAGTATACTGTAGTACCTACACCAGTATATTGTAGTATCTACACCAGTATACTGTAGTATCTACACCAGTATACTGTAGTATCTACACCAGTATACTGTAGTATCTACACCAGTATACTGTAGTATCTACACCAGTATACTGTAGTATCTACACCAGTATACTGTAGTATCTACACCAGTATACTGTAGTATCTACACCAGTATACTGAGAATCTACAAACCCGTAAACTGTAGTATCTACACGAGTATACTGTAGTATCTACACCAGTATACTGTAGTATCTACACCAGTATACTGTAGTATCTACAACAATATACTGTAGTATCTACAACATATACTGTAGTAAACCCACACCAGTATACTGAATATCTACACCAGTATACTGTAGTATCTACACCAGTATACTGTAGTATCTACAACAATATACTGTAGTATCTACACCAGTACACTGTAGTATCTACACCAGTATACTGTAGTATCTACACCAGTACACTGTAGTATCTACACCAGTATACTGTAGTATCTACACCAGTATACTGTATTATCTACACCAGTATACTGTAGTATCTACACCAGTATACTGTAGTATCTACACCAGTATACTGTAGTATCTTCACCAGTATACTGTAGTATCTACACCAGTACACTCACGCACCAATTTAGCCAATATGATCTTAAATGTCGGAGACAGAGGTTAAAAAACGAGACAGGAAGAGATTAACAATGCCAAGTAGAGAAGGCAGCAGGTCAGTGCCAGAGCCAACATTCTCAGGTAAGGTGCATCACGGTAGACCCTTACAGAGCCAACATCCTCAGGTAAGGTGCATCAAGGTAGACCATTACAGAGCCAACATTCTCAGGTAAGGTGCATCACGGTAGACCCTTACAGAGCCAAAAATCCTCAGGTAAAGGGGCATCAAGGTAAAACCATTACAGAGCCAACATCCTCAGGTAAGGTGCATCAAGGTAGACCATTACAGAGCCAACATCCTCAGGTAAGGTGCATCAAGGTAGACCATTATAGAGCCAACATCCTCAGGTAAGGTGCATCAAGGTAGACCATTACAGAGCCAACATTCTCAGGTAAGGTGCATCAAGGTAGACCATTACAGAGCCAACATCCTCAGGTAAAGAGCATCAAGGTAGACCATTACGGAGCCAACATCCTCAGGTAAGGTGCATCAAGGTAGACCATTAAAAGAGTCAAACATCCCCCAGGTAAGTGCATCAAGTGGACCATTACAGAGTCAACATCCCAGTAAGGTGCATCAAGGTGGACCATTAAATGAGTCAACATCCTCAGTAAGGTGGGATCAAGGTAGACCATTACAGAGCCAACATCCTCAGGTAAGGTGCATCAAGGTAGACCATTACAGAGTCAACATCCTCAGGTAAGGTGCATCAAGGTGGACCATTACAGAGTCAACATCCTCAGGTAAGGTGCATCAAGGTGGACCATTACTGAGTCAAAAATCCTCAGGTAAAGTGCATCAAGGGAAACCATTACAGAGCCAACATCCTCAGGTAAAGAGCATCAAGGTAGACCAATTACAGAGCCAACATCCTCAGTAAGGTGCATCAAGGGACCATTACTGAGTCAACATCCTCAGGTAAAAGAGCATCAAGGGAACCATTACAGAGCCAACATCCTCAGGTAAAGGGGCATCAAGGGAGACCATTACAGAGCCAACATCCTCAGGTAAGGTGCATCAAGTGGACCATTACTGAGTCAACATCCTCAGGTAAAGAGCATCAAGGTAGACCATTACAGAGCCAACATCCTCAGGTAAGGTGCATCAAGGTAGACCATTACAGAGCCAACATCCTCAGGTAAGGTGCATCAAGGTGGACCATACTGAGGGCCCAAAATCCTCAGTAAAGAGCATCAAGGTAAAACCATTACAGAGCCAACAAACCTCAGGTAAGGTGCATCAAGGGAGACCATTACAGAGTCAACATCCTCAGGTAAGGTGCATCAAGGTAGACCATTACAGAGTCAACATCCTCAGGTAAGGTGCATCAAGGTGGACCATTACAGAGTCAACATCCTCAGGTAAGGTGCATCAAGGTGGACCATTACAGAGTCAACATCCTCAGGTAAGGTGCATCAAGTAGACCATTACAGATCAACATCCTCAGGGAAGGTGCATCAAAGGGGGACCATTACTGAGTCAACATCCTCAGGTAAAGAGCATCAAGGTAGACCATTACAGAGCCAACATCCTCAGGTAAGGTGCATCAAGGTAGACCATTACAGAGCCAACATCCTCAGGTAAGGTGCATCAAGGTGGACCATTACTGAGTCAACATCCTCAGGTAAAGAGCATCAAGGTAGACCCTTACAGAGCCAACATCCTCAGGTAAGGTGCATCAAGGTAGACCATTACAGAGCCAACATCCTCAGGTAAGGTGCATCAAGGTGGACCATTACTGAGTCAACATCCTCAGGTAAAGAGCATCAAGGTAGACCATTACAGAGTCAACATCCTCAGGTAAGGTGCATCAAGGTAGACCATTACAGAGTCAACATCCTCAGGTAAGGTGCATCAAGGTGGACCATTACAGAGTCAACATCCTCAGGTAAGGTGCATCAAGGTGGACCATTACAGAGTCAACATCCTCAGGTAAGGTGCATCAAGGTAGACCATTACAGAGCCAACATCCTCAGGTAAGGTGCATCAAGGTGGACCATTACTGAGTCAACATCCTCAGGTAAGGTGCATCAAGGTAGACCATTACAGAGCCAACATCCTCAGGTAAGGTGCATCAAGGTGGACCATTACAGAGTCAACATCCTCAGGTAAGGTGCATCAAGGTAGACCATTACAGAGTCAACATCCTCAGGTAAGGTGCATCAAGGTAGACCATTACAGAGCCAACATCCTCATGTAAGGTGCATCAAGGTAGACCATTACAGAGCCAACATCCTCATCTCCCACCAAGGCAGGGTGGCCCGAAAAAGAAAATATTTCATCATTATTCACTCAATCACTGTCTTCCCAGAGTTGCACTTACACTGTAGTTATAAAACTGCGACATTAAACCCCTCTTTCAGAGTGCAGACACTGTACTTCCCATCTCCAGGACTCAAGTCCAGCCTGCCAGTTTCCCTGAATCCCTTCATAAATGTTACCTTGCTTACACTCCAACAGCACGTCAAGTATTAAAAGTCATTTGTCTCCATTTGTTCCTATCTAACTCGCTCACGCAGACTTACTGGAAGTCCAAGCCCCTCGCACACAAAACCTCCTTTACCCCCTCCCTCCAACCTGTCCTAGGCCGACCCCTACCCCGCCTTCCCTCCATTACAGATTTATACACTTTCGAAGTCATTCTATTTCCTTCCACCCTCTCTACCTGTCCAAGCCATCTCAACAACTCCTCCTCGGCCCCCTGGATAATAGTTTTGGTAATCCCACTCTTTCTCATAATCTCCAAACTACGAATTCTCTGCATTATATTCACACCACACATTGCCCTCAGACATGACATCTCCACTGCCTGCAGCCTCCTCCTCTACTGCCTCCAGCCTTCTCCTTGTTGTAACACTCACCACCCATGCTTCACACCCATATAAGAGTGTTGGTATAACTATACTCTCATACATTCCCATCTTTGCTTCCAATGACAAAGTTCTTTGTCTCCAAGACACCTCAGTGCATCACTCACCTTTTTCCCCTCATCAATTCTATGATTCACCTCATCTTTTATAGACTCATCTGCTAACACATCCACTTCTAAATATCTGAATACATTCACCTCCTCCATACTCTCTCCCTCCAATCTGATATCCAATATATATATATATATATATATATATAAATATATATATATATATATATATATATATAATATATATAATATATATATATATATATAATATATATATATGTATATATGCAAAACAACCACTGTGAAAGAATAGAGAAATTCCAACCGTTTTCATGGCTACTCACATTATCAAGGAACTATGAAAGTAGAGCATCAAAGGAAGGTATATAAGGGGTCTAGCCCACACCTCACTATCAGATCCCACAACAGTTAAATACCTGACGTGCGACTCATAAGAAAGGGTACACTGCAGCAGGCCCGCTGGCCCAACTAGACAGGTCCTTCACACAACCCACCAACAAACTATTCTACCCAAGAAATAAGAATTTTAAAAATTATTATTTGTCCAATGTATTATTAAATTCTTCCCAAATTCTATTAATTATAAATGGATCTAATTTATATAAACCAAAGGAAATATTCATATTATTGTCAAAACTACTTTTTATGAAACAAGATTCAATTATATTCCTGTCGACCATGGACTTGCTTGATACTACTTTCTCAACTTTTTGAAAATCAATTGGATGGTTAAGATCTCTTACATGAATAAATAGAGCATTGGAATCTTGTCCAGTTCTAATGCTATATTTATGTTGTTTTAATCTTAGTTCGAGATTTTTACCAGTTTGACCGTAATAAACTTTATCGCAAATTTTACAAGGAATCTTATAGACACATCCATCAGCATTTTGGGGGGAATTCTTTATCAAAAGTTTTTTTACTGTATCAAGATTTTTTAATACAACTTTAATATTAAAAGTCTTAAGAGAAAGGATATTAACCAAGTTTTTATGGTAAGGGAGAACTAACATAATTTTAGTTGAATTCCCCCCAAAATGCTGATGGATGTGTCTATAAGATTCCTTGTAAAATTTGCGATAAAGTTTATTACGGTCAAACTGGTAAAAATCTCGAACTAAGATTAAAACAACATAAATATAGCATTAGAACTGGACAAGATTCCAATGCTCTATTTATTCATGTAAGAGATTTTAACCATCCAATTGATTTTCAAAAAGTTGAGAAAGTAGTATCAAGCAAGTCCATGGTCGACAGGAATATAATTGAATCTTGTTTCATAAAAAGCAGTTTTGACAATAATATGAATATTTCCTTTGGTTTATATAAGTTAGATCCATTTCTAATTAATAGAATTTGGGAAGAATTTAATAATACATTGGACAAATAATAATTTTTAAAATTCTTATTTCTTGGGTAGAATAGTTTGCTGGTGGGTTGTGTGAAGGACCTGTCTAGTTGGGCCAGCGGGCCTGCTGCAGTGTTCCCTTTCTTATGAGTCGCACGTCAGGTATTTAACTGTTGTGGGATCTGATAGTGAGGTGTTGGCTAGACCCCTTATATACCTTCCTTTGATGCTTTACTTTCATTGTTCCTTGATAATGTGAGTAGTCACGAAAACGCTTGGAATTTCTCTATTCTTTCACAGTGGTTGTTTTGCATACATATATATATATATATATATATATATATATATATATATATATATATATATATATATATATATATATATATATAATATATATATATATATATATATATATATATATATTCGGCAAGAAGAGCAAGCTATTTAAGTCAAAATCGCAAATTTTACCAATTCTGCACGACACAGTCGCACTTCAGAAAAAACTCAGGAGTCTTCCAGGAAGTGACTGATAACATCACAACAATAACAATTGTGAACATTGTTGAACACATACAAAATAATTCTGTTTGAAGTACCGTTGCTCTGACGACTCACAGTGACTCCTGACTGTGCAGTGTTAGTGTGCTACACTGTCACTGCAGGAGTCGGCTGACAACCGACAGCACGCGGGTAGATTCCCGGGCTTGGTGAAATATTTAGACCATATATCTACATATATCTACATATAGACCTGTCTTCAGAGTGGGTGATCATATTCACCTAAGTGGTAAGTAGATTCTTCTAGGTGGCATCCTAGGGTAACACCACGACTCTAACTGTTCTAGGTAGCATCCTAGGGTAACACCACGACCCTAACTGTTCTAGGTGGCATCCTAGGGTAACACCACGACCCTAACTGTTCTAGGTGGCATCCTAGGGTAACACCAGGACCCTAACTGTTCTAGGTGGCATCCTAGGGTAACACCACGACACTAACTGTTCTAGGTGGCATCCTAGGGTAACACCACGACCCTAACTGTACTAGGTGGCATCCTAGGATAACACCACGACCCTAACTGTTCTAGGTGGCATCCTAGGGTAACACCACGACCCTAACTGTTCTAGGTGGCATCCTAGGGTAACACCACGACCCTAACTGTTCTAGGTGGCATCCTAGGGTAACACCACGACCCTAACTGTTCTAGGTGGCATCCTAGGGTACCAACACGACCCTAACTGTACCAGGTGGCACCCAAGGGTAACAACACGACCCTAACTGCCCTAGGTGGCATCCTAGAGTAACACCAGGACCCTAACTGTTCTAAGTGACAAACTAGGGTTACACCAGGACCCTAACTGTTCTAGGTGGCATCCTAGGGTAACACCTCGACCCTAACTGTTCTAGGTGGCATCCTAGCGTAACACCACGACCCTAACTGCTCTAGGTGGCATTCTAGGGTAACACCACGATCCTAAATGTTCTAGGTGGCATCCTAGGGTAACACCTCGACCCTAACTGTTTTGGTGACATCCTAGGGTAACACCACGACACTAACTGCTCTAGGTGGCATCCTAGGGTAACACCAGGACCCTAACTGTTCTAGGTGGCATCCTAGGGTAACACCACGACCCAAACTGTTCTAGGTGGCATCCTAGGGTAACACCACTACCCTAACTGCTCTAGGTGGCATCCTAGGGTAACACCTCGACCCTAACCGTTCTAGGTGGCATCCTAGGGTAACACCCCGACCCTAACTGCTCTAGGTGGCATCCTAGGGTAACACCTCGACCTTAACTGTTCTAGGTGGCATCCTAGGGTAACACCACGACCCTAACTGCTCTAGGTGGCATCCTAGGGTAACACCAGGGCCCTAACTGTTCTAAATGGAAAACTAAGGTTACACCAGGACCCTAAGTGTTCTAGGTGGCTTCCTAGGGTAATACCTCGACCCTAACTGTTCTAGGTGTCATGCTAGGGTAACACCACGACCCTAACTGTTCTAGGTGGCATCCTAGGGTAACACCGCAATCCTAACTGTTCTAGGTGGCTTCCTAGGGTAACACCTCGACCCTAACTGTTCTAGGTGGCATCCTAGGGTAACACCACAATCCTAACTGTTCTAGGTGGCTTCCTAGGGTAACACCTCGACCCTAACTGTTCTAGGTGGCATCCTAGGGTAACAGTTCGACCCTAACTGCTCTAGGTGGCATCCTAGGGTAGCACCACGACCCTAACTGCTCTAAGTGACAAACTAGGGTTACACCAGAACCCTAACTCTTCTAGGTGGCATCCTAGGGTAACACCTCGACCCTAACTGCTCTAGGTGGCATCCTAGGGTAACACCTAGACCCTAACTGCTCTAGGTGGCATCCTAGGGTAACACCTAGACCCTAACTGCTCTAGGTGGCATCCTAGGGTAGCACGACGTCCCTAACTGTTCTAAGTGACAAACTAGGGTAACACCAGGACCCTAACTGTTCTAAGTGACAAACTAGGGTTACACCAGGACCCTAACTGTTCTAGGTGGCATCCTAGGGAAACACCTAGACCCTAACTGCTCTATATGGCATCCTAGGGTAACACCTAGACCCTAACTGCTCTAGGTGGCATCCTAGGGTAACACCACGACCCTAACTGTTCTAGGTGGCATCCTAGAGCAACACCAGGACCCAACTGTTCTAGGTGGCATCCTAGGATAACACCACAACCCTAACTGTTCTAGGTGGCATCCTAGGGTGACACCAGGACCCTAACTGCTCTAGGTGGCATCCTAGGGTAACAACTACACATAGGGTAACCTACACCAAGTTCTAGGTGGCATCCTAGGGTAACACCACAACCCTAACTGTTCTAGGTGGCATCCTAGGGTAACACCAGGACCCCAACTGTTCTAGGTGGCATCCTAGGGGAACACCACAAACCTAACAGTTCTAGGTGGCATCCTAGCGTCACACCAAGACCCTAACTGTTCTAGTTGGCACCCTAGGGGAACACCACGACCTAACTGTTTTAGGTGGCATCCTAGCGTCACACCAAGACCCTAACTGTTCTAGTCCTGGTGGCACCCTAGGGTGACACCAAGACTCTAGGATGCTTTTCTAGGGCAATTAACTTGATAGCTTAATACTCTGTCGTTAATAACTCTAAATCTAGAATTAATAACTCTATCCTAGGATTATAACTCTCTCTCTAGAGAGATAGACAGTGTTATCCTAGGAATATATTTCTCTAGAGATAGATAGTATGTCATTGGTGTCAGCAATGGTCTGTATAAGTTGAATCATGTAGAAATAAACATTATTATTATTATTATTATTATTATTATTATTATTATTATTATTATTATTATTATTATTATTATTATTATTATTATTATTATTATTTACTACGGAATTATGCCCATCCAATGTTCTCTTGTGTACAGTTTGTACACTCACTGTTCTCTTGTGTACAGTTTGTACACTCACTGTTCTCTTGTGTACAGTTTGTACACTCACTGTTCTCTTGTTTACAGTTTGTACACTCACTGTTCTCTTGTTACAGTTTGTACACTCACTGTTCTCTTGTGTACAGTTTGTACACTCACTGTTCTCTTGTTTACAGTTTGTACACTCACTGTTCTCTTGTGTACAGTTTGTACACTCACTGTTCTCTTGTGTACAGTTTGTACACTCACTGTTCTCTTGTGTACAGTTTGTACACTCACTGTTCTCTTGTTTACAGTTTGTACACTCACTGTTCTCTTGTGTACAGTTTGTACACTCACTGTTCTCTTGTGTACAGTTTGTACACTCACGTTCTCTTGTGTACAGTTTGTACACTCACGTTCTCTTGTGTACATTTTTGTACACCCCACTGTTCTTTTGTTTAAAAGTTTGTACACTCACTGTTCTCTTGTGTACAGTTTGTACACTCACTGTTCTCTTGTGTTCAGATATGTACACTCACTATTCCGTTATGTTCAGGTATGTACACTCACTGTTCTCTTGTTTACAGTTTGTACACTCACTTTTCTGTTGCGCTTAGATATGTACACTCACTGTTCTATTGTGTTCAGATATGTACACTCACTGTTCTATTGTGTTCAGATATGTACACTTATTAGATAAGTCACGGGTCGCTAAATTTTACGTTAAGTGTACATGTGCGTGAGTGTACAACTCCTGTATCACCAAGGGAAGTACATCCACGGTTTACTCGTGTACAGAAATGTACAATCATAAGTCATTCGTAGCGAGAGTAGCAAAACTTCCCTTAATGCACAAGTGTACATATGTGCTAATGTACACATGATGCATCACCATCCCTTGTACACTCAGTTCTCACGTGTACGGTAACGTTCATTTAAGTAATTACACCACCACCTCTAGTGTACACCACCACCACTAGTGTACACCACCACCACTGGTGTACACCACCACCACTGGTGTACAACACCACCACTGGTGTACATCACCACTGGTGTACACCACCACCACTAGTGTACGCCACCACCACTGGTGTACAACACCACCACTGGTGTACAACACCACCACTGGTGTACATCACCACTGGTGTACACCACCACCACTAGTGTACACCACCACCACTGGTGTACAACACCACCACTGGTGTACATCACCACTGGTGTACACCACCACCACTAGTGTACACCACCACCACTGGTGTACAACACCACCACTGGTGTACATCACCACTGGTGTACACCACCACTGGTGAACTCCATCACCACTGGTGTTCACCACCACCACTGGTGTACATCACCACCACTGGTGTACACCACCGCTGGTGTACACCACCACTGTACACCACCACTGGTGTACTCCACCACTGGTGTACACCATCACCACTGGTGTTCACCACCACCACTGGTGTCCATCACCACCACTGGTGTACACCACCACTGGTGTACACCACCACTAGTGTACACCACCACCACTGGTGTACACCACCACCACTGGAAGTGCACGACAGTGACCTCCACACTGGAGGAGAGAACACCAGTACCTGCCACCACCACACTCACTCACACACTGACCACTTTACACCTTGTACACCTACCTTTATCCACTTTAACTTACCCTATATCCACTTTAACTTACCCTATATCCACTTTAACTTATCCTTCATCCACTTTATCCTACTCTTTATCCACTTCATCCTACCCTTTGCTCACTTTTTCCTACACTTTATCCACTTATCCTACCCTTTATCCACTTTATCCTACCCTTTGTCCACTTTATCCTACCCTTTATCCACCTTATCCTACCGTTTATCCACATTATCCTACCCTTTATCCAATTTATCCTACCCTTTATCCACTTTAACTTACCCTATATCCACTTTATCCTACCCTTTATCCACTTTAACTTACCCTATATCCACTTTATCCTACCCTTTATCCACTTTAACCTACCCATTATCCACTTTAACCACTTAGACGTTCCTTTACATGCCTTCAAGGGGTCGTATATTAGTGGCATAGATCTTGTTCCATGGATCAGTTCCCTTGGATCAAATCCGATAAGCACATGAGTGGATATGCAAGTGCTCTTTGTACCACTGCAAAATAATTGTACCACTATTGTACATTACACACCGATAAGCACTAACGTCCCATAACGTAAAAATCTTTGAAAGGGTTCTGAGAAGCAAGATCTTCAACTACCTAGATACCCATCACTTACACAACCCAGGGCAACACTGGTTTAGAGCAGGTTGCTCCTGCCTGTCTCAGCTACTGGACCACTATGACAAGGGCCTGGATGGTCAATCCTGTCTGTACCAGCTACTGGAACATTATGTCAAGGTCATGGATGGTCAATCCTGCCTGGCTCAGCTACTGGACCACTATGACAAGGTCCTGGATGGTCAATCCTGCCTGGCTCAGCTACTGGACCACTATGACAAGGTCCTGGATGGTTAATCCTGCCTGGCTCAGCTACTGGACCACTATGACAAGGTCTTGGATGGTCAATCCTGCCTGTACCAGCTACAGGAACACTATGACAAGATCATGGATGGTCAATCCTGCCTGTACCAGCTACTGGAACACTATGACAAGGTCCTGGATGGTCAATCCTGCCTGGCTCAGCTACTGGACCACTATGACAAGGTCCTGGATGGTCAATCCTGCCTGGCTCAGCTACTGGACCACTATGACAAGGTCTTGGATGGTCAATCCTGCCGGGCCCTCGCTACTGGACCACTATGACAAGGTCCTGGATGGCAACCCCTGCCTGTACCAGCTACTGGAACACTATAAACAAGGCCCGGGGAGGGTTTCAATCCTGCCTGGCTCAGCTACTGGACCACGATGACAAGGTCCTGGTTTAGTAAATCCTCCTGTTCCCAGTACGGGAAAACACTATGACAAGGTCCTGGATGGTCAATCCTGCCTGGCTCAGCTACTGGACCACTATGACAAGGTCCTGGATGGTCAATCCTGCCTGGCTCAGCTACTGGACCACTATGACAAGGTCTTGGATGGTCAATCCTGCCTGTACCAGCTACAGGAACACTATGACAAGATCATGGATGGTCAATCCTGCCTGTACCAGCTACTGGAACATTATGACAAGATCATGGATGGTCAATCCTGCCTGTACCAGATACTGGAACACTATGACAAGATCATGGATGGTCAATCCTGCCTGTACCAGCTACTGGAATCTATGACAAGGTCTTGGATGAACACTCGTACCTGTCCCAGCTACTGGAACACTATGACAACGTCTTGGATAGTCAATCCTGCCTGTCCCAGCTACTGGAACACTATGACAAGGTCTTGGATGGACACTTGTACCTGTCCCAGCTATTGGAACACTATGACAAGGTCATGGATGGTCAATCCTGCCTGTACCAGCTACTGGAACATTAGGGACAAGATAAAGGATGGTCAATCCTGCCTGTACCAATACTGGAACACTATGACAAGATAAAGGGAAAGGTCAATCCTGCCTGTAACGCTACTGGAGAAACTATGTCAAGGTCATGGATGGTCAATCCTGCCTGTACCAGCTACTGGAACACTATGACAAGATCATGGATGGTCAATCCTGCCTGTACCAGATACTGGAACACTATGACAAGATCATGGATGGTCAATCCTGCCTGTACCAGCTACTGAAACACTATGGACAAGGTCTGGATGGTCAATCCTGCCTGTACCAGCTACTGGAACATTTTTGACAAGATCATGGATGGTCAATCCTGCCTGTACCAGATACTGGAACACTATGACAAGATCATGGATGGTCAATCCTGCCTGTAACAGCTACTGGAGCACTATGTCAAGGTCATGGATGGTCAATCCTGCCTGTACCAGCTACTGGAACACTATGACAAGATCATGGATGGTCAATCCTGCCTTTACCAGCTACTGGAACACTATGACAAGGTCTTGGATGGACACTCGTACCTGCCCCAGCTACTGGAACACTATGACAACGTCTTGGATAGTCAATCCTACCTGTCCCAGCTACTGGAACACTATGGCAAGGTCATGGATGGTCAATCCTGCCTGTACCAGCTACTGGAACGCTATGACAAGGTCTTGGATGGTTAATCCTGCCTGTCCCACCTACTGGAACACTATGACAAGGTCTTGGATGGTCAATCCGGCCTGTCCCAGCTACTGGAACACTATGACAAGGTCTTGGATGGTCAATCCTGCCTGTACCAGCTACTGGAACACTATGACAAGGTCTTGGATGGTCAATCCTGCCTGTACCAGCTACTGGAACACTATGACAAGGTCTTGGATGGTTAATCCTGCCTGTCCCAGCTACTGGAACACTATGACAAGGTCTTGGATGGTCACTCCTGCCTGTCCCACCTACTGGAACACTATGACAAGGTCTTGGATGGCCCACTCCTGCCTGTCCCACCTACTGGAACACTATGACAAGGTCTTGGATGGTCACTCCTGCCTGTCCCACCTACTGGAACACTATGACAAGGTCTTGGATGGTCACTCCTGCCTGTCACAGCTACTGGAACACTATGACAAGGTCTTGGATGGTCACTCCTGCCTGTCCCACCTACTGGAACACTATGGCTAGGTCCTGGATGGTCACTCGTACCTGTCCCAGCTCCTGGAACACTATGACAAGGTCTTGGATGGTCACTCCTGCCTGTCGCAGCTACTGGAACACTATGACAAGGTCTTGGATTGTCAGTCCGGCCTATCCCAGCTACTGGAACACTATGACAAGGTCATGGAAGGTCAATCCTTCCTGTACCAGCTACTGGAACACTATGACAAGGTCTTGGATGGTTAATCCTGCCTGTCCCAGCTACTGGTACACTATGACAAGGTCTTGGAAGGTCACGCATACCTGTCTCAGCTACTGGAACACCATGACAAGGTCTTGGATGGTCAATCCTGCCTGTCCCAGCTACTGGAACACTATGACAAGTTCTTGGATGGTCAATCCTGCCTGTCCCAGCTACTGGAACACTATGATAAGGTCTTAGATGGTCACTCGTACCTGTCCCAGCTACTGGAACTCTGTGACAAGGTCCTAAATGACCACTCGTACCTGTCCCAGCTACTGGAACACCATGACAAGGTCCTGGATGATCTCTCGTGCCTGTCGCAGCTACTGGAACACTCTGATAAGGTCTTGGATGGTCACTCCTGCCTGTCCCACCTACTGGAACACTATGACAAGGCCTTGGATGGTCACTCCTGCATGTCCCACCTACTGGAACACTATGACTAGGTCTTGGATGGTCACTCCTGCCTGTCCCAGCTACTGGAACACTATGACATGGTCTTGGATGGTCACTCCAGCCTGTCCCACCTACTGGAACACTATGACAAGGTCTTGGATGGCCACTCCTGCCTGTCCCACCTACGGGAAAACCCCTATGAAAAGGTCTTGGATGGTCACTCCTGCCTGTCCCACCTACTGGAACACTATGACAAGGTTTGGATGGTCACTCCTGCCTGTCATAGCTACTGGAACACTATGACAACGTCTTGGATGGTCACTCCTGCCTGTACCAGTTACTGGAACACTATGACAAGGTCTTGAATGGTCAATCCTGCCTGTCCCACCTACTGGAACACTATGACAAGGTTTGGATGGTCACTCCTGCCTGTCATAGCTACTGGAACACTATGACAACGTCTTGGATGGTCACTCCTGCCTGTCCCAGTTACTGGAACACTATGACAAGGTCTTGGATGGACACTTGTACCTGTCCCAGCTACTAGAACACTATGGCAAGGTCATGGATGGTCAATCCTGCCTGTACCAGCTACTGGAACACTATGACAACGTCTTGGATGATCACTCCTGCCTGCCCCAGATACTGGACCACTATAACAAGGTCTTGGATGGTCAATCCGGCCTGTCCCAGCTACTGGAACACTATGACAAGGTTTTGGATGGTCAATCCTGCCTGTACCAGCTACTGGAACACTATGACAAGGTCTTGGATGATTAATCCTGCCTGTCCCACCTACTGGAACACTATGACAAGGTCTTGGATGGTCAATCCGGCCTGTCCCAGCTACTGGAACACTATGACAAGGTCTTGGATTGTCAATCCTGCCTACCCCAGCTACTGGAACACTATGACAAGGTCTTGGATGGTCACTCGTACCTGTCCCAGCTACTGGAACACTATTACAAGGTCTTGGATGGTCACTCCTGCCTGTCAACGCTACTGGAACACATGACAAGGTCTTGGATGGTAAACCCTGCCTGTCGCAGCTATGGACCACTATGACAAGGTCTTGGATAGTCACTCCTGCCTGTCGCAGCTACTGGACCACTATGGCTAGGTCCTGCATGGTCACGCCTGCCTGCCCCAGCTACTGGATCTCTATGACAAAGTCCTGGATGTTCTAGAGGAAAAACAAAATGTAGACGAATTATCCACAGACTTTGTGAAAGTCTTGGACAAGTGTGACCATCTTGTAATAGCGCACAAAATGACTGATAAAGGAATTACACGAAAAGTTGGTAGATGGATCTATAACTTCCTAACAAATAGGAAACAAAGAGTAATAGTGAACAGTGTCTACAGTCAAAAATTCTGTTCCACAAGGCACAGCACTCGTCCCCATCCTGTTCTTCATCCTCATATCTGACATAGACAGGGATGTCAGCCGCAGCACCGTGTCTTCCTTTGTGGATGACACCCGATGTCATGAAGACATCGAAAGAAGTTCAAAGAAGTGAAATTTCAATTTCTCAGATATGGAAAACTTGGGAAAATTTAAACTGTATCAGGGTGTACAACAAGACCCCTGGCTGTCGTCAAGACCCCTGGCTGTCGTCAAGACCCCTGGCTGTCGTCAAGACCCCTGGCTGTCGTCAAGACCCCTGGCTGTCTTCAAGACCCCTGGCTGTCGTAAAGACCCCTGACTGTCGTCAAGACCCTGGCTGTCGTCAAGACCCCTGGCTGTCGTCAAGCCCTTCCTGGCTGTCGTCAAGACCCCCTGGCTGTCGTAAAGACTCCTGGCTGTCGTCAAGACCCCTGGCTGTCGTCAAGACCCCTGGCTGTCGTCAAGACCCCTGGCTGTCGTCAAGACCCCTGGCTGTCGTCAAGACCCCTGGCTGTCGTCAAGACCCCTGGCTGTCGTCAAGACTCCTGGCTGTCGTCAAGACCCCGGGCTGTCGCAAGACCCTGGCCTGTCGTCAAGACTCCTGGCTGTCGTCAAGACCCCTGGCTGTCGTCAAGACCCCTGGCTGTCTTCAAGACCCCTTTCTGTCGTCAAGACTCCTGGCTGTCGTCAAGACCCCTGGCTGTCTTCAAGACCCCTGGCTGTCTTCAAGACCCCTGGCTGTTGTCAAGACCCCTGGCTGTCGTCAAGACTCCTGGCTGTCGTCAAGACCCCTGGCTGTCGTCAAGACCCCTGGCTGTCGTCAAGACCCCTGGCTGTCGTCAAGACCCCTGGCTGTCGTCAAGACTCCTGGCTGTCGTCAAGACCCCTGGCTGTCGTCAAGACCCGGCTGTCGTAAAGGGACCCCTGGCTTGTCGTCAAGAACCCTGGCTGTCGTCAAGCCCTCCTGGCTGTCGTAAAGACCCCTGGCTGTCGTCAAGACCCTGGCTGTCGTCAAGACTCCTGGCTGTCGTCAAGACCCCTGGCTGTCGTCAAGACCCTGGCTGTCTTAAAGACCCTGGCTGTCGCAAGACCCCTGGCTGTCGTCAAGACCCCGGGCTGCTTCAAGACCCCTGGCTGTCTTCAAGACCCTGGCTGTCTTCAAGACCCCCTGGCTGTCTTCAAGACCCGTGGCTGTCTTCAAGACCCCTGGCTGTCTTCAAGACCCCTGGCTGTCTTCAAGACCCCTGGCTGTCGTCAAGACCCCTGGCTGTCTTCAAGACCCTGGCTGTCTTCAAGCCCCCGGCTGTCTTCAAGACCCTTGGCTGTCTTCAAGACCCCTGGCTGTCTTCAAGACCCCTTGCTGTCTTCAAGACCCCTTGCTGTCTTCAAGACCCCTGGCTGTCTTCAAGACCCCTGGCTGTCTTTCAAGACCCCTGGCTGTCTTCAAGACCCCTGGCTGTCGTCAAGACCCCTGGCTGTCTTCAAGACCCCTGGCTGTCTTCAAGACCCCTGGCTGTCTTCAAGACCCCTGGCTGTCTTCAAGACCCCTGGCTGTCGTCAAGACCCCTGGCTGTCGTCAAGACCCCTGGCTGTCTTCAAGACCCCTGGCTGTCGTCAAGACCCCTGGCTGTCTTCAAGACCCCTGGCTGTCGTCAAGAAGGCGCTGGACAGGCACTTAAAGTCGGGATGTGGTTCGTTTCTCGGTTTACGTGCAGCTAACCGTAACAGCCTGGTTGGTCAGACCCTGATCCAGCATGAGGCCTGGTCACAGACCGAGCCGCGGGGGCGTTGACCCCCGAAACCCCCTCCAGATATACTAAATATTTAATCAAAGGAAAAAAACTGTACCACTAAACCACTGTAAAAAAAAACTGAACCACTGTAAAAAAATATACTATTGTAAAAATTGTTCCACTTTAAAAATTGTACCACTATGAAAATTGTACCACTATGAAAATTGTACCACTATGAAAATTATACCACTATTAAAATTGTACCACTATGAAAATTGTACCACTATGAAAATTGTACCACTATGAAAATTGTACCACTATGAAAATTGTACCACTATGAAAATTGTACCACTATGAAAATTGTACCACTATGAAAATTGTACCACTATGAAAATTGTACCACTATGAAAATTGTACCACTGTAAAAACATTGTACCACTAAAAAAAATTGTACCCTGGTAAAAAAAAATTTTAACCACTGTAAATAAAATTGTACCATTGTGAAAACAATTGTACCACTGTAAAACAAAGGTGTACCACTGTAAATACAATTGTACAACAGAAAAAATTACCACTGTAAAAAACTTAAAACACTCTTCATATATTGAACACCATATATTGAACATCCTTCATATATTGAACACCATATACTGAACATCCTTCATATATTGAACACCATATATTGAACATCCTTCATATATTGAACACCATATATTGAACATCCTCCATATATTGAACACCATATATTGAACATCCTCCATATATTGAACACCATATACTGAACATCCTTCATATATTGAACACCATATATTGAACACCATATATTGAACATCCTTCATAATATTGAAAAACCATATATTGAACTTCCTTCATATATTGAAAAACCATATATTGAACATCCTTCATATATTGAACACCAATATTGAACATCCTTCATATAAATTTAACACCTATATTGAACATCCTTCATAATATTGAACACCATATATTGAACATCCTTCATATTAATGAACACCATATATTGAACACCTTCCTATATGAACCACAACCATACATTGAACATCCTTCATATAAATTTAACACCATATATTGAACATCCTTCATATATTGAAAAACCATATTTGAACATCCTCCATATATTGAACACCATATATTGAACATCCTTTTATATATTTAACACCATATATTGAACATCCTCCATATAAATTTAACACATTTTATTTAACATCCTTCATATATTGAACACCATATATTGAACATCCTTCATATATTGAACACCCTATATTGAACATCCTTCATATATTGAACACCATATATTGAACATCCTTCATATATTGAACACCATATATTGAACATCCTTCATATATTGAACACCATATATTGAACATCCGTCATATATTGAACACCATATATTGAACATCTTCATAATTGAACACCATATAATTTAAATCTTTATATATTGAAAAACCATATATTGAACATCCTTCATATATTGAACATCCTTCATATATTGAACACCATATATTGAACATCCTTCATATATTGAACACCATATATTGAACATCCTTCATATATTGAACACCATATATTGAACATCCTTCATATATTGAAACACCATATATTGAACACCATATATTGAACATCCTTCATAATTGAAAAACCATATATTTAACATCCTTCATATATTGAACACCCCTATATTGAACACCATATATTGAAATCCTTATATATTGAACACCATATATTGAACATCCTTCATATATTGAACACCATATATGAACACCATATATTTGAACATCCTTCATATATTGAACACCATATATTGAACACCATATATTGAACATCCTTCATATATTGAACACCATATATTGAACATCCTTCATATATTGAACACCATATATTGAACATCCTTCAAAATTGAACACAAAAATATTGAACATCCTTCATATATTGAACACCATATATTGAACATCCTTCATATATTGAACACCATATATTGACATCCTTCATATATTGAACACCATATATTGAACATCCTTCATATATTTTAACACCATATATTGAACATCCGTCATATATTGAACACCATATATTGAACATCCTTCATATATTGAACACCATATATTGAACATCCTTCATATATTGAACACCATATTTGACATCCTTCTATATTGAACACCATATATTGAACATCCTTCATATATTGAACACCATATACTGAACATCCTTCATATATTGAACACCATATATTGAACATCCTTCATATATTGAACATCCTTCATATATTGAACACCATATATTGAACATCCTTCATATATTGAACACCATATATTGAACATCCTTCATATATTGAACACCATATATTGAACATCCTTCATATATTGAACACCATATATTGAACATCCTTCATATATTGAACACCATATATTGAACATCCTTCATATATTGAACACCATATATTGAACATCCTTCATATATTGAACACCATATATTGAACACCATATATTGAACATCCTTCATATATTGAACACCATATACTGAACATCCTTCATATATTGAACACCATATATTGAACATCCTTCATATATTGAACACCATATACTGAACATCCTTCATATATTGAACACCATATATTGAACATCCTTCATATATTGAACACCATATATTGAACATCCTTCATATATTGAACACCATATATTGAACATCCTTCATATATTGAACACCATATATTGAACATCCTTCATATATTGAACACCATATACTGAACATCCTTCATATATTGAACACCATATATTGAACACCATATATTGAACATCCTTCATATATTGAACACCATATATTGAACAAACCTTCATATAATTTAACACCATATATTGAACTCCTTCATATATTGAAACCCATATACTGAACATCCTTCATATATTGAACACCATATATTGAACATCCTTCATATATTGAACACCATATATTGAACATCCTTCATATATTGAACATCCTCCATATATTGAACACCATATATTGAACATCCTTCATATATTGAACATCCTTCATATATTGAACATCCTTCATATATTGAACATCCTTCATATATTGAACATCCTTCATATATTGAACACCATATATTGAACATCCTTAATATATTGAACACCTTAATATATTGAACATCCTTCATATATTGAACACCATATATTGAACATCCTTCATATATTGAACACCATGTATTGAACATCCTCCATATATTGAACACCATATATTGAACATCCTTCATATATTGAACACCATATATTGAACATCCTTCATATATTGAACACCATATATTGAACATCCTTCATATATTGAACACCATGTATTGAACATCCTCCATATATTGAACACCATATATTGAACATCCTTCATAAAATGAACACCATATATTGAACATCCTTCATATAAATTTAAACACCCGTATTGAACATCCTCCATATATTGAACACCATCAAATATTGAACATCCTTCATATATTGAACACCATATATTGAACATCCTTCATATATTGAACACCATATATTGAACATCCTTCATATATTGAACACCATATATTGAACATCCTTCATATTATTGAAACACCATATATTGAACATCCTTCATATATTTGAACACCATATATTGAACATCCTTCATATATTGAACACCTTATACTGAAACATCCTTCAAAATATTGAACACCATATATTGAACATCCTTCATATATTGAACACCATATACTGAACATCCTTCATATATTGAACACCATATATTGAACATCCTTCATATATTGAACACCATATATTGAACACCATATATTGAACATCCTTCATATATTGAACACCATATATTGAACATCCTTCATATATTGAACACCATATATTGAACATCCTTCATATATTGAACACCATATACTGAACATCCTTCATATATTGAACACCATATATTGAACACCATATATTGAACATCCCTTTTATTATTGAACACCATATATTGAACACCATATAAATTTAACATCCTCAATATTGAACACCATATACTGAAACATCCTTCATATATTGAACACCATATATTGAACACCATATATTGAACATCCTTCATATATTGAACACCATATATTGAACATCCTTCATATATTGAAACAAACCCTATATTGAACATCCTTCATATATTGAACACCATATACTGAACATCCTTCATATATTGAACACCATATATTGAACACCATATATTGAACATCCTTCATATATTGAACACCATATATTGAACACCATATATTGAACATCCTTCATATATTGAACACCATATATTGAACATCCTTCATATATTGAACACCATATATTGAACACCATATATTGAACATCCTTCATATATTGAACACCATATATTGAACATCCTTCATATATTGAACACCATATATTGAACACCATATATTGAACATCCTTCATATATTGAACATCCTTCATATATTGAACACCATATATTGAACATCCTTCATATATTGAACACCATATATTGAACATCCTTCATATATTGAACACCATATATTGAACATCCTTCATATATTGAACACCATGTATTGAACATCCTCCATATATGAAAACCATATAATTGAACATCCTTCATATATTGAACACCATATATTGAACATCCTTCATATATTGAACACCATATATTGAACATCCTTCATATATTGAACACCATATATTGAACACCATATATTGAACATCCTTCATATATTGAACACCATATATTGAACATCCTTCATATATTGAACACCATATATTGAAACACCATATATGAACATCCTTCATTTTATTGAACACCATATATTGAACATCCTTCATATATTGAACACCATATATTGAACACCATATATTGAACATCCTTCATATATTGAACACCATATATTGAACACCATATATTGAACATCCTTCATATATTGAACACCATATATTGAACATCCTTCATATATTGAACACCATATACTGAACATCCTTCATATATTGAACACCATATATTGAACATCCTTCATAAATTGAACACAATATATTGAACATCCTTCATATATTGAACACCATATATTGAACATCCTTCATATATTGAACACCATATATTGAACATCCTTCATATATTGAACACCATATATTGAACATCCTTCATATATTGAACACCATATATTGAACATCCGTCATATATTTAAAAACCCTATATTGAACATCCTTCATATATTGAACACCATTTTAAATTTAACATCCTTCATATATTGAACACCATATATTGAACATCCTTCATATATTGGAACCCATATATTTGAACTCCTTCATATATTGAACACCATATATTGAACATCCTTCATATATTGAACACCATATACTGAACATCCTTCATATATTGAACACCATATATTGAACATCCTTCATATATTGAACATCCTTCATATATTGAACATCCTTCATATATTGAACACCATATATTGAACATCCTTCATATATTGAACATCCTTCATATATTGAACATCCTTCATATATTGAACACCATATATTGAACATCCTTCATATATTGAACATCCTTCATATATTGAACACCATATATTGAACATCCTTCATATATTGAACATCCTTAATATATTGAACATCCTTCATATATTGAACACCATTTTATTGAACATCCCTTAATATATTTAAAAAACTAATTGAACATGCTTCATATATTGAACACCTATAAATTTAACATTCCGTCATATATTGAACACCATATATTGAACATCCTTCATATGTTGAACACCATGTATTGAACATCATTCACATATTGAACACCATATATTGAACATCCTTCATATATTGAACATCCTTCATATATTGAACACCATATATTGAACATCCTTCATATATTGAACACCATATATTGAACATCCTTCATATATTGAACACCATATATTCAACATCCTTCAAATATTGAACACCATATATTGAACATCCTTCATATATTGAACATCCTTCATATATTGAACACCATATATTGAACATCCTTCATATATTGAACACCATATATTGAACATCCTTCATATATTGAACATCCTTCATATATTGAAACACACCATATATTGAACATCCTTCATATATTGAACACCATATATTGAACATCCTTCATATATTGAACACCATATATTGAACATCCTTCATGTATTGAACACCATATATTGAACACCTTCCCTATATTGAGCACCATATATTGGAAAAATCCTTCATAAAATTGAACACCCGTCATATATTTGAACACCCGCAATATTGAACACCCGTCATTTTATTGAACACCCGTCATATATTGAACACCCGTCATATATTGAACACCCGTCATGTATTGAACACTCGTCATATATTGAACACCAGTCATATATTGAACACCCGTCACATTTTGAACACCCGTCACATTTTGAACACCCGTCATATATTGAACACCCGTCATATATTGAACACCCGTCATATATTGAACACCCGTCATATATTGAACACCCGTCATATATTGAACACCCGTCATATATTGAACACCCGTCATATATTGAACACCCGTCATACATTGGGAAAACCCGTCATATATTGAAACACCCGTCATATATGAACACCCGTCATATATTGAACACCCGTCATATATTGAACACCCGTCATATATTGAACACCCATCATATATTGAACACCCGTCATATATTGAACACCCGTCATATATTGAACACCCATCATTGGTTTTATTTTTGTTCAATGTAAGAAGGTTGAATCATTTTGTTCAGTGTTGTTCAATGGAGGGAGAGCCAGGCTGCATTAATACTGCATACCACCACAGTCTGGTGGATCGATCTTCACCAGCAGCCTCTCCCACACCACCTCTACCTGACTACCTACCAAGAATAGGCAAGAATAGGGAGAGAAACAATAGGGAAGGGAAGAATAGGCAGCAGAGGGAGGGGAAAATAGGAAGAGTACAAATAGGTAAGAATGGGAAGGTAAGAATAGGGAGAGTAAGAATAGGGAGAGTAAGAATAGGGAGGCAAGAATAGGGAGGTAAGAATAGGGAGGCAAGAATAGGGAGGTAAGAATAGGGAGGCAAGAACAGGGAGGTAAGAATAGGGAGGCAAGAATAGGGAGGTAAGAATAGGGAGGCAAGAATAGGGAGGTAAGAATAGGGAGGCAAGAATAGGGAGGTAAGAATAGGGAGGCAAGAATAGGGAGGTAAGAATAGGGAGGCAAGAATAGGGAGGTAAGAATAGGGAGGCAAGAATAGGGAGGTAAAAATAGGGAGGAAAGAATATGCAAGAATAGTGGAGTCACGGATATTACGAAAGTGTTCTTTATTGTAATACCAGAAGTATACAGTTACTAGTGGTAATACCAGAAGTATACAGTTACTAGTGGTAATACCAGAAGTATACAGTTACTAGTGGTAATACCCAAAATATACAGTTACTTGTGGTAATACCAGAAGTATACAGTTACTTGTGGTAATACCAGAAGTATACAGTTACTTGTGGTAATACCAGAAGTATACAGTTATTGTTGGTAATACCAAAGTATACAGTTACTTGTGGTACTACCAGAAGTATACAGTTACTTTGGTAAACCCGAATTATTTCAGTTACTTGTGGTAATACCAGAAGTATACAGTTACTTGTGGTAATACCAGAAGTATACAGTTACTTGTGGTAATACCAGAAGTATACAGTTACTTGTGGTAATACCAGAAGTATACAGTTACTTGTGGTAATATCAGAAGTATACAGTTACTTGTGGTAATACCAGAAGTATACAGTTACTTGTGGTAATACCAGAAGTATACAGTTACTTGTTTGGTAAAACCAGAAGTATACAGTTACCCGTGGTAATACCAGAAGTATACAGTTACTTGTGGTAATACCAGAAGTATACAGTTACTAGTGGTAATACCAGAAGTATACAGTTACTTGTGGTAATACCAGAAGTATACAGTTACTTGTGGTAATACCAGAAGTGTACAGTTACTTGTGGTAATACCAGAAGTATACAGTTACTTGTGGTAATACCAGAAGTATACAGTTAAATTGTGGTAATACCCGAAGTATACAGTTACTTGTGGGGAATACCAGGGAATATACAGTTACTTGTGGTAATACCAGAAGTTACAGTTACTTGCGTTTAAAACCAGAAGTAAACAGTTACCTGTGGTAATACCAGAAGTATACCCGTTACTTGTGGTAATACCAGAAGTATACGTTACTAGTGGTAATACCAGAAGTATTACAGTTATTGTGTAATACCAGAAGTATACAGTTACTTGTGGTAATACCAGAAGTATACAGTTACTTGTGGTAATACCAGAAGTATACAGTTACTTGTGGTAATACCAGAAGTATACAGTTACTTGTGGGTAATACCAGAAGTAAAACAGTTACTTGTGGTAATACCAGAAGTATACAGTTACTTGTGGTAATACCAGAAGTATACAGTTACTTGTGGTAATACCAGAAGTATACAGTTACTTGTGGTAATACCAGAAGTATACAGTTACTATGTGGTAAAAACCAGAAGTATACAGTTTACTTGTGGGGAAGTTTCCCGAAGTATACAGTTACTTGTGGGAATACCAGAAGTAAAACAGTTACTTGTGGTAATACCAGAAGTATACAGTTACTTGTGGTAATACCAGAAGTATACAGTTACTTGTGGTAATACCAGAAGTATACAGTTACTAGTGGTAATTCCAGAAGTTACAGTTTACTTGTGGTAATACCAGAAGTATACAGTTACTTGTGGTAATACCAGAAGTATACAGTTACTTGTGGTAATACCAGAAGTATACAGTTACTTGTGGTAATACCAGAAGTATACAGTTACTAGTGGTAATACCAGAAGTATACAGTTACTTGTGGTAATACCAGAAGTTTTACAGTTACTTTTGGTAATACCAGAAGTATACAGTTACTTGTAGTAATACCAGAAGTATACAGTTACTTGTGGTAATTCCAGAAGTATACAGTTACTTGTGGTAATACCAGAAGTATACAGTTACTTGTGGTAATACCAGAAGTATACAGTTACTTGTGGTAATACCAGAAGTATACAGTTACTTGTGGTAATACCAGAAGTATACAGTTACTTGTGGTAATACCCGAAGTTTTACAGTTACTTGTGGTAATACTAGAAGTATACAGTTACTTGTGGTAATACCAGAAGTATACAGTTACTTGTGGTAATACCAAAAGTATACAGTTACTTGTGGTAATGTCAGAAGTATACAGTTACTTGTGGTAATACCAGAAGTATACAGTTACTTGTGGAAAGATGTAGCTACTGTAGTTGTCAGTTGACACAATATACGCAACTGGAAGCAAGTATTGTTCCAGTAATGTTCAGCAGTTATCCTGACATAGGTGTTGGTGGAGGTGGAAAATTCTACAAAAGTTGAGTACAGTGATCTATAAGCGCCCTAAACCTCTGGCTGTTAAAAAGGGCCCCCACTAGGGAGGCTCCTTGACGCTTGTGAGGGGCTCTTGATCTAGGGAATTGGATCTGTGCTCCATCTGCCTCCCATCCCCCCATATGCACTGTATGATCCTACGGGTTTAGCGCTCCCCCATGATTATGATAACAATAATTCAAACCAGGCTGCCAGACGTCACCAGCCGTTCATCATAGTAGGAGCTGCCAGAAGTCATCGGTTTCCACTACATACAAGTTATACTTGTATTACTCTGTTAAATAATATTCCGGTGGTCCGTCTACGATAAGTGATTCACTGACCGGATTCGTCCAAAAATAAGTGAAACAATGACCGGATTCCAAACCTGACAGTTTCTAGGTGCCCTTAACACCCAACCGGATTCGTTGAAATATAAGGTATCCTCTAACCAAAGCATACCTCGAGTGGGGTTAGAACATCGCGGGATCTAACCCCACCCGTGGTATGGTTTGTTTGCAATAGTGTCCTCACGATTTCATGAGTCGAGTTACGGTATCCTCTGATCATATTCATAAGCTGACGAGGTTTTAGGCGCCCTTATCAAACACCCAAACAGTTACTGCTAACAGCGGTAAGACTGTTTTACATACTTGTCCAAATATAAATAAATGCACCTTTGGCTAATCTTTTTAACATATCACTACAAACTGGCATAGTGCCTGATAAGTGGAAAATGGCAAATGTAATACCTATTTACAAGGCAGGTGACAGGTCCTTGGCTTCGAACTGTAGAGCAATAAGCCTTACCTCCATAGTGGGAAAATTTATGGAATCAATAATTGCCGAAGCAATTCGTAGCCATCTTGAGAGGCACAGATTGATTAATGAATCTCAACACAGTTTTACAAAGGGGCGTTCCTGTCTTACGAATTTACTAACTTTTTTCACTAAGGTGTTTGAGGAGGTAGATCATGGTAATGAATATGATATTGTGTATATGGACTTCAGTAAGGCTTTCGATAGAGTTCCACATCAGAGGCTATTGAGGAAACTTAAGGCACACGGAATAGGAGGAGAATTTTTTTCCTGAGTAGAGGCATGGCTGACAAATAGACAGCAGAGAGTTTGCATAAATGGGGAGAAATCAGAATGGGGGCATGTCACAAGCGGTGTTCCTCAGGGGTCAGTGTTGGGCCACTCCACAAAGGGGGCAGTAAAGCAATAGCAAAGAACTACAGACCGATAGCACTAACATCCCATATCATAAAAATCTTTGAAAGGGTCCTAAGAAGCAAGATCACCACCCATCTAGAAACCCATCAGTTGCACAACCCAGGGCAATATGGGTTTAGAACGGGTCGCTCCTGTCTGTCTCAACTACTGGACCACTATGACAAGGTCCTGGATGCTCTAGAAGATAAACAAAATGCAGATGTAATATACACAGACTTCACAAAAGTCTTCAACAAGTGTGACCATGGTGTAATAGCGCACAAAATGCGTGATAAAGGAATAACAGGAAAAGTTGGTAGATGGATCTACAATTTCCTCACAAATACAACACAAAGAGTAGTCGTCAACAGAGTAAAGTCTGAGGCAGCTACGGTGAAAAGCTCTGTTCCACAAGGCACAGTACTCGCTCCCATCTTGTTCCTCATCCTCATATCTGACATAGACAAGGATGTCAGCCACAGCACCGTGTCTTTGTTTGCAGATGACACCCGAATCTGCATGACAGTGTCTTCCATTGCAGACACTGCAAGGCTCCAGGTGGACATCAACCAAATATTTAAAAGGGACACAGAAAACAATATGAAGTTCAGTGATGAGAAATTTCAATTACTCTGATATGGAAAACGTGAGGAAATTAAAACTATATCTGAGTATAAAACAAATTCCAGCCACACAATAGAGTGAAAAACTAACGTCAAAGACCTGGGAGTGATTATGTCGGAGGATCTCACCTTCAAGGACCATAACATTGTATCAATCGCATCTGCTAGGAAAATGACAGGATGGATAATGAGAACCTTCAAAACTAGGGATGCCAAGCCCATGATGACACTCTTCAGGTCACTTGTTCTATCTAGGCTGGAATATTGCTGCACACTAACAGCACCTTTCAAGGCAGGTGAAATTTCTGACCTAGAAAATGTACAGAGAACCTTCACGGCGCGCATAACGGAGATAAAACACCTCAATTACTGGGAGCGCTTAAAGTTCCTGAACCTGTACTCCCTGGAACGCAGGCGGGAGAGATACATGATTATATGCACCTGGAAAATTCTAAAGGGACTAGTACCGAACTTGCACACGAAAATCACTCACAACGAAAGCAAAAGACTTGACAGACGATGCAACATCCCCCCAATGAAAAGCAGGGTTGTCACTAGCACGTTAAGAGACACTTCAGTAAGTGTCAGGGGCCCAAGACTGTTCAACTGCCTCCCAGCATACATAAGGGGGATTACCAATAGACCCCAGACTGTCTTCAAGACCCCTGGCTGTCTTCAAGACCCCTGGCTGTTTTCAAGACCCCTGGCTGTCTTCAAGACCCCTAACTGTCTTCAAGACCCCTGACTGTCTTAAAGAAGGCACTGGACAGACACAAGGGACCTAGGTGCCCACAAGGGAGCTAGGTGCCCACAAGGGAGCTAGGTGCCCACAAGGGAGCTAGGTGCCCACAAGGGAGCTAGGTGCCCACAAGGGACCTAGGTGCCCACAAGGGACCTAGGTGCCCACACGGGAGCTAGGTGCCCACAAGGGAGCTAGGTGTCCACAAAGGAGCTAGGTTCCCACAAAGGAGCCAGATGCCCACAAGGGAGCTAGGTGCCCATAAGGGAACTAGGTGCCCACAAGGGAGCTAGGTGCCCACAAGGGAGCTAGGTGCCCTTAAGGGAACTAGGTGCCCGCAAGGGAGCTAGGTGCCCACAAAAGAGCTAGGTGCCTACAAGGGAGTTAGGTGCCCACAAGGGACCTAGGTGCCCACATGGGACCTAGCTGCCCGCAAGGGACCAAGGTGCCCACAAGAGAGCTAGGTGCCCACAAGGGAGCTAGCTGCCCACAAGGGACCTAGCTGCCCACAAGGGACCTAGGTGCCCACAAGGGAGCTAGGTGCCCACAAGGGAGCTAGGTGCCCACAAAGGAGCTAGGTGCCCACAAAGGAGCTAGGTGCCCACAAGGGAGCTAGGTGCCCATAAGGGAGCTAGGTGCCCACAAGGGAGCTAGGCGCCCTTAAGGGAGCTAGATGCCCACAAGGGAGCTAGGTGCCCACAAGGGAGCTAGGTGCCCACAAGGGAGCTAGGTGCCCACAAGGGAGCTACGTGCCCACAAGGGAGCTAGGTGCCCACAAGGGAGCTAAATGCCCACAAGGGAGGTAGGTGCCCACAAGGGAGCTAGGTGCCCACAAGGGAGCTACGTGCCCACAAGGGAGCTACGTGCCCACAAGGGAGCTAGATGCCCACAAGGGAGCTAAATGCCCACAAGAGACCTAGGTGCTCACAAGGGACCTAGGTGCCCAAGGACGACAGCAAGGTCAGTGGGAGTGTACTTGATCAAGAACGACAGCAAGGTCAGTGAGAGTGTACTTGATCGAGGACGACAGAAAGGTCAGTATTAGTGTACTTGATCAAGGACGACAGCAAGGACAGTAGGAGTGTACTTGATCAAGGACGACAGCAAGGTCAGTGGGAGTGTACTTGGTCAAGGACGACAGAAAGGTCAGTATTAGTGTACTTGATCAAGGACGACAGCAAGGTCAGTAGGAGTGTACTTGATCAAGGACGACAGCAAGGTCAGTAGGAGTGTACTTGATCAAGGACGACAGCAAGGTCAGTAGGAGTGTACTTGATCAAGGACGAAAGCCTACGAAAGTGTGGTATAGGCTAGGATAGGTTGGGATAGCCAAGGAAAGTGTTGGATAGGCTTCTATAACCTAGGATAGTGTAGGATAGGCTAGGATAGGCTGATATATCCTAGGAGAGTGTATGAAAGGATAGGACAGTCTGGGATAATGAAGGATAGGCTAGGAGAGACTGGGATAGTCTAGAATAGTGTTGGATAGGCTAGGATAAGTTGGAATAGCCTATGATAGTGGGATATCCTACTATAGGGCAGGATAGGCTGGGATAGCCTAGGATAGTGTGGCAAAGCCTAGGACAGCCTAGGATAGTGAGAGATAGGCTAGGATATGCTGAGAGAGCCGAGGAGAGTGTGGGATAGGCTTGGATAACCTAGGATAGTGTGGGATAGGCTAGGATAAAATAGGATAGGCTAAGGTAGGCTGGAATAGCCTAGGAAAGTGTGGGATAGGCAAGGATAGCCTTGGATAGTGTGGCATAGCCGAGGATAGTGAGGGATAGGCTAGGATAGTGTGGAATAGGCATGGATAGTGTGAGATAGCCTGCGATAGCCTAGGAAAATGTGAGATAGGAGATGATATCCTAGGATAGTGGCACAAGCTAGCATACCATAGAATAGTGTGGCATATCCTAGGATAAGCTGGGATAATCGAGGATACCGGGTAATAAGCTGGGATAGCCTATGATATTATTGGCTACGCTAGGATACCTTAGAATAGTGTACAATAGGTTAGGATAGAATGGGATAGTCTGGAACACGCTAGGATAGGCTTGAAGACCCTAGGACCGCGTGGGATAGGCTAGGATAAGTTGGGGTTGCCTAGGATAATGATAAATAAGCTAGAATAGGTTGGGTTAGCCCAGGATAGTGTGGCATAGGCTAGGATAGGCTGGAATTGCCTAGGATAGTGTCGGGTAAGCTAGGATAATCTAGGATAATGTGGGATAAGCTAGGATAGGTTGGGGTAGCCTGGGATGGTGTAGGATAGGCTTTGATAGCTTAAGATAGTGTGGTAAAGGCTAGGATAGCCTAGGTTAATTTGGGATAGGCTACGGTAGTCTAAAATACTATGGAATTGGCTGGGATAGCCTAGGAAAAAGTGGGATTGGCAAGGATAGCCTACGACAGTGTGGGATAGGCTGGGATAGCCTAGGAAAGTGTGGGATAATCTAGGATAGGCTGAGATAGCCTAGGATTCTGTGGGATAGAGTAGTATAGGCAGGGAGAGCCTGGGATAATGTGGGATAGGCATTGATAACTTAGGATAGTGTTGTATAAGCTAGGATAGCCTAGCATAGTCTGGGATAGGCTAGGGTAGCCTAATATAGTGTGGGACAGGCTAGGATAGTGAACGATAGCCTAGGATAGTGTGGGATAAGCAACGATAGTCTAGAATAGTGTGGGACAGGCAAGGATAGCCTAGGATAGTGAAGGATAGGCTAAGATAACTGGGATAGTCAAGGATAATGTGGGAGTGGCTGGGATAGCCTAAAATAGTGCAGGATAGGTTAGGATAGTCTAGGATAGTGTGGGATAGGCTTGGATAGAGTGGGATAGGCTAGTATAGCATAAGATAGTATGGGATAGACTAGGATAGGCTAGAATAGTGTACGATAGTCTGGAATAGGCTAGGATACCCTAGGATATTGTGTGATAGGCAAGATAGGCAGGGAAAGCCTAGGATAGTGTGGGATAGGCTTGGATAGCTTACGTTAGTGCGATAAAGGCTAGGATACCCTAGGATAGTTTGGGATAGGCTACGGTAGCCTAAAAAACTCTGGGATAGGCTGGGATAGCCTGGGAAAAAGTGGGATTGGCAAAGATAGCCTGCGATAGCCTAGGATATCGTGGGATAGGCTAGGATAGCCTAAGATAGTGTGGGATAGGCTAGGATAGTGTAGGAAAGTTTGGGATAGGCAAGGAAAACCAAGGATAGTGCGTGATAGGCTAGGATTGACTACGATAGTGCAGGAATTGCAGGGATAGTCTAGCATACTGTGTGATAGGCTACGATAGTGTGGGATAGGCTAGGATAGTGCAGGATACGCTAGGATAGCCTAGGATAGTGAGGATTTGCTAGGATATGTTGGGATAGCCTAGGATAGTGTGGGATAGCCTAGGATATACAAGGATAGCCTAGGATAGTGAGGGATAGGCTACGATAGGCTAGGATAGAGTGGGATACGCTACGATACCCTAGGATAATGAGGGATGGGCTATGATTGCCTAGCATAGTGCAGGATACGCTGGGATAGCCTAAGATAGTGTGAGATAGGTTAGGATAGGCTGGGATAGACTAGAAGTGAGCGAGATAGACTAGGATAGTCTCGGATAGTGTGGGATAGGCTAGGATAGCCTAGGATAGTGTGGGACAGGCTAAGATAGGTTGGGATAGCCTAAAAAAAGTGTGGGATAGGCTAGGATATGCTGGGATACCCTGGGATAGTGTGGAATAGGCTTGGATAGCTAACGTTAGTGCGATAAAGGCTAGGATACCCTAGGATAGTTTGGGATAGGCTACGGTAGCCTAAAATACTCTGGGATAGGCTGGGATAGCCTAGTAAAAAGTGGGATTGGCAAAGATAGCCTGCGATAGTCTAGGATAGTGTGGGATAGGCTAGGATAGCCTACAACAGTGTAGGATAGGCTGGGATAGCCTAGGAAAGTGCGGGATAATCTAGGATAGGCTTACTATTGTGTGCGATAGGGTAGTATAGGCTGAGATAGCCTGGGATAGTGTGGGATTGGCTTAGATAACTTAGGATAGTATGGTAAAAGCTAGGATAGCCAAGCATAGTCTAGGATAGGCTAGGGCACCCTAAAATAGTGTGGGACAGGCTAGGATAGTGAATGAAAGCCTAAGATAGTGTAGGATAAGCAAGGATAGTCTAGGTTAGTGTGCGATAGGCAAGGATAGCCTAGGGTAGCGTAGAATAGGCTAAGATAACTGGGATAGTCAAGGATAATATGGGATAGGCTGGAATAGCCTAGGATAGTGTGGGATAGGCTAGGATAGTCTAGGATAGTGTGAGAGACGCTAGATCAGTTTGGGATAGGCTAGGATAGGCTGGGATAGTCTAGGACAGTGTGGGATAGGCCAGGATTGGCTGGGATAGTTTAGGAAAGTGTGGGATAGGCTAGTATAGCCTAAGATAGTGTGGGATAGACTAGGATAGGCTAGGATAGTGTACGATAGTCTGGTAGAGGTTAGGATACTCTAGGATAGTGCATGTTAGGCTAGGATTGCCTAGGATAGTGTGGTATACGCTAGGGTAGGATAATAAAAAGGGAAAAACGGAAAAGCTTGATAGTGGGGATAGGTAACAGGCTGGGATAGCCGGACATTGTTGATATGCACATAGCCTAGGATATGTGGGTAGGTTGTGATACCCCAGGAATTGGGGGATGGGAAAATTTGCGGGATACCAGGCAGGTGGGTTTTCTAGGAAAAGGTGGGATGGGCTACGATCCCTAAGACTTGTGGGATAGGCTAGGACAGTGTAAGAAAGGGGGAAAAGGGCAAGGATACCAAAGGGATACGCGGATGGGCCAATTTTTGCCTAGAAATAGTGCAGTTTTGCAGGGATATCTAATACGGGGGGAGGGACGGGGAAAGCTTTGTTTATAACCTGGGATAGTGTGGGAAAAAATAAAAATTTTTAAGGAACCTACGAGGGCCTAGGAAGTAGGATTGTTGGGGATTTTTGGGATACCTGGATAGAGTGGGATGCCCTAGGATAGCAGGGTATCATGGGAAGTAAAGGGAAAAGGCAATGATAGGTAAAAGGGGGGATGGGGCAAGTAGCTAGGCAATGGGGGGGTGGGCTTTGATCCTAATATGCGGAAAGGCTAAATACCCTAGGATAGTGAGATGGGTTAGGATAGGGGGGTAGCCAAAAATGACGAGATGGGCTATGTAGTCTGGGATAGGTGCGAGGGGAAAGTATGCCCTTGGATAGGGGTATACCTGGGATACCCTTGGGATAGTGGGATGGGCGGGATACCTATGTAGTGTGGTATGGGCAGGCGGGAGCAAGGAAATGCGGGATAATCTAGGATAAGCTGAGGTACCTAATAGTGGGGGACAGGTAGGAAGTCTAGGATAGGGGGGGATACCGGGGATAGGTGATAGTCAGGATTGGGGAATATCTAGAAAGGATACTTGTGAGAGAATGGGAACCACGATAGTGCGGGGTAGTCTAGAAATTTGGGGGATGGAAAGAAAACAGGATACCATACATAAGTGGGAATCCAAAATAGTTTTAACGGGTTAGGATACCCCCTGGTCGTTTGGAATTTTTGTAGGATACCTAGGATATGGACATGGGCTGGGATAGCCGGGATAGGTAGGATACCTAGAATGGGGTATGTAACCCTAGGATAGGTAGATAGGCTAAGATAGGAGGATAGCCTAGGATACTAGGGGATAGGCTAGACAATGTAGGAACCTATGAGATTGGGGATGGCTGGGATAGCCTGGGAAAATTGGGGTATAGGCTACGATAGACAGGAACGGGAGGATGGGCTAGAAAGATAAGATATTAGGATAGTGTGGGATTGGTTAGGATTGGGGGTGGGTAGCCTAGGATAGGGGAGGATAGCTAAAAAAGGGGGAGCATAGCCTGGGAATGTAGGATAGCTGGGAAAGGGTAGAAAAGCCAAAAGTTGCGGCAGGCTGGATATTAGCATAGTAGAGTTCCCCGGGAAAAGGGTAGGATATCCTAGGATATTTTCTTGGCTAGAAGCAAGGATATTTTTGCTAAGGCTAGGATGCCTAAAATGTGGAGAGGGCTGGATGGATAAATAGCCGGGGATATGTGGGGCAGGCTAGGAAGTCTGGATAGGAGGATTCCCTAAATAAGGTGGGAATCCTAGGAAAATTTTGGTAAGGTGTAAAACCCCGGATAGGGGGATGGACGGATATTGTGGGGATACCTAGGATGTGTGGGAAAGGCAGTTTAGGGTGGGAAAAGCCTAGGATACTGCAGATGGGCAGGAAAAGGGGGAGACCTAGGAAGTGTGGGTTTGGCTAGGATGCCTAGGATGTTGGGGGAAGACTGGATGGGGTAGGGCCCTGGGACAGGGCAGGATAGATAGAGTAGATAAAAGCCTAGGTAGGGGGGAAGGCCAGGCGGGTAGGATAGCCTGGGATAGTGTGCGATGGGCGGGACAGGGTGGATAGCCTTTAAGTGTGGGATAGGCTAGATTGCGGGGAACCCTGGATATTGAAAAATAGGCTAGGATAATTGGAGCCAGGATAGTGTGGAATAGGGGGGGAAGGGTAGGAAGCCATAAAATTTTGTATAGGCCCATATCTGGATATTTGGGGAAAATAGGCTGGATGGGGTAAATAGTCAGGAACTGTGGTGGGCTAGGATTTTGTAGGTTTAGCCTAGGAAAATTTGGTATGGGCCAGGAAGTCTAGGATGCTGTGGGAAAGGCGGGGAGGGTAGAATAGTCTAGGTATGGGGGATAGGTTAGGATATTGTAAATACCCTAAGATAGTGTAAGAATGCTAGGATAGGGTAGGATAGCTGGGGTAGTTGGGAATAGCTAGGAATTGGGAACCTAAGAAAGTGTGGGATAGACAGGGGGGAAAAGGGAGGGCTGAGAAGGGCTAGGGTAAAAGGATAGGCTGAATACCTGGGATGTGGGACAGGATAGGTAGCTGGGATAGCCAGGAAGTGCTGGACAACGGGGAACCCCTAGGGAGTGTAGGAAAAAGCTGGGAAGGTGAGACATTAGGAGAGGAGGGACAGATAGGATATCATTAATACCTGGGGATAGTGGGGGATGGGCTAGAATCCTTGGATAGGGCGGCATAGGCGGGAACCTTGCTTAGTGAAAAATTGCTAGGATCCCCTGGGATTGGTGAATAGGCTGGATTGCCAAAAAATTTTTGGACAACTGGGATAGGCGGGTACCAAAGGGACAGTGTGGGACACGGGATAAGGGGGAAGCCTAGGGAGTGTGGGATAGGCTGGAACGGGTTTCCAAATTACTGGGGTATATATGGGACACCCTATCCGGGCCCTACCCACACAAAGGCCAGGATAACTAGAACCTAAAAGGGGGGATGGATAAGGCAAGCCGGGATAACATACGATAAGTGGATACCCAAACTATTGTTTAAAATAGGTAGGATGGGCTGGGATCGTCGGAATAGGGGGGAAGCCAAGATATTGGCATACGTAGGATACCTGGGATAGTATGGAAATGCTGGGAAGGGGTAGTACTTTTGATACGGGGGAAGCCAGAATAGCATAGGATACGTGGGATACTAAGGGGGTAGTAGCCAGGATAGGTGGATACTAGGATAAGGCAGGATCCCCAAGGAAAGTGTACGAAAGGATAGGGGGGATAGCCTGGGATAGTGTGGAATCTGGGAAGGGGGTAGCAAAAGCCTAGGATATGTGCATAATTTAAAGATATGTGGGAATGCTACAAAAGGTAAGATACCCAGGATATTTTGGGTAAGGTTGGGATAGCCAGGAAGTGCAAATGGGCTAGAAGGGTGGATTACCCTTGGATGTGGGGGATATCTAAGTTTTTTTGGGATACCTGGGGATAATGTGGATAGACAGGATAGGGTAGAATGGGCCTAGGGGGTTTTGGGATAGGTTAGGATGGGGTAGGAAGGCTAGGTGTTTGGTATGGGCTATATACCCTAGGAGAGTTAGGATAGGCTAGGAAGGGTTGGTACCCGGGGACTTGTGTTTGGGCAGGAATTGTAGATATCCTGGGATGTGAGGTTGGGCTTGATGGGTAGGAAACCCTATTAGTTGGATAGGCTAGTTAACGTGGAAGCCTACATAGTTTTCTATAGGCAGGATATCTCGGATAGTGGGGGATGGGGGTGGGAAAGCCTAGAATGGTGGGATAAGCTATGATATTGTGGATACCCTAATAAAAAGTGTAGGTTAGGGGAATGAAGGTTTCTTGGGTAGGGGAAAAGCTGGGAAAGGGGAGGACAGCGATATTTTGGGGATATGCAAGGATACCCTAGGATGTGGGGGATAGGTGGGCAGCATAATATAGTGTGGGATAGGCTACGATAGGGTAGGAACATAAGTACTTGATAGGCTAAAATAGGGTAGAATTTTGGATATTTGGGGGGATAGGCTAGAGGGCTTAGATACATTGATAGGCAAAAAGGGTTTGGATACCGGATAGTGAGGATAGGCTAAAAGGCCCTAGCTAATGAGGAATGGGGTTGAACAGTGTGGGAAAAGCCTGGGATAAGTGGGATAAATTACGAAAAGGGTATGTTTCCCTTGGATATTGGGGATGGGCTACGATACGTGGATACGCAGGAAATGGATGGGAAGTATTCTGTGGGATAACCTAGGATATGATAAGGCTAGTAGGGTGATAGCCTAGTAAGGTGGGATAGGCTGGGAAAGGGCAAAAAGTGGGTATAGGGATGGGATGGGATGGGAAGGATGTGCGGGATACTGTGGAATAGGCAAAAATAGCCTGGACATTTGGGAATGGGCAAAAAAAGGGATTTTAAACAGTGTGGTTGGGTAAAAAGGGGTTGTACCCTGGGATAGGGGGGCATAGGCTAGGATAAAGAAGAAAGCATAGGATATGGGGGTTTTCGCTAGGATGGGAAGGAATCAAGGTGTTGGGATGGGCTGGGATGGGTATGATACCTGGGAAAAAAGTGTAGGAAAAGGTGGGAAAGGGTTACGAAAGCGAGGTAGCAGGGGGATAGGCTAGAAAACCTAGGATAGTGTGTAGAGGTTGGATGGGGTTGGGATAGTCCGGGGATAGGTGGTATAGGCTAAAAGCCTTGACAGTGGGAAGGTTAGGAAGGGTGGGAAAGCCAGGAAAGTGGGGGAAAATTAAATTGGGGGTTACTAGCCTAGATGGGGTTTGGGATGGGCTAGGATTGGAGAGGAAGCCTTGGGATATGTGTGATAAAAGGATAACCTAGGAAGGTAGATAGCCGGGATAGGGGGGATAAGGGGATGGGGTGGGATAGCCTAGGATAGTTTGTATAAGCTACGATAGCCTGGGAAGTGTGGGATGGGTTTAGATAGGGTACGATAGCCTGTATAAGTGGGATAGGCTAGGATACCGGATAATTGGGGAAAGTCAGGATGGGGTAGGATAGCTTATGACAGTGAGAGATGGCTAGGAGGGGTAGGATAGCCTGGGTTAGTGGTGAAAGGCGGGGTGGGGTGGAAAATTTTGATGTATGGGAAGGTAATAGCCTGGGATAGTGGGGACGGCAAAAAGGGTAGGATGGCCCGGGTAGTGTGGTATAGGCTATACACCCTTTGGGTCGGGAGGATAGGTGGGAAATGTAATAGCTGGAATTTTTAAAATTTTTTGAGAGACGGATAGCCTAGGATAGGTGGATGGGCTGGGTTTGGGGAGAAAAACCCTTGGATAGTGGGGGATAGGGATACCTAGGATATTGGATTGGCTAGGTTTGGGAGAAAAACCCTTGGATAGTGTGGGAAAAACGCGGATACCCTGGATGTGGGGGATAGGCTGGACACTGTGAGATACCCAGTGTGGGGGAAAAAGTTCAATAGATAGGAGTAGCGATATAGTAATAAAAGTTTGGTTCCCGGTGCTTGTTACGTAGGGTCAGTCTCCCCCGTATCCCTTCCCCTCCCTTTTTTTCCCCCCCCCCCCGAAAGGTGACTTTGGGGGGCTTGGTCAAACATAAATCACTCGACTGCAGCTCCAACACTACTGTAATACATGCCTTCCTTGTATTCTAGTGATTTTTTTGGGGTTAAAAAATTCCTTTTGACCAATAATAAACTTAGTCCTTTCAGTCTTTTCTCTAGGTTTACTGTTGTAATAATACCACGCTTTGAGTAATGTCACTGCCCTGGGGGTGAATTTTAAACAGTGGGAACCTGTCTATCTTTTACTTTGGGTGACAGTGAGGGGCACCTTCAACAAAAGAGAAGAACTTTACCAATAATTTAAAAAATTCTGGCCCCCAAAATAGAGCGAAAAACCAACTCAAAACCTGGGAGTATCATGTGGGATCCCCTTCAAGGACCATAAACATTTTATCAAACGCATCTGCTAGAAAATGACAGGAGGATAAAGAGCCTTCAAACTAGGGGGGCCAAGCCCATGATGACACCTTCAGGTCATTGTTCTATCTAGGCTGGAAATTTCTGCACACTAACACACCTTTTAAAGGAGGTGAAATGCTGACCTAAAAATGTACAGAGAACTTTCACGGGGGCGCATAAGAGATAAAACACCTCAATATTGGGGGCGCTTTTTTTTTTTCCTAAACCGTATTCCCTGGAACGCAGAGGGAGATACATGATTAAAAACACCTGGGAAAACCCCAAGGGACTTACCGAACTTGCACATGAAAATCACCCACTACGAAAACAAAAGACTTGGCAGACGATGCACCATCCCCCCAATGAAAAGCAGGGGTGTCACTAGCACGTTAAGAGACCATACAATAAGTGTCAGGGGCCCGAGACTGTTCAACTGCCTCCCAGCACACATAAGGGGGATTACCAACAGACCCCTGGCAGTCTTCAAGCTGGCACTGGACAAGCACCTAAAGTCAGTTCCGGATCAGCCGGGCTGTGGCTCGTATGTTGGTTTGCGTGCAGCCAGCAGCAACAGCCTGGTTGATCAGGCTCTGATCCACCAGGAGGCCTGGTCTCAGACCGGGCCGCGGGGGCGTTGACCCCCGGAACTCTCTCCAGGTAAACTCCAGGTAAACTCCAGTCCTTTCAGTCTTGCTCTAAGTTGACTGTTGTAATAATCACCACGTCTTTTAGGTATTGTACTTACCATAGAGAGTTATTTCTTAAGCAGTGGGTAACCTGTCTATCTTTCCAGCTTGAATGACAGAGAGGGTCACCTGCCAATCAACGAGTAGAATTGATGGAGACGGACTAACGTTCTGACATGTCCCGAATTTTGATCCACTTACCTGTTTCTGTATGCAAGTAGCAGGATATAACCCCAACATAATTGCAGTGGAGAAAACCTGCTTTCCTGTCATCTGGACGGATTATTGACGGCTAGAAAAATCTGTGAAGAACGAGCCGGTGGGTTGTCACCAACACCTGCGACCCCCCCTCCCCCCCATCATCAGTAACAGCTACGATTTTAACAACAGTGTCTCCAACGTTATATATCATATATATATATATATATATATATATATATATATATATATATATATATATATTATATATATATATATATATATATATGTATATATATATATATATATATATATTATTGCGTTGAATTCAGTTATCATTTATATTTTTCATTTTCTTTAATGTAGGATCAGTATTTAATATTTAAGTGTTTTATAATTTATATTTCCTAAATAATAAAGTGTTTATTTTTGTCAGTTTTTGTTCTTTTTTCTATTTATTAATTTTCCTGAGGAGGAGCCAGCCTTGGTAATACTGACTGATGTTGTTACAGGGCTGAGTAAGCCTTCACAACTAGTATAGTGTGGAATAGCCGGGGATAGGGTAAGATCTCCTAGGATAATGTGGGATAAGTTGGGATAGAGTAGGATAGCCTAGGATATTGTGGGAAAGTCTAGGATCGGGTAGGATAGCCAAGGATAATGTATGATAGGCTAGAATAAGGTAGGATAGCCTAGGATAGTGTGGTATAGGCTAGGACACTGTAGGTTATCCTAGCAGGTGAGGTATACCCTAGGATAGGGTAGGATAACCTAGGATAGTGTGGGATAGGCTAGGACAGCTTCGGATAGTATTTGATAAGCTAGGATAGAGTAGGATATGCTAGGATATTAAGATAGCATAGCCTTGCATAATGTGGGAAAGGCTACGGTAAGGTAGGATATCGTCGGATAGTGTGGGATAGGCTAGGATCGCCTAGGATAGTGTGGGATAGGCTAGGATCGCCTAAGATAGTGTGGGATAGGCTAGGATCGCCTAGGATAGTGTGGGATAGGCTAGGATAGGGTAGAACAGCCTAGAATAGGGTGGAATAGTCTAGGATAAGGTAAGAAAGCCTAGGAAAGTATGGGATAGGGTAGGATAGCAAGGGATAGTGTGGGATAGGCTAGGATAGCCTTGGATAGCGTGGGATAGGCTACTGTAGGGTATGATAGCCTAGGATAGTGTGGCATATGCTAGGATAGCCTATGGTAGTGTGAGATTGGCTAGGATAGGGTACGATAGCCTAGGATAGTGTGGGATAAGCTAGAATAGGGTAGGATAGAATAGGATAGTGTGGGATACGCTGGGATAGGGTAGGATAGTCTAGGATAGTGTGAATTAGGCTACGATAGGGTAGGATAGCCTAGAAGAGTGTTGTATAGGCAACGATAGCCTCGGATGCCGTGGGATAGGTTTGGATAGTGTGGGATAGCCTAGGTTAGTGTGGGACAGGCAAGCTTAAGGTTGGATAGCCTATGCTATCCTAGCTAGGATAGCATAGGGTAGCCTTGAATAGTGAAGGACAGGCTGGGATAGGTAGGATAGAATATGATAGTGTGGGATAGGCTAGGACAGGGCAAGATAGCCTAAGATAGTGTGGGATAGGCTAGGATAGAGAAGGTTAGCCTCAGATAGTGTGGAATAGGCTAGGACAGGGTAGAATAGCATAGGAGAGTGTGGGATAGGCTAAGATAGGGAAGGACAGCCTAGGATAGTATGGGATAGGCTAGGATAAGGTAGGGCAGCCTTGGATGGTGAGGAATACGCTAGGATAGGGTAGAATGGTGTAGGATAGGCTAGGATAAGGTAGGATAGCCTAGGATAGTGTGGGATAGGCTAGGATAGGATAGGATAGCCTTGGATAGTGTGAGATAGGCTAGGATACTGTAGGATAGCCTGGAATAGTGCAGGACAGGCAGGAATAGGGTAGGATAGCCTAGGATATTGTGGGATAGACTAGGATAGCCCAGGAGAGTGTGAGATAGGCTAGGATAGAGTACGATAGCCTAGGATAGTGTTGGATACGCTAGGAATGGGTAGGGCAGCCTAGGATTGTGTGGGATAGGCTAGGATAGGGCAGGATAGCGTAGGATTGTGTGGGATAGAGTAGGATAGCCTAGAATAGTGTGGGATAGGGTAGGATAACCAAGGATGGCGTGGGATAGGCTAAGATAGAGTAGGATAGCCTAGGATGATGTGGGATAGGCTTGGATTGGGTAGAATAGCCTAGGATAGTTTGGGATAGGTTAGGATAGCCTTGTATAGTGCTGGAAAGGCTACGGTGAGGTAGGATAGCGTCGGATAGAGTAGGATAGGCTAGGATACAGTAGGATGTCCTAGCATAGTGAGGGATAGGCTAGGATAAGGTAGGATATACCATAGAGAGGATAGTATAGGACAGGCTAGGGTAGGGTAGGATAACCTAAAATAGTGTGGGATAGGCTAGGATAAAGTAGGATAGCCAAGGATAGTGTGGGATAGGCTAGGAGAGGGTATAATAGCCTAGGAGAGTTTGGGATAGGTTAGGATAGGGTAGAATAACCTAGGATGGTGTGGGAAGGCTAGGATAGGGTAGGATAGCCTAGGATAGTGTGAGATAGGCTAGGATAGTGTAGGATAGCTTAGGTTATTGCAGGAGAGGCTACAATAAGGTAGGATAGCTTAGGGTAGTGTGGAATAGGCAAGGATAGGGTAAAATAGGCTAGAAGTGTTGGGGTAGACATAAAAGTCTGGATAGTGAAGATAAGCTATGATAGGGTACGAAAGCCCAGGGTGTGTGGGGATAAGCTGGAAAAGTAGGATAGCCAAAGGGTGGGATTTGGATGGCTAGGATACATAGGATACCCTTTGGGTAGTAAAAATAGCTGGATAGGGAAGATAGAATAGGTTGGGGGATAGCTAGGATAGGGCAGGAAGCGTAGAATGTGGGATAGGTAGGATGAGCAGGGTAGCCCCGGATATGGGGATATCTAGGAAGGGGGAAAAAGCCAGGAAGTTGGATAGACTAAATAGGGTAGGATAGTTTTAGGGTTAGTGGGGGTAGGCTAGGGAAAGGTAGGGCACCCTTTAGGGGTGGAATAAACCCAGGTGTGGGGATGTAGGATGGTGGGATAGGCAGGATAGGGAGGATACCCTTGGGTGGGTTTTGGGAAACCTAGGTTTTGTGTGGGGAGGGTAGATAGGGTGGGTACCCAAAAGTTCGGACAGGCAGATGGGTAGGAAACAGAATTTTGGGGAAGAGTGGGGTAGCCTAGAATAGGGTGGGGTTGGGTTAATAACCCAGATGGTGAGGGGTAGGCAGGAAGGGAGGAGAGTCTAGGATAAGTGGATAAAGGATAGTGTAGGAAAAACCCAGGTTAGTGCATGAGAGGCTACAATAGGGTAGATAGCTTAGGATAGTGTGGGAAAAGGCTGGATATGTAAAAAAAAGCCTGGGTAGCGTAGGTAGGCATGTAGCCTGGATAGTTAAGATAAACTAGGAAGGGGGACAAAAAGGATAGTGGGGGATAGGCTGGGGTAAAATAGGGCAGCCAATGATAGTATGGGATAGGTTAGAGTTGAATGTGAAGGTAGGCTGGATAGGGGGTAGAAAAGGACACGTGGACAGGCTGGACCCGGGGAGGGTAGCCAGAATGTGGGTAGGCAAAATAGGGTAGGGTAGCCTAGGGTAGTGGGTAGGCTAGGAAAGGGAAAAAGCCCTTGGGGTGGTGTACGAAGACTAGGATAGGTAGGGAAACCTAGGTGTGTGTGAAGGCTAGGTAGGGAGGATAGCCGGGAATGTGAGATAGGGTAGGGAAAAGAGTAGAAAACTTAGGGATAATTTTGGGAAGGGTGGATAGGTTAGGATCATTGAAAGGGTTGGAAAGGTACGGGGATGTAGGAACGTCCCCATAGTGTAGGGTAGGCTAGGATACTGTAAGATACCTAGCATAGGAGGGATAGGAAAGGGTAAGATATTACCTAGGATAGTGTGGAAAAGCTAGGATAAGGGGAGGAACCTAATAGTAGGGACGGGGTAGGGAGGGGAGGGTAACCTAAGTAGGGGGGGATAGGCTAGATAAATTAGGAAGCCAAGGAAGTGTGGGGGGGAAAATAGGAGGGTAAATAGCCTAGGAAAGTTTGCGATAGTTTGGATAGGGTAAAAACCAGGGTGATGTGGGAAGGCTACATAGTGTGAATAGGCTAGGGTAGGGAGGATAGCCTAGGATAGTGAGGAAGGGACAATAAGGTAGGATAGCTTAGGGCATGGGAAAAACAAGGATAGATAAAATAGGCTAGATGTGTGGGATAGGCATAAAAGTCTAGGGTTGGGAAGATAAACTAGATAGGGGACGAAACCTAGGGTGTGGGGAAAACTAGGGTAAGTAGGATAGCCAAGGGTGGAGGGGTAGGCTAGGGTAGCAAGGGAAACCTTGGATAGTGAAGAAAAGGCAGGGAAGGGTAGGGTGAATAGGATGTGTGGGAACCTAGGATAGGGCAGGTTTGCGAGGATAGTGTGGATGGCGGATAGGCAGATAAACCCCGGAAAATGAGGGATAGGCTAGGAAGGTAGGGTAGCCTAGGGAAAATGTGGGATAGTAAGTAGGGTAGGATAGTCTAGGGATGTGGGGTAGGCTAGATAAGGTAGGGGAGCCTTGGGTGATGTGGAATACCTAGGATAGTGTGGGGTAGGGTGGGAAATGGGGATAGGTAGGGTAGGGTAGGATAAAGCTTGGATGTGTAGGAAGCCTAGGGTATGTGGGTAGGTAGGTAGAGTGGATAGCCCGGATAGTGTCGGGCAGCAAAAAGGGGGAGGGTAACTATGATATTGTGGGGGAGGGTTAGATAACCCAGGATGGTGAGGGATAGGCAGGGTAGGGTAGGGGAGTCTAGGATAGTGTGGATAACTGGATATGTAGGGAAAACCCAGGTTAGTGCAGGGGGGCTGCAATAGGGGAGGATACTTTGGAAGTGTGGGAATAGGCTAGGGTAGGTAAAATACCTAGGATAGTTAGGATAGAGCATGATAGCCTAGGATAATGTAAGAAAGCTAGGACAGGGTACAAAGCCTAGATAGTTTTTACCTGGGTTTTTGGGAGAGTTTCGGGGTAGGCTAGGATAAAAAAAGGGCGTCAAGGATATATGGGAAGGTTAGATTGAATAGTGAAGATAGGCTGGGGTAGGGGAGGAAGAATAGGACAGTGGGGACAGGCTAGGGGCGGGAGGTACCCAGGGAGTGTGGGGTAGGCTAAGATAGGGTAGGATAGCCCGGGTAGTGTGGGGTGGCTGGGTAAAGGGAGACAGCCTTGGAAGGGGAGGAATACGCAGGATGGGGAGGGTATCCTTGGATGGTTACGATAGGCTAGGGAAGGGTAGGATAGCCCAGGTTTGTGTGTGATAGGCTAGATAGGGTAGGTAGCCATGGATAGTGGAGATAGTAGGAAAAAGTAGGCCCTGGAATATGTGGGACAGGCAGGATAGGGTAGGGTAGCCCAGGATTTTATGGAAAAAGAGGAAGCACAGGGGATGAGATCGCAGGAAGGGGAGGACGCTAGGATAGTGTGGGATAGGCTAGGAAGGGGAGGGAAATCTAGCATGTGTGGGGTAGAGCAGGGTAGCCCAGAATAGCGTTTGGGGGAGGGGAGGATAACCAAGGGTGGTGGGGATAGCTAGGATGAGTGGTAGCCTAGGAAGGGTGGGATAGGTAGGAAGGTAGGAAAAGCCTTGAATATGTTGGAAAGGCTACAGTGATTAGATGCGTCGGTAGTGAGGATACTAGAAACTGTGGGAACCTAGCATAGTGAGGGGTAGGTAGGAAATATAGGATAGCCTGGAAAATTGGAATAGGGTAGGATAGGGATATAGCCAGATAGTATGGGACGGGGGGTAGGGTAAAACCTAAGATTGTGGGGTGGCTGGGTAAATTAATAGCCAAGGATAGTTGGGGTAGACTAGGGGAGGGTATAATACCTAGGACAGTTTGCGATAGGGTTTGGATAGGGTAAAAACCTAGGTGAGTGGGGGGGCTGGATAGTTGAGATAGGGTAGGTAGGGGGAACCTAGGGTTGTGCAGGAGAGGGGAAATATGGAGGACTTAGGATAGGGTGGGAAAAAACAAGGATAAGGGAAAATGCAGGGAAAGTGTGGGATGGCATAATTGCCTAGGTAGGGGTAGGATAAGCATATGGGTCGAAAGCCAGGGTATGTGGGGAAAGGGTAGGATAAAGTAGGAAGCCCCGGATGGTATGGGTAGGCTAGGAAGCAAATTTGCCTTTGGGTAGTGAAGGAAGGCTGGGGAAGGGGGGGGAAGAACAGGGTAGTGTGGGATCGCAAGGAAGGGGAAACACGTAGATTGTGGATAGGCTAGGATAGAGTAAATAGCCTCTGTATCAGGGGTAGGTAGGACGGGGGTAGCATGCTTAGGAGAAGCGTGGGATAGGCTAGATGGGGGGGGATAGCCCAGGTTTTGTGTTGGTAGGGTGGGGAAAAGGGAGGGCAGCCTTGGAGGTTGGAAAACGATAATAAGGAGGATTTCCCTTGGATGGTGTAAACAGCCAGGAAGTTGGGGTAGGGTAGGAAGGGTAGGGTAGCCCCGGAAGTGTGGGTAAGCAGGGAAAGGGCAGGGTACCTTGGAGGGGGGAAGGTAGGAAGGGTAGGGTAGCCCCGGGTATTTGGGGTAGGTAAAAGCCTAAGAAGGGGTAGGTAGGGTAGGATAGGGTAGGATAGCCTAGGTAGTGACAAAAGAGTAGGATAGCCTAGAAACGTGTTATAGGGTAAGATAAACCCAGGAGGTGTGGGATGGCTGGATAAGTAGGGGGTGCCAGATGGTGTACATAGCTTTGGGTTTGGGTAGGAAGGGCCAGGAAGTGTGGGGGTAGGTGGATGGTTAGGATGCCCTAACAAGGTGGGATAGGCAAGCATTGGGTAGGGGTAGCCCCCCCGGGGGTGTGGTATAGGTGGGTTGGGTAGGATAGCTTATGATAGTGTGGGATGGGTAGATAGGTAGAATAGCCTGTAATAGAGGAGGATAGGGTAGGGTAGCAAAAATAGCCCAGAACAGGGTGGGGATAGCAGGATAGGGTATGATAGTCAGGAGAGTGAAAGGTAGGGTAGGATAGTGTAGGATTGCCTAGGAATGTCTGATAGGGTAGGGTAGGGCAGGGTATCCTAGGATAAAGTGGGATAGGGTAGAATAAGGGTAGGATACCCTTGGATCTTGTTGGATAGGCTAGGATAAGGTAGGACAGCCAAGTAACTGCGGATAAGGCAAGGATAGGTTATAATAGAGCCGAGAACAGTGGGGGGGGGGGGTGGGGAAATAAGCTAGGATAAGGTTAGGATAGCCTAGGATAGTAGCCAATATTCTATATTTGGCAATAGCCTAAGAGAGTGGTGGGATTCGCCAGGATAGGTGGAAAAGGTTAGAATAGCTAGGATAGCCTAGGATAGTGTGGGATAGGCTAGGATATATAGGATAGGCTAGATAGTGCGGATAGGCTAGTATAGGGTAAGGAAGCCTGGGACAGTGTGGGAGAGGCTTGAATAGTGGTAAGGATAGCCTAGGATAGTGTTGGATAGGCTAGTATAGGTTTTAGATAGCTAGATGGTGTGGGATAGGCAAGGAAGGGTTGGAGAGCCTTACGAGGGAGTGAATAGGCGAGTGAAATGGTAATTACTGCCTAGGACATGTGGGACAGGCTGATAGGGTAGATAGCTAGAATAGTGTGGATAGCTGGAATATGAGTAGTTAAAGCCTAGGATATTGCGGAATAGCTAGGATAAGGGTAGGATAACCAGGATAAATGTGGAATAGCCTAGGCAGGAAGGATAGTGGGAATAGCCTAGGAGACAGGGAAGATAACCTAGGATAGTGTGGGATAGGGTACGATAGGGTACGATAGCCTAATGATAGTGGCTGATATGGCTAGGAAGCGTAGGATAGCCTAGGATAGTGTGGGATAGCTAGGATTAGGGTTCTGATGGTCCAGGATATTGAAGGATAGGCCGATAGGATAAGTAGGATTGCCTAGTATAGTATGGGGTAGGCTAGGGGATAAGGGTAGTATATCCAAGGAGAAAGTGTGGGATAAGCTAGATAAGGAAAGATAGAATTGGGGATCTTGAGTGGCGTTTTGCTAGGATAGGATAGAAAAGCCCACGATAGCCAGGATTGGCCTAAGAATAGAAAAAGGATAGCCTTGGGAATAGTGTGGAAGAGTAGGATAGCGCCTAGGATGTGTGGTGATAGGCTAGGATAGGTAGAATAGCCCAGGACCAGTGTGGGATAAATCTAGGATAGGTTAAGATAGCCTAGGAGAGCAGCAATATTCAAGAATTGCGTAAGATAGGCTAGGATAGTGTCAGAAAAGGAAGGGTAGCCTAAGATAGTGTGGGATAGGCTAGGATAGGGTAGGATAGCCTAGAACAGTGTGGGATATGGTAGGATAGCCTTGGATAGTGTCGGATACGGTAGGACAAACTAGGATTGTGTGGGATAGCCTAGGATACGATAGGATAGCCTAGAATAGTGTGGCATAAGCAAGGATAGGGTAGGATAGCCTATGATAGTGTGGGATAGGGTAGCATAGAGTAGAATAGGCTAGGATAGTGTAGGATAGGCTTGGATAGGGTTGGATAATCTAGGATAGTGTGGGATAGGCTAGGATAGCCTATCCCACACTATCCTAGGGATAGGGTAGGATAGCCAAGGAGGGTGTTCGATATGCTAGGATAGGGTAAGACAGCCTAATACAGTGTGGGATAGGCTAGGATATGATTGCCTAGGATAGTGAGGATAGGGTAGGATATGAAAGGATAGTGTGGGATAGGCTGGAAGAGAATAGTAAAGCCTAGGATGTTGTGGAATAGGCTAGGATAACGCAGGATATCCTAGGATAGTGTGGGATAGGTCCGGATTGGGTAGGATAGCCTAGGATAGTGTGGGATAGGCTAGGATAGGGTAGGATAGCCTTGGGTACTGTGGGATAGGGTAGGATAGAGTAGAATAGGCAAGGATAGTGTGCGATAGGCTAGGAAGGTTATCCCAGTCTATCCTAGCCTATCCCGCACTATCCAAATCTATCCTAGCCTATAAGACACTATCCTAGGCTATCCTAACCTATGCCACACAATCCTAGGCTATCCCAGCCTCTCCTAGTCTATCCCACGCGATTCTTGGCAATCCATCCCTAACCCACACTACCCCAGACTATCCTTGGCTATCCCACACTATCCAAGGGTATCCCAACCTCTCCTTGCCTATCCCACACTATCCAAGGTTATCCCAGTCTATCCCACAGTATCTAGCCAGTCCAGCATTATCCCTGGCTATACCAGCCTACCATAGGTTATCCTAGCCTGTCTCACACTATCCAGAGCTATCCAAGATTGTCCAACACTATACAAAGCTTTCGCAGAATATACCACACTATCCTAGGCTATCCCAGCCTATCTTAGCCTATCCCGCACTATCCGACCCTATTACGCAATATAATAGACTATCCCAGCCTATCCTAGGCCTATCCCACACTATCCTAGGCTATCCAAGCCTATGCTACTATATCATAGAAAATCCAATCCTATTCCACACTTTCCTAGGCTATCCCAGCCTATCCTAGCCTATCCCACACTATACTAGGCTATCACAGCCTCTCCTAGCCTATCCCACACTATCCGACCCTATTACGCAATATCATAGACTATCCCAGCCTATCCTAGGCCTATCCCACACTATCCTAGGCTATCCCAGCCTATCTTAGCCTATCCCGCACTATCCGACCCTATTACGCAATATCATAGACTATCCCAGCCTATCCTAGGCCTATCCCACACTATCCTAGGCTATCCAAGCCTATGCTACTCTATCATAGAAAATCCAATCCTATTCCACACTTTCCTGGGCTATCCCAACCTCTCCTAGCCTATCCCACACCATTTAATCTATCCCGCTCTATCCCTGGCTCTCCTAGCCTTTCCTAGCATATCCCATATCAACTTAGGCTATCCCGGCCTTTCCTAGCCTATTGTTAGTGGTGTGGGAGTTGCAGTGTTGTATGTGTTGTAGTGGTGTAGATGTTGTAGTGGTGTAGGTGTTGTAGTGGTGTAGGTGTTGTAGTGGTGTAGATGTTGTAGTGGTGTAGATGTTGTAGTGGTGTAGATGTTGTAGTGGTGTAGGTGTTGTAGTGGTGTAGATGTTGTAGTGGTGTAGGTGTTGTAGTGGTGTAGATGTTGTGGTGTTGTAGGTGTTGTGGTGGTGTATGTGTTGTAGTGGGGTAGTGTTGTAGTGGTGTAGGTGTTGTGGTGGTGTATGTGTTGTAGTGGTATAGATGTTGTAGTGGTGTAGGGGTTGTGTGGTGTATGTGTTGTAGTGGTGTAGAGTTGTGGTTTGTAGGTGTTGTGGTGGTGTAAAGTGTTGTAGTGTGTAGATGTTTTTTGGTGTTGTAGGTGTTGTGGTGGTGTATGTGTTGTAGTGGTGTAGATGTTGTAGTGGTGTAGGGGTTGTGGTGGTGTATGTGTTGTAGTGGTGTAGATGTTGTAGTGGTTTTAGGTGTTTTTGGGGGTGTATGTGTTGTAGTGGTTGTAGATGTTGTGGTGTTGTAGGTGTTGTTTGGGGGTGTATGTGTTGTAGTGGTGTAGATGTTGTAGTGGTGTAGGGTTTGTGTGGTGTATGTGTTTTAAATGTTGTAGATGTTGTGGTGGTGTAGTGTTGTAGTGGTGTAAGATGTTTTAGTGGTGTAGGTGTTGTAGTGGTGTAGGTTTTTGAGCCGGTGTAGATTTTTTGTAGTGGTGTAGGTGTTGTAGTGGTGTAGGTGTTGTGGCGGTGTAGATGTTGTAGTGGTGTAGATGTTGTGTGGTGTATGTGTTTGGTGGTGTTTGATGTTGTAGTGGTGTAGGTGTTGTAGTGGTGTAGGTGTTGTGGCGGTGTATGTGTTTTGGTGGTGGGAGATGTTGTAGTGGTGTAGGTGTTTTAGTGGTGTAGGGTTTTTGTAGGTGTAGGTGTTGGGCGGTGTATGTGTTGTGGGGGTGTAGATGTTGTAGTGGTGTAGGTGTTGTAGTGGTGTAGGTGTTGTGGCGGTGTATGTGTTGGGGTGTGTATGGTGTAGTGGTTGTTTGATGTTGTAGTGGTGTAGGTGTTTGGTGGTGAGTGTTGCAGTGGTGTAAGATGTTGCAGTGGTGTAGGTGTTGTAGTGGTATAAATGTTGTGGTGGTTTTAGGTGTTGTAAATGGTGTAGATGTTGCAGTGGTGTAGGTGTTGAGTGGTATAAATGTTGTGGTGGTGTAGGTGCTGTGGTTTTGTATGTGTTGTAGTGGTGTAGGTGTTGTGGTGGTGTATGTGTTGTAGTGGTGTATGTGTTGTTGTGGTGTAGATGTTGTAGTGGTGTAGGTGTTGTAGTGGTGTAGATGTTGCAGTGGTGTAGGTGTTGTAGTGGTTTTGATGTTGCAGTGGTTTTAGGTGTTGTAGTGGTATAAATGTTGTGGTGGTGTAGGTGTTGTAGTGGTTATAAATGTTTTTGGTGGTTTTAGGTGTTGTAGTGGAATAAATGTTGTGGTTGTGTATGTGTTGTAGTGGGGTTTGGTGTTGTAGTGGTGTAGGTGTTGTGGTGGTGTATGTGTTGTAGGGTGTAGGTGTTGTAGTAGTGTAGGTGTTGTGGTGGTGTATGAGTTTGTGGTGGTGTATGTGTTGTAGTGGTGTAGATGTTGTAGTGGTGTAGGTGTTGTGGTGGTGTATGTGTTGTTAGTGGTGTAGATGTTGTAGTGGTGTAGGTGTTGTGGTGGTGTATGAGTTTGTGGTGGTGTATGTGTTGTGGTGGTGTATGTGTTTTTAGTGGTGTAGGTGTTGTGGTGGGGTATGTGTTGTGGTGGTGTATGTGTTGTAGTGGTGTAGATGTTGTAGTGGTGTTTGGTGTTGTGGTGGTGTATGTGTTGTGGTGGTGTATGTGTTGTAGTGGTTTTAGATGTTGTAGTGGTGTAGGTGTTGTGGTGGTGTATGTGTTGTGGTGGTGTATGTGTTGTAGTGGTTGTGAGTTGTTGTAGTGGGTAGGTGTTGTAGTGGTGTACGTGTTGTAGTGGTGTATGTGTTGCAGTGGTGTAGGTGTTGTAGTGGTATAAATTTTTGTGGGTGGTGTAGGTGCTGTGGTTGTGTAGTGTTGTAGTGGTGGAGGTGTTGTGGTGGTGTAGGTGTTGTAGTGGTGTAGGGTGTTTTTAGTGGTGTAGGTGTTGTAGTGGTGTAGATGTTGTAGGGTTTTATGTGTTGTAGTGGGTGTAGATGTTTTTAGTGGTGTATGTGTTGTAATGGTTTAATTGTAAGTTATAGGTGTTGTGGTGGTGTAGGTTGTAGTGGTGTAAGTGTTGTAGTGGTTTTAGGTGTTGTAGTGGTTTTAGATGTTGTAGTGGTGTAGGTGTTGTGAAGGACAGTGTTGTAGGGTGTAGGTGTTGTAGTGGTTTTAGGTGTGTAGTGGGTGTAGATGTTGTAGTGGTGTAGGTGTTGTAGTGGTGTAGGTGTTGTAGTGGTTTAAAAAATTTTTGTAGTGGTGTATGTGGTTGTAGTGGTGTAGGTGTTGTAGTGTAAATGTTGGGGGTGTAAAGTGTTGTAATGGTTTAATTGTAGTGGATAGGTGTTTGTGGTGGTGTAGGGTTTGTAGTGGTGTAAGTGTTGTAGTGGTTTTAGGTTGTTGTAGTGTAGTTGTGTGGTATAGGTGTTGTGGTGGTGTAGGTGTTGTTGTGGTGTTAGGTGTTGTAGTGGTGTAGGTTTGTAGTGGTGTAGGTGTTGTAGTGGTGTAGGTGTTTTGTTAGTGGTTGTAGGTGTTTTTGTAGTGGTTTAGGTGTTGTGTGGTGTTGGTGTTTTGTAGTGTTTTAGGTTGTTTATTGGGTAGGTGTTTTAGTTTGGTTTTATTTTTGTAATGGTTTTAATTTGTAGTGGTTATAGGTGTTGTGGGGGTGTAGGTGTTTGTAGTGGTGTAAGGTTGTAGTGGTGTAGGTGTTGAGGTTGTTGTTCGTGGTAAGGTTGTTGTGGTGGTGTAGGTGTTGTAGTGGTGTAGTTGTTGAAGTGGTGTAGGTGTGGTGGTTTTTTGTAGGTGTTTAGTCGGTTGTAGGTGTTGTAGTGGTGTAGATTGTGTGTAGGTGTTGTATTGGTGTAGGTTTTCTGTGGTGTAGGTGTTGTAGTGGTGTAGGTGTTTAGTGGCGCAGGTTTTGCAGTGGTTTTAGGTGTTGCAGTGATGAAGGTGTTGTGGTGGTGAAGGTGTTTAGAGGTTATGTGTTGTGGTTGGTGTAGGTGTTGTAGTGGTGTATGTGTTGTGGTGGTTTTAGGTGTTATGGTGGTGCATGTGTTGTGTGGTGGGGTAGTTGTTGTATTGGTGATGTTGTTGTGGTGGTGTAAGTGTTGTGGTGTAGGTGTTGTGGTGGTGTAGGTGTTGTAGTGGTGTAGGGTTTTTTGGTGTGTAGGGTAGTGGTTGTAGGTGTTGTGGTGGTGTAAGTGTTGTGGTGGTTAGGGTTTCCAGGGGTGTTGAAGTGTTTGTGGGTTTTGGGGTGTAGTTTGAAACCGGTGGGGTGTTTTTGATGAGTAGGCATTGTAGTGGGTGGTGGTTTGTGGGGTTTTGGGGGGGTAGAGTTAGTGGGTAGGTGTTTTTGGGGTAAGTGTTGTGGGGGTAGGTGTTGTAGGGTGTTGTGGGGTGTGGGGTTGAGTGGTGTTGGTTGTGGAGTGCAGGTTTGTGGTGTTTTAGGGGGTTTAGTGTTGTATGTGGGGTGGTGAGGTGTTGGGTGGTGTAGGGTTGCGGGGTATGTGTTGTGGTGGTGTAGGGGTTGTCGGTAGGTGTTTTGTGGGTTGGTGTTTAGTGGTGTAGGTGTTGTAGTGGGTAATGTTGTGACTGGTGTAGATGTTGTTAGGGGTGTAGGTGTTGTGGTGGTGAGGTGTTGTAGGTGGGTACGTGTGGTGGGTTAGTGTAAGTGTTGTGGTGGTTGTAGGTTTGTCGGTGGTGTATGTGTTGTAGTTGTGTTAGGTGTTGTTGTGGTGTAGTTGTAGCGGTGTGGGTGTTGTGATGATTGTAGGTTAATTGAAAGCTCTGTTGTTTTGGTGTTAGTTGTTGTAGTGGTGTTGTGGTGTTGTGGTGGTTGTAGGTGTTTGGTGGTGTAGGTGTTGTAGTGGAGTAGGTGTTGTGGTGGTGTAGGTGTTGTAGTGGTTGTGGTGTTTAAGGTGGTTTAGGTGTTGTGGTGGTGTAGGTATTGTGGTGGTGAGGTGTTGTGGTGGTTTGTAGGTGTTGTGGTTGGTTGTTTAGGTGTTGTGGTGGTGTAGGTATTGTGGTGGTTGTAGGTTGGTGTGGTGGTGTAGGTGTTGTGGTGGTGTAGGTGTTGTGGGTGTGTAGGTGTGTAGTGGTGTAGATTTTGTAGTGGTGTATGGTGTTGTGGTGGTATAGGTGTTGTTGGTGGTGGAGGTTTATTTGTGGTTGGTGTAAGGTGTTGTGGTAGTGTAGGTGTTGTAGTGTGTGTAGTGTTGCAGTGGTGTGTTGGTGTTGTGGTGGTGACTAGGTGTTGTGGTGGTTTTGAGGTGTTGTAGTGGTGTAGGTGTTTGTGGTGGTGTAGGTTTTGTGTGGTGTAGCGTGTTGTGGTGGTGTAGGTGTTGTACTTGGTTTGTAGGTGTTTGTGCTGGTTGTCGTGTTGTGGTGTAAGTGTTGTACTTTGTAGGTGTTGTACTGGTTGGTACGTGTTGTGGTGGTGTAGAGTGTTGTACTGGTTGCAGGTGTTGCACTTGCTGTACATGTTGTCGGTAATAGTGAGGTTGTTTTGGTGGTGTATGTGTTTGTTAGTTGGTGTAGGTGTTATACTGGTTGTACGTGTTGTGGTGTAGATGTTATAGTGGTGTAGGTTTTTGCTATGGTGTAGGTGTTGTAGTAGTGAAGGTGTATGTAGTTGTGAATGGGTGTTTCGTAGTGTAGGTGTCGTAGTGGTGCACTGTTGTGTGGAGGTTAAGGTGTTTGTGTAGTGGTATAGTTGTTGTAGTGGTGTAGGTGTTGTAGGTGGTGAAGGTGTTGTAGTGGTTGTAGGTGTTGTAGTGGTGTAGGTTGTTGTAGTAGTGAAGGTGTTGTTGTGTAGGTGTCGTAGTGGTGCAAGTGTTGTGGAAGGTGTAGGTGTTTGTAGTGGTGTAGGTGTTGTAGTGGTGTAGGTGTTGAGTGGTTAGGTGTTTGTAGTGGTGTAAAAAGTTGGTGGTGAAGGTGTTGTAGTGAAGGTGTGTAGAGGTTTCAAGTGTTGTGGGGTGTAGGTGTTGTAGGGGTGAGGTGTTGTAGTGGTGTAGGTGTTGAGTGGTGTGGTGTTTTGTATGGTGAGGTGTTTAGTGGGTAGGTGTCGTAGTGGTGCAAGTGTTGTAGTGGGGTAGGTGTTGTAGTGGGTAGGGTTGTAGTGGTGTGGTTTGTAGTGGTTAGGTGTTGTAGTGGGGTAGGTTTTGAGTGGTGTAGGTGTTGCAGGGGTAGGTTTGTACTGGTGTAGGTGTTGTATGGTGAAAAGGGTTGTGATCGGTCGGTTGTGGAGGTGTTGAGGTGGTGTAGGTGTTGTAGTGGTGCAGGTGTTGTGTGGTTTAGGTATTGGGGGTTGGGGTTGTACTGGTTGGTGTTGTGATTGTGTAGTGTTGTGCTGTAGGTGTTGAGGGGTGTAGGTGTTTTGGGGTAAGTTGTAGTGATGTAGGTGTTTTGTGGTGTAGTTGTTGTACTAGGTAGGTTTGTGATTGTGCACTTATTGCGCTGTAGGTGTTGTGGGGTGAGGTGTTGTATGTGTGGTGTTGGTTTTGGGGTAGGTGTTGTAGGGGGTAGGTGTTGCAGTATTGTGGTGTTGTATGGTGTGGTGTTGTGATTTGACGTGTTTTGCGAAGGGTTTTTGTGGTGAAGTGTTGTAGTGATTAGGTGTTGTAGTGGTTAGGTGTTTAGTGGTGTAGTTGTAGATGTAGGGGTTTAGGGTGTTGGGTTGTAGGGGCAGTTGTTGTAGTGTAGGGTTTTTGTTTTTGTAGGTGTTGTAGTGGATGGTGTTTAGTGGTGCGGTGTTTAGTGGTCAGGTGTGTAAAGGCAGGCGTTGTAGAAGTGTAGGTTTTGTGTATTAGGTGTTTGAGGGTGCGGTTTTAGTGGTGTAAATGTTTTAGTTGTTTTAGGTGTTGTAGAGTTTAGGTGTTGTAGTGGGAAAGGTTTGTAGGGTGTAGGTTTACGTGGTGTAGGTTTGTACTGGTGAGGCGTTTTAGAAGTGCAGGTGTTGTAGAAAGGTAGGTGTTGTAGAAGTGTAGGGTTGTAGTAGTTTAGGTGTTGTAGTGGTTTTTAAGGTTGTATGGTGTAGGTGTTACGTGGTGAGGGTTGTAATGGTGTAGTGTTGTAGGTAGGTGTTGTGTGATGTAGGGGTTTGTAGCGGGTGGTGTTTTGGGGTGTTTGGTGTTTTGGGTTTCAGGTGTTGTAGTGGGGTAGGGTTTTGTGGTGTAGTGTTATGGTGGGGGTAGGTGTTGTAATGGGGCAGGTGTTGCACTAGTGTACGTGTTTGGCAGTTAGGGGTTGTGTGGGTAGGGTTTGTAGTGGTGTAGGGGTTGACTGGTGTACGTGTTGGGTAGTTAGGTGTTTTTAGTGGTGAGGTGTTTTTACGTGTGGTGTTGTCGGGTACATGTTGTGGTGGTTTTTAGGTGTTTTATTGTGCGGTTGTGTGGTTTTGGGTTGTTTGTATGTTGTGGTGGTGGAGGGTTTTTTGGTTTTTCGTGTTGTGGTGGTGTAGGTGTTGTTGGTGTACGTGTTGTGGTGGGGTTTGGTATGACTGGTGAGTTTTGTGGGTGTAGGTGTTGTCTGGTGTTGTGTTGGGGTGGTGTAGGTGTTGTAATGTGTTGGGGTGGGTGGAGGTGTTGTACTGGTGTACTTGTTGGGTTTTGGGGGAGGGTTGTATGGTGTACGTTTTTGGTGGGGGAGTGTTGTACTGGGTATGTTTTGGTGGTGAGGGTTATATTTGGGACGTGTTACCGGTGTAGGTGTTGTGGGGGGTAGTTTTTGTAGGTGTAGGTGTTGTACGTTTTAAAGTGTTGTATTGGGGTAGGGGTTGTACAGGTGTAGTGTTGTGGTGGCGTTGGTGTTGTATGGTGAATGTTACACTAGTGTAGGTGTTGTGGTGGTTTCGTGTTGTGTGATGTAGGTGTTTTTTATGGTGTAGTGTTGTGGGGTAGGGGTTTAGTGGTGTAGGTTTTGTAGTGATGTGGGGTTGTAGTGGTGTACGTGTTTTAGTGGGGTAGGGTTTTAATGGTGTAGGCTTGTGTAGTGTAGGGGTTGTAGTGGGGTAATGTTGAGTGGTGAAGGGGTTGTGTGTAGGTTCGTAGTGGGGCAAATGTTGTGGAGGGGTAGGTGTTGTAGGGTGTGGTGTTATAGTGGGTAGGTGTTGTAGTGGGGTAGGGGTTTAGTGGTGTAGGGGTTTTTTTCTGGTTTAAGGGTGTTGGGTGGTGTAGGTGTTGTAGGGTGTAGGGGTTGCCCGGGTAGGGGTGTACTGGGTAAGTGTGTACTGGGGAAGGTTTGTGATCGTGTACGTGTTGGCGTAGGTGTTTAGGTGTGTAGGTGTTTTAAGAAACTGTTGTGGGTAGGTGTTGAGGGGTGTAGATTTGTATGAAGCAGGGGTTGTATGGTGAGGTGTTTATGGTGTTGGTGGTATGGGTAGGTGTTTTTGATTTTGTACGTGTTGTCTGTAGGTGTTGAGGGGGTAGATTTTTATGAGTAGGTGTTGTAGTGGTGTGGGGTTGTAGTGATTTGGTGGTTTTGTGGTGTAGGGGTTCCAGTATGTAGTGTTTACTGGTGAGGTGTTGTAATGGTGTAGGGGTTTGTGATTGGTACGTTTGTCGTAGGTGTTTGGGGGGTGAAGATGTTGTAGTGATGTAGTTGTTGTAAGGTGTAGTGTTTAGTGGTGTAGTTGTGTAGGGAGGTGTTTAGTGGTGTGGGGGTTGTAGTGGGTCGGTGTTGGTGTGTCGGGTGTTGTAGTGGTGCTGGTGTTTTAAAAATTTAGGTTTGTAGTAGGTAGGTGGAAATTTAAAAACTATGCGTTAAAGGATCCTTTTTGACTTCGTTTCGCCCCCACAGTGGCGTTTTTTCAGTCACAAACAGAACTACCTGGGGTGGAAGGAACGGAGTATTTATAGTCCCCGGGTTTAGAATGCTGAGGTCAGGTGGAAATGCTGCAATTTATGAGACCGAGTGGGGTTATAGAGTCTAAAATTTGGGTTTGCTTGGAAAAGAGTTGGGGTAAGTTTGGAGCAGT